>CM061920.1:305542790-305812461 GCA_031002005.1 Vandiemenella viatica | reverse complement strand
TACGCTAATTATTTGGAACAAAATGTATAACTGAAACTCATTTTTACTGCGCTTTATTGCAATCTTGTTAATTACAACTTTAACGATATGTTTCACGATCAGAATTTAAGAAAAGTGTAGCTGGAACCGAATTTCGTCCGATTGAGGTATGGTCGGCGATATCTTGGCTAATATTATAGTCAATGCAGGGACAGGAAAATGCGTTACCTGTTTCGAGATCGGTCAATAGCTTTTTACTGAAATGTGGGGAATGATAAATGGACTACCAAGAAGAATCGTCAATGGGCGGGCGGAGTCTTCCTGCTTTGTTCGAGGCTTGACTTAAGGAAATGAATAACAGATGGCGCTGAGTTGAATACGCGCAATGATGCCACATTGTGCGAAATAAGGGACTTAGACTCAGGCGCGGACAGTCAATTTTTTTGCCAAAGAGTTACCTTGAGACTCGCCAATAGCAATAACAACACACAAATCACTACTAGCACGCAGAAACACAGCGTAATCATCGACCAAGCTCAGGCGAATGGCGCGGCCGACTGGAGCATTTGATCGGTGGAACACAGGTAGCCCATTATTTAAACTATTTTTTAGATTGTTAGGTGCGAATTCGTGGAAAATAAATCATTGTTCCGAGTAATATGGTTTATCTGTTTTGAATATAAATAACTATTTTGCCTGCGTAGACTATTAACAAAATTGACTTTTGTCCCTCTGGATTTAGAAAATATCACTGTGCGGCGTCCTCCCGAATGCGAGGCTAGAGCGTTAACGGCTCACTCACCACGCTCGGAACAACTGAATGTTGTGGGCCATTTTTCTTAATTCCAGATAAAAGATTATAGATAAATGATAAGTTTTTTGTCAACAAAACTGAATTTGTTTATTCATTTACCTACCTCGTTTCACTCCATCTCACACGAAGAAACTGTGGAGTTTTTATTATTAACATAAAGAGAAGCAATTATGGCAGCTGCTTGATTGAAGAGTGTTAATGGAATTCAGAACGTCCTACCTTCGAACCTTGGTTGGGATAATATTTTTTGCGTGCATTTTTTTCCGTTTTTGTTTGCTGTTTTTTGCACTACCATGTTTTTATTTAAGAATAATAGTTGCTAAGCGTCATGCAAGCGTTTGAAACAAATTGCTACCATACATGAAAACTAATAATGGAATTTATTTTAGAGGTGACATCACTTGTAGAAATTTCATGCTAATCTTACCTTTCTGACATAAATGCGTCTATTTAGGTGGTATTTACTATTATTGTGCGAGGTTTTTTTTTTAACTGTTTTTCGGTATGCAAGTAACGTCCAATTTCCTTTTTGAAGTCTTCTTTGGTTGTGTTTCAAATGGTTGTAATTCGCCTGTTATCTAAAAAGTTGTGAAGCCTTCAGAAAAAGAAACTAAATTGATGTTTTGGTGGATTTTCGGGAAACAATGATTATTCGATGCAACCAACAGCAGCTAGTATCCAAAGAAAATTACAACAGAAAACAAATTAAACATTTTCCGAGGCTTGGATCGAACCTAAGGTTCCTAACCTTAGTGATACTCGCCTTAAACACGAATTTGTGGTGTAAATGAGCTTCACAGAAAATCGTAAGTGACTTAGTCGCAATATCAAATTGAAGTTGTTACATTTTTAAGCCCCACAGAACAAAACTTAGCGGTTGTTTCTATAGTAGCCTCACAAATAAGGCGTCTATTTTCAATATTTTTCCGCTGTAGGCTTTTACAAATTGTTCTCAATTTTGCATTCAAAATGAACTTTCCTTAACAAGAAATAATCAGCAACAAACAATAAAAATAGTTGAAAACTTGGATAATAGGAAAAGCTCCATTCCAAACCACAGCTTTTACAGACGTGTGACGTTACGAGTGTCATTACCCGCGCCAGGCAGAAAAGGAGCACTTTGGCGGGCTTTTAAATATTTTAAATGTTAACTTTGAATTTTACGCAAAATAAGCACTTTTTGACGAAAGTAAAAAGTGCTTTATGAATAACGGGTACAAATAAAAAATTTAAAACCATATCCAAGAAGTAGTCAAATACCCAATTATGGCTTGCTCACTGATGTTTCAGAGGGCCTTTTGGAGTCGATTGTCTGATTCTCGTTTTGGCGAGCATTGCATAATTGTTTCTCTGGGCATTAAAATTGGAACATTTCCTAAACCAGCTTGTTGTCTTTGGTTTATACCTCCACATCATTTTGAAGAAGCAGATAACGATGTGGAAGTATGAAGACTGTACTTCTGTTTGGTTCACTGTACTTACTGACGGTCTGAAGCATTAATTCCCAGAGAAATGCTAAGTTTAAAAGGGCTCAACATGTAGGAAGCATTTTAGAAAGGCCTCTTTTGGAACGTGGTACATCTGGGCTATTATGGTCCTCCCGGTCCATTTCAGCAACAGTTTCAATTAATGACGAGACGAAAATCCCACTTAGCTAAATCAATAAAATATTGAACTGTAGACCATGGGGAAAGTTGCAGGCAGTTTAGAAAGTCTGAAAGTTGAAAAGAATGGGTGACTCATTTCCCGACTACAGGAAAAAAATTTCCGGGGGGGGGGGGGGGGATCTTTTAGAAAGATTTGTTGTTATGAAACCATAAAACCATAAACCATTTCCGCGAAATATTCAAGGACCAGAACAGACCCCCTATGCATGTAAGATAGCAGTGAATTTTTCTTATTTTATACAGTTAATGTAGCTGTTGTAACGTCGACAGAATCTCACAAACACCCTTGTTCATTACTCCAAAAGCTGAAAGTGTTATAGCCACATTTTGGTATAATCATATATATTATAACTATAACGTGTATTTTTGTCACAAGCCATTATCTCCCTTCATACTTAACTGAAATCAGTGAATGAAGTGTCATACTAAAGCTTATGGTCGCCACTTTGGTCACATAGTAGGCCTATTTTAAGAAAGTAATTTTTCGGAATTCGACCCTAAAAGGGCAAAAATGTCAATATTTCTAAAATGCTGTTTTTTGCGTTATGAGTCATTTCTTTGGTGACATCATATTAAGAAAGAATGTTTTTGTAATTCAACCCTTAAAGGCAAAAAATATCAATGGTTCTACAACGCATTTTTGTGTCACGAGCCATTTATCTCGATTAATATATAACCGAAATAGATAAATGAGGTATATTCTAAAGAATAAGGTCTCCATTGTGGTCACATTTATACTTTAAGAAGGAATTTTGAATTGAGCCCTTAAAGGACAAAAGTATCAAATTTCTAAATTGAGTCTCAGTCATTTATCTCCCTTGATAGTTAAACAAAATTGATAAACGAGGTAACAATTAAATGACAGAGGCCTTCGTAAGGTCTTCGGTTCCGTTACACCATATTTTAAAAAAATTTTTTAAATTTGACCCTTAAAGGGGAAAAATAAACATTTCTACGACGCATTTTTCTGTCACGAGCCAATTATCTCCTTGATACCTAAGAAATTGATAAATGTGTATCATTTTAAAGACCAAGGTGTCCGCTTTAATCGCACCATATTTTATAAAAGGAATTTTTTGAATTCAACACTTAAAGGGCAAAAGAATTAATATTATTCCTACAACGTGTTTTTTTTTTTAATTACGAGTCATTTATCTCCTTCGATACCAACGAAATCGATAAATGATATCGTTTTAAAGATTAAGGTCTCCAATTAGGTAAAATCATAAATTAAGAAAGAATTTTTCGAAATTTGATGCTTAAAGTAGTTACGCGTATGAGCCAAGTCCCTAGATTGCAGCAGCAGATTTGTACAGATGTCAGTAGCTTCTCAAATATTTCTTTCTTTTACGGAAACATTTTTGTTTTGCTTTAAAATTCCAATGTAAACATTTTACTCGCATAGTAACACAAATCACAGAGATGTTGAATGCTGTGTGCATTTTGTTCAGGTTGGTTGTATTCTGTTAAGGTTAGTGACAGTTTGTCGTACATATACTGTGTTTCAAATTTTTCAGTTTTGTAATAGGTTGTAAGTATTTTACACCTATTACACTAAACAAAATAAATATTTGCTACAAAAGTGTGGTTCTACTTTCGTTATATTACAAGCATTCAACCTCACTGTTTATTCGCGAAATTTTCGCACAGGTTGTCTAGTAAGGATTTAATTCACGCCATGAGCAGGATGAGGTACAAAGTTGAATGTAGTATCATTGTATTTCTACCTAATTTCAGCAATTACTTGGAGAATCATTGCTCAACTGCCAGCATGCCATCACCACTTCTCCATATCATTCGGTCAATGTGGTCTCATGTCAAAATTTTCAGTAGTGCCTAACGTATTTCATATCTGATCCCTGCTAGGATGCATTGTCGGTTGGAAAACGAACGAATCCCTTAGATCAACTATTCTCAACTAGCGGTCCGCGAAGATGGACGGATAGTTCGTAGGCAGAACATTAAAATTAAATTCTAATTGAATTAAAGATAACATAGCAAAACGCAAAACGCTGCGGAACCTGTGAATCCGCAACCGCATTTGGAGCTAGATGAAACCATGAAAGATTCTTAAAGTTAAAATAAAAGACCAATAAGCACAGTACATATATCCCCTTGCTGACTTTCGCAGTGGAAAATCCTAAATTATAGAGTTTTTACTTATTTATCAGTTTCACTCCGTGAAAGAATTTTCTTATTAGGATTTCGTAACTAAAGATGACTAACAAAATGGTGTATGTTCTTGCAGAATGGAGAAATTGTCAATCTTTTTTTTAACTAGTGCTTTACGCCTCGCCGACGTCGGGGTCATTAGAGGTGGGATGTGACTGGGGACAAGGAACGGGAAGGAATTCGACCATGGCCTTTTGAAGGAAGCAACCGGGCATTCGCCTGGAGTGATTTGGAAAACCCAAATCTGAATGCCCGGACTGGGATTCGAAACGGCGTCTCCCGAATGCGAGGCCAGAACGTTAACCACTCATCCACCTCGTTCGGTGGAAATTGTCAAAGTTATTCACATTTACTAAAATAGTGAATTATTTTTTGTTGATGTGAAAACCGTTTACAAATGCACCAATTAGGGTATCTGGAAAGCGTATTCATATGTAGTAATAAAACATTGGATATTACATATTAGCAGTTAACATTCGAAATTGAATCTACTGATGGGATGTTAAATAATTAACCGCTAATCAGTAGCTGGTAATCTTTATTTATTAATGATTAATTATAAGTACTGTCCCACATTCCCGAAACTCTTTTCACTTGCGATCAAAGCGAGCATATCTAATCTAATCCAACCACAATACTTCCAATGCCTGTATCTAATGTGCATTACAATTCTGTCCGGAGTGAGACTGAGCGGCTGGTGTGTCACTACCCTCTGCTTTCTTTGTTTCCCCCTCCAATCCGCGTCGCCGGCCGCATGCGGAAATTTTCATCCGCAGACAGGTTGCGGTAGAAAAATCCGGGCGCGTTTTCCGGATTGCGGTTTCTCTAGTTTGTCATGCTCCCAAGACAACACGTGCTTGCGGATTCACAGGTACCGCAGCGTTTTGCGGTTTTGCGTTTTTCCGCATAGTATGTAAGTAGCCTTTTAGAGACAAGGCAAGAGTCGAGGTCCCGCACATCCCAGCTAAAGTTTAAGTAAATCATTGGTTGATTAAAAAAAAAAAAAATCACGATTTTTCAGCCAATGCTACAAGTTAAAATTGTTTGATTATGAAGTCGCACTATGGTATAAACTATGGAGACAAGGGTATGATAATGGAAAATCTTAAAGAACTAGACCTTATGAAAGAGTTAAATAAGATGGAAATATTCTAGAGATCCAACTGACCTGCTTGGTGTACACAGAAAACTTTTACAAGAAAATTGTGATAAAATTGCAGATGAAGTAGCTCGAAAATTATTATTGGTATAATTATATATACTAATTAATTAAATTATAATTAATTAAAATATAATAATATTAATTAATTATTCAATTAATAGAATATATATGTATTACATTAATAAAAGTTTTTTTAGCATACATATTATCAGTTTTCTCTTTCCTGCCCCCCCCCCCTAAACAAAATCCTGGCTACGCCCTTGCTAGAAAGTGGCACAACACAGGGAAAAAGGATGGGGGCTGCAGTTCGAATGAAAAATGCATATTTATCTAATGGACAGACCACTGTGAGTTGTGGTGTTTGTCTACTGTATAGGTCTACGTATTGTTGACAGTGGTGTACTCAAGAAGGCAACTTGTTTGATGAATCTGAGTAGACAGAAAGAGTTACGGAGAAAGGAGAGAGTGATCGAATTGGCAAATAGCGTCACCACAATTTGCAGAAATATTACTCAGTACCAGGAAGTGTTAGGAGGAGCATGTGTTTTGTGAAAGAATTATGTTAGCTAGAAAGAAAACGCGCTGATTTGGTGGCCCAGCAACCGCCAGCAGACGGAATCTTCCCGAGCTGCTGTTGATCAAAATAATGTCTTCTAAGCCAGTCTAGGCGGTGACACCGAGCTTGCAACACCTGAAGTTATCCGACATCTGATCTCCTGAAGAAGACAACAGAACAATCTGTCCAACCGTTACACCATCCGGTTGAACACCCGAGAAGGTTATATTGAAGGGAAAGTCTCCACACACACATCAAGTTTATAATTTTACAAAACACAGGCGTCCGCTGACGCCTGAATGATGTTACTGACTGTCGTGCAATGAGTATTTGCGATGGAGAATTTTCCTCAGAACAAGAAGAAGTGGTGCGAAGGTTCTGTTGCGATCATCAGAAACAAGAGGTTTCACTTACAACCAGTGTAGTACTGGTGCGATCATCTGAGGCGAGGGTGCTCGCCTATATCAATTCTCATGGGCGCCGGCAGGATTACTTTAAGGGAGGTGAATCTGTATCTTATTTATACGTTATATATAAAACAATCCTTACTAATTAACTAAGGACACTGAATTTATTGACAAGGTGTTGAACAAATTTTGACAACAACCTTAGCACTTTAAGTTATTATTCGAACAGTGAATTAAATAATAAAATTTTTGTTTCTTAATCTTTTTTCTGAGTATTTTCTTTCATATCAGGGGGGTGAAACTGCACCCGCTTGCACCCCCCTCCCGGCGGCCATGTCAATTCTGATACACAGAGAACTAATTCTCTGTCTCTACCAACAGTGCACGCTGGCATGTAACGCTTCTCGATTCAACGACGCACTACTGTTGCTGCGGATTTTAAGACACTATACCAACATCGACAACTAGATAAAATTGTATCGAATCATCAGCCACCAGGCTTCAACAATACAGTAATCTAACACAAAATTCCACTGTATTAATAAAAAATATTTAAGACTGAATTTGACTCTGAACTCTCTGATTCGCTAACGTCATCTGATAGTCTAAAATTTACAAACTTTTATGACCTACTAAGGGAATGTTAAGTTGTTTCACAATTTTTATAATTTTCTGTAAATTAATATCAATTTTCATTGAATAACTAAAAAAATGTGAGAAGAAGTTTTGTTTTAGAATTCATTGGAGTTTGGTTCTTTACGACGATATTATCCCAGACCAATTCTTTCATTTTATAATGTTCATACATATTTTAGTTATCTTGTTAAATTGGTAATAACCCCGTGGCCCCCAACTTAACATTTATAACAATTAACGCGGTGGAAACTTTTAACTTTTTTTATATTTCACTTTGAATTAAAGTCAGGACGCCTAATTTAAGATAAAGAGTTCCACCAATTACAGTAGTTTCCACCTTCGTTGAACGCGATTCATGCAAGAATTACTGGCCAGAGTTAGTGATTTCTCGCAGTGAAAATGTTTATCGCGGTTTCAGCCTTCGAATGACATCGTATTAGTATTTTTTCCCCCGCTTTACTGTAGATAAGTGTGATATAATAATTTAAGAGAAAAGTCCCTACTTTAATACTTCATGTAAACGAAATTGCTGGCAATAGCTAGGTGTAGAACATGGAGTAACTAACAGTGGAAACTTATTTCAGTATTCAAACGGCGAAAAATGCAATACTTTGGATATGTTCTTCTAGGAACTAAATACCTCTTGTTATAGCAGTTTCTGAAGGAAAAATCTGTGGCAGTAGGAAGCTCGTCGCTGGAGATTTTGAGTGATTAGTGGTAACTGGCAGCCGTTTCGGTAAGAAGTTTTTGCTTCTAGAATCGGTAACGTCCGGGAACCAGAAAAATGCATAAAAGTAGTAAGGTTTAGACAACTGATGCCCTAAAGTTTAAGCGATTGGCTGGATGCTTCTGACAGCGGCGGATTCGTTGTTGTTATCTATTTGACTAAAGGTATTTTTTTTTTCTTGATAAAGTTATCTAATCAGAAGGAAGATATGTTCACCTGAGCGTTCAGTTTTTTCAAGAAGATTTCATAACCAGAGTCGTGCTGCGTTTAAAAAAGTGAGTACTATTGTATTGATGTGCATCTCAATTATCCAAGACAATTTAATTGTACGAGCCAGTTTATGTATTTTTAATCTGATCAGCAAACTATTATTTTCCGTGTGTAACGTAACCGACAGTAAGCAACTATTATTAAGAAGAAAACTCGGACTGATATCCGCGGACAGAGTTGACCAATTGTTTTTTAATCTCGGAATTTTTTCATATTGCAGTTCAATTCCAATTTTTCTTCTCTGAATAATTATGCTGATACTTCGGTAGAACAAGATGAAGAAGGAGGCCGCGTAAAGATATAAACCATTATTGAAACTTTGCGGCATCCTCTTGGTCCAGGCCGAATTTCAACCTAACCACGATCACTATGACAAGACGAACCTGTTTAGGTTGAAATGAACCCTGTGTCGATAATTTTTGTGTCATTTTTGCAGTGCTGCTAACATTTCGCGGTTGCGGAGAAGAGGGCATTATAAGGAAGCAGTTAATCCAAATTTCAACAGGTCAGTACCAGTTTGGGGGGGTGGAGAAGATCCCCTACCACCAAAGTAATCATACTGAGAGTACATTCTGGAAGTCAGCAAACTGTGCGATCAAAATAGGTCTGGTTGAAACAAAAAGTTCCAAAAAATGATTTACTTGTATCTCGTCTGTAGGTCTGTATGTATTAAATTTCGTAATGCTGCAAAACAAAATTTCTGTGTTCGGTTTGATCGTATATCCATGTTTTGATGGTTACATGCACAAGCAGTAACGCTGATTGCGGTCGTTGTGGAAGATCATGCTCCGATTCCCGGACCAATCATCCCGATTTCGGTTTTCTATAGCTTCGAGAAATCTCTGCACTGGTATGTCGGAAGGTTCCTTCATGGTGGCCATCGCAGATTTATTTTCCCTTTGCTTTCTATCCCTCATTAGCTATCATTACCTCGATATATTCTAGTGTAATAAGCCCAATTAAAACAATAGTATTTTGAATTTGTATGTAGCCTTAGCTGCTTAATTTTTTGCATTGCTTGAGATTTTCGTATTCATAAATATTTCTATATTACTTATGGAACTGCTGGAGATTGCATTTATCTAGAATTGAATATATTTTAGTATTTTTCTTTCTGATTTAAGACCTTTTTTTTTAAGGACGTATTTCTTTAATCATTTCGCATAAAATTCCATATTTTTTATTTAGTGAGGTAGCGATGTGTGTTAATTGAGATAAGGTGGATTTAAATTTACGAATGATCGATCCAACTCAAGTTTTGATTTGTTAATATGGATTAGTTAGGTACTGTAAAGATTACGTTTCTTACTTATGCCAAATATATATTTTTAACAAACTTTACTGAATTTCCATAATTAATATCGCATACCAGTATTTAATAAAAAAAAACAGTGTTTTTATTGATCCAGGTTACGGTTTTTAGGCGGTTACCTCATTACACATTTATCAAACCATACGCATATTACACGTTTCACGAACACATGGCGACTATAACTATAATATTCAAGTCAGAGGTGGAAGACGCGAACAAAAGAACTCTTTCAGCGGGCGGCCGAACAGCTCCACCCAGGCTGTCACCCAAGCAAAAAAAAAGCCATACGATCAAAACAATAATAATAAAATTAAAGTGCATATCATCGTACACGTATATAATAGGATTCTGTAACTTTTATATAATGATCACAGGTGATCTTATGATCATGATAAGGTAAGTTTATTAATTTTGAACGATAGATGTTTAAAATTACGAGCAGTAATATTAGCGGATCAAATTAGTCTGGACCACAATCAAACTTTCATTCCGTATTACAGCATAAGGCACGGGGAATTTCGTTTTTAATTATAATTTTGAGTTGCTGTCATGAGAATTGTGTTACTAACGTTAGTAGCAAGTCTTCCGGTTTGCTCACCATGATTCAATGCCGTGCCATTGGAGGGGGGGAAGTAGCCAATTCGGCTTCCTATAATTATGTAACAAACAAGTGTTGGGGGTGGGGGTTTTAGGAGCCATCAGTTCAACATCGGCGCTCGTCTGATGCGGACGGCCAATTCGGCTTCATGTAATTACGTAATTCTCGGTTTTTCAAAATTTTATAAGATATTTTAATACAATCATGACCTAACGGTCAATTCGGACACCTATAATTACGTAACTCCTGTTTTTTTTTTTTCAAAATCATGACGTCCTTTTTAGGCCGTCCCGGACCTTTGTTATTTCATGAAGCTTCCGAACGTAAGAAACATTTGATACAATGCTCTTTAATCACGATTATGAAAAAATTACGACGTCGTTCTTTAGTATAGCCTATACCAGTATGAAATTAAATAAAATCACGGCTTCGTCTTAGTATAAAATACCCTCACTGATTTTTGCGGAATAATTTCTAAATCGGCATATGAAAGATTGGTAGATAAAATTCCATTGCGAAAAAATAACTTTTATTTATCCATAATCATCCGACTCTTAATCGAGAATTCTACTCGCCTCCAACCGCGCAGAATATTAGCTCAGCTGGAACTTAAAATCTGGGTCACAACCATTGGGGGGCGTGCATCAGTTACGTGTGGTTAAATAGGGGAAGGGATCCCGGTGAAATCTCACCAAGGTGAGGGATTGACGGAAATCTCACGTCATCTTTTTAATTTCTTGAAGAACAGTTGAGTTATAGCCGATATCGACTAAAAACATGGGGAGAGGTTATGACCGCCCTAGGAAGCAGGAAAGTTAAACAAAAAAAAAAAAAAAATCTAAGAAGCCTACAAGATCGGTCAGCAGAGAGGGGGCGTCCCTTCATGATCTCACGTAATCATAGGGGGGAGGGGGTCAGACCAGATCTCGTCAAATATCACCACGGGAGGACCACGGGAGGATGGGGGGGGGGGCGGAATTCTGGAAAAACACGTAACGTAATAATGGGCGCTCCCTTAGTGGCGTTGTATATTTATAAGTTTTTGCTTATCAGGCTCGCCAAATAGATGTCACTAACATACACTCTAGACACTTTTGCTAGGTGTTTAATTTGCTGTTAAGACCTATTGTAATGGACCTTCCGTTGGAAAAAGGGGGGGGGACCATTACCTTGAAATTTTATCGAGAAGATTAATATTAATTTGTTAAACAGGTTAATCTGGTGAACCAGAATCTTGAATGCTGCAAGAATTACAGATAAAAAAAATACTGAATTTGTTTGATCTTCTGGCTTATACACTGCCGGGTATATTTAATTTTAACGTTAAGCACAAGATATTCAAAACAAACAAACAATACCCGGGCCTTACAATTTGCCGAATAAATGCAAACATGAATAGATTTAAGTATTTCAGAGATTTGCAAATGAATGTAAAGTAGTATGGCGTCGCAGGCCAACAGATTAAAGTTAAACATTTTTACAAAAATTCCCAGGGGTGCCAATTAAAGGGAAAACAACATCATTTGAATTATGTTATGATGAGCAAGATGCTTAAAAGTTCAATATTGGTGAATAGGGAATGTTAGCTAGCTCAGCAATATTTCCACGATTAGAGCAGAGAGTCTATTCACAGGGATCGCTTACGGGTCTGTAAACCTCATCAAAAACCCATGGATCCAATGACATTGCGTCGGTACATTACCGTTGTTGCAACTGCTTGGAGATTGCGACACGCTATGTCGGGGTCAGACCATCTGTGCGAGCGCATCAATGGTGATTGCCTCTGCGAGCTAGTACGCTATGCCTCCGGCAACGTCTTAGCCAGAAAGCGTCTATCTTCAACCATGGACGAACAGCTAGTCGAGTGTCGGACCACACCCGAACAGATGTCTATAATCGAGCTCGTCTGGACAGCAAGTCTGATGATGGCGTCTTTTCTGCCGCCACGAAGAAATCAGATTCCCCTCTCCCAGCACATGGAAAAGAAGCTTTGCATCAATAAATGTAGACCCCGTGACTATACACGATTGGTGAATCGGCGTATTCCATCACCACGTGTGTCGCGGCGTTGCTATCATTCGCCGTTCGGTTTTGCGCGCAGTTTCTGTGACCTTGCGCCCTCAGCGTAGAGCTGGGGCACATTGCCCTTTTCCAGCTAACGGGATTTCTCCGCCCTCCACCAATCGCTACCATTGTGTACGGGGCGTCTGGCTGCCGCCAGCGCCCAACATTTGAATGTTCAAAACTGCCGCTGCATTTTCACCGTTTAATTCTTTGCTAACAGCAATCTTGCAATAAACTAAAATTATACAACAATAAATTCGGCCGCCCGGGCTTAATACATAATTACCTATGAATTGATTAGCCCTACACAATTTATACTTGAATAAAATAAATATAAATCTGAATAATAAATATGAATATATTAATATTCATTGGGGATGTCGCTGTCATACCGCACTATGGAAAAATTTTGATAAAATTTCGGAACATCATCCTGCTTTCTCGTGATACAATGCGTAACCGCATGCATTATTAATGACAATTTTGGCATAATATGAAATTTAATAACCTAAGACATACAGTAATGGCACAGTATGAAATTCATTAAAATTACTGCGTCGTTCTTAGTATTAAAATACCGTCACAATTTCTACCCGGCTTTTTGTTCGGATTCATTGCAGTCGCAGACAATCTCTATATCTTAAAACGAAAACTGGATAAGTCTGTACTAGAAAAACGTAGAACTACTGAGCTGATTTCGATGGGGTTTGCACCGTTTTAAAGCTTAGAATTTCATTTGGTTTGTTTGGTATATCTTATCTTTCAA
Source organism: Vandiemenella viatica (assembly GCA_031002005.1). Lineage (NCBI taxonomy): Eukaryota > Metazoa > Arthropoda > Insecta > Orthoptera > Morabidae > Vandiemenella > Vandiemenella viatica. Next base: position 305,799,331 of record CM061920.1, on the reverse strand, counting down.
CGTTACTTAACACCGAATCATTAAATGAAATTCTGAACTAATTGTGACAAATACCAAAGATGGAACGATTAGATGTTGCATAGTCCGCACTAAAATACACATCTACAATGTCTCTTACCATTGCTTTTAAAGAAAGTAATAAAATCTGTTTACAATTATAACTATTTTGCACACTAAACAAAACTTGAAATATTCTTTCGTTTAATTCGATATTCAGTTTTTAAACGCGATAGATGGCCGTTTTGAATGAGATTAACTAATAACGAAAAAACAGAGATATTCTTTGATCACAATCTCTGTCTCTGGCTACCATCTTTAATGTTCTGCTCTCAATAAAAAGGCGCCGCAGTTTATAACTCCCTTAAACACATCGAAAATAAAGAATAATTTTTTTTCCATATATCACTTAGTTCTGAATACTTCATATACTCGTACAATTCTGAATACCTGATATTCAACTGTGCAGGTAATGAATATATTTTAATTTTGAACTCCAGTGGCAAATGAATTAACAAGAAAAAATTAACAAGAAAAAAATTTAGTTACAGTTGCAGATTAGTCAGCATAGTGACATACAGGATACTGTGAAAACTCGGTCAAAATCGATTCAGCAGTTTTCAAGTAATAATGCTAGATTATTCGAAAAATAAATGTCTCCTAACGTCTTAAGACATGCATTTAATTTTAACTTTGACCCCAAGCTTTCAAATTCTGGAAATCTATCCAAAATTTGTATTTTCGGCGTGATGCCGGAATAAATAGACACATTCCAGATACATTTTTATATATGCAGGTATGGCCCATGTTTCGATTTTCGAGGGGCAACATTAACAGATATAATTAGGTTGAAATGTAACCTGAACTAAAATGAAAACTGAAATTCCGTATCAAAGCATCAAAAACCACCCCGTTCTTAGAACTGTGCTGCTAAATCGCCGTTTAGTTTAGCACCGGAAATGGCTGATACGAAATCAATGAATCTTTTCGGACAAATAAAAATAGTCATCAGTTAAATCAACTTAAACCCACTCCTTTTTTGGTAGGGTGCGAGTGGATCTGGGTTTGTTTTAATTCTGGAAATAGTAGGCGCGAATTGTATGAAACTTGGAACACGTTTCTCATTGCTAGAATAAAAATAATGTATGGGTAATTCAACGCCAAGACCAAGCAAAGCCGGGAACTCTGCTAGGTTTAATAAATTTGATCGTCTAACGACAAGTATTTCCTTGATACAGTCGTATAGAAAATTTACCGTGATATCATGACTATGCTTGATTGTTGGTCTGGTAATAGCAATGTATGTATTTCCTCCCAAATAGGATTATATTTAAAAGTAATAAACAAATCTGGACGACCCTAGTGACCTATGTAAGTCATCGTATCTTGCATATATTCGTGCATGTTCCGTGGACTGCCGATGTAGCTTGAAGGTAAAATAGATCCATTTCCGATATCATTGGCGTTTACATTTTCATCTATTTTTCCGATAATAGCATTTCGTAAGTGGATGTATTCCTACGATTGTAATTTAGCCATGTTGTATGGAATATATCGCAAACGTTCGCTTTCAATCTTAGCGTACATATCCATGACGTATTGATGGTAGAGTTGACGATATCGAAGGATATAGTTATCCTGATTACGTTTAATCATCAATCGGTGGGCATAGTACTTCATTGAACTGACTTTTTTATTTGTTTCATTACATGAAAAAATAAGAAATTAAATAGTAAAAAAAATAAGAATAAGAAATTAATATAGTGGACCCTGCCCCTGGCTGCAAAACGTTTTTCGGAATACCACAGGTCTACTGTATTAATAAAATAAGGAATTAAATAGTTCAATAACAAATTTACTAGTAACTGGATCACACTGTTTGATGTTGATCTGACATTCATCCTGCCCTTGCCAGAACAGCAGTGGATACGGGAGTGCGTCATACAAATGATGTAGGTCCGAAATTATACTAGCAGTGCTATTTCGACGTTTGATTTCGATGGCTCTATTGTCAACTGGATAACCGACTTCATGTATGGTTGGTCCTGCCAGCGTGTTCTCCTGATGGTACTTTGTCGACTTTGATGACAATTTGATGGTTGTCATTTTTTAATTGTGGCGACATTCTATTAAACAAATGAATAAGTTGATTATTATTTCCCAAAAAAATTTCCAACAGTATCACAATTGCTCCCTCTTCTGCTTGTTCGATGAAATCATACTGACACCAAGTTGTCACGCGTTTTTCACAACTTCCCATAAAATAGATTTGGAGAAACTTTGGATCATCATTAGGCATCTGCATCAACGACCCAATCATATGGTAGACCTGGCCTTGTGTTTTGAATGTAGTTTCAAAATGACGTCCATCAGATGTGAGATCACAATTTTTAGCTGCCCCAAAAGACATCATTTGGAAGCAAGAATTCAATTTTCGTGTCTTGCGCAAAACCAATTTGAATCGTTTGATTCGCCAGCAAGAAGTAATTGTAAAGGCTCTGGCGGAGTGGGAAGTGGTAATAATACAACTTTTCCTGATGCACAACACATGCTGGCTACTTCATTGTGGAATTTCAACGCCTGACAGTATTTACACACTTTGTCCATTGCACCAATTGCAATTTTCAATGTGCGGAGTAATCAATGTCTGGTGCATAATCGAACGCAAAACGAACAAATGATGCACGTGTTAATGTACGGCTGATTTGTTATCTCTCTCGTTCTCTTTCTCTAAATGTAACTATGTGCTGTTCTCTTACCGCTGTTGTTATCGATATATTTTTCTCGCATACGTTCATCACGCTGTTCTTGAGATTCTTGCATACTACGCTCTGATGCCTTGATTCTTTGAGCTTCGTTGCTTGCCGCGATTTGCTCTGCCAGTTCATGAAATCTCTCAACACGTTTGCGTCCTTGGAGGAAGTTTGCGTCGTGCCTCTCTGCTACACGCATTAATGAGGTTAGATTTTTTTCGCGGCATTTCACTGAAATTCATAATTGAAACAATAAAAATAATTGAATAAAAATAAAAATTAGAAGCAAACAAGAAATACTTACACCTTTTTGAATTTATAGTAACGTTTTCTTCAATGTTAATATCATGTGTGCAATTATTTTTTCATTAAATATAATAATATATAAATAATACACAACAATATAGTATAGTTATAACACAATACACAGCACACTTATCAATATTATAATACACTACAAATTGAAGAAACTCGGTTATGTCTCAAACATAAACACATTTGGCGTGGAATAGACTGTAACATCGGAACACAACTCTATCTACTAGAAATATTTCAGAACAGTAAAATATTATCTTTGGTTCAAGAAGAAGAATAAAAAAACACAAATGGAAGAAATTATTATGAGATGAGCATAATTATTAGACATATCAGTTTTCATAGTAAAAAAAAAACTACGAGTCAGTTATGGTATTCTAATCCCTTGCTAATATTACGTTTTTTCTAAACCCAAATCGAAAATTTTGTTTTCATCCTGAGTGAACAAAAAACAGCTCGGGGCTTTGTACTTAATGAGAAAATAAGATATTTGCGATGTGAAAGTATAACTTTTTTCGTTTAAAATGTGATTACGGCATTACCATGGAATGTCCTGGCATAGGACTCTGCAATTCATATAGTCGAAATTGGCATGGGGTACTTGGTGCCAAAACTAACTCTGTGCTATAAAGAATACAAATAAGCATCAGTATGGTGGATTCCAATATAATTAACAGCATTTATAATAATTCACGAATTTCGGTTACATTTCTAATATTTTGAACGATGTATTAAATTAGGTGCAATGAAACAGATGAGACGTACAGCGATAATATAGCCAATGTTTTAAACTCAAAGAGGCATTGAAGTCATTTCCTGATGTATATTTGTGTGTAACCTCGATGAATCTAACGGTAAACAATTAATCCCTCCCAATAAAAAGTAAATCTATTCTCTGTGCATATCAATCCTATTGCTAAGGCATTAACATCAACTTCCCTTCCCATTTTATCTGAATTATGCCCACTAACAGATATTCATACGAATATCATTGTCTAAAGCAAACTTTCCTATTTGAAAACCCGTTTCTTTCCTTACAGACAATTCTGATGTGATTATATACCAATCTCTCCACTGATATCAAACCAATCAGCCTGTAAATTTTTCAGATCTATTTGCCAACCCTCCAGCCCTCCAGACTCAGTTCTTGGGCACACGTGGAAAATATTTGTGATATGATTAACAAAGGCTTTCCCACACCAGCTCCAAGGCTAGAAAAATTAAAGTTTCCAATTTGGCCAAGACAAAACTCATCGAATGGAACGAGGGGAGAAAGAATTCGTATAAGCATCAGTACAACAGCTTATTTCTCTAATCTTACCTCTCCTGTCTTTGGTATGAAATATTTCATCGCACTCATAATTTTTTGCAAACAAGTTCAGTCCTGTGTCGTCTGTCTACCTAGACCAATCTAAGTATCAGTTCTGCTATGGTTTCGTAAGAACTGTGGCAAGCAACCATAAATTGAGAGCTCTTTTCTGTACTTTGTCTAAATATTCAATCAATCCCCTTGCGACACATCAATACAGCAATCCCAGATGAAGATGAGTTTTGTACGCTGTCTCCTTTGTTCATAGACCTCACTTGCCTTCAATCAATATCCATTTATTGCCCTCCACTTTTTTTTTTTTTTTTTTTTTTTTTTTTTAGAAATTCCATATTACAACATGTATACCTTTAAGCGTTGCTAATGACCATGAGATGGGAAACGATTTTATATGGGTGGAAAATATTATCTGTCTCACACATTACTTTGAATGCAAGCGTAATAAAATACAACTAACAGCGGTAAGGCTATATATCAATCTGAGAAAGCATGCATTTACCATCATTTAGTAACACTATCAGTAATCTCAGCAGGTATTTTTTTCCCCCGGTGGATACTACTTCAGGGTCACCAGGGCCTACCTGTAGTACCATGCCACATGTGCGAAGTGTAAAAATTTCAGACCAAGCGTGGTGGGTGAGCGGCAACATTCTGACCTAGCATTCAGGAGGACGCAGGCTCGAATCTGCATGCAGCCATCCAGATTAACGTGAGTTTTGTATGTTGTCTCCTTTGTTCATTGGCCTCTCTTGCCTTCAAATATTCCCTCTGATTCTTCACTCAGTATCCATTTATTGCCTTGCACTTTCCATGCCGCTGCTTGTACACCTTTAAACGTCGCTAATGTTTATGAGATGGGAAACGTTTTTGTGAGTGGCAAATATTCTCTGTCTCACACATTACTGTGAATTTGAGCGTAATGACGTAGACTTGAAACTAACAGTGGTAAAGGCCATATATGAATCTATAAAAGGATGTATTTTCTACCACTTTGTAACACTATCAGTGATCTCAGCAGGTATTTTTTTTCCGGTAGATACTACTTCAGAGTCATCAGGGCCTACCTGTATTACCGGCCCACAAATGAGAAGTGTAAAAATTTCATACCGATTAGTGGTTGGCACATCAATGAAGAGACTGATATGCAATCACATCACAAATGTCTGTTAGGAAAGAAAACTGATTTAAACATTATGGTTGATGGTTTGATATTCAGCACTGCAGTCACGATATGGCCACTCTTTAATTCCCAACCAGATAGAGGGAGGACTCCTAATTTTACCGGACAGAAACATTAAACCTGTCATCCATTGTAAGAATAAAGTTGTCGTCAGTGATTCACTAGAAACAATGCGATATACGCTGTGGCATTTCCTTCCGTTCAATTCTATTTTACGGCACAGCATGAGTACTTCGTATGTTCCAGGAACAAAACACCATCTGTTAACAAGTGCTAATCTTACTAATTTCACCGTTTATGAATTGGTCCGCCGCAGAGTACGCCCATCCTGTGTGATCGAGTCACGCCAAGGCAGTGCACTCCACAGAACATGTTGACTCGTCACAGGATGCCACGTACTACTCCTAATTCTTTGACCAAGATCCATTGTTAGATCATCGCCAACATATGCAGTGTACTCTCCTAGCAGTTTCTCAAACCGCATTCTGATTTCCATTGACTCCCAATCCAACTCCTGTTTTTAACGCAGTTACCGACAGGATTCACAAACAAATCTAGTTGCCCACTATTGAAAGTCAAACAACTCCTGTCTTTGATACCCAAAATGGGTGCCCCAAACGATACCATCATATGCAACCAATAGTCTACCCAAAGTCTGCAACCCAATTCCCTTCTGTCTTTCAGTAACATGTTCCCCAGGTATGATCAGCCTCGGATCTTCTCTACAATTCAGTAACAGGTATCCAACTCTTTACATCAGTCTGTTTACATCTCCTCCCTCTCCATTTATTTTTTTATTTACAATTGGGGGATTAACAATTCATGTCAGCATCATCCCATATCTCCTACATAACAACCCTCTCAGCCAATCGGTGTCTTGTGCTTCAAGTAACACAAAGGCAATAACCATATATTTTATTCTCAACTACATACAGGAATCACAAACACACAAATAACAGAACTGCTTTCATAGTGGCGGGTGGATAATGTACTTCTCTTGGTAAACACACATCAGCCAAGTTGTTTCGAAGTGTAATGGCGTCGTTTCATGATGTACATTGCTTGTCCAGATTCCCAGGCAAACAATCGCCGCTTTCACCTAGCACGCGGGAACGCATATCAAAGTGCTGACGTCACTCACGTTTTGAGACACCGGGAAGTATTTGCAGACGAGCAATTAATGGCTGAGCAAATACCTTTACCGAGCGTGTCGAAACACGTTGTAATAGGAATTGCCAGATGCCTCGGAGTATTTGTAGGTGAGCACTTAGTGGTTGAGCAAATACCTTCACCGAGAGTATCGAAACACATTGTCATTGGAAATCCCAGATTCCTGGGGCATTGGAATATCTATGGAGATTGAAGTTTCTGCTGTACGCTGCTGCTATCTAGTGGTGACCATGCCCTCCGCGCCGTACGGTGCTGCTTGCGGCCGTTATTGATCCATTCGAATTTCTCGCCATGCAAAGAACATGAAACTGTGACGTAACGCGGTCGAGTAGAATATCTCTGCGTCTTGTCCAAAGAACTTATAGAGGCTAACTCCCTAAACCCCCTCCCCTACTAACACACCGCCATCTGTTAGAAACTTATGGAACTTACAAATAATTACAAACCATTGCCCTATGACAAAGCTTTCATAAAATTTAATTCGCAATAATAAATATTGAGTTTAATAATCGAGATGAAAACTATCCTATCTTTTAAGTTGGACCAAATTACAATCAGTAAGCCAAATTTCATCAAAATTGGTTAAGTAGTTTCGGAGTTTATCTTGAAGAAACATCGTGACGCGAGGTTTATATACAGGGTGAGTTTTTTATCTTGAGACAACTAAATATCTCGAAAACTACAAATCCGATCAAAAAAAGTGGGTAATAAAAATTGTTCGTCTCGACGGGGGACATCCGATGATACCAAATTTGACTCCCCACCCCCACCCCCTAGGGGTGGGGGAAGGGGGAGAAAAAAAACTTAAATAGGAACCCCCATTTTTTATTGCAGATTCTGATTCCCCGGAAAAAACTACCCCTATTTCACCCCCAATTCGAGTCATTTTGGTCGATAGATGGCGCTGCAATCGACAAAAATCAAAATAAGCAAAAATTCATTTAAAAATGAGGATATCTCGTGAAATACACATCAGATCAGCAAAATACAAGTTAATGTGATTGATATTTTTCAAAAACTATTCAATAACACCACCCACCTCCAAACTTGAGGGATGGGAATGGACATTATTTCAAAATGCACTGATGCAAATTCTTTAGCAGATAGCGAAAGTCAAACATTACTTTTTGCGTTACCCAGGAACAACGACGTGGACGTAGTAATTTTCTGTTCCCTTTGGGGTGCTAGATTTAGGTGAGTCCCCTCGCCTCTCACCATCGGGGTGCTTGTTTTTGGTGAGTCCCCTCGCCTCTCACCATCGGGGTGCTTGTTTTTGGTGAGTCCCCTCGCCTCTCACCATCGGGGTGCTTGTTTTTGGTGAGTCCCCTCGCCTCTCACCATCGGGGTGCTTGTTTTTGGTGAGTCCCCTCGCCTCTCACCATCGGGGTGCTTGTTTTTGGTGAGTCCCCTCGCCTCTCACCATCGGGGTGCTTGTTTTTGGTGAGTCCCCTCGCCTCTCACCATCGGGGTGCTTGTTTTTGGTGAGTCCCCTCGCCTCTCACGTGTTTGTTTCTAACAACAATTCTAAAGCAAGTGCTCGAAAATATCACCACCGACATCGATGCATTTATTTACCCGCTCTTGGAATGATTCGACGCAACTAAGAAGCATATCCGGCGTGATTTTTTGACAAGCGTTGGTAATTCGTTCAATCATGTTTTCAGGCGTTGTTGGCACTTCACTGTAAACTTCATTCTTCAAGTATCCCCATAAAAAAAAATCAGGCGAAGTGAGATCTGGTGATCTTGCAGGCCACGGCACTGGACCTCCTCTTCCGATCCATCGACGATTGTACAGACGATCTAACACTTCCCGCGATCTTACAGCAAAATGTGCTGGACAACCGTCATGTTGAAACCACATTGTTTGTCGCACGTCTAAGGGTACGTCTTCAAGCAATGTTGGCAGTACGTCCTCTAAGAGTTGTTGATATTTCTCCCCATTGAAATGTCCATGGATAAAATGTGGACCAATAAGTTTGTCCCCAATTATCCCACACCAAACATTTACATTCCACGGACGCTGATGTTCAACTTGGCGTAACCAATGCGGGTTTTCCACACTCCAATAATGCATGTTGTGTCGATTAATGGTGCCGTGGTTAGTAAAAGTGGATTCATCCGAAAACAGTACTCGAGCAAAGAAATGGGGTTCTTCTTGTATTTTCTGTAGCGACCATCGGCAAAATGTCAATCGATTATCGAAATCATTGCCGTGAAGTTCTTGATGCAACGAAACATGGAACGGATGGTATTTTCGTTTGTTTGTGTGCACACTTCCCTCCTGAGTGAACTGTTGGATAATACGGTAAAAAGAAGCGCGCGATCGAGGCTGGTCTGGAAAACGATGAGCATAAAGATCAACAGCATTATCGATATTCTTGCGACATTCTCCATAAATGTAGACCATTTCAATTTTTTCTTGCAACGTTATAGCCTGCATTCTCATTGACACGTGCAACAGAACGAAGTAAATAAATCAGAGATGTTATGAACGCAATGGAAGTACATCAAGTAATGAGAAAACTCTGAGAAATGCAGCGCCATCTATCGACCAAAATGACTCGAATTGGGGGTCAAATAGGGGTAGTTTTTTCCGGGGAATCAGAATCTGCAATAAAAAATGGGGGTTCCTATTTAAGTTTTTTTTCTCCCCCTTCCCCCACCCCTAGGGGGTGGGGGTGGGGAGTCAAATTTGGTATCATCGGATGTCCCCCGTCGAGACGAACAATTTTTATTACCCACTTTTTTTGATCGGATTTGTAGTTTTCGAGATATTTAGTTGTCTCAAGATAAAAAACTCACTTGGTATATGTAGGATATATTGACTGTATATAGTATCCCTTACTCTGCAGGTTAAATAAAAAAAACACTGTAAATGGGATCCAATATATTTTATGTTTAACACACATCTTCACCAAGTCTAAAATTCGTAGTTCCAGCACAATTTACATCGACAGACACAAGTAAATTTTTATATGCTACGATTTCGTTTCTTAATAGTGTATATTTCAATGATCAATTGTATGACACATCACTCGGTTGAACATTGTTGAGGTGCATATCGGTTAATTTCGGTATCGTTGCCATACATTTATCTCGCATCACTTTGTTGACTAATTCGCCCTCAAACACCTTGTAATACCTTGAAACCACTTCCTCCTGATAATCAAGTTGTCGGTCACTGCAGGCACCATGTCGAGGAGGTTGCGCCATATGGAATTACTCAAGTAGACGTCGCCGAATGGATCGGTTATGTGATGGAAATATAGCGTCTTCACACCCGAGTAGGACTTTGGTACGGGTGCTGCCGCTAAACAAATCTGAGGCAAAGTCCACTTCATTGACCAATGCATTCCACCTCTTGAGCGAAATTATGATCCTGTTGTGTCCTACTTTTTCGATTATTACAACATTCTCGAAATCGTGTTCAGGTGTCAAGCCCAAAGTCAGACGCTTGAAATCGCTAACGTTTAGGTGGTAGACCGTTGTGAATAACAACACCCATTTCGGCAGATTAATGATGGAGCGTCATGTAGAAAGGGTTTATCAAATGTGAACGAACAAAGATAAATTTTGCTTCAGTCAATAACAGCTAAAGTAAAATCGATGGCTTCACAACAAAGCTGATTTTTTTTCACATCGACACATGATTGAAGTCTGGGACGGTATAAAAATGATGTTATGATTTTATGTCTGAAAAAAAAATACTCACCAAGACTAAAAAACATGGAGGTCTTACGTAATTGCATACTATGTCATTACTTTGGATGATGTAGTGGACCGATTAATTTTGCTCACAAAGGCCTGCCATGAAATTTTCATGTTCTCCTTGATCACATGACTCGCCTTAGCTCTTGCAATATGGGATGCTGCCAGGTTGTCAGATGTTGGCTGCAGCCTGAAGGTACGCGCCCACTAAGGCGGGCCGCATCGCGTCGCATCGCATCGCAGAAATGCGTCAGCAATCGCTTACACTGGTTCTCCCATAATGGGGTAACGCACACCACACGCGGGTCGGGGCGGGCAGCGTGGCGTCGCATTGTCGGATCGCTTCCCTAGGCGTATTTTTCCACCTGTGCTCCTCCATGCGCACAATCGCGACCAGGTTTGCGATAGGAGCTCCAACAGTACTGACTGACTTTGTAACTGGTATGTTCCTATTTTTGTGAATTAACTGCATTACTTCAACAAAATTGGCTGCAAATTTGCACGCAGGATGGTGGACGATTTTTGAAAAAAAATAAAATAAGTAATTACAATCTGAAAATCTAATTACGTTATAAACTTTAACAAAGATTAAAAAATTATTTAATTCCTAGCTCAAACTCACTTGTTCTTTGCTTGTATGTTTTAACTTAAACTATTCAAACATAATGGCTAAAGAACACTGCATCTCATTAGTAATGACATTCAATGGGATTTATGATTTACAAGACGCAAAATATAATAAGAAAAAAAAAAGAAAAATGGGTGGAAATAGGAAACTAGTTAAAACAACCAGGTACAATGTCATGTTGCGTATTTTATTTTTTATTTATTTTACGTATGCATTATAATTTTCTATCACTTTCTTTGAATTCCGCTTGTATAGCTTCATGTTACCAATTAACCTAATTGTTAAAAAATATTTTGTGAAATTATACCAAATCTTAATGATTTCTGATGTAACCTAAGTAGGGAGACAAGGATGGAGCTGGTACAAAGTTCATTTGGCGGCCACCATAGGCAGCACCAACTGTTGTCGCTACTGTCGATCGCGGAGACCGGCCAGGCAGCCGACCTCAATTCTGGCACATCTCCGCGGGCATACAGTTATTTCTGGGTGTACCGCCAACCGGCGCTCGGCTTTCATTATTTCTGACACAACAAACCCGCGGGCGATCGTCACATACCGCTACACAACAAGTGTCACACGCCATCTTATTTTCAGCGCATATTAGCGACGTCACAGGCATCGGTATGCACTAATAATATCATTAGGGAAAGCGGCTGCTTGCTGGTGCTATTTCAGAATCATGTGTCTGGTGTCTCTATCCTCAACGAAGCATTCTAAAACAGGCAAATACGTCGTCTGATCGAGTTATATTACGTGTTTTCATAATGTAAATCGAAAATTTTGTTTTCATCCTGGCCGAACAGAAAAACTGCTTGACTTGTAATTGAATAACAAAATATGTTATAGACGATTGAAAAGCATAAATTTTTCCTTTAAAATACCTTAACGGCCTGGGAAGTCAGTTTTCGTAGTAAAAATCTAAAAATCACATATGGTAGTCTAATCACTTGGAAAAATTACGTGTTTTCAAAAGATAAATCGAAAATTTTGTTTTCATCCTGGTCGAACAGAAAAACTGCTTGATTTGTTGTAATTGAATAAAAAAAATAAGTTATATACGGTTGAAAAGCACAAATTTTTCCTTCAAAATACGTTAACGGCCTGAGATGTCAGTTTTCGTAGTAAAAATCTAAGAATCACGTATGATAGTCTAATGTTTTGAAATATTTTACGTTTTTTTTCAAAACGAAAATCGAATTTTTTTTTCATCCTGGCCGAACAGAAAAATTGCTTGACTTGTTGTAATTGAATAAAAAATAAGTTATAGACGTTTTAAAAGCATAAATTTTTCCTTTAAAATAAGTTAACGGCCTCAACGGAAAATCGTCATTAACTCAGCAATTTGGAACGGTATCAAATCAGGGAAGATGTCTATGTGCACCTGTTTTGTGTTGATTTCATGAAATTATTGTGATTACTTGCGATAAAATATAGCATTACCACACATACATTATTCCTTACGAAATTCATAGCATCAAAAACCCATCAATGCACCAAATCATTTCGCTGAAACAGACAGACATTAAAAATTCAGTCATCGACGAAGGTAGGGAAAACCATAAATTCCGTTCATCGAAGCAGGCAGACATTAAAAATTCATTCACCGACGAAGAGACGGGAAACATAATCACTCTTAGATAATTATGTACGTTTTCGCGGCGGCAATGCTTTATAAAAACTTCTCGGGTTTCAAGCCGCGTCACGGCGAGAGGGCAGCTGCTAGTTGCAAATGGCATCCCATCAATTCTGTAGCATTTTTAGCAAGATCACGGCGAGTTTGATGAATCCTCTACCTCACAATTGCAAGACTGGTGCGGCGTAGAATCTTCTTGATGGCAGTAGTGTTAGCCGTTGGATTGGGAATGGGTCGACCATTTCACCACAGGACAGCAAAATTCAACACTGAAGACGGCTACACGCAAGCAGTGCTGCAAAATCAACCGCCTGTCACGGGATTCGCACGACGCTCAGCCAACAGAAGAGAGACGAACCGTAATTAACCTGTCAGGGAAGGAAATTGACGAAGGTGCTATCTCAGCCCTGAAGAAAGGATTAAACTTCGCACCGGCTCCACGTTCCGTACCTATCATGAGTATCATCAGCGGAGTGGAACAAGCAGTGCGGAATGTTCCAATAGACGCAGCAGAAGAGGTACGCAGGGAAACGACGCGCATCCTGACGAGGGCCAAACCACCTAAGCCTAATATGACTAGAGCTGAACGAGACGGCTTACGTGTTTTACGTGAAGACTTCGAATTAATGGTTTTACCAGCTGACAAAGGAAATTCGACTGTGATCTTAACCGACGCTGACTACCACCAAAAGATACGTGAAGTCTTGGACGACGACGCATATAGTCTGATTCCCCGCGATCCCACGGCACAGATCACCAGGAAGACAAACATACTCATGAGAGAATCCGGATTGGCGGAAGAAACGGTGAAGAATCTAAGTGTCCGAGCCCCAAGACCACCAAGGTTATACGGCCTTCCAAAAATACATAAAGAACTTGTTCCAATGCGTCCAATAGTGAGTGCTATAGGTTCGCCAACGTACAAGTTGGCCAAATATCTCACGCGTTTGTTAGATCCGTTGGTTGGTCAGTGTGCACATCATGTTAAAAATTCTGCTGCCTTTGTTGAGTTGGTTAAAGAAATGAGGTTAGAACGTGACGATATTATGGTCAGCCTGGATGTTACGTCATTGTTTACGCGTGTGCCTTTAGGGGAAACTATTGAACTACTTATTGAACATTTTGATCCGAAACTTGTGGAGTTATTCAGACATACCCTCACGTCTACGTACTTTGTGTACCAGGGCGAATACTACGAGCAAACAGACGGCGTGGCTATGGGGTCCCCGTTGTCTCCCGCAGTAGCTGACTTTTACATGGAACATTTTGAGCATATAGCTCTTGACACGGCGCCTTTAAAGCCTAAATGTTTCTACAGGTTTGTTGACGATACGTTTCTCGTGTGGTCTCATGGAATTTCCGGCATTATATGAATTCGTGAACCATCTTAATGGGATTCACCCCAACATTAAATTCACGGTAGAAATCGAAAGTAATGGATCACTTCCGTTTTTAGATGTTCTAGTGCGTCGGAAGCCTAATGGAAGGTTAGGGCACAACGTTTACAGAAAACCTACACACACCGATCGCTATCTTAATGCCCAAAGTTTTCACCATCCTTCTCAGAAACTGGGAGTGCTCAATACTCTTGTCCATAGGGCAAAGGTGGTGTCCGACAATGAACATTTAAAGGAGGAACTGCAACACCTGGAACGCGTATTTCGTGCCAATGGTTATAGCACCAAAGAAATCCGACGTGCAACCATCGGAAGACACAACAGAACCAAGACAGATGACAGAGATCAAGACAAGCCGCGTGCCTTTCTACCTTTCTGTGGAGCAGTAACGTCAAAAATAGCAAGATTACTCAACAAACAGGGCATCCGTTCGATTTTTCGACCTCCACCAAAAATTGGACAGCTGTTGCGAACTCCGAAAGATAGTCTCAATCTTCGGGCACCTGGAGTGTACAAAATTCCATGTGAATGCGGCACTTCTTATATAGGGCAAACGTTAAGGACAATTAATGAAAGACGAAAAGAACACATCAGATATTTTAAACTGGGACAAAAAGAAAAATCTGCCTTAGCCGAACACGCCACTGACAACGGACACGAGCCGTGCTTCGACAAAACGACACGCCTTTGTTACGCAAATAACTTTTGGGACAGTGTTGTGAAGGAGGCTATTGAGATTAGGCTTAGCAAAAATGTTATTAATCGTGATCAAGGCCTCAATTTAAGCCAAGCTTGGAAGCCAGCATTTGGATTATTACAAACGAGACGGAATCGAGCCATATTAGGGCATACGAGTGACCCGATCGTGACGTCACCAAGCGAGCAGGGCCTAACTAGACCGCCCCTCCACGCGCTTTCCCCTCCGTTCCCGGCTGCCGGCGCTATATAATAGACTACCGTGCGGCAGACTTCAGTAATGTTAAGCGGGGGCTTGACAATGGAAGCAGTGCAAGCTTCAGAAACGTCGCCAGACGGCTCAATTCTGACGCGGCTTGAAACCCGAGAAGTTTTTAAAATCACTCTTGTACATCATGTTGGATTCGTTATGAACCAATATAATAGTTTAAAGCATTAGTGATGGCTCACGATTGTTGGCTACATTCTGTGTATTTTAAAGGATGTATTAAATTTAATGAAATGAAACAGAGCGAGAACGCAACCACTTTTTAAACTCAAATAGGAACTGAAGGGGTTTCCTCATGTATGTAAGTATAACCTCAATGAATTAAGAAGTCCTAAACTAAAGCTAAGTTACCGATTCGAAAACCAGTTTCTTTCCCTACAGACATTTCTGAAGTGATTACATTTCAATATCTCCATCAATATACCTTCTACTGATGTCAAACCAATCAGCCTGTAATTTTTTCAAGCATATTTGTCAACCCTCGAGACTCAGTCTTTGGACCAGAGCCGACTTGGAAATATTGTGACATGACTAATAAAGCTTTTCCCACACCAAGGATAGAAAAATCAAACTTTCCATTTGACTATGGCAAAACTCATCAAATGGAA
Organism: Vandiemenella viatica; assembly: GCA_031002005.1. Classification (NCBI taxonomy): domain Eukaryota; kingdom Metazoa; phylum Arthropoda; class Insecta; order Orthoptera; family Morabidae; genus Vandiemenella; species Vandiemenella viatica. The sequence goes on along the minus strand of CM061920.1, from coordinate 305,783,649 downwards.
CGAGGGACAAAGAATTCGAATAAGCATCAGTACACCTTATTTCTTTAGTCTCTCTCTGCTGTCATTGGTATAAAATTTCTCATCACACTCATAATTTTTGCCTAATGTGTGGTGGATGAAATGAAACAAAAATGAATTAAATACAATATGTTTTTATTTATTCTTCTCACACAAAGTAGTACCATCAACACCGCAAATTTTAATAACTATATAATTAACCTCGTCAGATATTAGTTAATTATTACAAGCAATAAGTTCTTTTCTTAGAAGCGTGTTGTCGAATGATGAACAGTGTGACCATTGAGCTACACGAACATTATCAATATGCATGTCAATCAGTTTTTGCACTGTAGCCTGTAAGGTGACCAGTCCCTTACACTTTAAATTTTGTGAATAAATTTTGTTAAGAGTTAATTAAATATTATAGCTCTGGCCAGATTAATTGGCGGGTGGCGTCAAATGCGCCGTTGCCAAGCCGTGCGCGTAACAGTTGTATTCACCTCTTTACTTGTAGTAATGGTTTGTAACGTGTTTTAAGTAATTTATGATCACTATTCTGTCATAAAATATTGATGCATGTCATTTCGTTAAGAAAGTTATGCATTGCAGATGCGTTTAATATAATTGGAGGTTTCAAAGACCTGTTATTTATTATTCTATTATCTGCGCAGAAAAATAAAATTCTCGACAGACTAAGGAAACTTATGGAAATACTCTTCTTTTATTTGTGGCTAAAGTCCACGTGTTACATTTTATTTTCAGTTTGTATATTTATAACTAAAATCAAAATTTTATTTTGTCATCCTCTGCACTGAAAAACTTGCTTAATTAACGACAAAATTATCTGTTTATATATTACCACTCATCACTATCGTAAAATTCGTGTACTGTCCTCCTGACAAAGGACTGTCAAAGTCGCTAAGCTTTGTTAGAGTGCTGTATTGTTTCATATTTTTCTTTCGAGAAACAAACGTAGGTTATTTTCCCTCACGACACACGCGCTGGACAGTTCTCAAACCGACAACCACAAGCTGCAGCGCAAATAGCCTGTCCATTCCCTAATTTTTTTCGCAATATGGTTGTTTTTTGCGGTAACAAATCACTGCAGTTTTTTATTTCGTCAATATCAAGTACGTCCATATCTTTCAAGTCTTTTCCTACTAGCGTACATGTAGAAGACAAAATTTCTCGATCATTGTCCACAAGAAATTTGAAATATTTATAAACATTGTGAATGATAGATTTACTGTGTTGTCTGCTTCAGCAGCGGTGGTTCTGCTGTCGATGACTTGCGTCTTGTTGGGAGTCGTTAGTTCGGAAACACCTGGAATAGGAGAATAAGTCTCTTCCTAAGTATCCATTTTTAGTAGCCAGATTCTCTTGCTAAATTTCCCTAATTATAAGTTACTGCACTTTTTGTTCGGTAAAATTATTACACTAAATTACTACAATTAATAAATAACCAAAAGGAATTATTTAAATCGCACGTAAAAATCGTAAATCGCTAAAAATCAAAATATCCTCTCTCGAGCAAGTTCACACTCACACTGACACTTTCTAATTCCGATTCTCAGGTTCACACATTTTTAGTGAAAGGGAGGTGGAAGGTTTGGGGGTGGTTAGAGAGCTGTTGACGCTTGGACTAGGCAACACAGGCCGCACAGCGTTGCAATTTTCAGGTGATAGAAAGAGAGCGCATCGCGAGTTTGTCCAGAAGTATGGCAACAGCGCGTTCACACTGACCCGCCAATTGCTCTGTCCACAGCTATAGTTGTGTTGTGTTGTGAATACAAATGTGTTAATTTGTTATGAAAAAATGAGATAAACGTATATTTAAGTACCAGAATATCTATGGACAATGATTATCTATGATAATGTATATCTTTGGAGAAGAAGACAAAGAAAATATGGCAAGGGTATGGATGAGAATAAAATATATCTGGTAAGTTGTTGAGTAAAAAGGAATGTAAGAAGTGTGTTTTGACCCTTGTGAATATAAATAAAAGTGTTTTTTCGAGTGTTACTTCAAGGAATTCGTTGTCTAGATATTTATTATTTGTTTGTTTCTGAACTGTGAATGGAAATAATCAGCCGGTTTCAGCAGCTTAGATTACAGCTTGAAGACGGGCAGATTACATTTACCTAAACCTAAATACAGGAAGAGGGGATCTTACAAGTAGCTGACCGTAAAAGGAACACAGAAAAAAAAAAAAAAAAAAAAACTTTAGTTCGGTAAGGAAAGAGCCTGGCAAATCTTCGGAGAAGAGAAAGAAAGGTAAGACAGAAAATACATTTTAATAACGTGAAGTGGACGATAAATAAATGCAGATGTAAATCTGAGAAGCTATTTGAAGAGATATGGTAATTGTTAAAAAATTTGAAGATACCCATAGCCGCGTAAATTACTGAAAATAGTAAGAGTAAACTTCAAGATATGGTAATGAACGTTTTGGTTAAGTGTTAACGAACTAGATATTATCTGTGACTGTTTGCCGAAAGGAACTTGCTTTAAATAAAAATAATAGTAAAAGTAAATTGCAGTAGAGGGAATAATACTGTATAGTAGTAAAATAACAAGCAGGAATATAACAGTTAAAATGCTGGGAAAGAAATTCATCTCAATGTATAATGCATGCACGAGAAGTTAACGAGCAAGAATAGTATCTTTGACAAATTGTGGAAGTAAATTTGCTGTAGTTAAAAACTGATATTTTGAATGTGTTTTGTGAAAATAATTTTTGTAAAGATAATATGTATGTTGATGAAAGTTTTTTGTGTCTCTAATTCTGAGTCAAACTACTGCGTTGTAAAATTCATTGTCACCTCGTTGAAGACTTCTCCAGTCTGTATTTACTCTCGTAAATTTTTTTATGGGGTTGAAATTATTGGTGTGAGGATTTATCCTTCTGTGAAATATTGTGTGTAAAATGGAAAACAAAAATTTAGTGGTAGATTCCGAGAGTTCATTTAATGGGACGGGAGGCGAAAATATTGAGCAGGTTAAGGTTTCTGGAAATTTAAATAACAGTTTGGATTCGGGTTGCGCGTATTCAGATCAGTCAGTGTGTGATGTTAGTATTCAAAAAGTTCATGAGTTATCTCCAGCTAGCGTAACTCAAAAAAAATTTGACCGAGAAGAAGATAATTCTTTGGAAATGATACTAGCAAAAATATTACAGAGCCAACAGGAATTAAAGCAGAGTCACCAGAGATCTGAAGAAACAAATCAACAGCAGATAATGAATATGCAAGAATTAAAACAAACCCTGCTACAGAACCAACAAGATTTAAGACGAGAATTACAACAAAATCAACAGAAGTTTGAAAAGTTAACACTACGACAGATGGAGAAAATGCAAGAATTAATTACACAAAACCGACAAAGAATGGAACAAGAATTTAATCAATGGAAAAATAAAAAGGAAAATATCTATATTAAGCTAGACAATGTGGAGGAGCGCATTGTTAAGGAAGAAGAGAATCGTGAAGAGGCAATGAGGCTGGTAAGCGATGAGCAAAATAAGTTGAAGAATGAATTTTCAGGGATTAAACAGGAATTTTGGCAAGTTCAAGGTGAGGTGATGTGTTGCAAAAAGACAGTTGAACAACAATGGATAGAGGTGAATCAGCGAGTTGACGTGGTGCAAAACAAAATCGAATGCTGTGCCGGCAACAATTTAGTACCGTCCGGTCAAATAAAACTACCGGAAGTAAGTTTTGTTCCAGGGGGCGAGATTCATCCGCACATTTTTGTAGAGATTTACAGAAACGCACTACCAAAACACTGGAGTGATGAGGAAAAAATTAGATATGTAAAGATGATGATGAAAGACGAAGCATTGGAATGGTCGTGTGGAGTAGCGGAGAGCAGTATTAGCTACGTAGAATTTCTGCGAAGTTTTTTTAAGAGGTACTGGTCGGAGGAAAGGCAGAGATGTGTGAAACAAGAATTTAGGAACAGCTGTCCATACAAACGGCAATTTGGTAGCCTTCGCGAATATTGCGAAAAATTGATGAAAGGACTGAAATACTTGTCAAACCCAATAGAAGAAGACGAGAAAATAGAAATTTTGGAGAGAAAAATGCCGCGTTGGGTGCAGGAAAGGATGTTGCTTGCGCGATGGAATAATCTCCAAGAATTTTTAAAAGGAGTGGACAAGATAGACAAATGGGACGATAGGAGTGTAAGAGATCAAAATTATACCGGAAGTTCGTATGGTGGAAAAGAGCAATCGGGACAAGTATATCGGGAAAAGGATGGAAAGAGAGATGATAGAGAAGCGAGACCGACACAAGAATGGAAAGGAAAGCCTACACAATATAAACAATGGAGCAATCGAAACGCTAGAGGATGGAAAGCTTTCAACAATGGAAGTAGAGGGATGGAGCGAGTAGAAAGCGGAAAGCACAGTGACGAAAAAATGCAACCAGGGAAATTAGAAAGGGCTTGTGAAGAGGTCCGTTCCCAGGCCGATGAAAGGAGAGGACCAAGAAATTTTAAAGAATATAGATGTATGTTCATGAGAGTAAACAAAGAAGAAGCAGTAAAACATACGAAGACCGTTCTAGAAGATGTTGCAAAACATTTCCAAAGAATAGAGAGAGAGGAGAGCAATCAGAAAACGTCAGTAGAGAGTGACAATCAAATCAGAAATAATGAAGAAAGGAAGCCATTAATGGATAAAACACTGATGATTGATGAAGTAGATGGTTGGGTAAACCAAGTAAGAAGAGCTTGTAAGGAAAAATTAGGAGTGGAAACGGTGGAAGAAGAAGATGAGGAAGACCTCAAAAAACGATTAGAAGTGGGAAAAGAGCAAGAAGTAACGGTGGAAGACAAAGGTCCGTTAAAATGGTGGAGGTGTTTAGAACAAATTGTGGAAAGTGAACGATTCGACAAGGTTGAAAATGAGGCAATGGAAGGAAGTGAGGTGATTGGTTTAGCAGAAATGGATTATTGGACGAACAAGGACCAGAAGAGTATTGCCGATTGATAGGGGATGAAGGATATGGAATCAATATCTTGGGAAATGAGGATGAAAATTACGAAGAGAGAAGAGAAGAGGAAGATGAGGAAACAGACGATACGATAGACGATGAAGAGTATGGAGACGAAGAAGAATTCAATGAAGATTATAGTATGGAAGAGGGAGAAAACTTTAACGAAGATTTAAAAAAGAGTTATGTAGTCGATAGTGACAAGGATGAAGAAAGAGAACTGAAAAGCTTTCTAATAAGGAAGGAAGGACCAGGAAGAGGCAAAGATAGTGAAGCAATCAAATTGATGAGGAAGAACAAAGAGCTAAGTTACCGAAAGGTGGAAGAAGAGGAAGCAACAAGAGGAAAAGTGAAGATGAAGGACAAAGGATCGACATACAGAGAAGAAGAGGACGCAACAAGAGGAAAAGTGAAGATGAAGGACCGCCGTTCTAGGAAGAAGGAGTTCGAAGTAGGGGAGCTAGTATTGGTGAGGACTCAAGAGCGATCTAGTAGTATAAATGCGGAAATTAAGAAATTTTTTGATGTATATGAAGGACCGTATAAAATTGTGGGGAGACCTCATCAACATGCATATTATCTTCAGTACCCGAAAACTGGAAAAGTGTTAGGTTTAAGGAACCTGAAAGATTTGAAACTGTACATCGGGTGAATGAGAGGATGAAAGTTGCAGAGAGTGAATGTAAATATTGTGAACTAAGAGAAAGAGATCAACAAAATTTGTGGGGAAAATTTTGATGACAAGTATATGTAAGGTGACAAGTCCCTTACACTTTAAATTTTGTGAATAAATTTTGTTAAAAGTTAATTAAATATTAGTTGTGTTGTATTGTGAATACAAATGTGTTAATTTGTTATGAAAAAATGATAAAGATAAACGTATATTTAAGTACCAGAATATCTATGGACAATGATTATCTATGATAATATATATCTTTGGAGAAGAAGACAAAGAAAATATGGCAAGGGTATGGATGAGAATAAAATATATCTGGTAAGTTGTTGAGTAAAAAGGAATGTAAGAAGTGTGTTTTGACCCTTGTGAATATAAATAAAAGTGTTTTTTCGAGTGTTACTTCAAGGAATTCGTTGTCTAGATATTTATTATTTGTTTGTTTCTGAACTGTGAATGGAAATAATCACCCGGTTTCAGCAGCTTAGATTACAGCTTGAAGACGGGCAGATTACATTTACCTAAACCTAAATACAGGAAGAGGGGATCTTACAAGCCATATGATAGTCACGTGGAACTTTATTAGCTAAAATGTCCACAAACTCTGTATATCATCTCGAAACTAGAAAGCCCTACTTTTTTTTGGCGGTCAAGGTGCCGGTCACTGCGGGCTGCGCACTGATGGGGTTCCGCCAAGACGAATCGGCTAAGAAGACACCGCCGGTAGGATCAGTATTCGGGGGACATGGGTTCAAATGCCCATCCATCCATTCTGATTTCGGTTTTCCATGGTTTCCTGAAATCACTCCAGGCGAATGCAAGGAAATAGACCTTTAAAAAATCCATGGCCGAATTCCTCATCATTCCTTCCCGCACATCCTTTCTCACCTCTAATGACGATGACTTTGATGAGGCACAAAGCCCGAAAAAAAAGCCTCATATGCTGGAAATTCTAGAATTTTGGATAGTCGTTGAAATTTCTCATGTGTAACGATAGCAATATGCCAATAATAATACACGGTAGATGGAGAAGTTAACGATAGCCACGACAAACATCTAAATTAAAAGTTCATTCACTGACAAAGGTCTGGAAAAACAACCACTTTTCGAGTTTTGGAACATGACACTATACTTGAACTTTATGAAATTTCTAGACGAGAAAGAGCTCAACAGCAATTCTTCACTCAGTATCCATTTATTGCCTTACACGTTTTGAAATTCCATGCTAAAGCATGTATACCTTTAAACATTGCTAATAGTTTATCAGATGGGAAATGTTTTTATGTGGGTGGCATAAATTCTCCGCCGCACACATAACTGCGAATAGGAGCCTCATGACATAGACGTACAACTAGCAGGAGGTATGGGCAGTGTAGGTAAAACAGGATATGGTAATTGTATAGAATATACAGCAAACAGCGGGAACAATAACTAATGAGGTGTACACACTTTTTCTATAGTTTCATTAACTCTGGAACCAGAAAAAATCCTTCAGTAACAGCTACCCCAGATACCAAACTGTTCACATTAGCATTGTCTCGCCTCTCACACACCTCAGCCATCTTTGCCATTTAGTAACATGTGCGCAAGTACGAAACTGTTCACATCAGCATCATTTCATATCACACCGCGTATCGCCAAGCAATCCAGTGACATGTGTCCCTAGTACCACAAAGGCATGAGAAGATTCAAGGGTCTTTGTTAACACAGGTTGCATTGCCATTCTTTGGATGTTCACTCACAGCTACATACGTCAGAAAACACACACACACCCACATTAGTGGTGGAAGTGAACTACACACACAACATGCAGACATACGAGTGAAGGGAAGGCATCCCCATATTTACACACTAGCTGCCTTCCCTTGCACACAGCATTTCAAGTCCAAAATCTGTGGACTCAATATTATACCAAGCAATGGGCTGACTGTGGGTTTGTAACACAAGTCCTTCGCTTCTCTGGTACATTTACTCATCGCGATTTTTTTCCCCGGAGAACATATAGTGAACAACGTGAGAAAAAACAGTTCGTATCACAACAGATTTATCCACTCTGACCTTATCACCTAAAGTCTAGCGCCAGATTGTGGTCATGGTCAACTTAGGGTTTCATATACCACTCAGAATTACTCCACCAATATCCATTCTAACATCATTATACGCCATACACAGCCCCCAATACTCTTCGTATCTTCCAGTGACATCCAACCCAGCTCCTTTTTATGTCACTTGTTGAATGTTTTCCACTAGTAAATCTAGCTGCCCTCCTTTGCACCCTGCATTTGATGTACAAAAAAATGTAGACTCCATACTACACTACTACGTATATGCAAGCATTGGTCTGACTGTGAGTTTGTACCCAAGTCCTTCGCTTCTCTGGTACACCCCCTCAGCACCCTTTCCATTAAATGATTTTTATCCCGAAGTGCATATAGTGAAAAACGTGAGAAACACAGTTCGTATGCCAACACAAACGGCAGTAAACTGTAAAGAGCACAGTGAAATGGGAGAGTGCCTAAGCCCTGAAACAGTGGTTAGAAGCACACATTGATGATGAATACAATTCTATAACCATATATTTTAGATACAAATCCACAGAGGAATCACACACACGCACATTTCCATGCCTACAGCGAGCTCGACGCAACAACCAGCACCAAGATAGAACTCCCACAGAGGAAGAAGACACACACACACCTTAGTGGAGGAAATGAACAGCACGTCCTACATCCAGACAAACGAATTAAAGGAAGGTATGACCATATTTATGCAAACATATCCAGAGAGAGATGTACACACACACACACACACACACACACGTACATGCATACAGCGAGTTTGACATAAACAACAGCAAGCATCATGGAAACGATGAATAGGGACAGAATTGTCGTTACCACTGATTAACTGACAAAACTCTCGTTACAAAAATCATCAGACAGACGAGTTAAAGTCAGGTATCACCATGATTACGCTTACATGCACAAAGACAGACGCAAATACACATGTCCATGTCTACAGCGACTTCAGCATAACTACCGGCACCAATCATGGAAACGTAAAAGTGGTGCAGTATTCCCTTGACTGAAAAACAGAACTCTCCTTACATATCATCAGCGTTACGAGATAGAGGGTGTGCAAAAGATGGTATGTAAACACCTTAGTGTTTATCCAATAAATAGTATTCATCGCACCCAATTGATTGCATGTGGCATCAACATATAGATCACCACCACGTCTCTCCCACACCGCAACCCTTTATATCATTCATTAATAGTGCCTCAGGTACCATGAGTTACAATAGACACTTGACTATCAGACAGATATAATAACTCCAATATTCATACTAGGTCTCACCCATAAATCTATATGTCACCACACACAAGCACAAAGAAACATAAGTGGAGGAACAGCAAATCATATATCCGGACAGACAGTTTAAGTAATGTATCGCCATATTTACGCATACAGACACAGAGACGCACACACACGCACATTTCCATTCCAATAGTGAGCTCGACACAACAACCATCCCAGTTATGGCAACGAAAAAGTGGTTCAGAATCCCCATGTCTCATGACTGCTTAAAAAATTATCAGTAACATGTGTTCCATGTACCAAAATCTTCACATCAACATCGTCTCATTTCTGTCGCACTACAGACCTATTTACAATCCAGTATTATGTGTCCTAGGTACAAAACTGTTCACATCAGCACCACCAAGTCTATCCCACACATAAGCCTTTTCTGCCATACAGTAACTTGTGCCCCAGGCACCATGAGAAGAATTAGACACTTGGTCTTCAGACAGATATCATAACTCCAACATTCATACTAGGTCTCACCCACAAAGCCATACGTCACCGCACACAAGCGCACACAAACATAAATGTAGGATCAGCACATCATACATCCAATGAGTTAAATGAAGGTATTACTATATTTACACATACATATACAGAAAGACGAACACACACACGTGCATTTCCAAGCCTACAGCGAGCTCGACACAACAATTAGCACAATCATGGCAACGAAAAAGTGGGACAGATCCCCCATGACTGGTCAAAAAAATCACCAGACAGACGTGTTAGAGTGTGTGCAAAGGATGACATGTTTTCGCCATTCATCTCAGTACTTTTACAATACGGATTATTCATCACACCAAACTGATTACATGTAACATCAACACATAGGAAGTCAGTTATGGTGAAATCTCAAAGTCGATTATAATCCTATCGTGATAGACACACAATCACATAGAAAGACACACACACACACACACTCACATGTCCATGCATACACACAGTTCCATACATCATTACACACATACACGTAACTCGAGGAAAGGGACTGAACACCCTACGTCCAGTTGCAGAATATGCGAAGTGTGACATGTCTTTGCCACAGACCTCTATGCTCATCACACACAACTGATTACATTTACCTTCAACACATAGGTGGTTACTGATGGTGAAATCTCGAGATCGAGTAGACTCCTATCACCATAATTAGACACACAACCACATAGGAACACGCACACACACATTGTCCATGTATACACCACAATTGCATACGTTACCACATACAGAAAAGTAACTGGAGGAAAGGGACTCGACACACCACGTCCAGTTTGAGGTGTTACAGGAATGGCAGAGGATAGCAAGTCATTACAATACACCTCAGTGCTCACCACACTCACCTGATTTCATGTGTCATTGTTAACAGCAGCTTCTGAAAGACTAATTTGGCTCAACCTGCCCAAGCGGGCGCGACGAGAGGGGGCCCTCCTTCCTCACAGTGGACGCGTATATTGGTTCTGGGTCGGTATACTGGCGTGCATAACCGCTTTCGACCGCAATGAAACTCCGGTATTTGGTCGCAGTCCTAAATTTCCGGTTACCGGTAATAGGTCCCGGTCGGAAAAATCCGGTAATTCGTTGAAGTCCACGCTTTTAAGTCCGGCGTATTGCGGTATTTCTTTTAGCTTTATTTTTTTACTGATTTTTGGGTTTCTGCGATACCTTCTAAACCTTTCTGAATATAAAATCTTTTCATAAGATCCTTCTACCCTTGCCATTATAACGAAGGCATTCTCAATCAAATGATCCTTCCTGTTACAGTTTCCATCGTCAGGAGGAGGGCTGTCAACCCTCGCCCGCTTTCACTTCTTTGGGCTTTATATTTCCCCTGCCGCATTCCCAAGGCACAAGGAGAGAGAGAGAAGATTTAGGATTGTTTTTTATTTTGTCCAGCGAGTTCGAAGAAAGAGATGTTGAGTGACGTGAAGCCCCGTATCACGCCACCAAGCCCAATACAACAGGGATGCGGCAGATGTCGCTAAAGTTGTACGCAAGTGGGTGGTTTTCCTCACGACCCATCCAACTCCTCGGCACGTTACTCGCCTTGAGGTCGAGATTTTTTTTTTTTTTTTTTTTTTCATTTGCGTACCAGGTCCCTGCTGGGTATGTAATTATACACTCCTGGAAATTGAAATAAGAACACCGTGAATTCATTGTCCCAGGAATGGGAAACTTTATATACACATTCCTGGGGTCAGATACAACACATGATCACACAGCCAGAACCATAGGCACATAGACACAGGCAACAGAGCATGCACAATGTCGGCACTAGTACCGTGTATATCCTCCTTTCGCAGCAATGCAGGCTGCAATTCTCCCATGGAGACGATCGTAGAGGTGCTGGATGTAGTCTTGTGGAACGGCATGCCAAGCCATTTCCACCTGGCGCCTCAGCTGGGCCAGCGTTCGTGCTGGACGTGCAGACCGCGTGAGACGACGTTTCATCCAGTCCCAAACATGCTCAATGGGGGACAGATCCGGAGATCTCGCTGGCCAGGGTAGTTGACTTACACCTTCTAGAGCACGTTGGGTGGCACGGGATACATGTGGACGTGCATTGTCCTGTTGGAACAGCATGTTCCCTTGCCGGTCTAGGAATGGTAGAACGATGGGTTCGATGACGGTTTGAATGTACCATGCACTGTTCAGTGTCCCCTCGACGAACACCAGAGGTGTACGGCCAGTGTAGGAGATCGCTCCCCACACCATGATGCCGGGTGTTGGCCCTGTGTGCCTCGGTCGTATGCAGTCCTGATTGTGGCGCTCACCTGCACGGCGCCAAACACGCATACGACCATCATTGGCACAAAGGCAGAAGCGACTCTCATCACTGAATACGACACGTCTCCATTCGTCCCTCCATACACGCCTGTCGCGACACCACTGGAGGCGGGCTGCACGATGTTGGGGCGTGAGCGGAAGACGACCTAACAGTGCGCGGGACCGTAGCCCAGCTTCTGGTATACACCACATTTCAACCTGCCAACATTTCCATTAATATTGCCGCTACAAAATCAAACTATGTAAACACAAGAAAAGCATCGCGAACTACATTTCAGACAACAAAGGTTATTTCATCACATTTAGTAGTTCGCACAGCACAAATTATCACAATTAATTTCATCGTACACTTTCAGTATAAACTTAAACGTGAGTAAAGCATGCAGAATACCATATTCACTGTGTCGCGATGTAAACATGACCCGCTTAAATTAAATTTTCAACACTTGTCTACAATAAGGCTAGCTTTTCAGTTGCAAAATAGTAACATATGCTAATTGTCTACACTACACCAACAAAAATTTGAGAATGATATGATCCTATAGAGAGCAATGAATAAATTTATAGCGAATGGCCCTAATGTTGCAGTTACCTGTCAGATGTTTTGGTTCTCCTACGATGTCCGCCGCGCATGCGCAGTAGGAAAGCAGTTTTTTCATGAGGTTTCACGGATTTGGCGTTATTTTGTCTCCATAAATTCCTTCCTCCATGGGTGCACCAGCTGCTGTAGCAGGGTTAGCTATGACAAGGAGGGTGTTCCTCCATGGGTGATCACAGCAATTGGAAGAGTTACAGCACGATTTTAGTTCTCCGAACTGATTCTCGGAGCGCTAGCATCAGAGATAGGTCTCCAAGCAGTTATTTTTTCCACCGTCTTATTTCTTTTATTGTTATGTTTGATTTGTCATCTGTCATGACATTTCCATGTTTCTTCAGATACGGGCATACTATCATCAGCTTCTTCCTTCTATGTTGGCTTTCCACCTACTTTGCCTCTCTTTTAGTAAAAACTAATTGTATCCAGAGCTGCTATAGCGGATTGCACTGGTTTTTTTCTTCTATCTGATTCAAATTCTCGGACTGATCCTCCGCTTCTGAACATCCATTATCACTAACACCACTACAAGACCACCGCTGTTGTTTGATATGCTCCATTCAGTTAGAGGAAAAGCCTTCTTTCTTTAAATGCATTCGCTTATCCAAAACTTGATACCACAGACACAATGTTGGCCCTAGGTTGTTTGTAGAATAGAACGAGATTGTAAACTGACATCCTTATTTAACGATAAAGCTATTTAGTTACTTTTATTTATTAACCATCTTTTATTTTTTTAAATAAAATTTTTATGAACAAAGATCAATTTTTAATTAAAATGAGGTCAACTGTATACCATCAAGTTTTGTGAGAGGGTTTGTCTAACTTATTATTATTATTCTAATTAATATGGAAAAAAAACAGGATGAAACTATTTTAACAAAAAATCGATGAATTAATTGACAAGATACAAGCAGAATTAAATGGCATTGTTTTTGATATTGACTTGTACTTTCAGAGTGTATTTTTCCGCTCATTTTTTAATTGCGCACTTGTAGGGGAAAAAAAGTTTCTTAATATATTTTGCTTCCCCCTTGTTTTTTTATTTTTTAATGATGGAATCAATTCTGGGGTTAAGATTAATACTTGAAGGGCGGATCAAGAAAAACAAGTTACTTTTTTGGCATTTGTTGATTTAGGAAAAGCTTTTGATAATGTTAGGTGGGACAAGAAGTTCGAAATTTTAAAGAAGTTGGGTCTAAAATATCGAGATAAAAGAATACTTTATAAATTATTTAAGAATCAATTAGCTATAATTAAAGTAAAAAACCATACGAGACATGCGTCAGTTAAAAAGTGTTTGAGACAAGGTTGTAGCCTATCCCTGTTAATGTTCAACTTGTATGTAAAAGAAGCAATAGAGGAAATAAAAGAAAAATTTCCATGTGGCATAAGTGTTCAGGGAGAAAAAACAGTATTCTACGATTGATGATGACATTGTCTTGTTAGCAAAATGAGATGAAGATATTGAGAAGTTACTGAATGGCATAAAGAAAATACTGAAAGAAGATTTTGGGTTGAATATAAATCAAAGCAAGACAAAAGTGTTGAAAAGTAACAGAAATGATACCTATCACAGTAGATCAAATATAAAAATAGGATCAGATGCTATAGAAGATGTAAGTGAATTCTGTTACTTGGGAAGCAAAATTACAACTGATAGCTGAAGCAGGAATGATGTTAAAAGCAGAATAGCACTGGCAAAAAGAACCTTCATGAAAATGAGAAATCTTTTAGTTTGAAACGTTGATCTAGGAATTAGAAAGAACATTTTACAATTCTTTGTGTGGAGCACAGCACTTTATGGTAGCAAAAAAAGAGGTATATCAGAAAGAAAGAAAATTGAAGCATTTGAAATGTGGTGCTACAGAAGAATGCCTAAAATTCAGTGGACAGAGAACGAGTTTTGGAAATGATGGGAGAGGAATGAAGCTTGTAGAAGAAACTCACAGAAAGAAGAGAGAGGCTGGTAGGTCATATTTTGAGACATGCTGGATTGGTTAATTTGTTAGTGGAGGGAACAGTCAAAGGTAAGAACTGTAGAGGAAGACAGAGATTAGAATACATGAAGCAGATAATTGATGATGTGGGCTGTAAGGGATATGTAGAGATGAAGAGGTTGGCTCAAGATAGGAAGAGATAGAGGATTGCATTAAACCAATCAAAAGACTTATTGAAAAAAAGTTGTAATTAAAGAATTAAGTCATCAACAAGAAAATATATACACCAGAGGTGCTGCTCATAACGTTATATCTGTAGCATCTAATTTTCTTTTCCTTGTTAGCTTTTCTTTTGGAATATTGTACTAAGGGAAGTAAATTGTCAGTTTGGATTGCAAAATAAAACCTTGAGTCTTGAACAATCAATATAAAAATAAAGGCATTTCATCTTTATAGTCAAGAAAAGTGGTGTCATATTGCGTAAAATCTTCTAGGGCTTTCCACCGGTATAGGACACCAGAAAAATACATAGTGACATATCAGAGCCTGCCTCTGGCTCCATCTTCCGGAGTGTCCAGAAGCAGGCTCCGAAATGTTGCTATGTATGTTTACTAGAGAGCTATCCTGGTGGAAAGCCCTAGAAGATTTTATGCAAATGACTCACTTTGAAAGCCTACATTCTTTCATGGTGTCATATTGTACAAAGAGCAACAGATCTTGCAACCAAAAAATAACAGGACTGCGACATTTCAACAGAACCAAGAACTCACTGTAAAAAATAAATGGCCGGTGAAATAGCCACTGATGCAGAATTCACAATGAGAACTGAAAATCAAAAGGACATGTTGGACTGTCTTGACTGATTTAACACCGAACTGCAAACTGGATCAAAATTCGTTCAAGCTTTAATGTCATTGTTTGAGGTTGTACATAAAAAATAATTTGTTTTCGGCGATAATGGAAGAATTAAAAATGGGTGTTTCCAAATTTAGTGGTTTTCATGATGAATTATGAGAATCAGAATCTCTCTTGCAAATATGAAGGATGCGAAGGCATTTCAGAAAAGCCTATGCTATCAATACTAATTTTACAGTAACAAACGATTGGGGAGCTTTGGACTTTTAAAGAATCATCGTGGTATCTTCTCTTTGAACCAAAGTTATTTATGACAATTTATGTATGAGTTGCTATGTGTGAGCACAAACTACTTTTGGTAAACAATGAGCAAGATGAGACTAAACAATCTTGCCATGTTGACTACTGAACATGTAGCAACTGAAAATGTTTATTTTAAAGATTTCTGAGTTACTGTTAAAGTTAGAACGAAGAAATTGTGAAAGCAATTGTTTATCATTTATTTATCTTTTAAATGTTATTAGTGTTATAATTATATTAGTAAACAATATTTATAAGTAACAATAAATATTTATTTAACCACATTTTATTAAATTCATTCCTTACAGTTATGTGATATTATATTTTACTTAACTTTGATTTTAAGTTTTCACGGGGTGGTACCATTGATATCTGATCCATGTGTTACCCTTGCTAGCTACGCCACTGGTTCTTCTAGCATTCAGTTATCAGAAGAGTGACATAAGCATTAAAGGCATTTCAAAGAATAAACAGACTTCAAAATATTTTTTGATTGTTCCAATAATTTGGATTGAAGGGAAAGAAAAGATAAAAGTGGGTGATAACATTTATAGTGGGTAGCAAGTTTCAAATGCACCAAACTCTGCAATAGTACAAAAATTATGTCCGGATCAATGTTTTCCCTCAATCCCAGCTACAATCCTTCATCACTTCCCATAATATATGCAGGACTATGAAAACATTTCTTAGACTGTCTTGTCTAATGTCTACTGTCTTGTTGCTTTCTTAAATTCTATGTTCTCTTTTTATCAATATCTTCAGCTTCCCTATTGCAGTATATAGATTCTGTGTTTTACCTAAATTTTTGTTTTGATATTAACATTTCTTCCCATCTTTTACAATCTCTCAATGCTGTTCTCACTTTCTCATAACTGTATTAGTGCCCTCCTCCTACACATTTAACCCTTCCCTTAAATATTTCATCAGTTATTGAATCACTGCAGTTTTACAATTACTCCCACATCCATATTCTTTCTTGGCCACCTAATTTTCTCTTATATCAATCACATCTGCTTCATAATTACTTATCATCTCTGTGTTTTGAGATCCAAAATAATTATAATCAGGCCTTGTTCAGAAGACATTCAATATTTTATGCCCCCTTGTGCTTTGATCTACCACGTGTGTAAACCTCCTTTCTTTTTGAATATCTGTTCCATTATGTTACCATTCCTATTTCCTTCCATTTTTACACCTGATATGCTTAAGCATCCACTTATCATGACCAATCTGTTCATTACTATTTCCCAAAAACTCGGCCTCTAGTAAATCATGTCTGTCAAGCATCATTACAAGTATTCCCATGTCGTCCTTTGTTAATCAACTTCAATACTCCTCCTCATCATCCACTGTAACTCCTTCCTTTGAACAAGACCCTTTGACTACCTGTAGTTGGTGCAGCTTGACTAAATTATTGAATTCTATAACTTCATTCAATTGTTTCTTCGATAGGAGTCTGATAAGGCATTTTTGCTACCAGCAATTTCATATGATTGTATATTTTACTGGATTTTTTTTATACTTTCAGCTTTGGTAACTAATAGCTGACATGGAAGATTTCAGTGTATTAGACAAACCATTGGAAGACGTTTCGAGAGAAATAAGAATAGATGATGATGAGAGAAAGAAGTATAATGAAGCCTTAAATGAGGTAATAATTTTCTGCTATTTCATTTCACATCCGGTTTTAATTTAGAATATAAGATAATGTGAATCAACCATAATAGTAAGTAAAGCTTTGGAATTTTAAGATTTCATTATTTGGAATTTTATAAAAACAATCTCTCAGGCAGTTAGAAGATGTAGTTTATTTAATAATTGTGTAGTGCTTAATTACTAAAATCTGTACATAAATTTACAACATTCATATATTTTACAGATGTGCTTTAGCATTCTTTTCAACAGTAAAAGGGAAACCAATGAATATGAAATGATTAATGGCTTCTGTCCATATTGCCTTTTACTAATCTTGTAATGGAAAAATTTACTTTCATAGGAATGGGAGTGAGGGACTGAAATAAATTACCAAAGGAAATAATGGATAACTTACCAGTGACACTGATGGAGTTAAAAGTTGGAATTTGTAAAGGGCAGGGCTGGTAGGTGATGAAAAATCATTTCATGGGGCAGTGGACATGTAGATACATTGTCACCAGAACTTAGTTGTATTTTATTCTTGTCAGACTTCATATTTCTTTATAGCTTTATGTTTTCATCAGTCACCAGGGATTCAAGACCCATTTCAATTCAATTGGAATTTCCAAATTTGTTAACAGGGGCGGATCCAGGATTTTGTCCTGGGGGGGGGGGGGCTTGAGTGGACTTTGGTTTGGGGGGCGGGATTGGCTTGAGTGAATTTTGGCTGGGGGGCTTGCCTTCAGTGGATTTTGGCTTTGGGGGGGGGGGCTTCAGACAGGCAAAGAGCAGTCTTTTACTTTTGGGGATGGGCTTGAGCCCCCTAACCCCCCCACCCCTGGATCCGCCCTTGCTTGTTAACTTAATCTTTTATATTTGAATAATAACACACTTTTTGTCATTTATTCAATCTGCATTCAAAAGTCAGGTATCCAAAGATATAAGGTCCTTTGTTAGCAGTAACTGTCTGACTAGTATTGACTCCTGCGCACTTTAACATTATACCTAACTCGCTCAGTTTTTTTGTTACTCTATTGTTCCCATGACAATGAACTCTTCTCAGAATAACCTATAGTCTGTTTTTGTTTGGGATTTGTTATGCTACAACTTGTGTGCTCTATAAAATTGATATTAAATCAATAAAATATACTTTTACCTCTAATCAGTATAATGATATAAACAAAGAAATTTTTTAGATTTTAAATTTGATTTGATCATTATTTACCAAATCTTGCTATAAGGTAGTAATGAAACATATGAGTTGTGACAGTTACTCTGTTGGGTTTTAATAGAAATGGAATGAATAGTTACTCACTATTACTCATAGAAAGACATGTTCCCATCGTAATGTTACTGAGAAGTGTTTGAGAAAAAAATAACTTTAAAATAGTAACACCTGTCCAGTATAAGTTTTAATAAAGTGCGAACATTTTTTTCTTTCTGAAACAGATGGTAGATAAACATTCAAATTTGTTTTTCTTAGTGTTTTACCACTAACATTAACTAACTGTGTGTTCTATATGATTTTCAATCATGAAATGGCTGCTGGTTTGGTCTAAGTTGCTAATAATAATAAAAATCTCAAGAGATCTTTGCTTCATTTCCATTATTGTTTGGTTATTTCTTGGTTGCACGTATTTTTCACCAATCATTAATGGCATGAACGAATGGGATAAGCTCTGTTTTTATTAGTTTTTGTTATCAATCTTGCTTTGAAACTTTAAGAATTAGCTACATAGGTTACTAATTTTATTTTACAATGCTGACTATAGTGGAAGCATTGTATTGACCATTTCATCAGGCTGAAATATTTTCACAGCTTTTTGATGCAATTATTTCTGCAATGAAGAAAAGGAATGATTTTAAAGAACTGTTTCGACAGAGGGAATATGTTGGAAGTTTTTACGAAAATCTGAAAGTTGATATTCCCAATGAGTTTGACATCAACTTAGAACTGAAGATACCATCATATGTTGGTGAACTGGAGGTAATGTATTTTTGAAAATAATTATTGTGTCCTTTAACTCCTGAAAATTCAATATCTGTAGCATAACTATTATTTTCAATTACTATATTGATTTCATTCTGGAATAAATTCTGAAGCAGTTACAATGATCAATGTAATGATATTTATGATAAAGAAGCTTAAAAGTATTTTGTGTGTAATATTCTAAGATTGTTTTAATAATCCATTCTTTAAAATTTAATACACTGCAGTGTGAGAGAAATTTCAACAAGTATCTCCAATGTATATATATACATAATTCTTTACAGTTGAAGCTATGAATTGTCACAAAAGTTCAAATGATTAGCAATTAGGGTCCAATTCCGTTTTAATGTATTAAAGTTGCTAGTAAACTTAAATAGGTATTGATGAGGCAGAGCACTATGTGTATCATAATAAAAATAAGTATATTCTTCACGAAATAGAGGACAGCATTTGGTGTAGGCTTACCAACATTTTCTTTTGCTTTATTTTCAGATAAAAAATAAAAGAATAATTTTAAATACTGCTTGACAAAATTTCTGTTAGTGTTAAAGAAGGCTTTCCAAGCACAGTGGCGGGGCGAGACCAAAATTTTATGTGGGCGAGATAAGTTTGCGAGGCCCTCTGGAGGCGCAAGATGACAGGGTTTATAAAGTATTTTAAAAAAATTAAAATTTTATTTATAAAAATTCAATCACTTTTACTGTGTATAATATTATTAAATAATGAGTAACAGTATATAATTAAAGAAATAGAAATTTTCTGCTTTTAGCCTTGCTGAACTCCTTTATTACTATATCATAATCCATCTTAGATGCTATATCTGCTTCAATCGATAAAACTGCCAAAGCTGAAAGTCTTTCCTGACCCTTAGTACTACGTAAATATTTTTTTATTAATTTTAATTTTGAAAGCTCCTTTCAGCGGAGGCTGTACTTACTGGTACTATAAGCAAAATTCGTATCACAATACAAATATTTGGGTAAATTTCTTTTAAGTTATTTTCTATTATGTATTGGAGCAGTTGTTTCCCATCTTTAACAAAATCGGGTAAATTTTGGATCATTGTTTGTAACTCTTCAAATAGTTCATAAGGCTGGAAATCGCTGTTCTCGCCTACTCTCAAAACTGTGTGTAGATCTTGGCAGTTTTTTAAAATATGGTCTTTTGGAATTTTTTTAACTTACTCAGATCATAGAGAAATCTGAAATTTTTAAAGTGTTCATTTAAAGACATAAATCTTGAGTCCATATTGTTCAGTATGGAATCAATAATTGCATTAAAAAAATCTCTTTCATACCTACTTTTGGGAGATTGTGCAGGTTCATCGCTGCATTCATAATCGAATGTCCTTTCCTTTCTGGCTACCCTTTTATTTTTAAAGTATTTTGACAAATCATAACTGCTTTTTTCAATAAATTGACGAGCTTCGGGTAAGCATTGTTCGAACCCAGTTTGTCGATATTCTCTGATCCAGTCACAAAATTTTCGTAAATGTTCAAGCGCTATGCATAAATGCACTTGGACAGATTGCCATAGTTTATTTAGGATATTAACATGCGATAATATCTCATACCATAGATTTAATGATATTACAAACTCTAAGCTGAGCATTTCGTTCAGAATTGAATCACAATCACTAAGTGTGTCTGAATGTTCTGAAAGATTTTTTAGGCTTTCAATACATTCAACAACATCAAATTGAAGTAATAGGGCCTCTACTGCCACGATTCTACTTTTCCCACCTTGTGTCTGATAAAGGCTTTATAGTAACTTTCAATTTGCCTTTGATTAATTCTCAGCGTTTGCTGGATACTGAAAATAGAAGATAAATTTTCTGAATAAAACCAAAAAATGATTTTGCTGCCGCAGAGGACTTAGCTGCGTCTACCAACATCAAATTCCAACTATGACATCCACATGGTGTAAAAAATGCCCTGGGATTAATATTTAATATTCGATTTTTAACTCCACTGTTTATTCCTACCATATTTGCCCCATTGTCATATCCTTGGCCACTGCAGTTTTGAATATCTAATCCATTTTTTTCCAACTCTTCCAGTATTGCCTTAGTTAGATACTCTCCAGCCGTCTCAGCGACAGCAAGAAATCCGATAAAGTTTTCCTCTATTGATCTACATCTACATATATACTCTGCAATTCACAAAATTGTGGGTGGCAGAGGGTGTTCAGCACCAAAGCTAATCTCTTTGCTGTGCATTCCAATCCCTAATGGTACGAGGGAAAAAAGAATTCATAATATAAGAATCAGTCCGGCACCTTATTTCTCTAATTTTATCTTTCTTGTCCTTCCGACTCAAATAAGTTGGTGGAAGAAGTATTTTATTACACTCGAAAGTGAAAGTGGGAGTACGCATGTTTTCCAATAAGTTTAAACGAAACGTGTGTGATCTATCTACCAGAGACTCCCAACCTAATCTACTAATTAGTTCTGTGACGCTTTCATAAGGACTGTAGCAAGCGGTCACGAATCGAGCGGCTCTTCTCTGTACTTTCTCTATACTTTCGATCAATCCCTTACGAAACGGGTCCCAAATGGCACAACAATAATCCAAATGTGGACGCACAAGAGATTTGTACGCTATCTCCTTTGTTTGTTCATTACAATTTTTCAAGATTCGAACTATGAATCGCAGCCTAGAATTTGCTCCACCTACTAACGAATTAATGTGTATGTCCCATTTCATGTTCCTTTGTACTGTTACTCCCAAATATTTCATAGAATCGGTTGATGTATTGCAGAATCTTATGATAACCGACATTTGTGCAGTCGAGCAAAATAGAATAATTTTTTCCCTCTTTTACTCATCGAATCACTTCATCAGTAACTGTTTTTGACATCAATAAGATTAATTCATTTTGAATGTTGTGACATAGATAATGGTTTGTTTCTATATTTTCTTTGATAATTCACTCATTGTGTATTTGTAACGTACAAATTAATAAGACTTTTTATTCTTTAACTCTCCGGGAACAAAACAGGCAGGACGTTCCGTCGACGTTGGTAACTGAAATAATAAACCAATCGCTTCACGATAATCGGATTTGTGACTAAGCTTTAGAACACAGAAAAATTGAATTATGCAGATGGTAAGGAGTGAGACGCGGTGATATTCTATACTACCTGCACATCTGAGAAGCCATAAAGCCGCAATTTTTAAAATTTGTTAATAAACTGGACATTTTGTGTCCGGTCGCATGTAGTGGACCGAGCACGGGAAATCACGTTAGAACAGAAGAAACATGAACGTAGACGAGAAGCAAACTGAATGAAATAAACCCGGTGGCCGAAGATTCCCCGGTAGAGTCATTGTAACGCCAGCAAATATTGCTAAGCTATTAATATTGCCATATTAGTTGCTAACTTGTAGGATTTATTGCATTCTGATGAGTAAAATATTTAGTCGTAGTCACGGCTTTTAACTGTGCTAATCTGTTTTACTGGTTAAGTTGCTCAAACTTTCGGGACGCGAGGCCCCTCGGGGCGCGAGGCCGTAAGCGGTCGCCCACGTCGCCCACGCCTTGAGCCGCTTCTGTCCAAGCATATAGCTGTGACATGTTCTTCTTGTAGATTTCATAATTTGCTTATACATTTCTACTTCTAGCTCTACTGTGGTAGTTCCTAAGTAAGTTTAGTTCTGATACATTGGTACCTATTGTCACTGCTTTGCAATGCAGACCTCCTTGCTGTAGAGCTGTAATTAAGTAGTTTTCTGGGTAATATACCTTTCTCTGGATTAAATAAAATTTTGTAGGGGAGAATCAGTAAGTTTAAAGCCTTCAAATAATTTCACTATGGTTTTTAAATGGTTTAGTAATTTTACAATGATATCAAAATGATGCCTCATAGATTTGTCTATTTTAACAGCCTTACTGCGAGAAACAGAAATAGTCCAAACTCAAAGTAATATTTTTGAGGGAAAAAAGGTAAATGACTAGTTCAGATTGTGTTGCCCCATATGAAAGAATAAATATCAATTTATTAAGTAAATAAATGTTGAATATGAAAGTAGTAAGCTTGAGAAGCTAAGATTGTTTATTTTGCATCATTCGAAAACATTGTAAGGACTTTGAAAGGGGTTTTCAGGATTTTGCACCTATAACCAAGGCCATTTTTAATTAAGCACCACTTGACATTAAGCATGGGGTTGCTCAAGTTTAAATGTGGAACTAAGAAACAGAAAAAAGGGAAGCCTATATGTAAAAATAGGAAGCAACATGATATCTATCTACAACTAGAAATATACAGAGATTCTGGGTAGAAAGTGTATCAGAATATATTTAAAGTGAAGAAATATAATCAAAAATTTAAAGTGAACATTTGATTGATTTGGAAGGGTTATAGTGAAATCTTGAAAGTTGAATTACAATTTGAGTGAATTTTTTAGTATAAAGCTTCGTGGATCATGGAATGGTGTATAGACATGAAGGGTGTGTATTTCTGAAAGGTGAAGAATGCTTTACTTAGGGCCTGCAATGTTTTAGAAAAGGAGATCTGATTATTCTGTAAGAAAATTTAACATTCAAAAGGAAAGTTTAGTGGCTTGGTGTTTGGAGGAAGAAGAGTAAATTCTGTTTTTTCCAGAACAGAACATTTTACTTGATTCAATTAAGCTAGGTAAGAGTACTGATGGAACACAAAGAAAAACATAAAACCATTGCCCATTTACTGATGGGGGAAGACAATTGAACAATACTATTGAGAAACTGAATTTATATATGGATTTCAGAAAATGGAATAGGATGCTCGTATAGGAGCAATAGGCATAGAAGTGTTGATAATTGTGCATGGTTACAGAGATTTTTCTAACAACATAATTTAGAAGATCAGCTTTATACCAGTAGCAGAAACACGAGGGGATGAAACACACTGAAGTCTTCCCGACAAAATATAATGATAACTATTGTCAGGGCATAGCCGATATCGGGGGTTGGTATCGACTAAATCACCTGAACCAGTCTGCTTCCAAAATATTCTAAGTCCAAAAGAGAAGTTCTGTAACCGTGTTAAAATATTTATGCTAACTGTTTAATTTGACCACAGTCGCCACTTGCAGTTTTAAACCCACCACAAGAAGGGTACTAAAGTATAAATGAAAGTCACAAGTCGAAATCACTGAATTATATTTTTCCAAATTTTTTGCATAAATATTACAAGTCACAGTTAGCAAGGCCATCGGATATTAATCTTCACCAAACATCACAGGTTGAGAATCAAGAGCAAGAACCGCAATCCCCCAGGAAAACAAAACGATAGTTCGAAATTCACATGTCCAGAAATTGAGTCCGAAATGAAAATGGTTCCAACTTTCAAAAATGGCCGCCACTAACGCGTCCTATCCATCTAGACTCGTGTCCAGCCTGACGCCATGATGTCAAAACTTCCCATGACCGCTCACTCTCCCGAGAGCGCCTAGCACGAACGTGCGCTCACCACCCAGTTGTAATTCAGACTGAAGACCAAGCGCACAAAGCGTACTAATGTCCCTGGCCACTTCACTTATATAGGCTTGCCTCACGTGAGGCCGTGTTACTACAGTGTGCATCCCCGCTGCGAAACATACCCTACTGTTTACTCTAATAACTTCTTCATTATGAATCTGATTCAAAAGCGGAAATGGGAAAGTTATGTGTGTCTCGAGGTGAAGTGTTTAGTGTCCGAATATCGTGTCAATTGTGTCTCTCAGAAAAATTGTCAAAATGGTTGATTTTCCGAAGTCTTACGGCGTTAGTCAATGTTTTGTTACTTTTAAATTAGCTGTAGTTATTAACTCGAAATTAGGCTTGAAATATTATTCCCGATTTTAATCTTTCCCAAAATATCAACTTTGTTTAAATCCATTGAGTTATGGTAAAAACCAGTAATTTCTAACAATCAGTTGTAATTATTATTTATGTTTTATGGTATAACTCTGAAGTTTTATGGATTATCGCGCCGGAAAAATTATCAATGTGTAGCCTAAATTAAACTGCGTATTTTAGAGTTTATTTCATCTTTGTAGCTGTTATATTTTGTACGCAATAAAATAGTTTGTTATTTCCACGTGGGTTTGATGTCGAGTAAGATTAGAAAACCTATACCACCGGTTCTATTGCTTCAAATGTCATGAAATTAATATGTATGAAACTAGAAGAATGGATTTTTACAACAAACTAATTTTTAGCCCGGAATCTGAGTAGGTTTTTAAATGAAAAATGTTAAAGTTGGGTGTTCTATTTTTCGTGTTTAGATCGTATTTAAGAATACTTAAACGGTTGGAAACTACAAGATTTAGATGGATTTGATTCTATTTAGGACTGTTTTAATTTATTAGCTACTTTATATTGTGTGGCAGTGTTTAAAATCAGTGTAGAATCATATAATGTGTGCAGTGTCTGTAGAAAGTTACTTCAACATTGGATTACCAGCAGTGGCGTAGCTAGGTCAACAAGGGCCCCGGTGCAAAAAATTTATTTTGGGCCCTCAGGCCAGACGGGCGACCTTTTTTTTGCTTTGTGTGCTGGTAGGGGCCCCCTGAACTGAGGATGAGGGCCCTTGAATTATTCTTTAGGGGCCCCTGAGCAGTGGTTGGGGCCCCCCTGAGCACAGCGAGGGCCCTTAGTGAGGGGCTCTTGTACTCTCAGGGGCCCCTTAGGCGACGGTAGAGCTAAAAAAATAAAAGGTCGCCAGTTTGCCGTGAAGGCTCGTGGGGCCCTCTAAACTGCGCTGAAGGCCCCTAGAGGTGCGCTTTGGGGCCCCTTGAGGTATGCTTGGGGGCCCCCTGAGCGTGAGGGCCCCGGTGCACTGCACCGCCTAGCCCCATAGTAGCTACGCCCCTGATTACCAGACAGAAGGTCAGTAAAATGTCTATAAATGTGTTTAGAAACTTAATTATGTGTGTTTACTATCATTTACATGCTCTTAGCGCTTTTGAAATGGTTTATAAGTGTTAGAATTAATTCCGAAAAGTTGAACAATTTTATCGGTTTACCAGTGTCTATTTCTTCACTGATATTTCATATTTTGCGAACTGAAACTGCTTAAAACCTATTAAAACTGAAAGATTAGTTTATTTCCTTTATATTTGTCTACTTTTTAACTCTTGAAATTACTTAAAAGACCAAAAATTATTTATGTGAACTGTTTAAGAAAATGAGTGTTCAAACTCCTTCATAATTACTTCTTGTGATTATTAAATGCTTGAAAACTATCAGAAACCTGATAATTATCCTACTAAACTATCTCAGGGATTATTCTGTTCACTTTTAGGACTTTAAAATGGTCAAATTTCATCACAAAGTGCTATCTTCATACTGCTTCATTTTACTATTCAAACATCCAGTTTATTTCTTTAAAATACCTGTTAAACTATATTCAACCGTGAAGTTATGTTTATTGTGAGTTTAGGCTTGGCTACTATTAGTTCTTTATACTCTTTACTGGACGAAAATCACTTCAGAAATACCACAGTCTGTTATGTGCCAAAATTTAAGGTTAGATATTACTGTATTGAAATTATCTGTTTATCTCTAACATAAAGTTTATTAACCGTGATAAAAGGTTTATTTAGTGACTGTATTTACTCTTTATGATCATTTCCTTCTTTCAAATCGGTTCAGAATAACTCGTTAAATCATGTCAGTATCTGGTATTGAGAGTTTGCTTCTACATGAGATTACCTATTTCCTATTAAAATGTCGTTGACTTAATGCAATTTATGTGTTATTTACATTGGTTATGGACTATTTCTTCACCTTCCTCTGCTCAAAGTGTTGTTAACTCAATTTTAAGTGTGGTATCGGATACTAAAGTTAACCCAAAACTTGGCCCGATCTAACCGAAATATTGAAAATAGAATGAGGGATACCTTACACTATGTGGGCTCCTGTCTCAGAGGGGAAAAGTGATCACAAAACTTATGAATATAAAATGAATAAGTAAAACAATCAACAAGAACTGAAATAAATCGATATAATGAAATGAAAAATGAAATGCTGTTTGTTTGTAAGTACATCACTTGGGAATGGTTGGGCTGATTAAGCTAATATTTTTCTATAATGTCTGTAATAGTCTGTATAAGGTTTTTAGAGAAAGAAAATTGGAAAAGTTGCCTAGAAAATTCATAAAAAAACTGAAAGTGTTTTTCTTCTGTGGTCTGATTTGGCTATTTTTTTAAAATGTTCATAATTGTCTGAATAATGTTTATGTAGAAAGAAAAATGTGAAAAGTTGTCAGGAAAATTAGAAAATTTGGAGAAAAGGGAAAAATTCTTTTTTCTATGGATGAATTTGCATATTTTTTGATAAAAAGAGCATAATAATCAGAATGAATTTTTTATAGAATGAAACATTGGAAAAGTTGCTAAGAAGATTGGAAAATTTGAAGAAAACTGAAAGTGACTTTATCTATGGGCAATTTGGCTATTTTTTTTAAAAAAAGAAAGTTTGAAATAGTGTAAATAAGATTTTAGAGAAGAAAAAAACTGAAAAAGATGCCCAGCAAAATGAAAATTGGGAAAATAAAATTATTTTTCCTATTGAATGATTTGGCTAATTTAAAAAAAAAATATGTTCGTAGTAGTCTGAATAAGATTTTGGAGAAAGAAAAATTTGAAAAGTTGACAGGAAAATTAGAAATGTCTGAAAACTGAAAGTGCTTTTTTCTGTGGGATTTTTGTATGAACACAAGACCATAACTCAGAGTGTTCTCTTTTTTTGTTTAACTAGCCCACAACTTCATTCGTGTTAGTAAACAATTTGGATTGACAGATACCGACATCTAACCACCAATTGCATGAAGGGAGACTCGATGCTATTACCACACACAAATGCCAAACATCTGCGCTATTGTTGCGAAATAATCGCAGGAACACTTAGTTATGTTAAGTTGTGCAAGAAAACGTGAGAGCGTGGGCGTTGGAAGCGCCGTAGCAATACATGACCGGGGGGCGTGAGATGGAAAGCGATTTTCAGTAAACAGAGGCAACGTGATAACTGAAACAGTAGAGAAAGCCAGATGGCCGGGCAGGGACGATAAGAGTCACATGTTTACGCCACATATTTACAGCAGCAGAGGATTCCATTTCAGCCTACGTGACAAGACTAGGACTGATGCAAGAACGAAGAATGCGTAACTAATGCCACAGAATATTCTAGAATGTTGAGAGGACAAATAATGTCGTCATTTAGAGATATAAAAGGGGGGTGGTCTAGCCACCGAGAGGCAGAGTAGGGTCAGCCAGAGTGCAGAGCTGAGGCTGCGTGTAGCAGTGTAGGGCAGACTAATGCAGGGCATAGTCACCGTTGTCAGTAGTTTGACTCCAGTCAGCGACGCCAGAAGTTAGACTAGGACTTAGCCACTGGGATCTAATGGACGGTAGTCGTAGGGAAATTAAGTTTGTAAATCCGTATGGGAAATATTTCTCCTATCGTTCTTATTTAAAGATTATGAGGAGGATCAAGCTCCTGTTGATGGAATTCAGTGAGTTGGAGATGTTAGAAGAATAATACTTGAAGTCGCACACCTCCCATAAGTCTTCTATGAATTAAGTCGGGTTCCGTGAGCTGTAGGTTTGTTTCCTCACATCCTTGCTTTATTTCTCAAACCACTTTCCACACCGAGTTCCCAAGTTTGAAAATCGTTACTCATTTACATTCAGACTTCCAACAACAAAACGGAAGTCTAGCTCCCAACTTCCGAACCGCTCGCGGAAGTAAAATACCCAACCAGATGCAACAGTAAAATACCCAACCAGACGCAACACTATTTAGTTCAGGCAACAAAGTAAAATATACAGACACACATGTCTTTGGTTGAAATACGAAAATATCCTTGATTGGCCACTTTCAACCACCATATCTCCCACACTCGCACAGGTACTGAAATTCGGCCAATGTTGTGATCGATGAGTGACTCTGTGCTACTACCACACACAAACACCAGTGATCTGCGCTATAGTTTTGGCTGAAAAGTGATACACCATGACACATACGTCTATGGTAGAAATATGAAAGCGGCGCAAGTTGACCACTTTCAACCACCGTATCTCCCACATCCCCAAAGCTACCAACATCTAACCACCACAGTACACAATAGGAGACATGATACCACTACCACACACAAACACCAATGGTCTATGGTATGTAGTTGTGGCACCTAAGTGACATATACAAAGACACATGTCTTTGATCGAAATACGAAAATATCCTTGAGTGGCCACTACTCACACTGTTACCGAAATTCGGCAAATGTTGGGATCGATGGGTGACTCTGTTCTACTACAACACACAAACACCAGTGATCTGCGCTAGATAGTTTTGGCTGAAAAGTGATTCACCATGACACACAGGTCTTTGGTAGAAATACGAAAATGCCAC
This sequence comes from Vandiemenella viatica, assembly GCA_031002005.1. Classification (NCBI taxonomy): domain Eukaryota; kingdom Metazoa; phylum Arthropoda; class Insecta; order Orthoptera; family Morabidae; genus Vandiemenella; species Vandiemenella viatica. Next base: position 305,754,142 of record CM061920.1, on the reverse strand, counting down.
AAGTTGACCAGTTTCAACCACTATATCTCCCAAACCCCCATAGCTACCGACATCTAACCACCATAGTACATGAAAGGAGACATGATACTACTAACACACACAAACGCCATTGGTCTATGCTATGTAGTTATGGCAGCAAAGGTTACATATAAGGAGACACATGTGTTTGGTTGAAATACGAAAATAACCTTGGTCGGCTACTTTCAACCATCATATCTCTACACTCGCACAGTTACCAAAATTTGGCCAATGTTGTGATTAACGACTGCAATCTCACAGTGTTTTCAATCCCACGCAATTTTTGCAGGATTTGTGCCAATCCCGCTGGAATGGCGCTAATAGGTTTTCAACGAATATAGTTATTTAAAGTGTTAACAAATTAAATAATAAACATGGGTTAATTAAATTAATAAATACATTTTTATGTTAAATGATAAAAATTAGCAGTTAAAAATATTTCAAACTGCAAAATGACAGTAAAATTTTTAGCCTGTCTTAATTATATTTACAGATTGACATTAAAAAAAAAAATCTAAACCAATTTTTAAATAAATAATAAAAATTCAAAATTTCCATTCTTAGGTCATATCAGTTTGAAAACGTAGTATGCATAGTGGCCAACTCACCAGAGTTTTTATTATTATTATTATTGTTATTTTAAATAAACGATCTATAACACCGACAGAAAGCATTCTATTTCATAAATTGTAGTGAATATACTCTTTAATTTTATACTTGGCTCTGAACAAGATCTCATAACCTTCTGTCATTGCATAAGCATGAAACTTGGTATATTTTTACAAGATTGTTTTGTGGGATTCATTACTCTGTCTCCTGATTTCTTGATTCATTGTTATTAAAAGGAACTACTCACTAAGACATAAACTGTCAAGTATTTCAGTTTTACTTAAAGTGGCATAATGACTTTTTCAGAGTGGAAATTATTTCCTTTATGTAGGAAAGGAGACTTCCTCAGCATATAATTGCAATGAAGTCCCCACGAATATATAGCTGGATTGTGTTGTATAACCATGAAATTTCACACATGAAGAAGACGATGGAGGCATGGTGTTTTTACAACACAATTCAGTGATACACCCGTGAATACTTCATTATAACTTTTGTTGCCTTTAGTCGAAGTAATAAGGAGTTGAAAGGTTGTATGCTAATTACTCAAAAATAATGTTTCGTGGTTATTGACCTAATCATCCCGAAAGGGATTAATTGAAAGCCAGTGCGCTGCGTGTAAGCAGGCGGCTTTTGTCAAAGAACATGTATTTCAAATTTATTGAGGCGGCAGCCAAAACAACAATAAGTCAAAGAATATTCAAATGCCTTTTGATACTGCTAAATATATAGGGATGCAATCATCAAAATTATAATAACATTAGTTTTGTATCAACGAATAATAAAATTTTCAGCCGCAAATACAAGAAGTTGTCACAATTACTTTATCTGCAAATACAGGTGACAAATGGGAAACATAAAAAATACTAATTGTAATAAATTATAGAAATGTGTGTTCAAAACAAACATAAGTTTTAATGAATACATAAAAGTGGATCTATTTACTTAGAATGGTGAAGGTTGACAAAAACAAACGTCTGTTCACACAAGTCAAATCGAAACTGCAAGGGTACAGGCAAACAGTGCAATACATCCGCTAGAGACCGAGTGGGGCAGCGAGTCATGCAGACTGACACACATATTTGCAAGATTTTGCGGATCTGCATAATTTTGTGTGGGATCCACCATACTGCCTAATGATGTGGGATGCCGCAGGATCCTGCTTTGCTGGATTGCAATCCCTAGTTGTGATCAATGGGTGACTTTGTGCTACTACCGCACACAAACACCAGTGATCTGCGCTAGATGGTTTTGGCTGAAAAGTGATACACCATGAGTGATACGCCATTTGGCAGAAATATGAAAGTGGCAGAAGTTGACCACTTTAAACCACCATATCTCCCACACCCCCATAGCTACTGACATCCAACCACCATAGTACATGATAGGAGACACGATACCACTACCACACACAAACACCAATAGTCTATAGTATGTAGTTGTGGCAGCAAAGTGACATACACAAAGACACACGTCCCACACTAGCACAGTTACCGAAATTTGGCCAACGTTGTAATCGATGGGTGACTCTGTGCTACTACCACACACAAACCCCAGTCATCTGCGCTAGATAGTTTTCTCTGAAAAGTGATACACCATGATACATACGTGTTTTTTAGAAATATGAAAGTGGCACAAGTTGACCAATTTCAACCACCAAATCTTCCACACCCCCAAAGCTACCAACATCTAACCACCATAGTACATGATAGGAGATTCGATGCTACTACTACACACAAACATCAATGGTTTATCCTATGTAGTTGTGGCAGGAAAGTGAAGTATATTGATACACAAGCCTTTGGTCGAAATATCAAAATGCTCTGCATCAACCACTTTTAACCGTCATATCTCCCACATCCCCACAGCAGTCGGCATTCGGCTAATATTGTGCATGCTACTTCTACACACAATTACCTGTGATCTGTGCTTTGTACAGGTGGCTGAAAAGTGAAATATAGGGGAACACTATATATATATATATATATATATATATATATATAAAAAATATAAGATTCTATTTCTGTTCCATTAATATTAATTGAGGACATTTGCTTGATGAACAATGTATTACCTTCATTAGGTATGACAGCCCCCAATCATGCAATGCATGAGTCATTTAAACAAAAGTTGAGGCATGAAACATTTTATGATTTTGATCCAATGAGATATTTGGAATGAACATTCCACTGCTGAATTGGCAACAAAAATGACACTCTCATGAAAATTGTGAATGATGTTTTGTAACTCAATACTGTTTTATCAATGAACTTAATCATGGGAAAGGTGGTGGTGGGGGGGGGGGGGTAGGGTGTCAACTGTTTGAAACCTTACAACTTTTGTGTAGCTTTTCAATGCAGAATGCTTTTAATGTTTACATTTTTATTGCCTAAGTTATGTACTTGATGCTTTTTTACTTCCTCAGGTCTGTCATAGCAAAAATCCAGGCTTCTGTCATCTCAAACTAAATGAGACATTCTCAACCAAACCAAAGTAAGTTTGCTGTATTAAATGTTAACCCCATGAAAGAAGTCCAGCCCTTCAATTTGTAATATCATACTTTATTTTCTAGTTATTACAATACAGTTTTCTAAAAAGTAGGAATTTTTTGTTCTAATTTTTCTATTTTTATTATATTAGGATTATACACCATGACCAGATAATATATATGGTTATGTTGTAAAGTCATTAGATTAAGAAGTGTCTAAAATATCTGATTTACTCCAGAGTTATGCGAGCTTCCTAGAAATTTCCTCACTAATCAAAGCACATCATTTGTATACAATGATCTTCTCAATTATACAGTCATACAAGCTTTTTTATTTGAACAACAATAAAAAAAGCTTGATGTTGAACTTGAGGATTGGTTGGATCTTTCGGAAGGAAGTATATTTAGCATGCCATTGGAGCTAGGGTAGTCAGTTCCTTTCCTCCTTACCTAACCTAAACCAATAATCCTACTGGGGAAAGGAAGCCTACAGATTATTGTGGAATCCGAATCGTTGCGTCTTTCTGGTGTATCTCACATTACATAGCAACCTGTTTCAGAGATCAGTATCAGAATAGAGAACTATGAAAACCACCATTGAGACGAATTCGAAATGGGGATTTTTCAAGCTCCAGTCAGATGCCTTAATCACTGAGCTACCAGGCCACTTGGTAGATATTATTACTGTGATTAAAAAAAAAAAGTTTCTTCACAAAATTTGTACATATGTCTCCTGTATGTACACATAAATTTTATCATATTATATTATATTATATTATATCATATTATATTTATTATATTAGTGTGACTACATAGGTATTTAGAATACAAAGGAAGGTCATATGCTGCCAAGATAGAAATTATAATTATTGTGTAAAAACTAATATGATGATATCAAAAAATATAAAATTTTCATCTGAAGCTTTAACCAATTTATTTTTATTTTGAATACATGGAAAAAAATGGGATTGGGGGTGGGGTGGGGTGTAGCCAATTTGATTCAGATCTGTCACCCTTGCTGAATGATTGCCTTCCTGTGCTATGTAACTAATTGCTGTATTTTTCTTCTTATTATTATTATTATTAATTGCGATGGAGTCAACACTCTGGTGGCAATTTCCCTAGTTATCTAATTACCCCTTATATATATATATATAATAACAATGAGCAGGAAAAAGCTTTAAGGCAATAAAATTAAGGAAGGATAGGGAAATATGACCCAACACTTACCACAGATGAAGGAGGCTGGGACGACGAACAAAAAACAAACACAAGAGAAGTGCAATATTTCGGCCTACAGCAGCCTTAAACGTGCAGAAGGTGAAGCACCAGGCGCCGTCACATGTGTACACATAGACGGCCGACTGGTGAATGGCGTCTAAGTGCGGATGGTAGTTTAGGTGGAAGGGGGGGGGGGGGAGTAAGCTCAAATATTGGGTCGATAATCGATACTGATATGTTATTATTGAAAGAGGTGAATAATAACTGGGTGGGGATATATATATATATATAACTATAAGTAAAACGTAAAATAAAAGTAACTAGCATGGATAATAGTAAATACAGAGAGATCCATGAGAGATGCCATACAGAGAGATGCCATGAGAGATCTGTCTAAGAACAGGAACATCATTATTCTCCCAGCTGACAAAGGCTCAACGACCGTAGTCATGGACCGCTGTGACTATGAGGCCGAAGCTTTGACACAGCTCTCTGACACCAACACATACCTTCCACACCCTACAGATCCTACCACCTCAATATGCCAACAAGTACGCACTCTCCTTGACCTCCAAGGCCCCTTACAAGGACTCTCCCCCAACTCTTTGTCCCTCCTTACCCCACAGAATCCCCGTACCCCCACCTTTTACCTTCTTCCCAAGATCCACAAAACTGGAAATCCGGGGAGACCTATAGTTGCGGCTTATGGGTCTCCTACTGAACGGATTTCAGCTTTTGTGGATCAGCACCTCCAGCCTTTTTTACAGGACCTCCCTTCATTCATTAAAGACACCCCACACTTTCTTGAACGACTTTCCACAGTCCCCACTCCTCTACCACCTGACCCCTTCCTTGTCTCCATAGATGTCTCTTCCCTTTACACCAACATCCCTCATGGACAGGGCCTCAGCTCCATGGAACACTTCCTGGAAATGCGACCTCCCGGCAGCCTCCCCAAGATATCCTTCCTCATTTCCTTGGCTAACCTCATCCTGTCTAACAACTACTTTTCCTTTAACTCGCAAATTTACCACCAGATACGTGGTACTGCAATGGGCACCCGCATGGCACCATCCTATGCAAACCTTTTCTTGGGCCGTCTGGAACAACAATTCCTCAACAATCTTCCCATTAAACCCCTTGTGTGGTTCAGATACATAGACGACATCTTTATGATCTGGACCCATGATGAGCATCATCTAATAGACTTCCTCAACTCCCTAAACAACCACTCCATCAACTTTACTTGAACGTACTCCCATACTCATGTTACCTTTCTTGATGTTGACGTTTCCTTGCATAACGGACGCCTACATACTTCTGTTCATATCAAACCGACCAATCTGCAGCAATATCTTCATTTCAACAGTTGTCATCCCTTGCACATCAAACATTCCCTTCCATACAGTCTGGCCCTCCATGGCAGGCGAATCTGCTCTGATGAACAATCTCTTTCCCAATACACAGAAAACCTGTCTGGAGCTCTCATCTCCCGTAGCTACCCTCCTGACTTAGTACACAAACAAATCTCCCGTGCCATAGCCCTTCCTTCACACAGCCACTCCAAGTCAGTACCCCTTGATACTAACCACAGCCCCGCCTTCATCACTCAGTACTTCCCTGGTCTCGAGTCCATTAACCTAATCCTTCGCCGTGGACATGATTTCCTACGTTCCTTCCGCGGGATGCGCACCATTCTCCATAAAATTCTACCACTGCCCCTCATACATGTTTTAGCAGACCACCGAATTTAAGTAATATCTTGGTCCACAGGTACTCACCAAGTAATTTGCCCATACTGCCACAGGGTTCATTCCCATGCAATAGACCCCGTTGTAAAACATGCAGCATGCACCTGGCCAATACCACTTACTCCAATGCTACAACAGGTGAAACATTCCCTATCATTGGTCATGCTACTTGCATGACAACACACCTCATATACCAACTGACATGCCTCCATTGCTCCAGCTCATATATAGGCCTCACAACCAATCCCCTAGCTATCAGAATGAATGGCCACAGGCAGACAGTCTATACTAACAATGAGGCCCATCCAGTTGCAAAACATGCCAGTTCCCACAAAATCAATAATTTGAACATCTGTTTTTCAGTTAGGGCAATCAGAGTTTTCCCTAACAACACGACCCCCTCTGAACTTCGTAGATGGGAACTAGCCTACCAGAATATCCTTGACACCAGACATCCTCCTGGCCTCAATCTCCAATAAACTCTGCCCACCAGACCCAGCACTTATTATCTATACCATTTACGTTTTTTATTTCTGTATTTACTATTATCCATGCTAGTTACTATTATTTTACGTTTTACTTATAGTTATATATATATATATATATATCCCCACTCAGTTATTATTCACCTCTTTCAATAATAACATATCAGTATCGATTATCGACCCAATATTTGAGCTTACTCCCCCCCCCCCCTTCCACCTAAACTAACATCCGCACTTAGACGCCATTCACCAGTTGGCCGTCTATGTGTACACATGTGACGGCGCCTGGCGCTTCACCTTCTGCATGTTTAAGGCTGCTGTAGGCCGAAATATTGCGCTTCTCTTGTGTTTGTTTTTTGTTCGTCGTCCCAGCCGCCTTCATCTGTGGTAAGTGTTGGGTCATATTTCCCTATCTTTCCTTAATTATATATATATATATAAAGGAAAGAAATGCCGTGAGGCAATATTTATATGGAAAGGACAGATAAAATATTTTATCTGTACTTTCCATATATATATTTTTTATATATGGGTCTTTCTTCGCCCACCTCTCATAATGTTCTCCCATCGACGAAGGGTTTATCCCGAAAATTACTTTATTATTTGTGTTTGTCTTTTCTGTGTGTTCGCACCCCACATCCATCATCTAAAGATAAGTGGTGGCTCATTTCCCTATCCTAATTTGATTCCTTTCTGCTACTTAGCGTCTTGATTTCATTGTTACTATATATTCTTCTATAATTAGAATATTAAATTTCTCCCTCATTTACTATTCTGATTTACAAATTTTAATTTTAAATTCCTTAAGCGTTTTTGGAAAATTATTCATCACTGAACTTGGTAATTTGTTCCAATCCCTGACACCCTTACCAACAAAAGAAAGTTTTCCCACTCCATTATGCATGAAATCGAGTGCAAGCTTGTTGTGGTCATGGTCGCCTTTCGCCTTCCATGCACTATTCCTAATTCCTTGACCATTATCCCTCCAAGCCCCATCACCAACATATGCCCTGTAAATTCCCAACACTTGCGTTACCCTCCTCCTTTCCTCCAATGAGTGCCAATCTATTTCCCTTATCAAATCAGTTACTGACTGGATCCTGTGATAATTTCCACAAACAAATCTACGTTCTGACTGCAAGTTTAATTTAATTAGTCATAGATAAATCTTGATTGTTTAGCTAATTAAAAAAGAATATTATAATCACATTTACTAGGTCAAGCAATCAACAACAGTCATCTTTAATTCCTCACTAAAGGTAATATTATTGCCTCTGACCTTAAAAAGTTTCCATCCACATTTGCTATCCATAAGTAATTTACAAACATTCAGTTACTGTTAATTTCAGTGTCTGAGAAGCTGAAATAAGATACAGTGGTCACTGTTATAATGCCTACCAATTCCCACTGACTGACACACAAGCGCTGATTAACTGCCACAACTGTGAATCCTGACTTCTTCATTCACGATTTATATTTATACATTTGCTGAAAAGTGTGATGTTTCCCATTGTATCATAACTTATTCTATGATATGACACTCCCAAGACTCTAATTCTTTTGAACAAATAAAAATCAAAAATCTCACAATCTTTTCAAAATTTTTACACTAGTCCTGATTATTCTATGACGTCTATGTTATTACAAAAATTCCACAATATTCTCTTATTTCCCTGTGATAATTATCCAAAGTTCCCACTTCTCTATGTTGTTCAACTGTATTAGTAAAAACTCTAAAACTTTTAGTTAATAAGCCAGACCATTTAATTGTGCATGCTTCCGTGGCCGTCATAAGTTTTATCTTGGTTCTCCGGGTGGAGCTGCATCGATTTATTAAAACCTAATGTTTCAGTGATCGTGCTGTGGCTCCACCCAGATAACAAAGGTAATAAGCCAGATCATATTGTAATTTTATTCCATATGTCTTTCCCAAGATTTTATTAGACGCTCTCTAGTGAAACTCTCTTAATTATGAAAATATTACTAATTTATGCCTTCCCCTCTACTGGATTAACTAAATGAATCTCTACCTTATTCTTTCTAACATTCAGAGAACCCCGAGGTATTGATATTTCCCAGATTTTCAACTCCCATCTTACAATAAATCTTTTAAATTTTGTACATTAATAACTGAGACATTTCCACTTTTACAAAACTGCCATGATGTTGGAATGTGTGATTATTACAAATTCCTTTTAAATCAACTGTAATTTATACACCAATTAGCTGGTGCCCACGACTTTGTATATGTGGACATTAAATTTTATAGCTAGAGTTGTATATAGAAAGCTGTAAGTTATGTAAAAGTTGTTCCAAAAAATCGGAATTGGGAAAATGTGAAAGGAAAGCCACCATCATACCATTATACAATTGAATCTATCTTATGAAGAGAATCAATTTGTGATATGCTTAAAAATAGCCTAAGAAAAACTTAAGGTGGGTTGGGGGGGGGGGGGGTGAGGGTTAACTGAGATTATCTTTTCTTTCAGGTTGGTCTTGTCTTATTTCTTCATCAAGAATATCAGATTCTTGTTTTCTGTTAATTTTAGATTCTCAAGTTCTGCTAGAGCTATGCCTTGGGTTTGATTTATGCTTGTGAGGCATGTCAAAAAACAGGACAAAATATGCTGATGCCAGAAACTTTTAGGCAGACACATAGTAATAGTTTGGTGCAGCAAAAATCATCATCTATACTCAGGGCCGGGGCTAGAAATTTTGGGCCCGGGGTAAAATGGGCGAGACATTTTTTTTTTTTTTTAAGCTCTACAAAATGGCCAGGCTGACAATGGACGTATTCTTGGCTTCATGGCCTGAGGGGGCCCCTAAGTCGGTGATCGCGCCCCCCATCAGCCGGCGGGTCCCGGGTACTTTTGACCCGCTTACCCCCCCCTAATGCCGGCCCTGTCTATACTATGTTTTGTCTGTAAAGGAAATTAATGAACAGGTCATACAGTGACAGACTGTGAGGGAAACAGCCTGAGTGAACGATATAATGTTACAGACTTAATTAAACATACTATCCGTCTGTCTGTCACCATTCTGTTCGTTATTAAAATTTCATGATAAATTTTTTTATTTAAGCCAACATAAGTATATTGTGTACTTCCTAATGATATAAAGTATTTCTGTGTCAAATTTCATCAACATCAGTATTGCTGTTTAGTTACGAAAATTTAACAGACATTTGCATTTATAATATAATTAGTGTAGATCATATACAAACTGACTGTGAGAGAAACAATACCTGAGTGACCAAAATAGCACAAAAGTTGGCCTGGAGATACTGAATGATTGTTCAGCCACGTACAATTTGCCAGGCATTCCACCCCTGAATTGATGGGACTTACAGTTACAATGTGGAATTTGAACAATGGAAAGTGCAGACATGGCTCATATGATCAAAAACATCCCTGACCCTACAAGTATTTGAACTTGGGACCAGAGCCATAACTTTTGAAAGCAAGCCCTCTAACCACTCAGCCACCAGCCTACCGAACATGGCTGGACCTATAGTATAATGTGGAATCCCAACAACTCAATATTCAGGAATGGCTCAGATGATCAAACACAACTCTTAAAAATTCTTGACCTACCAGGGTTTGAACCAACAACCAAATTCACAAATTTAGAAACCAAGCACCTGAACCAGTGAGCCACCAACCCACTCTTCAATATTGCATTACAGAGACTTACACATTCTATGCTTTTGTCTGTCACCATTCAGTCAGATTTCAAAATTCCATGACAAAATATATTATTTATACATAAAAATTTACCCAAGTCTTTCTCTATGGCAAATAGTATTTGCTTGTAGAATTTAATCAAGATTGGTTTAATAGTTAAGGCATGAAATTGTAAAAAAACAGAGACAGTTACTTTAATATTTATAATATTAGTCTAACTGTCTAACTACTACTTTTTGTATTCTGATATTCAAAATTAACTCCTTTTAAGTGTTAATTTTATGACATTCTTAAAAAAATTCTAGGGATCAGGTATATATTTTTTTATTTAATGGAATTTGGATTAATTTGAAAACATGATTAGAAAGTGTGGCAGCTGTAACAGAACAGTGGCTGTAATTTAAATGCTGCGATACTGGTTTTATTACAGGAATGCATTGGAGAAGACAAATTTTCCAACCTAATGTACAGTTTCTACTGGAGACAGGAAGATCTCAGGATCAATTAAATCAAGATGAAATATCAGTCCTTTACAAGCTTCACATTAAATATATATATAAATTAAGTGTGAATTTTGGAACAGGAAACCTACAGGTTAATATGGATTTAAATCTGAGACACATGCTAGCATAACTGAATAAAACAAGGCATAGTGGCATAGGCCATAAAAATTCCCTGGCTGCACCATATTTGAACCAATCCTGAATTTTCAAGGACAGTATTCTAATCTCATTTTTCTTCTGCCATTTCAGCAATCCATTTAAAACACTTCTTTTCAATTATATTAAAATTAGCTAGATAGATTTTAATCACATGGAAAAAATAATCTTCCTCATTGTTATCATAATAAAATGAAAGATTAAGTTATGTAAAAACCATACCAAAGTAATCACTTTTTCAGAAGATAATTTTAATATACCTTGAAGGAGGGATCAAAACAAAAAATGAACCAAGCTTGGTGTGATTTTAACAATCTACCCTTAGACCTGCATTCCAAAGCACTATATGTTTTGTTCCTTTTTTTGCATTTGGGTGTTTTTTTGTCCAATTGTAAGGTTGTTGTCACGACAAAACGTTACCAGGGGTTGTAGATAACAGTTTACTCCTGATCTCTAACCATTAATGTTGCCTATTGAGTAGATTGTCAATTCTGTCTTTCGGTCATAATTTAAAACTAGCAATGGTAGGTGGTTCAAAATAAGTCACTGTAGCCTCAAATAAATTTAATAAAACCATATTCTTCAGAAAAATTTACAAAGTCTGTTAGACAATCTATATGAATTGAAACTTCTTCACCAAATAATGAATTTCAGGTTTAGATCAGTGGAATCAAGCAAGGTAAACTCCCATAACCCCTTAACTGAAATCAGCAACATGGGAGAGTAACTACTATAGCACAAACACTCAAAATTTTCAAAAACGGATGCCGAAACTTATCACTTCCTGTATCGCTGTCTGTCCAGTTCCTACAAGTCGTGCCAAAACCAACAGTTTGTCTTTCATGGCTTCTGCTTCAAATGCTCACTAATAACTGATCCCCTTCCCTTCTTCTGGAAGTTCGTTTGTAACTTTAGCTGCGTTCTGGGAACCACCCAGCTTACAAGGTTCCAACAAAAACTCTATATCTTTTTTAAATAATTTTTCTCCCAATAGATTTGAAATTTTTAGGGTGTGTATTTCAAGGTTTAAATGTCAATCAACCAAAATGTTTGTATCTTTAATATTTTCGCTGCAAAAAATATTTTTTGTGGTGAATTTAGAAATGTCTCTCACGTTCAGAGTTTTTAAGCTATAGAGCTCAAACTGATTTTAAAATGATCTGTAGGATTATCTCTTTCTTTTGATATACATATAAACCTGCATAGTCATCACAAATCTCTCTAACTTGCTGTAGTAAAAAATGTGAAATTTAAAAGAACGATATCTCCAAAAGTATTTAAGTTACTGAGCTAAAACACGTATTAAATGATTCAACATCAAATTTTCTATAAGGTAATGACTCTCTTTAGGCGAAATAATAGTTCTTAAATAGCCTTTCTATTGTTTGAAATTTTTGTTGTTTTTCTATTGATCACGTCTCACTAGAAGTATAAATTTCCGCATATTTATGATTTATCTTTTTTTTTTATTTTATTTATTTCAACCAAAGTACTGCATGGATTTTTGATAAAAAATTAGTTAAAATTGCTCAGAAAAAATTCTTTTTTTTTTTTTTTTTGATTATGGTCCCCCATCTGTTAATTTAGTCTGTATTAACCACGTTTGTGACAAAGTCAACATTTTCCTATAAAAACAATATTTGACTTTTAGCTATCCTTATCATACTTTTACATAATGTGTAATAAAAATTTATGTATCTGTTAAGCCATAAGTCATTCTCCTACCTTTAAAACTGTGGCTTCAGGAATTCATTAACTGATCTTCGTATTTGACCAAAGTGTGTTCGATTCGATTTTCAAAACCCTATAACTTTTTCTAAAATTTGCTACCTATGCAGTGTTATACTCCACTTTACTCCTAGTGTCCTTCATTTCCATGAAGAAATTAAATTTTTCCAGTAAGTGACTAATATTTACATACGTTATGATTTAACATCACACTATACTTCAACAAAACCCTTTAAAACTGTAAGAAAATGACTTTTAGTATACTTAATAATAGAATTGATGCTAGCACGACATTCTCTGAACAAATTTTGTTGATCTAATGACAAAATTTAGGTTATATTACATTGTGTCAGCAATCTTTGATGCTTTTATGTTCTCTTTAATGTACAGTTTAAATTACAAGGAAAGGGAAAATGACTCATCACTCCCCAATGTTGAAGGCAGCTACAGATGAAGAACATATATGACAAACACAAGAATACTCAATATTTCAGTTTTACACCTTATTCATGCTAAAGAAAATGAGTCATGTGGTTTGCGAGGTGTGCAAACGCTAAAGATTCCTACATGACTAAATGCATTATCAGTATGGCGGGGGGACTGAGATGTTATATATAAATGAGTATATCACAGATGGTGACAGAATTAGTAATGTAACAAAAGGGTGCAGAATGTTGAAACAAAAACAAAAGTTAGGCAAATAAATATTGACAAATAAATTTTGAAAAAAAGTTGTAACTGGTTAAATGACAAAATGATAATAATAATGAGTGATGCATCAAAGAAAGGAATTTTATCAGTGGTTGAGGCTGGGTGGGTGTATGGTATCTAGGATATTTTGGTATGCAAGTTCCCATCTCTGAAGTTCTGAAGCGGCGGAGGTTTCCGAGAAAACTCTGATTGCTCTCGCAATGAAACAGTCATTGAGGTTGTTGGAATTGTGATAGTTATCATGTTCTGATATTGGAAGATATAAATTGTGTGGGCCATTCATTCTGGTTTAATGTTGTTGTGTGGTCAGGCCTATGTAGGAACTAGTGCAATGGTGGCAAGTTAGCTGGTATATGATGTGCATTGTGGATACGAATGTGGATACATACGGTATTGTGGAAGGATACAAGGTGGATACAACATTCCATACACCTTGTCTACCTCCACAAAATCCTATGCCTTTCATTCCCACATCTCATTCATTGTACGAAACAAATCTTGTCACATTGCAGACAGTTGCAAGCCCAACATGCACAAAAACAACTGTGCAAGCTATCAGCAGTTGTCAGGAGCTATTTAGCTCTAGGCTTGTGCTTCCCCTATCAACACCACACTCCCAGACAACACGCACCCACTGCACCCCTAATTTCCAGAACTCCTTGTTTGGCTCACCTCATCATTCTTCCCCACCCAGACCCTCTACCACCTGTCCCAAAAGCCCCTGCACCTCCCTCAGTTAAACCCCAGCAGTTGGTGATTAATCTTTCTTCCACTCCTCTGTCAGAACCCTAGATATCATTTCTATCCAAGGGACTCACCTTCTCTCCAACCTCCAAGTTTGATCAAGCTGCTTTGGTCCGGGATTTATTGGCGTTCTGTCACTCCTTGCGTTGGCGATATCATTTTGCCAGCACAGGAGCAAACAACATCCATCAGAATGAAATTGAGTCCAGCTTACAACTATGTAAACCTTCATACCCACTGGATACACCCCAACTCCCACAAAATCGTCCACTTACTCTGTTCCAAGAGTTCCTCCCCTCCACTCCATCTTTAGCCTCTTTCCTAAAGTCCATTCCACCCTTTAAAAATCTCAACAACATGTAAACTTGAGCCATGAGAAAACTATCCAGAAACTGTAACATTATTATCCTCTCTGCTGATAAGGGATCAACCACAGTAGTGATGGACCGCAATCACTATGAGGCTGAGGCCCTCAGGCAACTGTCTGACACAAGCACCTACCTACCACACCATACAGATGCCACCACCTCCATATGTCAGGAAATAAAAATATTCCTGGACTTGCAGGGCCACTTACAAGGTCTCTCTCCTCAGTCTATCTCACTCCTAACTCCCCAGAATCCCTGTACACCCACCCTGTACGTCCTTCCCAAGATCCACAAGGTTGGCAATCTGGCGCGGCCTATACTTGAATCATATGGGTCACCCACTGAACGGATTTCAGCCTTGGTGGACCAGCATCTCCAACTCTTTGCTCAGAGTCTTCCCTCCTATGTCAAAGAACGTCTAGCCACAGGCTGCACACATCTACCTCCAGATTCCTTCCTAGTCTCCATTGATGTTACCTCCCTCTATACCAACATTCCACACTGTCAGGGTCTCAGTGCCCTAGAACACTTCCTAGATCTGCGATCCCCGCACAACCGTCCTAGTAAATATTTCCTTTCATCCTTGGCTCACCTGATCCTCTCCAAAACCTTCTTCACCTTTAATTCCACAGTATATCACCAGATCCATGGCACTGCTATGGGCATCCGCAAGGCCCTCTCCTATGCCAACTTTTTCCTAGGTCGTCTGGAGGAACGATTCCTCCACCACACCCCCCTTAAACCCTTTGTGTGGTTCAGATACATAGATGATATATTTATGATCTGGACCCACAATCAAAATCAACTCCTAGAATTCCTCCATTCCCTCAACAATAGCCATTCCATTAATTTCACTTGGACCTACTCCCGTACACACATCACATTGCTCGATGTGGACATCACACTCAGGCAGGATGCCCTTCACACCTCTGTCCACATCAAACCAACTAATCTACAGCAATATCTACATTTCGACAGCTGGCACCCATTCCACACCAAACGTTCCCTTCCCGACAGCCTTGCTATCCATGGTAAATGTATCTGTTCTGATTCTGAATCCCTCTCCCAATACTCCCAGAACCTATCCCAAGTCCTTATTTCCCACTCCTACCCAGCAGACCTTGTACATAAACAAATCATGCGTGAAATCACCCACCCTCCACGTAACCACTCCTACCCGGTACCTCTAGAATCCAACCATAGCCCTGTCTTTGTCACCCAGTTCTCTCCTGGCCTCGAATCCATCAATCAAATCGTACAAAAGGGGCATGACTTCCTTCGCTCCTTTTCAGAAATGCACACACTCTTGCCAAAAATTCTGCCAACGGTCCCCCGTACTTGTTTCAGCAGACCGCCTAATCTCAAAACTATCTTGGTCCACAAATACCCTCCATCTGACTCCCTAAAAAAACCCTTTTGGATCTTCTCCATGCAAATAGACCTTGGTTCAAAACCTTCAACATGCATCCTCCCACTACTACATAATGCAACCCTGTCACAAGGAAAACCATCCCCATCACTGAACATGCCACCTGCTCCACAACCCACATCATATACCAGCTATCTTGCCACCATTGCACAAGTTCCTATATAGGCCTGACTACACAACAACTTTCGACCAGAATGAATAGCAACAGGCAAACATTCCACACCCACAATTTATATCTGCCAATACCAGAACATGCTAACTACCACAATTCCAACAACTTCAATGAATGTTTCACCGTGAGAGCAATCAGTGTTTTCCCCGAAACCACCACCGTCTCAGAACTTCGGAGATGGTAACTTGAATTACAAAATATAAAATATCCAGGATACCAGATACCCACGAAGGCTCAACCACTGAAAAAATTCCTTTCTTTGACGAATCAGTCATTATTGTCAGTATTAACATTATTGTCATTTAACTAACTAATTTTTTTTTCCAAAATTTGTATATCTATATTTATTCCCTCAATTTTTTTTTTCCTCTCTAAATTCGGTACTATTTTGGTATATTACTATCTCTATCACCTTCTGCGATATACATATGTATATATAACATCTTAGTCCCACTGCCATATCGATAATCCACTCAGTCATGTAATATTCTTTGGCGTGTGCACACCTCCCGAACCATATGACTCATTCCCTTTAACATGAAGAAGGTTTAAGATAGAAATATTGTGTATATTTTTGTGTTTGTGATATATGCTCTTCTCCCATCGCTGCCTTGAACTTTGGTGAATTCTGAATATCTGATATTCAACTGTACAGGTATGGTATATATTTTAATTGTGAATTTTAATTTTGAGCTCCAGTGCCAGATGAAGTAGCATAATAAGAAGATCTTTAGCACCAGTGGCAGATTAGTCAGTATAATGAGCTATTCAGCAGTTTTCAGGTAATGTGTCGTAACGAGTAGTGTAGTTAGCTTAACAAGGGCCATGGCACACACAAAAATATTGGTTCCTGATGGGAGACCTTTTTTTTTTAGCTCTACCAAGTCTTTTGGCTGTTGGATTTGCTGGTAGGTGCGGTGGGGGGGGGGGGGCTGAGCTTGGTTGGGTACCTCCCTGAGATTGGGGGCTCCGGTGCACGGCACCACCTAGCCTTTCAATACCTATGCCAGTGATTGTAACATCTTAAGACATTCTTTAAATTTGAACTTTAGGCCCAAGCTTTCAAAATCTGAAAATCCTTTCAAAATATATATTTTCTATGCGATGCCAAAATAAGCAAACACATTTCAGATACATTTTTATGTATGTGTTATGTATTAATGCCCGTACAGTAAATATTTCGATTTTACATTTTTAGCAGATGTAAGTAGATTAAAATGTAACCTGGACAGTAATGAAAACTGACATTCCGTACCAAAGCATCCAAAGAACCCCATTCTAAGAACTGTTCTGCTAAATCACCATTTAGTTTAGTACAGGAAATGGCTGGTATGAAATCAGTGAAGCTTGGTGTGCATGAATCTTTTCAGATGAATAAAAATAGTGTATGGGTAAATCAACTTCAACCCACTCCTTTCTTAGTAAGGTATGGATAAATCAATTGGCTTTAATTCCAGAAATTTATGGTGCAAATTGTATGAAACTTGGTACGTTTCTCATTGCATGAATAAAAATAATGTACGGGTAAATCAATGCCAACTAGACTGGGCAGTGCTGGGAACTCTTTTAGTATCATCAATAAAGAGACTAGTGAGATCAGCATATAATGATTTTTAAGCAGCGAAACACTAATACACTTCAACTTTATCTTCATGTTTAGCTTCAACAGAATGTAACGTTAAAGATGATTGTTTGATGTTACTGACATCAGGAGTGCAATACAGTATGATGAAAAAGTATTTAAATGGCTTTACCATAGGTAAAATTTTATTTTGAACTTCCAAGAAATTTGATTAACTTGTTCTGAATATGTTTGCTAAAATTCCCCTTATTAGCAATACGACAAAGCAGCTCCATCATCATAGCACCAAATTTTCCTATACCCAGGAAGTTACCAATATTAGGAGTATATAGTGTTTCAGATCTCGAGCTACCTGTGAACAATAAATTATTAATGCTATAAAGAATATTACACACATCACTCATTCAAGGACAGAACCCCGCCGTAATTTTTCTCCTTCAATCTTTTTTTTATTTTTATTTTTTTTAAAAAATACCTGTCAGTTCCATTGAAGTTCTTTGATCGAATTGATGCTTCTTTCCAACTGCATGTGATGTACTGGTAATTTGAGGAAGTTAAGTGAATTTTGAGATGTCCTGATACGTGCCTCCAGTTATCAAATTCTTCTGTTCAATAGACAACATCAATAACAATATACTTTATCTACTTAGTTATGGCAAATAAGTCATCCTCTTTTATAAGATTCTTCATTTGGCATTAATCTTTGAAAACGCGTGTTTTAAAAATGATGTCGATGATTTTTTCTTGGATTTTCCTCCTCCAACAATTATTTCACCTCTGGTTGCAGAGTCAATGGGCAGCAATGATATTCTATTTTGAAAAGATGGTGGTGGTATATTGTACACACTGTTTGTAATATATGATATTACACCATGTCTAAATCTTCTCATTCACAGTAAAGGATCTAAGAATTTTCTGAATTGGGGCAAGAACCTAACATTGCTGCCCCACTCAAAGTTGCCACTTGTGGCACTGAAGCTTAAACAAAAGTCACGTCCACACAAACTTTAAATCCCCTTCAAACATGGTTTTGTTGCCCTCCTGAAGTTGCCACGCAGGACAAGTGCCCCTGCACTGCTCGTACCTGCTGCTCTTCATCATGAGATTCGTTTGAAGAACTTTTTATTGAATAAGGTTTGTTCCATTACATGTTGAACTAATTCTGATCATGTTGATTCAAATGACTTCTCAACTCTCCATGATTTTGTAAGCAACTTGAAACCTTCAACATTTTGCCTTACTTTTTACTTTTTCTTTTTAAATATAAAGTGCCAGATACTTTTTTTTCTAGTAGGTATACATTATGCTTCGTAAATATTTACGTACCAACATCATCTGCAGTCACCTAAGGTCTTAAATAGTAGAAATAGATTAGTAGACTCTTGTCCTGTGAACATGCTCCCACATGCGAATAAAAGCTGAAATGGCAGGAAACAGGTGCGGGAGACGCAGCACGACACCAGAGATTACTAATGATGGAATAAATTGGGATTTTATTGATTTGAGTAACTCAGTTTTATCATGATATGCATTGAGCTGAATGTCTGAGCTTTATGACCTCTTCTTGATGAATACATGAACAGAAAGCTGGGATATTATATATATATATATATATATATTTCGAAGACGATCTATTGCTGCATTTTCTGCGCCCCACTATGATCGCGCCTGGTGTGGTTACACCACTCGTACCACCCTATTGCCACCCCTGGTTATACCCCAGTTTAATCATAATTTATTCTGCAGCTGTGTCTATGTAGGGAACAAAATTTATTAAAAAATAAGAAAAACTTCCCGTGTAACATGTGCTAAATTCTCTTTTCGATCTAACTTTACTTCATGATGTGTCTTTTATACCTTAAACTACAGGAAAATTACTTCAAGAGTGTTTTGCTGTTGATTTGTTATATGCTTGCAGCTCTTTTAACAAATTTTATATCAGCTAAATTAGGTTGTATTACAGAGTGTAGTTAACATAATTAGGCCAGATGGAGAAGTATAAACTCTGAATAATTATTGCAGGAAAATAAAGGCATATTCTGGGATTTTTATGACGGCAAAAAAGTTTTTGGATAATCTGGGCTATATATTTTAAAAGTTTGGTAGAAACTGGAAGATGAGAGATTCACAGATGAACGAAAAATTAAAACTTTGCCAGCCAGTCACATGGGAGTCATATTGTTAAACAATGGAAAACATTTCACTTAATCAAAAGTATAGATAGGAATGGTAAATAGTGAAGTCAAGATTGCAGCATTCCTTAAACGTGTGTGGTTGGTCATGTGTATTAATATCTGTAGCTGCTAGAATTGTAATTTTCAAGTTAGGTAAGTTGAGAATTATGAATGTGCATGAGATTCGGTTTTAAACAAAGAGCTGATTAGTAACTTTTGGTGATTTATATTTTAAAAACATGGAATCTATGCAAATTTGATTACTGTCCATTGTCTGGAACTAGTGACCAGCGTACATGAAGTTTCAAATGCAAAATTTTTATACCATCCACATTGGTGTGGTATATTATTCATCAACAGAAAGTGGTCTGAAATTCAGTCACTTGGGTATAGGAGAAGTTATTTATGTTAATCTTAATTAGAAGGTTTCATGCATATGAAATGGACAAGGATGTCAAGTTGATAATGTAGCATTGGTTCTTATCCAAGGAATTTGACAGTGCAATAGAGTGGCACTGTAGAAGTTTAAATTGCTTAAATATCATGGAGCAGTATTGAAAGGTTTTTAAAGAGTATAATTTTTGAGATCTACATTGCTGGTAATACCTGGAAGAATACTGGACCAAAAAAGTAGAAATGTTTTTGCTGCCATAAGACAACAAATGCATTGTGAACTTGTTATAGAATTTTAGTAAAATGTCTTTCCTGTTTCTATTCTTCAGTAAGCTGTTGATGGTGCCACATACATAATGAAATCTGTGTAGTTTGTTATATAAGTCATCATCTCGGTCCAGTGGCAGATCCAGGATTTTTTTTGGGGGGGGGGGGGCTAGGATTTTGTTTAGGGGAGGCTTGACTACCGCCCTTATAAAAACAGTGAGCAAAAAAGGTCACCAAAATCCCATGTTGTCGGGGGTGACCATGGTGGTTTTGCGGGGGCTTCAGCCCCCTTGCCCCCCTCCCCCTCCCATCCACTGGAACTGCTATTGTCTTGGTCGTAAATTATGTCACAACCCAGAAGGATAAAATGTGAAACCTGCTTTATCAGCTGATTGTCAATGTTTATTTTTTTTCTATCTGCCTGACTTTTATTTATTGTCTTGAGGTTTCATTTTGTAATTTCTGCTCAACTGTTGATACATGTAGGTCACCTACATTATTATTTGTAAATAATGACTTGATAATGACTTTGAAATCACTTATGCGGAACCTATAAATTTCATGTATAATAATTTTCAATTTGAATGGATGTTCCTGCATTCATTTCCACAGTGAAAACTCGTTTTAAGAATCATTTTTAAGTGTAGTTCATTATGTCAGAAAAAAAAAATTAATTTAAGAAATAATTTGGCTTGTTTACATTTTGAAACACGCGATTAGAAAACCAAATTCTTAAGATTTGAAATAACTCTGAATTGAGTCACAGCTGATCTTTTGTCACCAGCTATAGTCAGCACTATCCAGAATATTTTGATAGTAAAATGAACTAATTTTACAAAGTTTAATTAGTGGTTTTAATTAAGAGAAAAAAATAAACTTTTTAACCAAATGGAATAAAATTGAGAAATTTATATTAATGGATAGCTGAAATTGAGGCGATCATGTACATATAGTGGTTTCAATAAAACATTTAAGCATTAATGATATAATTAAGATTTTGATGATAGATTGTAACTGATTGTTGTTGGTGTGCGATAAAGTGTGCCAAGCTGGTGACATAAGACAATTCAAGATTAATCTTATAGAAACCCTTTTGATTGCTAAATTAAATTGAAACAGATAGATTATGACCACAGGAAGCCCTTGTAATAATTGCAAGTTAAACAATTTAGTATGTTGGAAGATATTAATGTTTGAAAGAAGTTAATTACATCATAGGCCTTGGAAAGCTTATAAAAATCCCTGCAGCCATCTTGAATTTTATCAGTCTTCCACCAGATTTGAAACTGCTAACTTCGTGTCGGTTCACGGAGTGAACTGCTCCACGCAGATCGGTGTTGCGGCAAGTGGTAACATGCCGTAGTAGTAAAGTTTTCTAAGATAAATCAAGCTGCCTTCTGTTGCATTTCTTCTAACTCCTGTATATAATTCACATAGGGTGGGTCCCTGCAGTACACTCCAACTTACAAATATATGTATATGATATATCTTTTCCATCCCAGTTCCATTATTTCATTGGTACATGCCCTTATTGCAAGTAAGTGCATAACTTTATCCACATTTTATCTTTTAGTCCACTGAATGTAGGTTACTGTGATTTAATTTAACTGTGATGTAGCACATAAGTCCCAGTGGTTATAACAACACCCTTTTCCATCTCACAAATTTTTATCTTAAAATTCTTCACTGTTTCGGGGAAACTGTTTAGCATTTCCCACAATTACAGTCTCTGATTCCTTAAATACAGAAAAAAAATGTACACATCCTGACCCATGAAACCAGATGCTATTTTGTGTTCATACTATTAGTAATTCTTCTTCCAACATCCAGTCAGTCCACATTACCGGTATATGAGCTACATAAAATCCCAACACCCATCTTCTTCTTGAAATCTAAAAGCAATTGGTTACAACTTCTTTACAGATAACATTTCAATAATAAAAGAAAAATTCCTAATTTATTACTTTATAAAAAATAAACCCTCACATACATTCTTATTTAGAGAATTGCAGAGCCCATTACTTTGTCCAGAAGGACTTTTTGCTTCTTGGTGCAGGAATTAGTGTGGTGATCACAATCAAATGATAAATGAACATCATACAGAATTGGAATTCATAAGTTTGCTCAGTCACATGGGCCATTTCCATTTGTTCAGAATTAATGTGCCATATCCTCATGGTATCTTTGGAACATCTTGATAGGTTAAGCCTCTTCTGATTGGTATAATATTTGTAGAGCAGTTTAGTAAATAACTTACAAACATTGGCCCTTTAAATGAAATAATCGGCTGTAATCATATATATTATTTCTATAACGTATTTTTTTGTCACAAGCCTGTATCTTCTTTCATACTTAACAAAAATCAATGAATGAGGTGTCATTTAAAGCTTATGGTCTCCACTTTGGTCACATCATATTTTAAGAAATGAAGTTTTCGGTATTCGACCCTTAAAGGGCAAAAATGTCAATCTTTCTAAAATGCTGTTTTCTGTGTTACGAGTCATTTATCTCCCTGGTTACGTATATGAAATCGTTTAATGTAGTATCATTTTAAAGATTAAGATCTCCGCTTTAGTGACGTCATATATTAAGACAGATATTTTTCGTAATTCGACCCTTAAAGGGCAAAAGTATCAATATTTTTGCAATACGTAATTGTGTCACGAGCGATTTATCTCTCTTAATATCTAACAAATATAGATAAATGATGTATCATATTAAAGATCGAGGTCTCCGCCGTGGTAACATTATATTTCAAGAAAAGAATTTTTCGTTTTTCGACCCTTAAAGGGCAAAAATTGTGATTTTTCTAAAATTCGTTTTTTGTATCTCGAGCCATTTATCTCCCTGGATATCTAACCAAAATCGATAAATGAAGTAGGATTATGAGGCGTAATGTCTCAGCTTTGTGACATAATATTTTAAGAAAGAATGTTTTTGGAATTCAACCCATAAAGGGAAAAAGTTTAAATTTTTCAATAACGTATTTTTGTGTCACGAGCAATTTATCTCCCTTAATATCTAACCGATATAGATAAATGAGGTATCATATTAACGAATAAGATTTCCGCCGTGGTAACATTATATTTTAAGAAAGGAATTGTTCGTAATTGGACCCTTCAAGGGCAAAAATGTCAATTTTTCTAAAATTCGTTTTTTATGTCTTGAGCTATTTATCTCCCTGTGTCGCGCTACTGATTATAATTATAAATAACTCTGTTCTTACGCTTTTAACAGATTAACATTTATTGTTCCCAATTCTTATTCTTCTAGGAACTACATCGGTCTTAAAGTATCCGAAGAATGCAAAGTTCTTAAGCAGTGAACTGGTAACAAAGCAACCGTTCGGCCTTTACGTCGCTAACCTCTAGCTATCTCTTGATTTTTCATTGCCATGGCAACTTACATTTCCTTGCTATAGGAGTAAATATATCATTTTTTGTTTAATTTCATGGCACAAAAATATGGTTTTCATATTAAATTATTCTGTTCTGTCACATGCCTCCTCAAGTTCACCATGTCTTTGCTTAAAAGACTTTGGTAAACTTAAGAAAATAACCTTGCATCCAGCGATACTCTTTCCTCTGTTCCTATTAGAATTTTTTACAAAACATTTTACAAAACAGTCTCTTCTTAATACTAACAATATACAGAAATGAACTAAAAAAAACATGTATTGTCTTGAAATATCTAATAATGAAAACATACATACATACAGCATTCTAGCTTAACATCACACAAATGCAAGTCCTGTCGCGGTATTGTCTTGAAATATCTAATAATGTAAACATACATACATACAGCATTCTAGCTTAACATCACACAAATGCAAGTCCTGTCACGGTCGCCATGTCGCGCTACTGATTATAATTATAAATAACTCTGTTCTTACGCTTTTAACAGATTAACATTTATTGTTCCCAATTCTTATTCTTCTAGGAACTACATCGGTCTTAAAGTATCCGAAGAATGCAAAGTTCTTAAGCAGTGAACTGGTAACAAAGCAACCGTTCGGCCTTTACGTCGCTAACCTCTAGCTATCTCTTGATTTTTCTATTGCCATGGCAACTTACATTTCCTTGCTATAGGAGTAAATATATCATTTTTTGTTTAATTTCATAGCACAAAAATATGGTTTTCATATTAAATTATTCTGTTCTGTCACACCTGGATATCTAACCAAAATCCATAAATCAAGTCGGGTTATGAGGATTAATGTCTCAGCTTTGTGACATAATATTTTAAGACAGAATGTTTTTGGAATTCAACCCTTAAAGGTAAAAAGTTTAAATTTTTCAATAACGTATATTTGTGTCACGAGCGATTTATCTCCCTTAATATCTAACCGATATAGATAAATGAGGTATCATATCAACGAATAAGGTTTCCGCCGTGGTAACATTATATTTCAAGAAAAGAATTTTTCGTTTTTTCGACCCTTAAAGGGCAAAAATTGTCGATTTTTCTAAAATTCGTTTTTTTGTATCTCGAGCCATTTATCTCCCTGGATATCTAACCAAAATCGATAAATGAAGTAGGATTATGAGGCGTAATGTCTCAGCTTTGTGACATAATAGTATTAAGAAAGAATGTTTTTGGAATTCAACCCTTAAAGGGAAAAAGTTAAATTTTTCAATAACGCATTTTTGTGTCACGAGTGATTTATCTCCCTTAATATCAAACCGATATAGATAAATGATAGATCATATTAAAGAATAAGGTCTCCGCCGAGGTAACATTATATTCTAAGAAAGGAATTTTTCGTTTTTCGACCATTAAAGGGCAAAAATGGCGATTTTTCTAAAATTCGTTTTTTGTATCTCGAGCCATTTATCTCCTGGATATCTAACCAAAATCGATAAATGAAGTAGGATTATGAGGAGTAATGTCTCAGCTTTGTGACATAATATTTTAAGACAGAATGTTTTTGGAATTCAACCTTTAAAGGGAAAAGTATAGATTTTTCTATAATGCATTTTTGTGTCACGAGCCATTTATCTCCTTTGATATATAACCGATATAGATAAATGAGGTATCATAGTAAAGATTAAGGTCTCCGCCATAGTAACATTGTATTTTAAGAAAGAATTTTTCGTTATTCGACCCTTAAAGGGCATAAATATCAGTATTTCTAAAATGCGTTTTTGTGTCTCAAGTCATTTACCTCCGTTGACAATTAAACAAAATTGATAAACGAGGTATCATTTAAAAGATTAAGATCTTCGTAATGTCTTCGGTTCCGTTACCACATTTTAATAAAGAAATTTTTAAAAATTCTAACCTTAGAGGGCAAAAGTATTAATATTTTTACAACGCATTTTTCTGTCATGAGCTATTTATTTCCCTTGATACCTAATCGAAATCAATAAATGACGTATCGATTTAAATATTAAATTATCCACTATCGTCACATCATATTTTAAGAAAAAACTTTCTCCAAATTACACCCTTAAGGGGCAAAAATAACATCATTTCTCAAAACTTTTTTTTTACCTTGCTTGATAACCGAAATCGATAAATGAGGTATCATTTTAAAGACCAAGGTGGCTGCTTTGGTCACACCATATTTTATAAAAGAAATTTTTTGTAATTCGACCCTTAAAGGGCAAAAGTATCAACATTAGTTATAGAACGTGTTGATTTTTTAAATTTATGTTTTTATTATATGCCATTTATCTTCTTTGATACCTAGCTGAAATCGATAAATGACATATCGGTTTAAAAATTAAGATCTCCAGCTAGGTAAAATCATAAATTAAGAAAAAAATGTTCAGAATTTGGTGCTAAAAGTGGTAGCGCGTATGAGACTGTTCAGAGCCAAGCCTCCAAATTTCAGCAGCGGACATCACAGAGAAGTCCAATAAACTTTTTTTTTATTCAATAAGTAGTTTTTCGTATATATTTTTTCTTTTACGGAAACACTGTCGTTTTGCTATACAATTCCAATGTAATTCGCTCAGCAACAAATATCACAGAGATGTTGATATGTTGTGTGCAGTTTGTTAAGCTTGGTTTTATTCTACCAAGGTCAGTGACAGTTTGTCATAAATAAAGTGTGTTTTAAATTTTCCTAACTGTTTCATAATATGTTGTGAGTATTTTGCTGTGTACCTATTAGACTAAAAAAAAAAATATTTGCTACAAAACTACGGTTCTACTATTCATTATATTACAAGCATTCAACCTCACTATTCGTTGTATTTTATTCGCGAAATTTTCGCACGGGTCGTCTGGTATATATTATTTCTATAAGGTATTTTTTTGTCACAAGCCTATATCTTCCTTCATACTTAACCGAAATCAATGAATGAGGGGTCATTTTAAAGCTAATGATCTGCACTTTGGTCACATAATATTTTAAGAAATAAAGTTTTTGAAATTCGACCCTTAAAGGGCGAAAATATCAATATTTCTAAAATGCTATTTTCTGTGTTACGAGTCATTTATCTCCCTGGATACCTATCTGAAATCGTTTAATGAAGTATCATTTTAAAGATTAAGATCTCCGCTTTAGTGATCTCATATATTAAGACAGAAATTTTTCGGAATTCGAGCCTTAAAGGGCAAAAGTATAAATATTTTTGCAATTCGTTTTTGTGTCACGGGTGATTTATCTCCCTTAATATCTAACCGATAGAGATAAATGAGGTATCATATTAAAGAATAAGGTCTCTGCCATGGTAACATTGTATTTTAAGAAAGGAATTTTTCTTAATTCGACCCTTAAAGGGAAAAAATGTTAATTTTCTAAAATGCGTTTTTTGTGTCTCGAGCCATTTATCTCCCAGGATATCTAACTAAAATCGAGAAATAAAGTAGGATTATCAGGAGTAATGTCTCAGCTTTGCGAAATCATATTTTAAGAGAGAATGTTTTTGGAATTCAACCCTTAAAGGGAAAAAGTATAAATTTCTCTATAACGCATTATTGTGTCACGAGAGATTTATCTCCCTTGATATCTAGTCGATATAGATAATTGAGGAATCATATTAAAGAATAAGGTCTCCGCCATGGTAACATTATATATTAAGAAAGGAATTTTTCTTAGTTCGACCCTTAAAGGGCAAAAATGTTAATTTTTCTAAAATGCGTTTTTTGTATCTTGAGCCATTTATCTCCCTGGATATTTAATCAAAATCGATAAATGAAAATGGAATATAAGGAGTAATGTCTCAGCTTGGTGAAATCATAATTTGAGAAAGAATGTTTTTGGAATTCAACCCTTAAAGGGAAAAAGTATAAATTTTTCTATAACGCATTTGTATGTCACGAGTGATTTATCTCCCTTGATATCTAACCGTTATAGATAAATGAGACATTATATTAAGGACTAAGGTCTCCGCCGTGGTAACAATACATTTTTATAAAGGAATTTTTCGTAATTCGACCCTTAAAGGGCAAAAATGTTAATTTTTCTAAAATGCGTTTTTTGTATCTCGAGCTATTTATCTCCCTGGATATTTAACCAAAATCGATAAATGAAGTTGGAATATAAGGAGTAATGTCTCAGCTTGGTGAAATCATAATTTGAGAAAGAATGTTTTTGGAATTCAACCCTTAAAGGGAAAAAGTATAAATTTTTCAATAACGCATTTTTATGTCACGAGTGATTTATCTCCCTTGATATCTAACGTTATAAATAAATGAGATATTATATTAAGGACTAAGGTCTCCGCCGTGGTAACAATATATTTTTAGAACAGAATTTTTCGTAATTCGACCCTTAAATGGCAAAAATGTAATTTTTTTTTAAAATGCGTTTTTTGTGTCTTGAGCCACTTATCTCCTTCGATATTTATCCAAAATCTATAAATCAAGGAAGATAATGAGGAATAATGTCTCAGCTTTGGTGACATAATGTTTTAAGAAAGAAGTTTCTGGAATTCAACCCTTAAAGGGAAAAAGTATAAATGCTTCTACAACGCATTTTTGTGTCACGAGCTATTTATCTCCCTTGATATTTAGCCGATATAGATAAATGAGATATCATATTAAAGACTAAGGTTTCCGCCGTGGTAACATTATATTCTAAGAAAGGAATTTTTTGTAATTTGGCCCTTAAAGGGCAAAAATGTCAATATTTCTAAAATACGTTTTATGTCTTTCGAGCCTCTTATCTCCCTGGATTTCTAACCAAAATCGATAAATGAAGTAGGAGTATGAAGAGTAATGACTCAGCTTTGGTGACATCATATTCAACCTCACTATTCATCGCATTTTTTTCGCGAAATTTTCGCACGGGTCCTCTAGTAAATTTAAAATAAGGTTAAGCATGTTCCCACGTCCTACTTTTATTCTGTAATCACTGTTAAAATGAATTTTATGTACCTAATTTAAGGAGGTCTTGGTTCTTCATAACTCACATGAGTGAAAATGTATATGTTTTAAACAGCACTAATAGGTCGTACCTCAGCCCCATTGTTTCATGATGAGTCTTCTATAAACTGACAAAGAATTTTGCATAAATGATGCAAAACCTAATTTTTAACTGATTTTAATATTTAATATTTTTTATTGCTTCCACTAATAGTAAATACATATTTACATAAAAACTATTTTACCATATGATTGAGTACTCTGTTGTACACTAACAGTTGCACTTGGCTAAACTGACATTAAAGTAACATATCTTCTTTATAAATAAAAATTCAGCCTCTCCAAGTTTGTGTTCACAAAACTCGATAATTAGTCAACTGAATGACTTGAAATTTTGAGAGAATGTGGTTAGTGACATGAAGAAGGATATTTTTTAGTTAATAAAATTAATAAACTACTCCCTCTCCCCATTTACACTCTTTAATTTTTATGCAAACCCTCAATTTTTTATCCAATTTTGATGGAACTTGGCACACGTATACTTTTAAAACAGGTATGATCAACCCGTGTGCCGCTTGTGGCCCACTGTATGTCATCTTGTGGCCCACTGTATGTCATCTTGTGGCCCACTGTATGTCATCTTGTGGCCCAAGGATCTGGATCATTATGTACGTAAACTGTAATTTTCAAAACTAAGTTATGCTGATTTTAAATCTATATTATCACTTGCTTAATCTTACAAGGATGGACAGTTGACACGAATCACTGATGTTCATTTGGATAATTTTTTTTCAAGTAGCCACCACTCCTTTTGACATCAACATTAATGCATTTAGTTCTGCCAAACAAATTCAAAAGTTGTATCAACATAATTATACATTTAATACTTCATATGTATTTTTCATTTATAGCGACTTTTTCCTACATAAAAAATATTTAAGTATTTTTTCCAAGGAAGTAGAACATGTGATCCAATAGAATATTCTATTTCTAAAATTTGGCCTGGCTGCTGAGAAAGTTAGCCAGTACTGCTTCAAAACAAAGAGAAAAATACTGTTAACATTTGGTTTGCACCCCATTTACGTCCCCTTAACTATTATCAATGTTTTTTTATTCATACCCACAGTTTTTGTCCAATATCGATGGAACTTCGCTCATGTATGCTTTAAAACAAATAGAAACATACTGCCAACTTTTGTTTTTCAGAAACCCAACTACTCTCTCTCTTTCCACCCCCTTAATTTTTGTCAATGTTCTTTATACAAAGCTACAGTTTCTAACCAAAGGAAGTTTTAGATGATTACTTTAAAACAAGCATAAAAATTCTGTCTATTTTTGGTTTACAGAAACCCAACCCCTCTCCTCCTTTTCTGCCCACTTCATTTTTGTCAATGTTAAGTTACATTCTATCTATTTTGAAGGAACTTTGCGTGCATATACTTTAAAAGAAACACAGAAATACTGCTTATATTTGTTTTTTCAAAAGCCCAACTCCACTCCTCCTTTACCCCCCCCCCCCACCAAAAAAAAATCCCTCTTAATTCCCAATGTTGTTTCTAGAAACTGAGTTTTTGATGGAACATTGCACATGTATACTTTAAAACAGAGAGAAAATATTGTCTAAGTTCTGTCTACAAAACAATAACCCCTCGCTGACAAAGTCAGTTGTATACACAGCGACCGCCGTGTACACATCTGATTCTGCCTGGTGTCTCACTTCTTACTTCCACACAAATAAGGCTATTGCTGAAATATTGCTCTTTTTTTGTGTTTGTTTTTTTGTGTTCGTCATCAGAGCCGCCTTCATCTTTGGTAAGTGTTTGGCCATTTTTCCCTATCCATCCTTAGTTTTATTGCCTTAAAGCATTTTCCTGCTCGTTTTTATTATATATTTATGTGTCTGTTTTACATATATTTACCAACTTAAAAAGAAAAATAGGCATTGCAATGCTTGACGGGAAACGCTAGTAATAAAGATATAAAAAATGTTTTCATAGACATGACTGTATTATAAGTGGTAACTTTTTCTGAAATAAAGAAATTCAGTTTGTTAGAATAGTCTTCTTATGTGCATGGTACACAGAATAGACATAAATTACTTTCAACGTAATTTGTTGCATTCCTGTTGTAAAAGTTTCAATGCTGTGGCAGGTCATGAACAACTTTAAATAGTATAGGTAGTAGCAAAACAAATTGTAAAGGGTGGTGAGGAGTTTAATATCAACTGAGTAGAATATGAATATTGGGGAACTCAATGGAATGGAAGACAGAATGTTTGGCTCAAAAAGATCAGATTTGTTTTCCTGATTCACTCTGATTAAATTCTATGAAAATATTAATTTGTTACCTGTTTAGAATTCATATAGATTACTGAAACCCTTTTGGTTTATTATTATTAATTAAATGTATTCTTTTATTTAACAGGAATGAAGATGTAATAAAAACTGTAAAGAAACTGTGTGATAAGGATGGCTTCAATTTAAGGGAGAAAGTACACAGGTGGTTTGAAAGCATTTTTGATCAAATATTAAATGAGCTGAAATGTCAAGATAAATTTAAGGTAATTTTGTAGAATTAAAATATGGAAAATGAGTTGAAATCATTATAAAATAATTTAAACCATATATGGTACCTTATTAATTTAATAGATTATGCAAAAATTATTAAACTATCTATAAGTTGTATAACTATACTAGAAAATAAGAGATATTTAATTACACACTTATTTCATGTCATTCAGAATATTTGATGGGTTGGAGGATGAAGCTACTGTACCGGCTCTTATCTCTCTCTCTCTCTCTGTTTGTGTGTGTGTGTGTGGGGGGGGGGGGGGGCTGTCATATATATTTGTACCATTTAATTCTGAAATTTTGCAACAGTGCAGTGTTGCATATTGGATATTCAATGAGAATGTTTTTATCACATATGCAGTTTCTATTTTATTGAAGAAAATTAGTCCTGTTCATTGGCCAAAGAAAATCATATTACAAGTAGAAAATATGAAGGCTTCTGACATAGTCCTCCTTTTCAGTTTTAGATCAGAGTAAGGGCAACAGATTTTTCTATAACCATCCAAATTATAATTATTGAGATATTCAGCTGTACAATTCTGGTTGCCACTTAAGATTACTTATGATTCGCACTCTCAGTTGAAGGTGTGTCTGACCCTATATGTATATATATAGGATCGTGCTATGCCTATTTAATGGGTGTGCCAGGATGACTGACACGTGGGTTCTAAATGGTTAACCTACGATGCCCTATGACTTGCGCCCACTTTCTTCGTATCTTCTGCTCTTGACTTCTTCTCTCTTGAGCCTATCCTCTTCTTCTCTTGCACTAGCAAATAAACATGAGCATCGGAGGTAACTTGTAATTAGGACAGGGAGCGGGCAGCTACGATCTACTTGAAATAAGACAATGTCTCTGGAAACCCCACTTAATTGCACTGGACCATAAATCGACTACAGTTGATGTTGTACAAATTCAGAGGTATCCCGTAACCCGTAATACTGACCCTAAGGATGAAACTTAGCCCTACAGTTCACAACTAACAGAGAATGGTGAGGTTGGTGCAGCTAATATCTAGCTCTGAGGCCTAGATGTTATCTTGTAGATTGTCAGTCAAGAAGTGAGAGTGATCAATGTATTCTAGCTTCCTGGAAAAGTATTGGCTTGCATGCTCAGCACTGCACGTGTAGCTTGTAATCCGAACTGTCGATCGGCAGAAAGTCGAACAACAGGACGTGCTTACTTGACGTCTGGCTGCAGTGAAACTTAGAAAACTTACATGATTTCGGTATTAAAATATAATAAATGAAGTCCCGTCACAAGGGGATCATGAAATAAACAAAGTTTATCTGTTAATTCACTGAGATTTATACACCATTTCTAAAAAGTTTCTGATGCACCTGTAATGTTTCAACGTGTGAAATTGACATTTTATAGCAGCAACTACTAATTTACCTGATAGTGCAAAAAATATTTGATCAAAAATGTACCAAGTTAACATTTATATTTGGGATAGAAGGGTTCTTATCCTCAATCAAATAATTATAGACAACAATACATTGAAACATTTAATTAAACACAAACTTTTCTGATAGTTACAATAATATCATGGATGCCATAACCAGTACTTCTGGTACAAGCAAGCAAGAAATCAGATGAATATAACTGGTGAAATGTCAAGGTTAGTTGCAGTAACTGTGTTATAGTTCTTAATCATATGTAGGCTACAACCGACTAAGATGAACAGTCGGCAGGAGCATGAATACTCTTGCAACCTGCGCCACAAGTAACAGAAAAGGCTGTGGTCGCGAAATTACCAATTCTACATTGCCAGCATGAAGCGGACCTTGAGTCCGGTGTCCAGTATTGGTCGAGTATGGCAGGGTGGTGGCACGCAGAAGTCGTCGCTTCACAACACTTAAAACCCAAAGCCCCGATAGGCGGTGTAGAATTTCACACACAGCAAAGTGGAAGTCACACTCTATAGGCAAGATCATCCCAGTAGGTGAGACTGCATGGTCCCATGGTTGGCAAAAGCACTCTGTTTCGAGTGGACACATGTCCGCATCCAACGATGATTGCAGCACCAGTCCTGACTTCTTGTCCAGTGTTTGATGTCATAGCAGGAGGCAGAAGTTCCTTGGCATCAGCCATGTGGACCCTGGCATGGAACATCCGAGACACATGCATTAGCAATGTGAGTCAGAAGATTACCCATATTGGCCCTCGTTCAAACATCAAACAGCGCAAAGGCTTCGGCGCACCTTATTGGCTGTAGGAGGTGTTGTGGACAGAAGTCTGTTGTACCTGAGATCTTCCTAGCATCTTAAGCCTGCATTCCATACAAATGAGCTGGAAGCTACTCAGCACACACCATTATCTACAATGGAGAATAACTGTACCAATACTTCATTCTGAAAAATAATGGGTTACCAGTACAGGTTTTCTTCAAAAGTTATTTCACATTTATGCACCAACAATCCTAACTCAGATGTTTTTGTCTGTTTAAGCTGGTAGACTATCTAGCAGCTTACAAGTCTCACAATCAAGAGTCTACAATAATAGGTCATTTAATATTAACTATCAAAAAGTTATTATTACCATCAATTTAATTTCAATCAAATGCTCTGGTGCCAATTCCCCTAGTCATCAAATTACCCTCATTTTTTTAAAAAAATTCTTATAAAAGTGTAAAATTCCTCCCCCATTTACTTTACTGAGTTACAAATTTTAATTTTAGATTACTTAAGCATTTTTTGTAAATTATTCATCACTTCACTTGGTAATTTGTTCCAATCCCTGACACCATTACCAACATAAGAAATTTTTCCCCCTCGCTTGTGCATGCAATAGAGTGCTAGTTTGTGGTCATGGTCGCCATTCCGCTTTCATGCACCTAATTCTTTGACCAATATCCCTCCAAGCCTCATCACTAACATATGCCCTGTACACTCCCAGCACTCTCTTCACCTTCCTCCAATGACTCCCAATCCAGCACCTTCATCATATCCTCTGATAATTTTCACAAACAAATCTAGCTGCTGTTCTTTGCACACCCTCCAACACTTGTATTTGATAATGAAAATGTGGGTACCAAACTCTCCACCAAATTCTACCAATGGTCTGACCAAAGTTTTGTAACCCAATTCCCTAACTTGTCTTGTACATACTCTCATCACCCTCTCCAGTAAATGAAATTAAACTAAGGAAAAAGGAAACAGCTTTAGGCAATATAAATTAAAATGAAAGATAAAATGACTCATTACTCACCAACGTTGATGGCAGCAATGGATGAAGAACATAAATGATGAACACAAGAATACACAATTTTTCAATTTTACACCTTATTCGAGCTGAAGGAAATGAGTCATATGGTTCGGGAGGTGTACACACACCAAAGATTCCTACTGTAGGAAATTTTGGTGTGTTCTTCACCTGTCGCTGTCTTCAACTTTGGTGAATGATGAGTCATTTTCTCTTTACTTCTAATTTATCTCTCCAGTAAATGAAAAATTTAGTAACCTTTTACTACCACCTGCCCAATGTGATCTGTCCAGTTGGCTTTGTTATCAAATGTTATGCAAGATATTTACATATGAAGCCTTCGACAAGCATTTCTGACCCCACCCTATAATCATAATTAATTTTTAGTTTTTTATGTGTACCTAATAAGCTGAATCTTTTTGACATTTATCTTCATTCAAAGCTGACATGCCCATTTAGATATTTTATCCAGGTCACCCTGCAGCTGTTCAGTCTTCACCTGTTTTGATCCTATTGTATACCATTGTATTATCTGCAAAAAACCTAAATTCTGACTGTAACCCATCAACACAGTCGTTCATTAGAATAATGAACAGCATAGTTCCAACACACTACCCTGTGGCACTTGTAGCATAATGAACTCAAGAGAAAAATAAAACAGACTATAGATTATTCTGAGAAGAGTTTGTTGTCATGGGAACAACAGAGTAACAAAAAACTGGGTGAGCGAGGTATAAAGTTAGTGTGGATATGAGTTGATGCTAGTCAGACAGTTACTGCTAACAAAGGAATTTACATCTTCAGATACCTGACTTTTGAATGCAGATTGAATAAATGACAAGGAATCATATGAAAGTTTGTTATTATTCAAATATAAAAGATTAATATAAGTTAATAATTTTGGATGTTCAAATTCAAAATGAATTAAAATGGGACTCGAATCCCTAGTGACTGAAAACATAAAGTTATAAAGAAATACAAAGTGTGACAGTAAATAAAAATACATCATGGCACACATGACTGGACATGAAATATGTGTTTCTTCTGTCTTGTCTCAATTGTGATAAATTGTAAAAAATTGCATATTGTAATCATATATTGTATTAAGATGAAGAAAAATAAGGTCCCTATATAAGCCCTAAAAAAAAGTTTATCACAGTATTTTTCCAAAATATATTGTAAACTTGGGGAAGGTTGTAGCATAACGAATCCCAAAGAAAAATAAAACAGACTATAGGTTATTCTGAGAAAGTTCTTTGTCATAGGAACAACAGAGTAGCAAAAGGCCAAGTGAGCTAGGTAATTTTAGCGTGTGTATGAGTCGATGCTAGTCAGACATTTACTGCTAACATAGGACCTTATATCTTTGGATACCTGACTTTTGAATGCAGATTGAATAAATTACAAGGAATCATATGAAAGATTGTTATTATTCAAATATAAAAGATTAAGTTAGTAACTTTGGAGGTTCAAGTTCTAAACGTATTAAAATGGGACTTGAATCCCTGGTGACAGAAAACATAAAGCTATAAAGAAATACGAAGTCCAAAATACAACACACTCCAATATTCGCTTCCACATCTTTTGATAATGTATTGCCTACTCTAACACTTCGATTTCTGGCTTTTAAGAATTCCTGTAGGCACCCAGCAAGTAACTTTTTCATCCAATCCAATAGATTTCAGTTTATTTTATACCATTTTGCAGCTCACTCTGTCAAATGCCTTAGAAAGATCTAATACCACACTATCAACTTGGCCTCCATTGTCCAATTCATCAGAAATATTTTGTGTATAGCCCACCATCTGAGATTCACACGAATATTCTTGCCTAAAGCCATGTTGCCTATCTCAAAACCAGTTTCTTTCCTCACATACATTTATGATATAGTTGCATATCAATCTCTCCATGATTTTGCCTATCACTGATGTCAAACTAATTGGCCTGTAATTTTCAACACTATTTGTAACCCCTCCTGTATGAACCAATACTACTATTGCTTTTTTACAATCCTCTGGTGAGCAGCAAGACTCTAAACTCATTTTAAATAAAATTTCAAGGTAAGGTACAAATTGTATCCCAAAATCTTTAATAAATCAGTAGAAGTTTTGTCTAAACCAGCCCCTTTACTTTATTTCTAGCCCTCTGAGTTCCTTCCTAATGTGCTGAGAATCTATTTCAAATTTTTTAGTTTATCAATTTATAGTTCTATGGAGACTATCCTGTGATTCATTCCCTCCCGTCACAGGATGATAGTCCCTAGATGTTCTAGCTGTCTGAGTTCTTTCCTAATGTCCTGAGAATCTATTTCAAACTTTTTAGTTTCCTAATTTATAGTTTTATGGAGACTCTCCTGTAATTCATTCCTTCCCATCACAGGATGATAGTCCCTAGTTGTCTCACTAAACCAATATCTCCGCAATTTTAAAATCCTCATTGACTTCAACTCTGTTCTTATCTGAAATATGCTGAATACCATCTCTTCCCCTCAGTTTTCTAATGTAGCCATAGAAATTTCTAGATGCATTTTTCAGTGGTCCTCCTGCATCAATAATATGCTTCATAAACCCATCATTTCCTTCTGTCTTTGTTCTTATTAATTGCTTGTTTAGTTGTATTTTTTTTTTTTTTATTTTAAGTTTTCCCTGCTTCCTTCTTGTCTCTTAACTCTGTTGTGTTCCCCTCTCACTAGCCTCTTTAACCTTCTCACCTTACTATTGTAGTATGTAGGTTCTATACTTTTCTTTATTTTCTGCTTTGGAATAAACACTTACTAACCCTTTTTTTATTATCTCCTTAAACTCTTCCCATTTTGCCACCACTGTGCTTCTACCATCCTTCCATTTGCTGAACCTTTCTCTGAAATATCTCTTTAGTTCCAAAGTATGTGCCTTTAAATAATTATACTTATTTGCCTCGTTTTGGCCACTGGTTTACTGAATCCC
Organism: Vandiemenella viatica; assembly: GCA_031002005.1. Classification (NCBI taxonomy): domain Eukaryota; kingdom Metazoa; phylum Arthropoda; class Insecta; order Orthoptera; family Morabidae; genus Vandiemenella; species Vandiemenella viatica. The sequence continues at coordinate 305,716,624 of CM061920.1, read as the reverse complement.
TTAATATCCATCAGTGCTGCACTGTGATCACTTATTCCTTCAGTTGCTTGACACCCTACAAGGTTTTAATCATGCTTTATTACCAAGATCTCCAACATGTTTGGTCCCCTCTTATTTTACTCTGCCACTTGTGTAAAAAATCCTTCCCTTACTAAGGTATTTACAAATCTCTGTTCCCTTGTATTATTTATCTTATTTCCTATCCAGTTGACACCTGGTAAATTTAAATCCCCTCCAAAAATAACCATTCTACACTCACCTATGAACTGTGATTGCAAATTTAGTTTCTCTCCAAGAATCTCATATCCATCATTCATTCTTACACTACAGTAAGCAGCCAATATCCCGACTTTTTTCTTTTCTATCGCCCCAAAAATCTACCTCAGTAACTCATGGTCATGATCTGTGAACACTAGAGAACTGTAGTAATCTTTGTTAACATATGGTTCTTTTACTAATGTGCCATCTTCTGTTTCTATTTCCATGTTGTTCTTGTTTCTCTTACTTTCAAATGCTATCTCAGAATGTACGAACAAAGATCAGAAACGAGATGTTGGTAGAAAGCAGCAACAGCAGGAGGCGTAAGACAAGGTTGTTGCCTTTCCCCATTATTCTTCAACTTATACCTAGAAGAAAGTATTGGAAAAAGCTTAATTGGAAAAAAGAGGAGTGCTTATTGGTGGCAAGAGAATAGAGTGCATACGATTTGCTGATGATATGGTATTTTTGCCAGAAAGCAAACAAACTCTAAACAGAATGCTGAAAGATCTAGACGAAGCTTGCCAAGAGTTTGGAATGAAAATCAATACAGCAAAAACTGAGAGTATGGTGATTGGAGAAGGAAGGAAAACAATAAATATTAAGTTAGGAAGAGCTGATATCAGCCAAATAAGATCGTTCAAATATCTTGGGAGTACGATCACCGAAGATTTGAGAGGCCACCAAGAGATAAAAACTCACAGCGAAGGAAGCATTTAACAGGGAAACGAGGATACTAACTCGAAAATTAAACGAAACACTTAGGAAAAGACTTGGCAAATGTTTTGTATGGAGTGTGGCTTTTTATGGGGCAGAGATGTGGACACTGAGACGAGAGGATAAAAAGCAGTTAGAAGCATTTGAGATGTGGATGTGGAGGAGGATGGAGAGGCTGGGTGGAAAAATAAGTGATGTTGAAGTGCTGGACAGGGTTAGCGAAAGGAGAATAATACTCCAAGTAATAACAGAGAGAAAGAAGAACTGGATGGGACACTTGTTGAGAGGGGAGTGCCTGATAACAGATGCCTTGGAAGGTCTATTTTGTGGGAGAAGAATAAGAGGAAGAAGGAGGTGCAAAATTATAGTTAACATCAAGGAAGATGGCAACTACATGGACCTGAACAGAAAGGCAGAAGATAGAAGAGCATGGAGAGCAGCCAAGTGAAAACGTGTCTGAGGGCAGAAAACTGATGATGAAGATGAGTATGAATAGCCTCCACTGTCTCTGTCCTCTGTCTCTGTGGTACGGTCTGTAACCTTCATGGAAAACCTAATTGTCTAGTATTCCTTCCTTCAACCAAGTCTATATCCCTAAAATCAATTGAGGTTCATGTATTTCTATTATATTTGCAAATTCTATCACCAATAACACCCTTATTTTTTGCTTTGTGGTAATTTCAGCATTATCCTTTGTCTTTCCAGTTGTACCCAATTTTGTTATTATTTAATAGCGTCATCTGTTTCATTACCACTTGTGTTTTTTCCTATAGTGCATTTACAATCTATATCCCTTTGATAACTTATTTTTATCCCTTCACCATGTAAGATGATTCGCTTATGCTTGGGGTTGAGCATAAACATGTTATCTTAGCTATAACTGTGTGTAGCCTGGGATGTTACAGTTCTGACTTAAATATCATGACCTGGCCGCCACATAGCTTATTTAACCAAAAACTACGGAAAGGTATAGTTCAAATGATGTTTACTGGTCCATTCTCGTTAGATAACTATAAATTTTACCAAAGAAATGTTTTTGCAAGTTCGATTAACCATTCGAGCCAGACCACACCCCAATAGTACAAAGTTCAAACTTTTAGTTATAGAAATTAAATAAAAGTGGATCACACAATCCCATTGTTCCAATGTTTGTTTAATGCCGAATTTAAACAATCTCAAGGCCTCATTTGGAAAAATACTATTTCAACGCGACATTATAATAAAACTGAATGATCTACACTGCATATTGATGAGCCTACAGGTTTTCAAGGCTAACTGATTGCTACTACGCTAGATTGCTTCTCGTCTCGTGCACTGCTACTTGAAGACTGAGCCTAACGTGGTGTTGCGCCGACTGCTTCTGTAGGACTGAGGCCGAATAACTGCACGCATGAGTCTATATCACATAGTGCTTCCCACTTCTCAAAGATTCTTGGTGACTCTGCTCTCTCACGAACTGTGGGAACAAGCTCTTTTCCTCATTCACATGGATAGATCCTGGGAGGCTGATCAGATATCAAAACACACGTCAGAAAAAGATTCGACATAAATTTGACCTTGAAAATAAAAATAATTCTATCTCCTTGAAACTTAACAAACCGCTAGATCTTAAAGTAAATGTTAACTTTAGTTATCATACAAAATTTCGTAACATTAACAGTTTAGCCAAAAATAAATAATTTAATTATGAACTTCCACTCCAGGCGAATGCCGAAAACTAATGTAACAGAAAATACTATCTTGAAAGCTATAAAAACCTGATTCCTATCTTGAATTATCATAGAAATAAAATGCACTAATATTCTATCCAACCCAACTCATGGTTCTAAGAATAAAATTTTGTCACGCAGTTACAAAATTTGATAGATGGCTTACAACCAGCAGCCCCTAACCTTTAACAATGTTAACATATTAGTTAGAACCTCACATTTTTTGGATTCAATAGTCAAGCAAGCAATCGAAATTCAGATGGCCAATACCTTCAATAAAGGCAGTGGACTATGTGTGACAACCAGCCTTGGTGAAACTCTGCAGAGAGCAGACGGCTCCATATTAGTGTTTGTGCCTGAAACAAAGATCTACAGCCATGCCTACTGGCATCCAGCCACCGCACATGAGCCGCTAACAGAGGCATTGGGTGTAAAAGGAAGTATGGCACCTGCGCCGTCTCAAGCAGCGTTCCCACGATCTCTTGTAACGAAGGTGGGACGGAACGAATACTCAACAACACACCATGGGAACAGGACCGCCTCTGCTAGTGAGGACGAGACGCAGCTACCCACTCTATATCGGTAAACATCACAGGTGTGTGTAGCGGTGTGCTGTTGCTATCGGTTTGCAGCAGCGGTGCGCACCCCTTCTGTTGCTGTAAAGTGCTGTAAAGTGCTCTGTGCCAAACGACACTAGGCAATGTGGTGAGGATGTGGTGGCGAGATAGGGATGCCTAACCTGTGTCCCGTCCCGTCCTTGCGTCCCGTCTCGCCTCCGTTACCAGAGATTGTGGGAATGCGGTTTCAGGTTGGTCAGCCGAGCAATACAGATGTTTTCACAACTTAGGAAGACAAAGGAGCTAATCATTGAAATATTGTGTTTTCACAACACAATCTGCTAGTACAATCACGAAGACTTCATTGCAGGTATAGGCCAGGAAATTCTCCAATATAATAACATCAAAATATTCAGAAACTTTTCTGAACTTCTTTTAACTTTATAAAAGTCCTTAAAGAAATCTTTAATATTTGTTCTTTCTTTAAATTATTTGAATGATCTGAATGCTTCATTTTTATCCCTTCTGATCACAAAGCCATATAATATATGATAAAGTAAACAATTATTTCTTACCTTAAACTCAAGATTTATTTTTGCCAACAATACAGAGTTTTACCATATTTCATTAGCAGCATCTGGGGATCATTCCTGATGGTGTGTTGGATTGTCTGAGTTTGTAATCTTGTTTGCGTTAGTTTACCCTTTATGCTGCCATACATTGTTCTGTAACGACTGTCTATGTGTAACACCAATGAGTGTATCAGCTCTATCTACTGACTATTGTATAAGTTATTTAGTGCCATGCTGCTAAGAAAGTGGCAGGAGTTAAAGTTCTGACTAGATCTCTGCTGTTTGACATAAAATTTGTACTTCAAATACATGTAGTCTTAAGTTCATATACTTATGTTGTTTGTATTTCATTCAATATGCATTTAATTTAATTGCAATGGAGTGCTTGCTCCAGTAGCAATTTCCCCACATACCCACTTTGCCCCTTTAATTTTCTCACTTACTTTTCCCTTCTACTAATTTAACTTCAAATTCTTTTAGCATTTATGTAAATTATTCATCAGTTATCTTGGTAATTTATCCAAATCTCCACACCTCTCACCATTGTATACTTTGTACACTCCCATGATTCTCTTCATCCTTTTCCCATTTTCCAATGAATGCCATTCCAGCTCCTTTATGATATCACTTATTGATTATGTTCTGTGGTAATTTCCAGAGACAAATCTTACCCCTTCTTTGCATATCCTCCAAATCCTGTATTTGATACCCAAAATATCACTACCATATTCAAACAATGGACTGGCAAACATTTTGTAACCCAATTCCCTTTTTTCTCTTCAACATCCTCTCATAAATCTCTCCAACAGTTAAAGGAATTTGAAACCTTTACCTACTACCTGACCAATGTATCCTGCCCAGTTAAGTTTGTTATCAAATGTTATGCCAAGGTATTTACATTCCAAGTCTTCAACATGCATTCCTTGCCCCACCGTATAACCATAATCAATCATCATTTTCATCTGTCTCCAGTTTTCTGGGTGCAGTGTACTAGCCCTTGCCACCTCTATTTGACCAAGTATGTTTCCTCTTCTTGCATTCTAGACCATGATACAATTTTTCCTGTAAGTCCAGTTTCACAAGACCTAGCCAGTTTCTTGGTCTTTTACCCTTCAGTTCTTTTCTGAGCCATATCCTGATTGTTCTTGTTGAGTCCATCCTCTTGACATGTCCTAACCATCACAATCTTGGTTTGACAAATTTTTCATGAAGTGCTTCATTGACTGGGATTTCTTACAGATCACATCATTCCTTATCTTGTCTCTTTTGGTTTTCTCTACAATTGATCTCAGGAACTTCATCTCTGCCATCTGGATCTGTTTTCATATCAGCTGGTACATACTTCCAGGCTGTGCATTGTAATGGGTAAGAAGTATGCATTATACAGTGACAGTTTGGTTGTAAACGGAATATGCTTGCCCCAGAAGCTGTCTAACTTAATAATAGAACTGGGCTCCTTTTTGTACCCTGTTGGTAATTTTATTCTGGGATGAGCTATGAGAGTTTACTTTACTGCCCAGATACTGAAAATTATCATCCTGATTCAGTTTTTCACCATCCAGATAAATATTTGGCCTCATATTCTGTCTGCTGACAGTCATTACCACTGTTATTGTGTGGCTTATCTTAAGGCAAAATTCCAGATGTTCATATTTTGTTGCACTTCCTCTTCTGTATTTCCCCAAATCACAATATTGTCTGCAAATGCAAATGATATAGAACAACATCAGCAATGGTGCACTATCTTGCTGAACACCTTTGGTAGTCACAAACCAGTCTGGATAGCAGTCTCCAATTTGCATGCAGCTTTGGCAGTTCTTATAAAGCATTCTAACTTTGGTGATAAAGTTCTGTATCTTTCATTCTCATTACAAGTCATTCTCAAAGTTTATCACTAGGTATGCTGTCATAATCAATCTTTAGTTTTTATATTTGTACCTAATAAGCTGAATCTTCTTTTTATTTCTCTTCATCCCAGCTAGATGTCCTAACCAGATCACCCTGCAGCTATACACAGTTTTCTGCCATTTTGAGCCTGTTAAACAGCAGTATGTCATTTGCAAACAACCTAACTTCTGATAGTAATCCACCAACACAATCATTAATTAGAATGGTGAATAGCAAGAATCCCAATACACTGCTCTCATTTCCATTGTCTTTGATACTGCATTTCCTACCCTAACCTTTTGCTTTCTATCTTTTAAGAATTCTTCTACCCAGTAAAATACTTTTTCATCCACTCCAATAGTTATTAACTTATTTTGCACCATTTTATGGCTCATTCTATCAATATCCTCTCAAAGATCTAGTGTTACACTATCAATTTAGTCTCCCTTGTTAATTTAATCTGAAATATCTTGCATATATCCTGCTAACTAACATTCACATGTTCATCCTTGCCTAAAGCCCTGTCGTCAACTTGAATACCACTAAAAATCCTCACTGATGTGGCTGCAAATGAATCTTTCTGTTAATTTACCTACCACTGTTGTCAAAGTGACTGACCTGTAATTTTCAGCCCTATTTGCCACCCCTTGTAAGGATAAAAACTGATACTCGGGGTGTAGTATCAGTTTTTTTAAAAAAAAATTTAATTTAATTGCAATGGAGCACAGGCTCCGGTGGCAATTTCCTACACACCCATCTTCCCCCTATCCTGCACCTACCTACATTTGCCCTCTACAAATTTTATCTTTAAATTCTTTCAAAGTTTTCGGTAAATTATTCATCATTTCTCTTGGTAACTCATTCCAATCCCTGACACCCTTACCTAAAAAGAGAATCTTCCCACACCCTTGTGCCTGAAATCGAGTGCCAGCTTGTAAGCTACCTTACTCTCTATTCTCAATATTCAGTTAAAATCCGGCGAAGTTTGAGGTTAACATTCAGTACATGATACTATAGTTAAAATCGAAATAACAACACTTTAAGTTCAGAAAAGCAAATAAACAACACATATAACCATAAATAAGAAGTTTCTAGTAAAATATAAACCATAAACTTACCGAAATGAGCGTAATCCATAATAATCCTGAAGTAAAGTAAACAGATTTGGTTACACAACCATAGCACTAATATTCCACTAAATTAAACACCGTAAAGCACTTTCACAACAGTAATTTCACCATTTGATATTAAATTCACTGATAACTCGCAGTTCCAGACTAATTTAAAGAAGTAAATATGATTTTTAAAGCACTACCACATGGATTTAGTTCAATATTTAATTCCACCACACCTAAGTAGTTTTAGAGCTATAAAAGTAGATTTAATCAAGCAAAATAACCGGCCAGTCAATATTCTTGAAGTTTCCAATAGTTATCAACTAATAAAAAGAAGTTATAATTAAATAAAAGTCCACTTTTTAATGACGTAGTAGAAGCCGATTTGGAAATTGAATTACTCTCCGACTAACATGTTTCACGAACTAAAAACTTTTCTAAAGTACTTAAATTAAATAAAGGTTCAATTTAAATTTAGTTTCAGGCCACTACCGTCTTTAAATAAAAAGTGAATTATTTGGTTGCACCACCCGGGAAAACAGTAAATTTTAGAAATTCTATAACTTCTGATATCCTTCACCGATTTAAAAGATTTTTACACCACTAAACTCAGCGAAGGCTGGGGAACACTTTGAAAATAATATAAACTTGATATTTTAAAATTTTGCAAATCCATATTTCGGATGTGACGTATGATGACGTATCGCAATACTCTAAACAAATGTGCTTTTAAATTTAACCAACTGTCAAAATTCATTTTCACCGGTCTCGAAGCTCTAAAAACAAAACCAACCAAATCACCACTTGTCTCATTACGCTCTTCATCTTGTGATTTTCTGGTAGCACTCAGTTAATGAAAACTTTTTCTAGATAGACTATTGTCTAGGTCAGTAGGCCATTTTGATAAAAGTTAGCCGCATCGGCCTCTTCCCCCCCGTTTAACAGAACGGCTTGAGGAGTCTACACGTATCTCGTGTGTTCGGCAGTTTGAGAAAGCCCGGCTAGCGGTGACTTATGGGTAGGCAGGATTCGGGCAGCATGGTTGACCGACACCATTACAAAGCAGGCGGGGCAACATCTAAATTCTAAAACTTTCCGACATGTGTTCAGCTTAACTTTCAATTTCATTTGGGGTGGTGCGGTCTGTTCTGTATCATGACTTGTGATCTTCGGCAAATGATTTTCTCCGATTGCCATTGCTAACTGTCACTTGTGTAACTTCTGTGAAAATTTTTAAGAATATATACTTCAGTGATCCAGATTCAGACTTTCATTTCTACTTTAGTACCTTTCTTACAGGAGGTTAATCTGTAAGTGGCGGCTGCATTAATCAGTACAGTTAGCATTCTACAAGGTTTTACACGGTGATAGAACTTTTTCCGAACTTTGACAAATTTTTGGAAGACTTCAAGTTTAGGTGTACAAGCCGATACCGACCCCCGTATAGGCTTCGGCCCTAACAAGCTTGTGGTCATGGTCATCTTTTCCGTTTCATGCACTACTTTTCATACCTATTGCAATATCTTTCCATGCCTCATCGCCAGTATATGCCCTGTACAATCCCATGACCCTCCTCATCCTCCTCCTGTCTTGCAATGAATCCCACTCCAGGTCCTTTATCATATCCGTCACTGATTGCATTCTGCGATAATTTCCAGAAACAAATCTAGCAGCCCTTTTTTGCACCCTCTCCATCTCCTGTATTTGATACATAAAATGAGGGTCCCATACTACACTACCATATTCGAGCAATTTTCTGACCAAAGTTTTGTAACCCAATTCCTTTACTTCTCTTGTACATCCCCTCATCACTCTCTCCAACAAGTGCAGAACTTTGAAACCTTTTCCTACCACCTGTCCTATGTGTCCTGCCCAGTTAAGTTTGTTATCAAAAGTAATTCCAAGATATTTACGTTTCAAGTCTTCAGCAAGCATTTCTTTCCCCACCTTATATTCATAATTAACTTTTTGTTTTTTATTTGTGTATCTAATAAGCTGACTCTTCTTTGCATTTATCTTCATTCCATGTTTACCAACCCAATTAGATATCGTGTCCAGATCACCCTGCAACTGTTTACAATCCTCTATCGTTTTGATTTTATACAGCATTATGTCATCTGCAAACAATCTAATTTCAGATAGTAAACAATCAACACAATTATTCATTAGAATAATGAATAGCAATGGTCCCAATACGCTACCTGTGGCACACCCATTTTACTTCCACTTCTTTTGATACTACATTCCTACCCTAACTTTCTGTTTTCTACCTTTCAAAAATTCTTCTACCCAGCAAATGACTTCTTATCCGCTCCAATGGTTTTTACCTTATTTACTATCATTTTATGGCTTACTCTGTCAAACGCCTTAGACGTCACCTTAACTGAATTTTGAGTTGTTGAAAGTTCTACTATATTTGCATTAATTAAATTTAAATGACCATGTAACAGCCTGTCTGTCGCCACAAAGCTTATTTAAACTAAATGCTGGGGAAAGGTTAATGTTCACTACGAAATTATGTATAAGTCCACTTGATGAAAAATTTCGAATTTATTTCACAGTCACATTTGAAAAAATAGCAATTTCAGTCGAATAGGCAATAAAACTAAACATCTCCGAAAATCACAAGTCATGAAGATGAAGATGTCCAGACTAAACCCCGATAGTAAATTTATAAGCCCAGACTCAATGCTAGCGCCAATCACTGGTGAGAAAAGTCAACATGGCGGTAAGTCGCCCATAACTCATTTCAAATGTTCCCATAAATCATCTTGGTCTAACCGACACACACACTACACGATGAAACACAGTAGAACATGTTTACTCCACAAAAGGTTCCTGGATAAAGACCCTGAGATTGCCTCCATGTCTCATTATATACCCTCAGCCGCATGCTTGATGTGAACTACCTCTTACCAAGAAATAGTCTGAAAAAATACAATTATAGTTAGTGTTCAAAGTTTTACCATGTGAAGCCTGGCCGTTAAGGTTTATAAAAAATATGATGACTATAATTCTTAAATATCTTGTATTCTAGTAAATGATTTAAGTGTGTGAGCATAATTTATATCTTAATTTATGCAATCTTTAGGTGTCCCCACTGGATTGTAAATTATCATGTTTAAATTAATGTCATTATGTTCAGTGCTTGCTCCTTATTTCCAAGGTGTAACTTTTATTATTATCGGTGATATATTAGCAAAATTATCTGTTTACCAAAAATCGGGTTTGAAACTACCTAGACGCCATAAAAGAAAAACCTGTTTATAGTTAATAATTATTAAAGTGCTGTTTCTATCGATAAGGTGTTATTCTCAGAATTTTTCTTTTATTTAGTTACGGGTTTTAAAAGTGGTTTTGTTTACGGAAGTGGCTTAGTTTAATTACAGTTTAATTTTGAAAACAACCACGTTTTGGTTTACAATATAATTACTTGAAAATTGGATTAATATCTGTTATACTGCATGGAATGTTTAAAAACTTCAATGTGTTATACTAGATTCTTTACTTTTTCAGGAAATTTACTTTTTAGTTCAGGAACTTGTCGAAAACATGTGATTATAAAATGTTGAAAGTGCAAGTGTGTGTAGTGAAGTGTTTAAAATTTTATTTACTCTATTTACACAGCCTGAAACTATGGAATTTTAGTGAATTTAAATTCCTTTCTGATTATTATTATTATAAAATTAGTTTACAAAAAGTGTTAAGAATTAGTGAAATTATCACTTAACAAAAATCAACTGTTTACAAATTAGATAATTATGGATTACTCTGTTTCAGGTTAGTTTAAAGACTAATTACTATTATAAATTGTTTATTTAGAACTTGTATTGTGTGTTGAGTGACTTTACTGTTTTTAAATCGGCTTATTTACTGAGTTAGGTTGCAGTATCGGCTTCTGCATGAAAAGTTTATCTCATGTCCTGTAGTTGCAAACTGAAAAATTTGATATTTACTGGAAAGCTTACTCTCTCCCAAGAAAGCTAGAATTTACCCAAATTCTAAGGTGCTTACACCCTCCATTATAGATTGGGACTGCTCTCGACAACTTTTTCAGCCCTCTGATAAACATCAGGTATCAAGACTCAATTCAAATAATATTTCAAGATAAAGTACAATGTGACATCATGCTTGCTATAAGATTTTCAATACCAGCCCTTTAATCCTTTTTTAAGTTTCCTAATTCTTTCATGATATCTGCAGAATAAATTTCAAAGTTTTTAGCCTTCTCATTTCTAATAGTGTTGATCCCTAATGATCTCACTAAACCAGTTACTCAAAATCTCTGCTTTTTTTCAAATCCTCAGTAACTTATTGTTCCACCTTACCTTTATTTGTCTCAACACCCTTCCTTCCCCAATAATGCTGTAGAAATTTCTAAATGCATCTGTCAATGATCCCAGTAAACCAATAATATTCTTCATCTCATTTAGTTTTTATAACTCATGTACAAATGAAATTAAATTGCTTTCAAACCATGACACTCATCTATGAGACTGTATATTATGGATGTCACACATTCATAATTTATGCAATTTTGTAGCTACTATAAACTTTTTCATTGGTGCTGTCAAAAGAAATTTGTGATAGTTGTAACATCAAAAGCTTATATTGATCCCTCCAATAACAGTTTTTGAGTAAAGAGATTCTTGGATATTTTCTTCTTATCTTTAGATCACTTATTTTCTTGTTTTCAGATATTCAGAAGCACTTCTGGGCCAGCAATAACATTATCTGTGACACCAATATTTGAGGAGCAGATTAAATTTTCAGTTGATTTTGTTCCAGTGTTTGTGTTTCCACACTGGCCATCAATGGTAAAAAACATTCTTAAATGTGCAGACACAGTGGATGAAAAGGTAACTAGTAAATAATTAAACTTCTGCTGAAAATGAAATTGTTGTTTTTAATATTGCAAGATTTTAAATTTTTACTACAGTATATGATAAATATTTGAAATGATTAACATTGCACATGAGTACATTATAACAAGTTGGAAAGAAACTTCCACTTCTCATCCTTCTTTTTCTGTCATCAACCTTTTTACTGATTTGAAGAATCCTCCATTTCTTCCTATGCTGTGCTAACCTCTTGATCTCAACATTAAGGCCTACATCCTCAACTATCTGCTTCATATAGTCTAATATCTATCTTCCTCTACTTTTCTTACCTTCGACTATTTCTTCTACTACAGTTCTGCTTGTCTGAAAATGTTACCAACCTTATTGTCTCTTCTTTCTTTCACACCCTTCCAATAACTTCTTTCCTCACCCATCCTTGCCATAACATGTTCATTTTGTACTTTATCTGTCTAATTTCAGTGTCCTTCTACCACTTTCGAAATGCTTCAATTTTAACTCTTTCTGATATTCCATGCTTCACTACCATAAGGTGTTACGTTCCATTCATTGAGTTTCAAAAAGTTGTTTCTGTGTCTTAGAGCAATGTTTGAAACTATAAAATTTCTCTTTTTTGAGAAGGCTCTTTCCACTAGTGTTATTCTGCTTTTAACATCATTCTTGCTTCAGCCATCTGTGATAATTTTATTTCCTAAGTAATAGAATTCTCTTACTTCTCCCATCACAACCAATCCGATTTTATGTATTATAATCCACTATTAATTTTATCATTTCTACCTCATTTCATCACTTTTGTCATACTTTGATTTATATTTAATTCAGAATGTATTATGTGTAAATAAGGTCCATAAAACCCATTAAAAATAGGTAATTCCAAGTGTTGAATACACCAAATGAAGAAGACAAACAGAATCTTAATTAAAAAAAAAAAAGCAACTTTCAACACAAACAAACAAAACAAAACAAAACAAAAAACACAAAAAAAACAAAAAAACAAAAAAAAAACTGAACGTTAAAATTTAAAAGTATAATGAATTTTGCTGCATTCATTTCTACAAATAATATGATTAAAGATAAACATTTTGAATATGATTTGTATGGACCAGAAATTTTATTAAAGAAGATAGAGTAATTTGTATGTGTATTGTTCCATGTGCTTGATACTATGACAATCAAAAATAACTTAAGAATTAGTGTCATCGTTGTAAAAGAGATAAATCTAATTTAACAATCACAATCAATTGTTAACATTGGAAAGCACATTTTGATCAAAATTAAAGTTTGTATGTGAGAGAAAGATTTTGAATTTCGTAAAAATAATAACTATAAAGCTAAAAAAAAAAAAAATGTTCAAATGAAAGAGAAAAATTCACTTGATAAAAATAATGTAACAGCTTGACAGCGATTTGAGATTTAAATGGTGAAAAATTGAATTTCCATACTGAAGCCTAATGACCTTGACATGTGTGTTCTTTAGAAACTGATAACTCCTAAACAAATATAATTACAAGAAAAGTTGTCATAACTTAAAAGATGTCAGATAAATAAGACTATACCATATTAAAGTTTCTGGAAAATCCAATTAAAAATGGAAAACCATGAGAATCTGGAACTTTCATAATTCACAAGAGAATAATGAATTCCTGTGTGAAAACACCAAAATTCCAAAACATTCTCAGCCAGATATTATATAAAAGGCCAGTTTCCTTACATCGAGGTCAGTCTAAAACTCTCTCATGCCTCTCATATCAAATTTAAAACATGTAGCCAACCAACTTATATTTTCAGGCCTCAGACAACGTTCATAGACTTTAACTATTCTGATGCAAGCAAATGTAAAATTTAATCGGTAATAGAAACTTTAACCAACTACAGTAGATTATCAATAATCTGAACTAATTGGAACCAAGGATGATTCGGATTATCGATTTTTCAGATTTATGGTTTGTGTAGTTTTTATTTTGCCATTAAAATTATATTAGGCACCTTATAACTTTATATATCCTGAGCAAAAGAAATCTCTTATTTTCTTTTGGTTCATTTTGGAGACACTTATGCTTCCTTATAGAAGATGAACACAATATCAAATGTGTATAATGTTGGTATAAGATACTTAAGTTCTTCACCAGCACAACAAATCAATAACAAAGGCTCAGGATGAACGTGGCAGATTTGTAGAAAAGAACTCAGAACTACCAACACTCTGAAGGAATTGTCATGTCATGGTTATTACAAACATTCAGCATCAAAGTCACGGTGTAGTTGGTTACATAGATATTGCAGTGATAATACGTTAAAAAATGTAAGGTGTAAAATTGTAGTATCTAATTTTTTAGCAAAATTTCTGTACAAAACAAGTGCATAGGTGTACCGAACTGTAAATATGCAAATAGAAACAAAGTCGATGCTTCTGCAAAATAGTGCACAATTTGTTAAAAAAAGTTGACTGGATAATTAACTTTCAGATTCTTGACACTCTACTGTATGTGGTAATTAGTAAAGATTCAAAATTTAATACAGTTTTACCAACCTAACTCTGTAAATGGCTGCAATCGAAGTCAAGATTGTGAGAGTGAATGGTTTTATCCAGTGTTTGTTACTCTTAAAGTATAATATGGATCTCCAAATGTTATTTTTGAAGTCTGATAGAGTCTGTAAAATGTGTGATCTGATACCAGTTTGACTTTATAGAATATATAACTTAAAATTTCATCTGTGTCTTTTCTTCATGTTCTACAATCCCAATAACTATTCCGGGGAATGAAATCAATTTTGATGACTGAGTTACGGTATATAAACCTAGCAGCATCTTCAAATTAATATATCAGAGACACCACATAACAAACAATACCATACATGGCTACAGCTTAAGCATGTATCTGTATGTATCTCCATGTGCAGAGTTGTTTAACATGGTAACAGTTGTTTCACTTTTACTGTTGTATACAATTCTTCAAGATGCAACATTGTTCACTGCAAGAACTTCAAGAAACTTTACTACAATCCTCCCTGGCTCTCCCATAACTTGTTTCAACAGACCTCCCAACCTCAGCTAATTCTTTGTCCACAAACAACATTTTCACCAACCCTGTCACTGGGGAGAGGTTTTCCCATCACAACACATGCCACCTACCATGAAACACATGAAACCTACCATGTAATATATCATCTAACCTGCAAATACTCTCTGGCTTCCTACATAGGTGCAACCACCAATCCACAAGATATAAGAATGAATGATCACTGCAAACAGTACCTATTCATACCACATACATAATATTCAGTAGCTGCCCATGCCATCTTCCATGACCCCAACAACCTGTTTCACAGTTCATTCTATCAGAGTCCTCCCGAACAGCACCAAGTCCTCTGAACTCAAATGGTGGGACGTTACCTACAGATCCCTTCCAATTTCTGTATAAAATGTTCTGTTGTTTCTGTGACACTATTCTATTCTTTATAATGACATCCTTAGTTGATATTTGTGCGAGCTGCTATTATAGCCTGTTTTGATGAAATTTTTAAATTCTTTATTCCTAATAAATATGATGTACAAATGATATTTCTTCTCTCAGAATTTCAGTTCTTTTCTTCTTTTTCACATCTTGCATATAGATGAATACTTTGTCTCATTGGGCAGCGATCTGTCCCAGTACGTTTTGTTCTGTGTACATGCATGTTGACCACCATTGTAGCTAGTTTCTTGTTTATGGTTTTGTCAGCTATGAGAGACTGAATAAATTCTTATAGAACATATAAAGTTATTACAGACTTTTTGTTGAAGAATGTGTTAGTAATGTTGTAACTAGGTAGAAATATAAAGAAATATCAGTTTTAAATATTGAATAAAATATATGCAAAGTTGAATTCGGTAAGTACCTATGACTTAAGGGAGTTCTGGGATAGTTCTAAGCATTTCAAAGTTTGGGTATTTTTGCCAGGGCAGAGTTTTTCTTATATGGGAAGCAATAAGGGATTACTATTGAGGGAAGAAAGCTGATTGCAGTGCTTATATTGATGGAGATATTACAGCACTAGAGAGTAAAAAAAATTTATAACTAAATTAATAAGGAAAGATAATGAAAATAACCCATTACTTGCCACATTTTGGTAAAAAGCCTTAGTTTGTTACAGGTGAGAAATATAGCAATGGCATCAAAAGTGTACACAACAAGACCAACCATATAAATTATATGGTAGATTTCAATGTATACACCTGCAAGCACCTTAGAATTTGGATAAATTCTAGTTTCCTTAGATTCAAGCATAAGGGAGGGAGTAAGCTTTCCTTTTAAACATATAATTTTCATTTCAAGTATAGAAAGTGAGAAACGTTTCATACAGAAGCAGATACTGCAACCTAACTTCAATATTTAAACCAATTTTAAAAACAGTAATGACGCACAACACTTAATACAAGCTCTAAATAAACATTTTTAATAGTAAAGAATCTTTAAACTAACTTTTTTTTTTTTTTTGCCGTCATCAGTCTTTTGACTGGTTTGATGCAATCCTCCATCTCTTCCTATCCTGTGCTAACCTTTTTATCTCAACATACCCCTTACAACACACATCCTCAATTATCTGCTTCATATATTCTAATCTCTGTCTTCCTCTACAGTTCTTACCTTCGACTGTTCCGTCTACTAACAAATTAACTAATCCAGCATGTCTCAATATAAGACCTACCAGCCTGTCTCTTCTTTCTGTAAGCTTCTTCCACAAACTTCTTTTCTTATCCATCATATCCAAAACTCGTTCCTTTCTTACTTCGTTTGTCCACTTAATATTCAGCATTCTTCTGTAGCACCACATTTCAAATGCTTCAATTTTCTTTCTTTCCGGTATTCCTAAAGTCCATGTTTCGCTACCATAAAGTGCTGTGCTCCACACAAAGAGTTTTAAAAAGTTCTTTCTAATCCTTAGATCAATATTTGAAACTAAAAGGTTTCTCTTTTTCATGAAGGCTCTTTTTGCTAGTGCTATTCTGCTTTTAACATCATTCTTGCTTCGACCATTGGTTGTAATTTTACTTCCCAAGTAACAAAATTCACTTACTTCTCCTATTGCATCCGATCCTAACTAACCTATAATAGGTTAATTCATTATAGTCCAACTTGCAAACAATAGATTTTTGCTATGTGATCATTTCACTAATCCTTAACACTTTTTGATGTAATAAAATAATTTTAAAATAATAATAATTCAAAAGAAAGATAAATTCACTAAAATTCCATTGTTTCAGGACGTGTAAATAACTTAAATAAATGTTTAAACACCTCGTGGAACACACTTTCACTTCCAACATTTGTTACCATATGTTTTCTATAATTTCCCAAACTAAAAAGTAGATTTCCTAAAAGAACCAAAAATCTAGTATAACATATTAAAATTTCAGAACATTCCATGCAGTAGAACAGATTTTATATATATTTTTAAGATTGTTTTGCCATAATTCACACGTGGTAGCTTTCGAAATTAAATTGCGATTAAACCAAGCTACTTCCGTGAATAAAACTACTGTCAAAACGTGTAATTAAATCCAAAGAAAATTCTGATAACATTGCTTTTTCGATATAAACAACACAAGAATAATTATTTAGCATAAACCGAGTTGACTTCTGATACGTTGCAAACACGATCTTGTTAAACTCATAACTTTGCCATTTCACCAACGATTATAACAAAATTTACATCACTGGAATCAGAAATTAATATAGAACATTTTGGCACTAATTTTATTTAGTTTATTTGCAACTCAACAGGGTACCTAAAAAGTACTTAAATTCAACATACATTTAGGGGAACCACCACTGAACTTTCGGATTCTTTATCAATGCGCCGGTTAAACTAAATTCGTTTATAAGCAAACTAAACAATTTTTATATATCTTGAAGACAAGATGTATGGGGCGAAACTGCTACCGGGGTTGAAGTAGAGTTTCGTACCTTAACTAGCAGTTCCTTTGAAATAAAAGTTCTGTGGAATTTTGACAAAATAATTTTAAATTGACCATGTAGCCTTTTAGGATTCTCAACTGAGATGTGTTCAGGCCACCACTAAATTTGTTTAAACCACAAACTTAGAAAAGGTTCAGCCTACTACGAAATCACAAAAGTTCACTTTGATAGAAAAATTTGAAGTTTATTTTAAAAAGACACAATTTTTAAAAATTTGGCATTCTACAGTTGAGTAGGCGATTGAACAAACATTTCCTGAAAGTTGTAGGTTGAGGAGAGAAATAATACTGAACGACCCCTTTTGAAATTTACAAGTTCTTAGTACACATTAAAATCGCAGTCTAAGACGACAACACCCAACATGACCGACATTGAATGCAAGTTTCCAACCACCACCTCCCTGCTCCAAAACAAACTAGCGCAGATTGCCTCACATAACGATCCCGGAGTAAAGACTGAGATGAAACCAAAAAGACTACATATTACGAAGTTACTACTTTCAACATCACTGAGAAAATCATGCATGGAGTTGCGTGATTACTTTCCGGTGTACGAGAGAGACAATGTGAGCTTACTGCACGATCTTTTATAGGTTCCTCAGAGCCAATGACCTTGGCAAATCTTTCTTTAATTAATATCTCCAAAAGTACAAAATAGTTTAACTTGAAATTTTTACAGGGACTTTCTATTGTCAAGTTCTATCTGCTTTAATTTATTTTATCATTCAAAACGGTTTCTATAATCTTAAAATTGAAGTCATCTCATGACCAACTTGATGGAATTTTTACACTCTTCAACAACAATCTGCGACAATCTATCTTTAAAAACTGAATTACCAGACAAATGCTAAAACTTTTTACCAAAACCATTATATAATTCATAATTGTCTTAACTTGGACTATGTACTGATATAAATTTCAAATTAATATTCCTCTTAGTTAAAAAGTTAATTTTTTTCTCTTAATTATAACTGCTAATTAAATTTTGCCAAATTATTTAATTTTATTACCAAAATATCAGGAACAATGCTGACTATAGCTGGTGATAAAAGATCAGCTGTAACTTTACTCGATTTAAAGATATTTCAAATCTTAGAATTTTACTTTTCTGATCGCGTGTTTCATAACTTGAACAAACCAGAATATCCCTTAAAATAAATGTTTCCCGATATAAAAAATAAACTTTAAAATGATTTTTATGGCGAATTGTCACTGTGGGAAAGATTACAGGAAAATTCCTTAAAGTTGACAACTACTTTTCTCATAATTTCTAAGTCCAGCATAAACAGCTTTACAATCGATCTATAGAATATTTTACTACTAGGGAAACTAGAATTTGCCAAAACTCTAAGGTGCTTACAAAGAATACATGCAGTTAAAGTTTGAACACGTTCTATAGTGACAATCATTTTATACTATTTTGGGTAAGTAGTTGAATACTTGATGTCACGCGGATAGGGTAAATAAGTAGGTACCTCGTAGAGGGAGTTTATCTTTACTCCGGGAACACTGTGTACGATGAATCTACGCAAGTAGTTTTAGTGTGTGTCAGGTAGGAGCCGGATTTGGTCGAGTCAGCCTAGGAACGTGTGTCGGCCATGATGATTTTCTTTGCCAGAGTGTGGTTTTAACAACTACCATGAACTTATAAATTTTCTAAAGGGGTCGGTTGATTCTATTGTCTCCATAATCAGCAATTTCTGGAAACGTTAGTTCAATTGCCTACTCAACTGTAGAATGCAAATTTTTAAAAATGTGACTTTGAAAATATACTTCAAATTTTTATTCAAGTGAACATTTTTGTGATTTCGTAGTAGACTGAAACCTTTTCTAAGCTTGTGGGTTAACAAACTTGGTGGCGACCATCAAGCATTTCAGTTGAATATTCCAGGCAGGTCATTTAAAACTATTAACATCAAGTCAGAGTACATTTTTGTTTCAAGTGAACTTTCAGTTAAGGTACTAAGCCTGTACTCCACCCCTAGTGTAGCTTGTGTTCTTACAACCTATGATCCCTTTACCATTTGTCTCACCTCTAATGTGACTAAGGTTTTCCAATGAATAATTGTGACAGTGAAACTGCCGTTAAGCAATAAAATTGAGAGAGGGTAGGGAAAATAAACCATCACATACCACCAAAACATTGTAAAGTCTATTTGAGTTTTTTTTAGTTTTTTTTTGTGTGTGTGTTTTGTTTGTCTGGCTGTCCTGCCTTCAAAATGGAGTAAGGATATACACTGCAGTACTGTAAAGTTTTTTTTTTTTTGTCCTGGTGCTTCTATCTTTGTTTGTGGTAAGTAATACATTATTTTATATGTCCTTTGTTATTTTCATTGTCCAAATTCTTGTTACTACTATCTAAATGATGATTCAGTTATGTCACAAAGAAATGTTTCCACAAAATTTCAAATTCCTACGAATACTAGGTTTTCTAATTTGTTTGTTACAAATATTCTCTGTATTCTATAACCGTGCCAAAAAATGACAGTATCAAAGAAGTAATGAACTTGAAATGAGGTTAGCTGATGTTCCATGATGTTTTACCTAAAATTTTACAAATTTGCCACTCCAAAATAATTTAAGATTTAGTTATTAATAGTATAAGAATATATTTAAGGTGACATTGAAAAATTAGTTTTGAATATAATCATTTAATGAGTCTTTTGACTCAAAATAAACTCTTTTACCAGTGATATGCATACTGTAAAGTATCAGATATTGATCTGACTCTCAGACTTCAGATTAAATCCCCCAAATTTTAGAATTATCCTTGAATAATTTTTTTAATTTGCTAATTATTGATTCAAAACATTAATGCAACATTTTCTCTCCTGAAAGTAAGTTAAATATTACATTACTGTTCAGTTTCACACATTAAGATCTGACTCTACCAACATTGCTACCATAACCCATCCCCCCCTCCTTGTTAAAATTAACATTATTTAAAAATTGAGCTCTCATTGCTGTATAGTGACTGCCTGTTAGTTCCATACAAAAATAGTGGCCAGGATTGCCTCCTCAACCTATAAAATACGGAAGCTAAATACTGGACGATCACATGATCTTGATCAGCAAATAACCACACTTGGTTATACTGGTTTGCAACAAGAAAATATCAGATCTTTAAACTCATAACTGCCACCCAGCATATTCATGGTTCTTTATATTGCTTATTTAAAATAACAAATTTCTGATACTATTCCCTTCACATCCAGATTTCTGAAAAATGCAGTGCAGATTTTTACAACCATTTTCTTTCCCTTCCATTTTTTTTTTTTAATGTAATATATTTCACATAAAGTTTTAATATAATCATTGTGAAAAACAATCTTATTAAATCATAAATTTTATCCTTTCAATTGTCCTCATTTATAAAGATAATATTATAACAATATTTCTCAGGTCTTCCCTTTTATGAATAGTCTCCACAGCATTGAAAAATATAAATTCAATTTATTTTTTATAATACATACATCACTTTAAAGATTGAACCATTATCCATTTTTCTATATAATAAAGGAAAGAGAAATCAACCCATCACATACCAAAGTTGAAGGTTACGATGAGAGATAACACATAAGGCAGACACACAAATACAATATTAATCTATTTTATGTAGTAGACAAACGGGCCATTTGGTTCCAGACATGTGTGCACTCAAAACGGTCCCTAATGACTGCCTAGGTAGTGTGGAGAAAGCTCATTCCCTCCATCAATACTTCCAGAACCTACCAGAAAGCCCTTATTGCCCATTTTTACCCCATGGATCTCATACATAAACAGATATCTCATGTGATCACTCGTCCTCCATGTAACCACTCTCGCTTATCTCCAACAAAAATCAACCAGAGCTCTGTCTTCATCACACAGTTCTCTCCTGACCTCGAGTCTATCAACCATATCTTTCAACCAGTTTATGACTTTCTTTTCTCCTTTCCAGAAATGTGCACTCTTCTATGCACTGTCCCCCATGCATGTTTTAGCAGACCATCCAATCTTACGAACATCTTAGTTCACAAATATCCCTCTGCCAGACTCTCCAAAAACGCTATATGGATCTTTTCCATGCAATAGACCTCGCTATAAAATCTGCAGTATGCTTCCACCCACCACTACATATTCCAATCCTACCACAGGGGAAACTTTCCCCTTCAGTGGATATGCCTCAGGTTCAACAACTCACATCATACACCAACTAACTTGTCGCCACTGCACTAGTTCCTACATAGGCCTCGCAACACAACAACTCTCAGTTAGAATGAATGGCCATAGACAAACAGTCCACACCTGAAACTTGTACCTTTCAATACAGGAACTTGCCAATAGCCATGATTCCAACAATCTCAACGACTGCTTTACTATGAGAGCAATCAGAGTGTTCCCCAATAGCACCCCTGCATCAGAATTCCAGAGATGGGAACTGGCATACCAGAATATCCTGGATACAAGACACCCACCCTGGCCTTAATCACTGATAAAATATGACCACCTTACTCATCACTTTTTAATTTAATTTTTTTCCTACATACATATTTTAACTAGTAATAATTTTTTACATCAGTACTAGGTACCCTTGTATATATTCATTTTACTATCGCCTGCATCTCAGACATTGCCAGTATATCAATAGTTTACTCCTTAGCTGTCCCACACCATTTCTCCCACTACCTAGCCAGTTGTTGGTTGACATTCTGTGTGCCGGAACTGGATGGCACATTTCTCTACTACATGAAGAAGGTTACTATTTTATTTGTGTGTCCACCTAATGTGTTTTCCCTCATCACAGTGTTCAACTTTAGTAGGTGATGGGTTAATTTCCCTTTCCTTTATTATTTATATCACATAGAAGCCACTTCCTTATTCCTTAGTTTCATCATTTCTATATAATCACAATTTCATTCGATGCTGTAACTGGTTTTGTGTACCCATACCATGCCAACTCATTGCCTTTTCTTTGAGGAATCATTGAACTTCATCTTTAACCCTTGGGTGCTGATACCATTTCCAATCAATTTTTTTATTGGATGTCAAGTTTGAACTTTAGGTTGGATCTTCCAACTATAGTTTTGCAGAAGTGGGACAGTTTGATGAACAATGTGTGGGCTAAGGTTATCATGGAGAATAAGAAAGGCCAAGAACAGGTATATATCAGCGAAAATAGTGAATTTGTGCAATAACATGAAAACTATATGGAAAATAATAGTAACTGAAATGGGGAAATCTGCAAATCACTCTAAAGACATAAAAATAGAACAAAATATATCCAAGCATAGTGAAGTAGGGGAAGTTTGTGAAATATTTTACTTTAGTTATAGAGAAATTAGGCATTGAAAAGCAATCCCCAAATAGTGCTATAAGGCTTCTCCAGACTGCTTCCCTAAATAGATATGTGGAAGTGCTATTGCCTCCAGTAACAGTCTCGGAAATAAATAAACTCATGAAACAATTAAAACCTAAAAATTCTTCCAGCTATGACAATATTTAGATAGATAGATAGATAGATAGATAGATATGTTCACTTTGATCCCATGTGAGAATAATCTCGGGGATGTGGAACAGTACATACACTTATTAGTAATGTCAATATTACTATATAATTGATAATATTATTATATATTGACAACAAGTTAGCAACAACCCATTAGTATAACCAATATCTCCTGTAATCTACAAATACAATCCCGAGTTAATTAATACTTATTATGTGGAACAGTGTATACACTTGTTACCAGCATCTAATAACCAGTTATTTTCTTACCAACCAGTTACCATGTAAGGTTTCACTGTAATTTGTGACTACATATTATATTATGTTAGTTGCTATTTATGTGGAACAGTACACACACCTATTAGCAATATCAATTATATTACCAACAACTCATAAGCAGTCAATTACTTAAAAACCTGTTAATATGATAATTTTTCACAGCAGTTTTTGAGTGCATGCTATCCCATGTTAGTTACTATATATAAGTGAAATTTTGTAAACAGTGTAATTAGTTCATTTGTCAAGTTTCAACAGAAAGAAAAACCATATATCATTTTAGTAATTGTGGATAATTTTGTCACCTTCCCCTTCCATACACCATATATACTATTTTATCAGTCATTCTTAGTTACCAAATTCCAAGAAGAAAATTCTTTTACAGAGTAAAATGGGTTCTGAAGCAGAAACTCTTTCAGTTTGGACTTAAAGTAGTTGGGTTTTTGTAGATAACATTTAATTTCTGTTGGTAATACATTGAATAAGGAAGCTCCAGTAAATGTTAGCCCTTTCTGAACAATTGACAGTGATTTGTAATCCTTGTGAATATTATATTTATTCCTAGTATTATGGCTATGTATGTCAGCATTAAGATTGAAGTGTTCAGGATTTTCTACTACAAATGATAATACAGAGTATACATACTGTGCTGGCATTGTTAGAACACCCAGGTTTTTAAATAGATTTCTGCACGATGTCTGTGGGTTTGCTCCACAAATAGTTCTTATAGCACGCTTTTGCAATTTAAATACCCTCTGTGCTTGTGACGAGTTTCCCCAGAATGAGATGCCATAAGTGAGCAGGGAATGAAAATATGCAAAATATACTAACTTTCTGGTTTCTATATTAGCTATTCTAGATATTACCCTCAGTGAAAATGTTGCAGAATTCAGTTTTTTAAGAAGTTGTTGAATATGCTGTTTCCAGTTCAATTTGTTATCTATATATACACCCAGGAATTTTGTGAAACTGCTTTCATCGATTGCTTTTCCTTCTGATAATACATTATAGCTGTCCTTTGTTTTATTTTTTGTAACAAACTGAAGTAACTGTGTCTTTTCTACATTAAGTATTAGTTTGTTGGCATTAAACCACCTGTTAATTTTCTTTATAACTTCATTTGCTGTGTTTTCGAGGTTTTGTGCTGATGGGTCTTTCAAGGATATGCTAGTATCATCTGCAAAGAGCACCATGTGTTCATTATCACCTAGTATATGTGGGAGATCATTTATATAGATTAAGAACAGCAGAGGACCAAGAATTGAACCCTGAGGCACACCACATTTAACTATACCCCATTCTGAGTTTATAACATCTCCTGTATTAACATCTTTCAGTGATACACATTGCTTTCTATTTTCCAGGTATGATTTAAACCAATGTCCTGGCTTACCACTAACTCCATAGTGGTCTAATTTACCTAGTAGAATTTCATGATCAACACAGTCAAAAGCCTTAGCAAGATCACAGAATATACCTAGGGAATTTAATTTTTTATGCATTGATTCCAGTATGTTGTTTACAAAAGCAAAAATTGCTGAATCTGTTGAAACGCCTTGTCTAAAACCAAACTGTACTTTACTGAGTAGGTCATTTTTTTGTAAATGTGCATACACCCTTCTGTACATTGCTTTTTCAAAGATTTTTGAAAATGCTGGTAGAAGTGAAATGGGTCTGTAATTCTCAATTTTTGAGGTATCACCCTTTTTATAAAGCGGTTTGATTATTGACTTCTTGAGTGAGTCAGGGAAGATACCTTCTTCAAAAGAACTATTACAAATATGACTAATAACTCTACTAATGCTGGTGTTACATTGTTTCACTACATGGGTTGAAACCTCATCATAACCAAATGACTTTTTATTTTTGAGGGATTTAATAATTTTTTCAATTTCATTTTGACTGGTGGGAAATATAGACATAGGTGCTGTTTTTGGTGACAAGGATTTAAGTATTGCTATAGCATCCATATTCCCAATATATTTTCCTTTTATTTTTTCAGCAACTGTTAAGAAGTAGTTATTGAAAGCATTTCCTACATAAGAGGGGTCAGTTACAAGCTTATCATTAATGCTTATAGATATAGGTTTATGTTCAAGGGATGATACAGTTGTTTCTCTTTTAATAATGTTCCAAACACTTTTTATCTTATTATCTGAACTACTAATCTCATCGTTTATGGCCAAACGTTTAGCTTCTTTTATTACTTTGGTTAAAATTCTACAGTAAGTTTTGTAATGTTGTCTGAGAAGCATATTATCAGTATTCCTAACTTTTACATACAATTCCCTTTTATGTCTGCAAGATGTTTTAATACCAACTGTAACCCAATTTTTGTTTACTCGTTTTTGACCAATTGGAACTAGTTTTGTAGGGAGACACCTTTTGTAAATTTCTGAAAACCTTTGGTGAAAGTAATTGAATTTATTGTTTACCCCTTTTAATTTATAAACAGTGCTCCAGTCCTCATTGAGAAGTTCATCATTTAATATTTTTATTGAATTGTTCTTTAATGGCCTAACTCTGACAAATCCTTTCTTTTTGTTACATTCATTTCCCACAACATCCAAAATATTTATTTGAGCATTATGGTCTGACAAACCATTTTCCATTGGAACTGTTTCATATATTTCTAATTTATTGTGCTCTACAAAAATGTTATCAATAATGGTACTACTATCTTTTTGTGTTCTAGTTGGGAAATTTACAGTTTGATAGAGATTGAATGATCTAAGCATTCCTAGAAGATAATCTGTCTGGTTACATTCTACAGCAAAATTTATGTTGAAGTCTCCACAGAGGATAATTTCCCTTTTAGTACGTGATAAGTTTATTAGAACCGCCTCAAGTTTATTACAAAATTTACTGAAGTCTCCTGTGGGAGCCCTATAAACTGTCAGCACTATAAGATATTTGTTTTCTAATTCTAACTGTATTGCACAACATTCAAAATCTTTTTCTATACAGTATTTACTTACATCTAACGATTTTGTCTCGGTATTTTCGCTTACATATATTGCTGCACCACCCATTCTCATCTCTGACCTGCAATAACAAGAAGCTAATCTATATCCAATAAAAGGGAGGAGACCTATTTCAGAATTCTTCAGATGATGTTCTGTCAGACATACGATATTTATGTTAAGATTCAATGATTTTTGGGTTTCTTCTATAGATATTATGAACTCATCAAGTTTGCTTGAGATACCCCTAATGTTCTGATGGAACAAAGCTATTTTAGACTGACATTCTTTATTTTTTACTGTAATACCATTATGTACATTTCTTAAATAACTCTTCCTACTCTTGACATTTGGCCTAAAAAAGACTGAGTCCTACCACCAATTACCACTGGGATGGGGTTCACATCCAACCTGCCTCTCCTGATGTTATTGGCAATCAGTTGCGTTAGCTTCTGCTTGCCCCGAACATTCAGGTGGAGTCCATGGGAGGTATGGTCACTCCGTGTTATGCCAGAAACATCTATCAAACCAATGTGTGTTCGGTCAGCCTGACACAATGCACGCTTCAGATCTGCCTGTGTACGCTGTACATGACCACGCATATTTCAAGTAAATTACTGAAAAGATGTTCAGATTGTAGAAATCATGTACTTGCCCACATTTGTAATGAATCCTTAATGCAAGGTGTGTTATACTAAAATATGCAGTTGTAAATCCATTATTTAAAAAAGGAGAAGCAACATGTGTAGAGAACTATCGTCCCTTTTTATTACTTTCGGGATTCTCAAGTCATGAATCGTAGAGTAATAAAACATGTTACACACTATAATATCCTCACTAATTCACAATTTGGGTTTAAAAAAGGATCATCTTTAAAAATGGGTATATATTAATTTTCATATAACACATTGAGGAACTGAATAATAAAATGATCCATGTAGGAATATTTTGTGATCTTGCAAAAGCATTTGATTGTGTAAATCATGAATTACTTTTAAAGGTGGGGTGGGGTGGGGGGAATGGAATACTATGGTATTTATATAACTGCAGGTAAATGGTTTAAATCATACATGGAAAGTTGAATGCAAAAAGTTTCCATTTTTTAATCTAAAATAAGTAAAGCTGCTTCATCAGACTGGGAGAAAATAAAACATGGAATTCCACAAGGCTCTGTCCTAGGACCCCTCCTCTTTTTGTTATACATCAGTGACGTTCCTGGAAACTTATCTGACAATGTTAAGAGTCTTTTATTTGCAGATGACACTAACCTGACTGTGAGAAAAACACCAAACAGTAATCTAGAATTTAATGTAAATGAAGTACTTAGTGACGTGGCAAATTGGTGTAAGGGAAATTCATTAAAATTAAATTTTGAAAAACACATTATATTAGATTTAAAACAAAAAAATATTGACAGCCAGATTTACATATAAACTATATATATATACTAGACGACCCGTGCGAAAATTTCGCGAATAAAATGCGATGAATAGTGAGATTGAATATAATGTCACCAAGTTCAGTCATTACTCTTCATACTCCTACTTCATTTATCGATTTTGGTTAGAAATCCAGGGAAATAAATAGCTCGAAACACAAAAAACTTATTTTAGAAATATTGACATTTTTGCGCTTTATGGGTCGAATTACTAAAAATTCCTTTCTGAGAATATAATGTTACCACGGCGGAAACCTTAGTCTTTAATACGATATTTCATTTATCTATATCGATTAGATTTCAAGGGAAATATAAGGCTCGTGACACAAAAATACGTTGTAGAACAATTTATACTTTTTCCCTTTAATAGTTGAATTACAAACACTTCTTTCTTAAAATATGATGTCAGCAAAGCTGAGACATTATTCCTCACAATCGTACTTGATTTATCGATTTTGGATAGATTTCAAGGGAGATAAGTGGCTCAAGATACAAAAAACGCATTTTAGAAAAATTGACATTTTTGCCTTTTAAGGGTCGAATTACGAAAAATTCCTTTCTTAAAATATAATGTTACCACGGCGGAGACCTTTTTCTTTAATATGATACCTCATTTATCTATATCGGTTAGATATCAAGGGAGATAAATCGCTCGTGACACAAAAATCGGTTATAGAAAAATTTATACTTTTTTCCTTTAACGGTTGAATTTCAAAAACATTCTTTCTTAAAATATGATGTCACAAAACTGAGACATTACTCCTCATAATCCTACCTCATTTATCGATTTTGGTTAGATATCCAGGGAGATAAATGGCTCGAGATACAAAAAACGCATTTTAGAAAAAGTGACCGTTTTGCCCTATAAGGGTCGAATTACGAAAAATTCCTTTCTTAAAATATAATGTTACCATGGTGGAGACCTTATTCTTTAATATGATACCTCATTTATCTATACCGGTTAGATATTAAGGGAGATAAATCGCTCGTGACACAAAAATGCGTTATAGAAAAATTTATACTTTTTCCCTTTAAGGGTTGAATTCCAAACACATTCTTTCTTAAAATATGATGTCACAAAGCTGAGACATTACTCCTCATAATCCTACCTCATTTATCGATTTTGGTTAGATATCCAGGGAGATAAATGGCTCAAGATACAAAAAACGCATTTTAGAAAAAGTGACATTTATGCCCTATAAGGGTCGAATTACGAAAAATTCCTTTCTTAAAATATAATGTTACCATGGCGGTGACCTTATTCTTTAATATGATACCTCATTTATCTATATCGGTTAGATATTAAGGGAGATAAATCGCTCGTGACACAAAAACGCATTGCAAAAATGTTGATACTTTTGCCCTTTAAGGGTCGAATTCCGAATACTTTCTGACTTAATATATGACGTCACTAAAGCGGAGATCTTAATCTTTAAAATGATACTTCATTAAACGACTTCCGATAGGTATACAGGGAGATAACTGACTCATAACACAGAAAACAGTATTTTAGAAAAATTACATTTTTGCCCTTTAAGGGTCGAATTCCGAAAACTTTCTTGCTTAAAATACGATTTAACCAAAGTGGAGACCATAAGCTTTAAAATGACACCTCATTCATTGATTTCGGTTAAGTATGAAGGAAGATATAGGCTTGTGACAAAAAAAAACCTTATAGAAATAATATATACTAGACGACCCATGCGAAAATTTCGCGAAAAAAAATTCGGTGAAAAGTGAGGTTGAATATGATGTCACCAAAGCTGAGTCATTACTCTTCATACTCCTACTTCATTTATCGATTTTGGTTGTATATCCAGGGATATAAATGGCTAGAGACACAAAAAACACATTTTAGAAAAATTGACATTTTTGCCCTTTAAGGGTCGAATTACGAAAAATTCCTATCTTAAATTATAATGTTACCACGGCGGAGACCTTAATCTTTAGTATGATACCTCATTTATCTACATCGGTTGGATATCAAGTGAGATAAATGGCACGTGACACAAAAATGCGTTATAGAAGCATTTATACTTTTCCATTTAAGGGTTGAATTCCAAAAACATTCTTTCTTAAAATATGATGTCACCAAATCTGAGACATTACTCCTCATAATCTTACTTGATTTTTCGATTTTGGTTAAATATACAATGAGATAAATTGCTTAAGACACAAAAAATGAATTTTAGAAAAATTAACATTTTTGCCCTTTAAGGGTCCAATTACGAAAAACTCCTTTCTTAAAATATAATGTTACCATGGCGGAGACCTTATTATTTAATATGATACCTCATTTATCTATATCGGTTAGATAATAAGGGAGATAAATCGCTCGTGACACAAAAATGCGTTATAGAAAAATTTATACTTTTTCCCTTTAATGGTTGAATTCAAAAACAATTATTTCTTAAAATATGATTTCACAAAGTTGAAACATTACTCCTTATAATCCTACTTCATTTATAGATTTTTGTTAGATATCCAGGGAAATAAATGGTTCGAGATACAAAAAACGAATTTTAGAAAAATTAACATTTTTGCCTTTTAAGGGTTGAATTACGAAAAATTCTTCTCCTAAAATATAATGTTACCATGGCGGAGACCTTATTCTTTAATATGATACCTCATTTATCTATATCGGTTAGATATTAAGGGAGATAAATCGCTCGTGACACAAAAATGCGTTTTAGAAAAATTTATACTTTTTCCCTTTAAGGGCTGAATTCCAAATACATTCTTTCTTAAAATATGATTTCACAAAGTTGAGACATTACTCCTTATAATCCTACTTCATTTATAGATTTTTGTTAGATATCCAGGGAGATAAATGGCTCGAGATACAAAAAACGAATTTTAGAAAAATTAACATTTTTCCCCTTTAAGGATCGAATTACGAAAAATTCCTTTCTTAAAATATAGTGTTACCACGGCGGAGACCTTAGTCTTTAATATGATGCCTCATTTATCTGTATCGGTTAGATATTAAGGGAGATAAATCGCTCGTGACACAATAACGAATTGCAAAAATATTGATCCTTTTGCCCTTTAAGGGTCGAATTCCGAAAAATTTCTGTCTTAATATATGACGTCACTAAAGCGGAAATCTTAATCTTTAAAATGATACTTCATTAAACGATTTCAGATCGATATCCAGGGAGATAAATGACTTGTAACACAGAAAACAGCATTTTAGAAATATTGACATTTTTGCCCTTTAAGGGTCGAATTTCGAAAATTCCTTTTTTATAATGTGATGTACCCAAAGTGGGGACCATAAGCTTCAAAATGACACCTCATTCATTGATTTCGGTTAAGTATGAAGGAAGATACAGGCTTGTGACAAAAAAATACCTTATAGAAATAATATATATGATGATAAAAAAACATAGTCTTAGAAACAAAGAGTATAAAATTCCTTCATATTACAATAAATGAGAAACTCTGTTGGCACGAACATATCACTTCACTACTGAAAAAGTTAAGTGGTGCCACCTATGCAATATGAACACTTTCTCTAATAGCAGATCTAGAAATTAACAAAACAGGTGTACTCTTCATATTTTCATTCGGTGATGTTATATGGCATAATTTTTTGGTGAAACTCTTCACATAGTAAAAAAGTTTTCATAGCACAGAAAAGAGCTATTAGGATGCTGTGTAGGGCAAAACCAAGAACTTTTGGCAGAAAAGTCTATAAAAAACTCAATATTCTTACAATGACTTCTCAGTACCGGTATATATATATTCTCTCATGTACTATGTCATAGAACATTTTAACCTGTTTACATGTAATTAACAGGTACACAGTTTGTAAGCATCTCAGAATTTTGTCAGATTCTAGCTCCTCACTCTTAGTTATAAGGGAGGAAGTAAATTCATGGTAAACATAAAGATCAATCGTAAAGTAGCCGACGCTGGACTTAGAAATTTTGAGAAGAGCAGTTTTCAACTTCAAGGAATTTCCCTGTAATCTTCCCCATAGTTACAGTCCACCATAAAAATCATTTTAAAGTGTATTTATCATATCACAAAATGTTTATTTTAGGAGATATTCCGCTTTGTACAGGTTTTGAAACACGCGATCAGAAAAGTAGAAATTATAAGATTTGTAATATCTTTAAATTAAGTAAAGCTACAACCGAACTTTTATCACCAGCTGCAGTCAGCACTATCCCCGATATTGTAGTAATAAAATTAAATAATTTGGTAAAGTCTAATTAGTGATTTTAATTAAGAGAAAATAATAAGCTTTTTTATTAATAGAGATATTAAATTAAAAAATACATCAGTGGATAGTCCTAATTAAGACGATTTCATACATATATGGGTTTCCATAAAAAGTTTTAGTATTTGTCTGGTAATCAAGTTCTTGAAAATAGATTATTGCTGATTGTCGGGTAGAAAATCGGGAAAGTCCGCCAAGATTTGTCACGTGATGAATTTAGTTTTAAGACGATAGAAACCTTTTGGAATGATAAATTAAATTAAAATAGATAGAACATGACAATAGAAAGTCCCTGTAAAAATCTCAAAGTAAACTATCATATACTTTTGAAGATATTAACTAAAGAAAGATTTGTTAAGGTCATAGGCACGCGCAGAGCTATAATAGTTCGTGCGGTAAGCACACGTTGTCTCATTCTTACACCGGAAAGTGATTTAGCAACTCCGTGCATGACATTCTCAGTGATGTGTAAAATAGGAACTTAGCAAAATGTAGTTTGTCTGTTCCTATCTGTCGTCTGTTCCTGTCTGTCGTCTGTTCCTGCCTGTCATCTGTTCCGGTCTGTCTTTCATGGTTGGTTGTAACTCGCCATGCTGGCTAGTTCGACCATGTTGAAACTTTGGTGTCGCGTTATATAGTAACCTTAATGACTGTTAAAGACTGGTAAATTTACTAAAGGGGTTCGGTTAGTTAAATTTCTCTCCACAACCTCTAACCTTTGGAAAAGTGTGTTCGATTTGCCAGCTCAACTGTTAAATTCTATTTTGAACTTGTTATTTTGAAAATAAAACTTTGGATTTCTAGAAGTGAACATGTGTGCTTAAGTAGTTAGCTGACTACCTTTTCTCTATTTGTGGGTTAACAAATATTGTGGCTACCTCAAGCATTTAGGTTGAGTTATCCGGCTACATGGCCAAGTCTAAATTATTTCGTAAATTTTCTACAGAACTTTGAGTCAACATCAAGAGTAAGTTGAGGCACTAAGGATATACTTCAACCCCATTATTAGCTTAGGGTCTTACAAGTTTCAATACAAGAAACAGAAATAACTTGCACAAAACACAAACATCTATACCATTAGTGCAAAGAGGAGTTAATTATTCTGGGATACTTCTGTTTAATAAACTTTCCAAGAGTATAAAACAGTTTTTAGATAATAAATATATATTTAAAGAAAAACTGAAGGATTATCTTGGCAACTCCTTCTACTCCATTCCAGAATTTGAACAAAATAATTAATTGTATTCAATATGGTCTCGGATCAATACGAGGCCATTAACCCGGCTCCTGGGGTGGTCAGAGCCTCCTTCTCTGTCTGCCACCGGAGTAAATCCTGTCCGGCGCGTCCTAGTCGCGGGGGTGGGCGCTCAGCACTTCAGTAGGCCGGAGTGTGGGGCGGCTAAGTCCGGCAGGGACCCAGTTCTGCGGGGTATATCGCAGTCCCCTTGCCCAGGGTTACGGGTGAAGTCCTTAACGGCAACAACGGCGGAGAAGAAGATCTTCGGTACGGCGCTGCTGGCGGATGAGGCAACGGATCCGGAGTACCGTAGGCGACATTAGGGTTCTACCCGAACAAGTCGGCAACTCCTGCAACCGAGATGGCTCTGCACGTGGCGACCCGTTGCCCCTGCAGAACTAGCTGTCGAGGTCGAGAGGAAGTCACAAATGCTGGGCAAGTTCATGGCTACTACTACCGTCCCAGGCGATGTAGTGACGTGGAGAGGACACTTCACACGTACCTGTCAAGGTGCGGAAACAACACGGGGAGTCACAGTCACCGGTTATAAGCTAGAGATGGACAAAGTGATTCACTAAAAAGAGCGGTTGTTCATTTGATCACTCAATGAAAAGAACTAGTTCTTTTGAATGGTTCACTTGCTCAGTAGCTCAGTTTTATTTGATACCTTTTTTTTAGATCTCACCCCTCACAATCCGATTATACCCCCACTTCCGTTGAAAATACCCCCTTATGTCGACTTCAATACAAATAGTAGACCTTTTTTTTTAGCTTAGAAGAACTACCGTTCACTTTAAGTGAGCGTCTGCTCCATCTCTAATTCTTACGAATTTCTGAAATTCCTCATCCTCGACAAGAGAGAAGGGGTAATATTCTCTACACATCACTTTTAGTAACTGAATATCTAAAGCCCGTTTCCTACTAATTGAGATTGGTTGATTTACATCAACGAATGTATTCATCGATGTCTGAGCAAACCGCGGCAACGGTGACGGTCTCCGAGCCATGGTGTCGTCCAAGCTGCACCATTCCAGAGAAAACGTGGAGGCACTGGCATTAGAACTACTTGCTTTTGGGAGTGGATTAGAGTCACTTCGATGAGAAGTTCTAACCCCGGAGTCATCCACTGAAGGCGAACGTGATCGCTGCGCATTTCCCTCGCGTTTTAATGGTATCGACCGGTGCAAAGTCTTAAGGTGTTTCTTCAAATTGGTCATCGATCCTGACGATATAAATAAGATCGCCTTGCAATAGTTGCATTTCCCTTTCTTGTCCTTCTCGTTCTTTTCGAAATGATACCAAACATCACTGGTAAGTCTGCTCATTTTCTTGACCTGTTACAGACAAGGGGAACTTGAAATAAACACGCAAATCTATGAAAAACGTATCGATAAATATTTGGTGTTACGATTATGTTTAAACGTTTATAGTGGTCATTTAAATACACTTGGATCGTAGTTTAGATTAAAAACTTAAAATAACATATAGCATAACGCTTACCAGGGAGAGAGAGAAAGAGAAGCGTTTAGCGGAGCGGTAAAGAACTAGCTCTCCAGTGGCACTGCTCCGAGCTGTGCTGAGCGATTGAATCGAACATCGCGAACGAACTAGCTCTCCAGTGGCACTGCTCCGAGCTGTGCTGAGCGATTGAATCGAACGTTGCGAACGAACTAGCTCTTCTCGATCTTCGGCGTTTCTTATTCTTCAAAGCGGAGTGGATAAACAATGAACGGCGTGGAACAGAACAAACAAGGGTCGGGCGAGAATGGCAAAGCCGAAACCGACATTGTCTGCGCCCACTCGACTGAAGTTCAATCGACGCCGACACACCACCGTCATTACGGCTTCCAAGAAGAACTACCGCTCACTTTTAGTGAGCGACTGCTCACTCGCTCTTTCAAAAGAACTGTTCTAAAGAGCTGATTCACTCACGAACGACCCATCTCTATTATAAGCTCTGTGCTGATGGGCGTGCGCACGAGCGCCAGGGGTCATTTCTGTCGGTGGGATAGTCCATTGTGGCTAATTGATCAGTTACCGCCCGCCTCAAGCTGGGCAGCCCCCAGCCAATTAGGTACTGATCCGCCCCTCATCTTGCGCTTCTATAGGTGTGTGGAGCAGCAAGCATGTCACAGTGCTTGTAACAACGATGAGAGAAAGAAAAACAGTTATAAACCATATAAAAACCTGATAACGACAACGAGATTCGCCTCGTGGAATGTGAGAACCATGTTACCAGGATCTGACACCCCAACTGATGGCATCCCTGAACTGAGGAAAACATCTATCATCGACAGGGAACTGATGCGTTTGCGAGTTGATATCGCTGCTTTACAAGAGACTCGGCTTTCGGATGAGGGCTCCATTCGTGAACAAAATTACACCTTCTTCTGGAAGGGTAGAGACAATGGTGCAAAGCGCGAGCACGGGGTGGGCTTCGCAGTTCGCAACAGCTTGTCTAACTGCATCGAGGCACCCATCTGTATTTCAGAGAGAGTTATGTCCTTGAGAATAACAACTGCTTCGGGTCCCATAACCCTAATATCAGCTTATGCACCTACATTAAAGGCCTCTCCAGAAGTTAAAGATTCTTTCTATGAAAGCTTACGTGCATGTCTAGCAAAAGTACACCTCTCTGACAAACTTTTTATTCTTGGTGATTTCAATGCAAGAATTGGCAGCAGTTCTGATAACTGGCCGGATTGTATTGGCCGCCATGGAATAGGAAACATAAATGAAAATGGGCAGCGTCTAATGGAACTATGCACAACACACTCCCTCTGCATATGTAACACCTATTTTCAGAATAAGCCTGCTCACAAAGTGTCATGGAAACATCCAAGATCAGGTCACTGGCATCAGCTAGATTTTATCATCACTCGCAGGCGAGATTTGCGCGACGTTCTCAATGCCAGAACCTATCACAGTGCAGACTGCGACACTGATCACTCTCTGATAATGGCCAAAACACGCATTATTCCTTAGAAGATCCATTCAGCGAAAAGCAACTGCCGCAAAATTATGTTTAAAATCCCAGTCAATCATGATGATGCTTTACACAAACAATTCTCAGCCGAAGTAAAAGAGAATCTCAGTTATGCTGTACTGAGGGACACAGGTAGCGCCGAAGACATGTGGCTTCTAGCGAAAGAAAAACTTTTACAAACTGCTTTTAGAACCTTTGGAACAAAAGATGCATCTCAGAATGACTGGTTTGCTGATTACGAGGACAAATTACGTCCATACATTGAGCACAAAAGAGCAGTTCATATAACACTTATAAACAGCCCCAGTGATCATGCCAAGTTGGAATACAAAAAAGCTAAAGCAGATCTACAACGTATCACTCGCCGTTGCGTAAATGAGTATTGGACAAACCTCTGCAAGTCCATACAGCAGTACCATGATAGCGGGGACTACCGAGGCATGTATCAAGGCATCAAGAGTGCCATCGGGCCCACAACCAGGAAACGTGCCACCCTAAAAGACTTAAATGGGGAACCTATTGTTGACAAGCAGAAGCAGTTGGAAAGATGGTCAGAACACTACACCAACCTTTACTCTAGGGCAGTCAGCATAAAGCCTGAAGCACTAGACAGTTTACCTACTTACCCTACTGCTTTAGAACTTGATGATTTACCTTCACAGGACGAACTTCATTTTTCACTGAAGAGACTCAAACTGGGAAAAAGTACAGGTCGTGACAACCTACCGGCTGAAATAATTAAACTTGATTGTGTTTTTCCGGTCATATATGAACTCCTAAAGCGGTGCTGGTATGAGCGTACAATACCACAGGACATGCGTGATGCAGATATATTTACCCTTTATAAGGGCAAAGGTGATAGAGGCGATTGCAACAATTACAGAGGTATATCCCTCCTCAGCATTGCTGGAAAAGCTATTGCTCGAGTCGTTTTGAGAAGACTGGAAACCCTCGCCTCACGTGTCTACCCCGAATCTCAGTGCGGATTTCGCGCCGGCCGCTCCACGAGTGACATGATCTTCACTGTCCGCCAACTTCAAGAAAAATGCCGTGAACATCGTGTGCCTTTATACTTGGCTTTTGTCGATCTAAATAAAGCCTTTGATACTGTTAGCCGTACCGGCCTTTACGACATCCTGCACAAAATCGGCTGCCCACCTACGCTGTTGTCTTTGATAAAGGCCTTCCACGATAACATGAGAGGTTCTGTGGTATTTGATGGCAAAGCTTCTGCATCCTTTAAAGTAAACCACGGTGTATGACAGGGCTGTGTCTTAGCGCCCACACTCTTTGGAATTTTCTTCTCTGTTCTACTCTTAGTAGCTTTTAAAAACTGTCACGTTGGAGTACATCTGCATACAAGGAGTGACGGTAGACTTTTTAATATAAGTCTATTGAGATCTACTAAAAATCTTATTGAACTAATTGTTCGTGAACTTCTATATGCTGACGATGCGGCTTTTGTCGCTAATACCGAAGATGAGCTCCAGGAGGTTCTCACCAGATTTAATCATGCATGTCATCTGTTCTCGATGAGTGTCAATACCAAGAAGACGGTTGTCATGGTTCAGGGCACAGACCGTCTTCCTAAAATAACATTGGAAGGCATCCCTCTTCAAGTAGTAGAACACTTCCATTATCTCGGCTCCATCACCACATCCAACCAGTCCATTCAAAAGGAGATTGATGCACGAATTGGCAAAGCCGCGACGACCTTTGGCAAGCTGTCCACACGTGTCTGGAGAAACTCCAAGCTAACTCTCTCCACTAAAATTCTAGTATACCAGACGTGTGTCCTGAGCATCTTGCTGTACGCAGCTGAGACATGGTCCACTTACGCCTGGCAAGAGAGACAGCTGAACGCTTTCCATATGCGCTGCCTGCGGACAATACTTGGAGTCACGTGGCAGGACAAAATGAGCAATGAGAGTGTTCTGTCTACCACGAAGTGTCACAGTATTACTGCCACCCTAAAACAAAGACGACTCCGCTGGCTTGGCCACGTCCATAGAATGGACCCTGAGAGATTACCACGGAAAGTCATGCTCAGTCAGATTGCTAATATCAAGAGACTTGTAGGGCGCCCGATGTTAAGGTTTAAGGACTCCTGCAAGCGTGATTTGGAGAGCTTCGGCATGCGCACTTCTGACTGGGAAGCTTGCGCCAGCACGAGACCCTTATGGCGTTGACATATTACCACCGGCATGTCCAAATATGACAGAACATGGTTGGACAAAATAAAGCTGAAAAAGCTTCGCAACAGGGAAGTGCTTCCACCGGATCCCTCTTTCGTGTGCGATAGATGTGGCAAAATCTGTCACGCCACCATCGGACTATTCAGCCACAAAAGAAGATGTGATGCACTCAACCCTAGCCATAACTGAGTCACTACTACTATCATCTGTGAAGATGCTGTGGCCAATATATATTCAATATGACCTCTTCCAAAACTCAGTTGTAAAAATTAATGTTTATTTTAATTCTGTTTATTTGTCTTTGTGACATGTAATTGTTTTCACTATGATTATGACTCATATAGTATGTTTGTATTTTAACCATGGTGTTTCACATCCCAGAGCTCCTTTTTCAGCTGGGATCCATGGAACAAGATTGATAAATAAATGGTTCTATCCTTGCTCAACATTCTTCTTCTTTAGTTCTGAATTCTCTTTCTGATTTTCACAGTTTGTGAAAATGTGACCTTGCAAACATTTGGCTGGAAAGTGATTCAGTACCAACAAAGAAGTAAAAGATAAAGTTCAAAGCTTCTTCACAGACATGGCAGTGAGCTGGTATGATACATGGAGGAAAGAAATATATGAAAACGAAGGAAGAGACCTTCACCACGCATTGAAGTGACGGCGGGTGGAGGAGGATTGGGGGGGGGGGGGGCTAAGCCGCATCCATACAGACACGGGGTATATGTACAAAAACGTCAAGAGGCTCTAGGATAAACGTAATGCCGCAATCTGCTGATGGAATATTATGTAACTCGATGAGACAAATAAAAAATGAAGAATAAAATTTTTTGATATCCTGCTTAGTTTTCGAAATATTCCGTCTCAAATGTGAGATGTTTTTGGTTGAAATTCAGAAGAAAAAATTGTTCAAAGTCAAATTTGATGATGGATTCTTATTTAAAAAGATGAGACAAATAAAAAATTTCGATATCTCACCTAGTTCTCGAGATATACTGTCTCAAAAGTGAGGTGTCTTGAGTTGAAATGTAGAAGAAAAATTTCGCAAAAGTCAAATTTGATGATGGATTCTTATGTAACATGATGAAAAAAATCGAAAATAAAGAATAAAATTTTCCGTTATCTTGCTTAGTTTGCGGGATATACTGTCTCCGAATTGAGGGGATTGGGTTGGAACGCGACTTGGACCAATGCCACAATGAATTACATGGTGGACATGCAGAATGGATATTTCAGTTTTATTACTACCACTTAGGTTGAAATGCGGCCTATACCAGAATAAAAATAGTTATCTTGTTACCATACATCATAAGCTTAATTGGGAATAGCTGGAAGTAGTTTCCATCGTGATACACGTTTTCTCACTAAAATGGTTCTCATGAAATTACTAACAATAACAGATAAATTCTTTGTCCCTTATGCAACACAAGATGGCATTATAAAACACTTATACACATTAGAAAATGAAATAATCACAGCATCAAACACAATTTGGACTTTGCATTTGTACAAATTTGCAATATGGCCGCTGCCGCCACCGCGCATGCGCAGTATCAGCCGAGAGTTTAGAGGCGGAGTCACAGTTTTAACGTCATTTCTCCTCCATATATTTCCTTCCTCCATGGTATGATATGGGCACACATAAACTGTAATAATATCTATGAAAATGATCCTATTTCCTTGCTTGTTGTTGATTATTTGGATTTATTATTTTCCAAGACTGTGTGTGAAATTTAGGTGGACATTACAATTGAGTTCTGTCTTCTTGTGGGATAGCTATGTGGTAGCACTGCAACTGTAAATTTCTTCAAATTGTTGATTTTCTGTAAGTGTTACTCATGTTTCATCCCCTTCATGTCCATTTCACAGTGGCCAATATTCTAGGGCCAAACAAATAACATTAACTGGTAAAAGTTTTCTAAAAAGAAGGCTGTGACATTTCTCAGGGTTTTACTATCTGAACACCTCCAACATGTGTTGGGACCCTTGACAGCACAGCATTCATTTAATTTCATTTGTCTCATTTATGAAGTTACTTCTTAATTGATTTTCTTTTATTTCCACAGAAGTGGTATGCTGTTCCAAAGTCAATGTATGGGGACCCAAGAAATTTCAGAATTTCATTTTGGCATCAAGAAAAACATTTGTTGTTAGATAAAAAGCATTTAAAACCTGTCCTTAAACTTATAAAAGTGAGTACTGCTAATATTCTGCACTTTTTATATGTTTTACTATGATTAATTACATGATATTCTAAATTGATGACTGTGCATTCAAGACAATTGATAAAAAATTGTTTAAAACATATGTTTACAATGTTTTTGACAATACAAAAATTGTAATGATTATATTAATGGTTACAAAATTGTTACAAAAATGATTTATGTGTTATTTTCCTCTCTGTGAAATATTTTTCAGTCAATCGGTTCTGCATATCAATTGTTTTAGTTTGGTTCCATTGGTGTAAAATAGCATTTGTAATCCCACTGAAAGTATTTATTCATAAATATTAACATCATATTATCTATTAAGTATGCCTTATGGGATTGTTCCCTGTACAATTGTGCTATTAATATATACACATTGGTATGTAATATTGCTGTATTATGTGTGTAGACATATGGTAATTAGAAAGGGTGTAATGAAGAAATGGAAGTCACATCCTTAGTGATGTATATTGGTGATTGTATCAGGTGATATAATAATGCCAAACATGGTAAAAGAACTAATATTTGGTAAAATAAACACGAGTCTTTTTTCATTAAATAAAATAGGATAATTAGTTTGAAACCAAAGTAATAATGCATGAAATTAGTAAAAATATATTACAGTTCATTTAAAATTACAAAAGCAAACTTTAGAGTTGTAAAAGTAAAAATTAGAATTAGTATGATACTTTAATGGGTTGAGAAGACAGATTATAAGGATTTTAAAATATGTAAATTTGGGAACATAATGATACATGATTGAAAATACTTGATATTTCTCCATTAAAAATCTTTAAGTGCAAATAGAAGTTAGATAAAGAAATTATAGGTCACATGGAGAATGATTCTAACAGTAGTTTATTGAGTAAAGAACATTTTAAACGGTAAAATTGATGATTTAAAAGTTTTATAGTGGTTTAAATTGAAGTAAACATAAGATGGACTATGCAAGAAAGTAGCCTACTATTTTATTCTGTGGTTTAAAAAGTTGAAAGTGATTATAAAATGAGGGGAAGATTTTATGTTAATTTGAAAAAGCAAAACCACCTAACCTCAAGAATATTTTGGTTCACAAATACCCTCCATCCGACTCCCCAAAAACATCTTATGGATCTTTTACTTGTAATAGACCTCACTGAAAAACCTGAAAAATTCATCCTCCCACTACTACATATTGCCACCCTGTCACAGGGGAAATCTTCCCCATCACTGGACATGCCACATGATCCACAACACACATCATATACCAACTAACTTGCCACCATTGCACTAGTTCCTATACAGTGTAAGGAACCAAACTGCATACCCGGGGGTAGGTATCAGCTATGCGTTCCTCAACTATTGTTCACCTACTTATCACTTCTCTCTCAAAGTACACGAGGAGCCATGATGAAAAATACTTAAAGTTCTTAAAATAGTTTGTTGACCGTGTATTGTCTATGGAAAATGCTAACTGGTATTAAAGATGGTCGCCACCTGTTCGTTTATCCCCAAACAGGAAGGGTGTACTATGAAATGAAAGTCGGGTTTGAAAGTTTCACAATTCACATATATTCTAAAATGTCACTTTATTACAACTGTTCAGTTAGCAAGGCATTGGAATATCATCACACGAAAAATTGCAAGTAGCGAAGCATAACCAGAACCGATAAGTCCCCTGATAAAATTAAAGTTCACATCCCAAACACTTTACTATGCAATTCAAAAATCCTAAGATGGCGTCTATCAGCCATTGTGCCAGCCAAGTTGAAGACTCGCTCCATGCTTAAGCCACCCGAGGCTCTCTCGCCTCAATCTAGCCCGCACACATCTTGCTCCTCCAGTGATTCAGGCCAGACTAACTGTCATGGCGGCGCAACTTCCTATATAGAATCCGGACTAGTGTGGTCAAAATAAACATAGAAATTTTTGATTTATCTCCCGAAGTTTACCAGAAATTCATGGTGTGTAGATCACGCAAAAATACGTGTTTAGTGTCTCTTTGTAATAATGTTTTAAGTGCTTCAGAACGGAGTTATAGATTTATTTAGTTGGGGGAGTGTTGCAACATTGGATTATGCGGTTATTTCAAATTTTGTGAGCAAAAAACGTATTGTAAGAAATTTTAGAGTTCAGGCTTCAAACTATTTTAGAAATGCTCTCCCGTTTGTGCTGATTATGCTGGTGTATAAATTATCCAAATCTGTTCAGTAGTTTAAAAGATATGGGCTTCCTTAGAATCGGTAATTTTCTACCTTTCATCATACAATTTGACTTTTTATTTACAGCTTTTCAGGCCGAGGTATTTCTTTTACAACGTTCCTTTATTAATTTTAAGTACTTTCCAAAAGTTTTTATTTATTGAAATATATTATTTTAGCTGAAATCCATGTCTGTCTTAGTGGCTAACTGCGTAGTAGCATTCAAATTTTAGGTTTGCTATTATCTTCTGTTAAATGTTTATGACCTTGTTTAGAACTTATTTA
This sequence comes from Vandiemenella viatica, assembly GCA_031002005.1. Classification (NCBI taxonomy): domain Eukaryota; kingdom Metazoa; phylum Arthropoda; class Insecta; order Orthoptera; family Morabidae; genus Vandiemenella; species Vandiemenella viatica. The sequence continues at coordinate 305,673,505 of CM061920.1, read as the reverse complement.
ATATTGGAGAAACTATTACGGGGCATGTTTAAATGTACTTTTAAGGTCCTGAGATTGTCCCACTGAACTACAATTTACTCTTGAAAAGTCGCAACGTGGGAATGTTAACCAAATCTTATTATCACTTTGATATTTATTATTAAAATGTTCCGGAACCATTAGAAATGTACAGGATATTATTATAAACAGTTTGTTTCATTGGTTTTTTTTTTTAGAATCAGTATCGGCATGGTAAACTGAGCTTCCCTTTCCATAACCTCTTCGGTAGTAAGGTGCTTACAACAGGTCTTACTACACTGCAACTTTCAACCACAATTAATGGCTACAGGCAAACAGCCCACACCCGCAATTTATATCTTCCAATACCAGAACATGCTAACTACCACAATTTCAACAACCTCAATGCCTGTTTACTGTGAGAGCAATCAGAGTTTTCCACGAAACCACCGCCGCTGCTTCAGAACTTCGGAGATGGGAACTTGCGTACCAAAATATCCTAGTTACCATAAACCCACCCGGCCTCAACCACCGATAAAATTCCTTTCTTTGATGCATCACTCATTATTATTATTAGTATTATTTTTAGCATTATTGTCATTTAACCAGTTACAACTTTTTTTCAAAATTTATCTGTCAATATTTATTTGCCTAACTTTTGTTTTTGTTTCGACATTCCTCAACCTTTTGTTACACTACTAATTCTATCACCATCTGTGATGTACTTAATTATATATAACATCTCAGTCCCCCAGCCATATTGATAATGCATTCAGTCATGTACGAATCTTCAGCATGTGCACACCTCCCGAACCACATGACTCATTTTCTTTAGCACGAATAAGGTGTAAAACCGAAATATTGAGTATTCTGTGTTTGTCATATATGTTCTTCATCTGTAGCTGCCTTCAACTGGTGAGTGATGAGTCATTTTTACTTTCTTTGTAATTTATATTGCCTAAAGCCATTTCATTTTTTCTTAATCTAAAAATAAATAATTCATGTGCCCAATTATAGTCACATGGTTTCTAGCTTCATGAACTGGGACCAGAGCAGGGAAGATACATTGTAAGAAGCAGCTCTATATCCAAAGTCTGAATAAGTTATTAAAATGTGCTGAGGAAGTGTTGAGTAGGAGGCAGTTCAGTGTCCATATTGGGTAGCAGGAGACAAGTCAGTACAATATACTGAAATAGCATTGGGTGGGACAATGTGAATTTATGTTTGGAATTGTTTAAATTAAAATTTGGGACAGTTTTCTGATGAAGTAAACTTTAAATATTTGAGAAGGATTGAAGTTTAAAAGCAAAGATTATGTACTGCGGTTTTGGAGAACATTTTTAATGAAAGAAATTATTAAAGAAAGTGACTTTCATTTAGAGCAGAACCATTAGTATCATTGGTGGTTATTAGCAAGAAAAAAATTTCAAAGCAATTTTGTGTTAGTGACCAACTAATTTTGGGTAAAGGATCATGCAACTTCATTGAATTTCAGTTAATGAACAATTTAGTTTAATTATTACTCAGAAATTTGCAATTACAGTATAAAAATGATGATAGAATGCAGATGAACATTTGTATTATTCAGTATTTAATCAGCACCAATTGGATCATTCTCTCTTCCAAGTAATTTGATTTGATTTTTAACACCCTTTTATTTCAGTTTCTTCATATGGAATCATGCTGTGTCCTCCATTCCCATGTTCATGGTTTGCTTACACTAATTCCGTGGTATTAATGAAATTTTGCTTTTTTGTGTATTCATAAATTTTATTTACATACTAAAATGTACAGACTGCTTTGCATGTATGGGACTTGGCATGTATTAAAATTCTCTACACTATTTTACTTTAGTACCAAATATTAAATTAGAAAAAACAAAAAATATGAATTTCATTAAACAATTTTCCTTTCTTTTAGTTATTACCAAAGATTTGGTTTTCATACTACTGTTTGAAAGTTTTTTGTGTTATACTTATATTTTAACATGATATAAATTATTAAAAATAAGATATTAAAGATATATGAAACATTATCACCAGGGGTGGCCTTAACCATTGTGAGGCCCCATGCGACAAATTTTTGCGAGGCTCTTGTCCTTTGTGCAAAGTATGTGAACCGAAAGTAAGTATTTGAATTTTAAAATATTATATTAGAAGATTTATAAAAATTAAAAAAAACAAAACAAATTAGTAATGACAAACTTAGGTATATAAATGCCTTGCAAGATATGCGCAGGGATTTAAAAATAATGTTTGCAGCTTTTCCTAAGATAAAAATCTTTAATTAAAGCACCAGCTTTCTTTTGAAAGCTCATTTTCTTTTTGAACTAACCGACTGAAATTTTCTATCAGCATTAAGATCACACGATTTCATGAATCTTCTTTTGCATATAAAACAAACTCAGAAATAATTTACAAGTAGTCTTACAGTTTTTTTCCCCCTACAAATGATTTTGTAGGGCTTGCAGATTGGGACTGCAATGACACTTGTTATCAGCACTCACTCGATTGAACTTAGTTTAAATGACACAACGTGTCATCCGTCACCTGGCCGACACTCCGCCATCATTGGTTTAGTATACTTTTTGATGGTGTGGTCTGGTTTCGGGCAGGGGGATATAGAGAAGCATAAGGAAGCAGTTGAGAAATTTTCGGTCCTTAATGGTCAAATGTTATTTTCATGTTATCGAATATCTTTAAAAAAGTTTTTTTTCTTCAACCTCACTGACATGTTGATTGGTTGGTTGTAAAATATAGATTCTAAAGCATGGTTTCTCAAACTCTTAGCTCCACATACCACTATAAAATTTCCTAATCAATGGCGAACCATGTGAAAAACTGGCCTTTTTTTTAGTAATTACTTTCTGTCTAAAAAGTTATACAAGAATAATAAGATTTTGTAGCAATATGTTATTATTTAATTTGATGGATGGTATTGTTTCTTGTCACAGGTTGAGTCGATTTTAGGAGCATTTTTGCTGATTTTCAATCTCAGTTCACCATGTTGCATGAGATACCCAGTCAGCCGCCACAACGTAAATCTTGTTGTGAACCACCTAAGTTCAATTTGTAAACTTTCACTTAATCGTCCATCACATGCTGTGACAAGGTAGCACCCTATTTTTTCTGTTTTTGGATAGCAGAAACAAAGTACATTGTATGGAAAAAGAGTACATTCATTTTATTATGTTTGAAAAAATATTTTTCTCTGCTTATAAATTTGTCCTAATGTCTTAGATGGCTACAGTGTGTGATTGGGGTGCGGAATATTCCCAGTTAAAATCCCAGTCTGAGTTGCAACTTTTATGTGTCTTATAATTGAATTTTATCTCTGGCAAAGCATTGATTTGTTAATGCGACATGCTAGGAAACCCCATGGTTTGAATTCTAAACTGTAGATATCCTTTTCCTAGTAGGATTACCAAAGTAAGTTAGGGGGTTACAAGAGAGGTGCAGTATGCAGCCTGGAAGAAACTCTGTGACTGTATCTTAATTACTACATGAACTTTTATATGGTATCTATACAGTCTCTATTTAAATTGAAATATATAATGATCTCATTCTTTATTAATAAAAAAATATTGAATGAGTCGAAAGAAACCACAAACAGAAGAAACATATAAAGTGCGAAGTGATTGCCTTTTGATATTTCTTTGTGATTGTGTTAAAAATGAGAAATTCTTTAAATCCCGTATAGAGTGTGAAAGACTTTTAATGAAGTTTTGTGAAAAATGTGTTTGAATACCAGTGAAGTGATAACGTGAGCAACAAAAAGAAAGTATTTTATCGTACTTTATTACCTTTGTAGATTATAAGGTACCCATGCAATTCACTTTTATGAAGATTTTTGAATCCTGATTCCGTGAAACAACCACGCAAAAATGTCAAGGAAGGCTGAAGACAGGTGGAACATGTCCATTTCACGGACGAGCTTCAGAGAAGTTTGGACACAAGGGGGGCAAACCATCACTCAGCCAACTGTCAGTGGGGTAGCGATGTGGACCAGTATCGGTCAAGTGTGGCTTGAACTAATAGCTGCTAGCAAAATAAGTGAAAAGTGACAAGAGTTGACTAACGAATTGTAACACAAAAATTCCCTGAGCATAAATCGAAAACACAATAAAAGTAACAAAAACTGAGCATTCAAGTGAGTTTTCTGATGCGCGAGATTCAAATAGTACTGAATTTTGCAATCATGTTTTAGAGTAAAATTACAAAAAAATTATTTACTCATAGTTAATTTTGATATCATTTGTCTTCTATATGAATGTGATATTGAATAAATCTAAATGAGAAATTTTATTTAGGCACTTATTACTATTAATATATACTTTCCCATGAATTAACCAACTTTTTTTACTGTTGTAACTAAAAGCCAAGGATAAAATAAAAAGTTTTAAATATAAACTTTTTTGTAGTCAGATTGTTGCACGAGACCCCTGAAAGAGTGAGGCCTGAGCAATTGCCCCGTTCTCCATCCCCTAAGGCCGCCCGCCTGTGATTATCAGTAACGGTCCAATAAGGGTGTACCGAGAATCAGTTTTGGTCAGAAATTTGTAACACACTTCGTTGAGAATAAAAAATGCATATCAAAGCAAAAATAAATGTACCATAGACATAATTCAATACAAAAAGTACTGTATGCTATAGTGTTGACAGTACAGTGGATTGCAATTTCTAAAAATATCTTTGCCGCCAATGATCACTGGCAGGTTTTGGTAATACCATATGTATATATTCTTATGCTGTGGGTAATAACATGTATTATTAATCTAACCAAATTTTGAGCCATCTTTCTTCAGCATATCTCAAAATTGAAGTTGTTAGGTTAAAATGTGGCCTGGGCCAGAAAAAACATGTCACCAAAGTCACACGGAAATATAGGTTGGGTGTGCACAATGGTTGTTTTGTTTTCAGGAGAACATGTCACCAATATCATGGCAATCATCTTATTAATTACTAACAATAATTGAATTGTTCATACGTTAAGTTGTTGCAAGAACATTCTGGTCCAGGCTGCATTTCAACCGACCCACAATCTATACTGAAATTGCTGCTTCAAAATCAAATGATGCAGATACACTTAAATACATGAAATGCATCAATAAATATGTTTTTGGTAATGACATCATTGTCTATTTCAGTATTCAAAGTGCCTGTAGCATAAATTATAACAATTAATTTCATACCACAACTTTGGTTTAAACTGCAAGAGGACTAAAACAGGTGCAATAATAACATTGATTGCATCACAAAATAAAGTTGATTCCTGTTTTCATCTTACCGTTTGTGGTTAGATTGTATTGCGGCCTGGACCAAATTAAAAGATACCAAGGCACATGGAAATATATATATAAGTGACTTTTTATTTCCGATACCTTGAGTACTACCAGTAAGTGATATATCACAAAATTTTATTCTTTATTTTGGAATTGTGTATCAGTATTCACTATCAATCTACGGTGACACGGTGTCTTGAAAACCCTTTACTGTTCATATTAAGCATGAAATTACTTACTGTAAATATTACAACTCTGATACTTTTATTGAAGAATTAATATTTTATATAGTGTTATGATTATTGAATTCCATTTCATCAGGGCACTAATGTCCCAGCCATCGATGCGCCCTTAAGCCCCAATAAGAACAAAACCAACATCCATTTCATTATATTGATCAAAATCGATATTAAACCATTAAAATATAACCAAAGACAAATATTATATAACCAATCCAGAGATTCATCTGAGATCAAACTCATCAAATCCATAAATTTTGCAGTTAATTAAATGTTAGTAATGCTTATTATATCTGATTCAGGTATTCCATTTATTTACTGCATTCAAGAAAACTGAAAAACTAAATATTTGAAGTCAAAATTTTAAACAGAATTGTAAGTTAAGTTGTGTGTATGCGCTTTTTTTTCTCCTTCAGTTTTTTGTGCAAGGAGTGAAAATGTCAGTTACAGTGTGATCCGTGACCCATAATTTTTTGTCTAGAAATGTATATAATTATTTCCACTGTCCCTCAGCACATATAAGTCTTTAGCTATTTCTGCAAATTTTAATTCGAACCATTGGCCTAAAATTTTTAAAACACATCCAAATTGCTACAGTAGTTTTGTGTAGTTTCTGTTCAAATAATGAGACATGCTTACAGATTTATAATAGTATAGATGTGTCTTTTGTTATCTATCTCATATTGGTAATATTTGTCAGCCTGTTGTACATTCACTAAATCATTTAAATGATATTCTTACCATTAATTGTTTCATGTACTATGAGCAAAGAGCTATTTCAGATTGACATTGGTTAGTTCTTTGTTTCTCCTCATCATTTTTATTCATTTATATATTTTTTTACCATTGCTCATACTTTTTTCATCACATTGTATAATGATGTCAGTTAATGAATGCGTCTCTGCCAATAGGTATTACTTAAATTATACTGCCCTCTCCTGTTGCTGTTTACTTACATAATACTTAAAATTTTACACTGTGATCATTCTCTGATGATCCCTACTACTGGTTGTCCTCCCAAAGACCAACAAGTCTTTCATAATTTCTTTTACCAACAATACATCACTTTAGCAAATCAAATCTTTATATTTCTGCACTAGATTCTTCTACTTTCTTCTTAACATATGATACAAAACATACAACAAACATTGCAAAATTCCATAAATTTATTCACTATGAATGCCCAAATATATATAAGTATGACTTTGTAGGTGGTCTATCACATTTACACTAGCTAATGACATGCATTGCCCCTTCACTAGGTTGTAGGCTGTATACCAATAGTGAGCAAAGACATGGCACAATGCCATTAGCATATATTATACACTGCCTGACACACACACACATGCACACAAAATGTGAAACACCCAAAACAGGATTAGGAAACAAAATGAAATGTGTTGAAATGATATATGATTACAAAATTGAGACAAATTTACAAAGAACTTGGCAGTACCAAAATGACACTGCATGACCTCTGTCCTGGATGCATGCACCGATTCATTTGTGAGGGGAGTAATAAAGCTGTTGTATCTTCTTCTGAGGCAAATAGGCCCACAACTCTTGTAACTGGTCCTTGATATCCTGGATACTGCCACTTGGACAAGTTGATGTCTGTTGTGGTCCCAAACATAGTCTATTAGGATCAGATCTGGACATCTTACTGGCCATTGGAGTTACTCAACACCATGCAGGAATTTAACAGTGACAGGTTCCTGGTGAGGATAATCATTGTCTGATTGAAAAATGGCACCATACTACTGTTGCAAGAGAGGTAACACAAGGAGATGCAGGATGTTTGTGATATACTGCTGTACCATCAAAGCTCGCTCAATCAATAATATTTCAAAAAATATCTTTGCCGCCAATGATAGCATTTGTAACAACAAATCTAAAATCGCTGGCAAGTTTTGGTAATACTATATGTATGTATTATTATGCTGTGGGTAATAACATGTATTACGAATCTAATTTTCTTTTTAGAGCAGTGTAGTGTCCCCACAAAAACTAAGATTTTGTTCATGTGAATTATTCTTGCTACAAGCAGAACATTTATTTTCTGCTTGTTTTTACCAACATGACCACTGTGCACCGGCAGTTTTGTCAATTATAACAGAAGTCATACCAGATGGCTCCCCACATAATGACACCAAGAGTAACACTGCTGTGTCTCTCCAAAAGACTGGAAGAATAAGACCTCTCCCATTCTTGCAAATGGTGGTCATCCAGTGTAGTGCAGCAAAACACCATTTATCAGCAGTCCATGCTTCCCATTGATGACACCATTCCAAATACAGCTACAGGGAAGGTAATAATTTCCTAGTCTGGCTTCTGCTAGTCTTTGACCAATGGTATGACGATGTAATGTGGGTGTTAGGAAGCCAAGTAACTATTTTGGTACAGGTGATGGGCTAGCAGAGATGGTAAGATAGAACATTAAATTGGTAACATTCAAAGAATAAAGTGGAGATTGAAGTGCCTTAGCTAAAGTAAGTAATCTTTGTTATTCTAAGTGGAGAAGAAACCTGCAATTGGTTAGATTGGCCCACGTGACGATTAGACAAGTTATTATTGCCCAAAAGATTAAAAAGACAAGTGGCCATGTTAGTATGGGTAGTAATATTCAAGTTGCTGGGTCATGCGAACATACCTTTTTGGTAGGTGGTGAAATACGGTGTGTAGCCATTTGGAGTGTTAATCATGTTGTGCTCACATTAGAATAATCCATGATGTATCAAAATGAAACTGAAGAACTCTTTAAAACCAATTGACTGTGTACAACAAATGTGTGAGATTTTAGGTGAACGTTCCTACTTGCAAAACTGCAATTTTCAGATGAGAAGTTCATTGTTAGAGACAGACTTGTAATAGGTGAATTTTGTGATGTTAATAAAGTGATTTGAAACAGTATTCTTTGTAGAATCCATTCGAGAAGAACACTTAATTAGAATTTTAGTTGATATTTTCCCATAAGGAAATGGTGACCATGATTAGTATTGAACTTGTATAAACTGTTGTGCTGAGGATCCCTACATGCCACTCAATAATATTCTCACATATCAAGATATGAAATACCAGCACATGATAATTAGAGCAGTAAGCTAGTGATGAATAATTGCTAGTATAATTGGGAATGATAAAAGATCATCTGTCTTGTTCGATGACACGTGCACTGCAATAATCGTGGATACAGTTCAGCACTTCCAGCCACTACAAGTTCCCAGACATTACATAACTACTACTACACTCCACATTACCACATCTACCAAAGCCATCACCACTACCAAACAGCTTTTCCATGTCTCTACGAGCATAGCACAGGTATAAAATGACATGTGGTGCTACAGCCACACTGCAATGCAGCATATTATAGTTATACAACATAATGCTGCAATTCTATTTAAACAACTAAAAATTATATAATTATTGTGAGAGATAAATTTCGAGTAAGGCAGGTTCTCACCTAGTGCTGAGAACCATCTTTCTGTGCAAACTGGTTCCTTCACTGATTTTACAGGCTCCTAAGTCCAGCTGTGAATATTTCTTTTAATTAGCCAATTTTACTGGTAAAAATATCATAAGTGTGACATTTTACAGAATATTTTTTTTTGTGTTGAGGTCAATGTGTAAAATATTATCATAACCTATTGTCTGTGATTATGATCTTACAAATTTTTCCTAATTGTTCATTACTGTGAAATAGTTGTGGCTATATTTCATAACAGACCCTACATTTTTTTTAAAACCATAAATTTTACGTAATTTTCAGAAAATATGACAATAATTCTGGTAACAAATTGTTAATACATTTCTTGTTCAATTTACTGTACTATAGCAAAAGGTACTAATTGTTTTCTTGCTAGGGTAGTGTACCGTTCCCACAAAAACTAGGATTTCGTTCATTTCAGCATTAACACATGAATTATTCCTGCTACATTCGATTTTCTGCTTGTTTTTGCCAACATCATCATTGTACACCAGCAGTTTTGTCAATTATAATTGTATGCTCATTGAAACAAGCTGATTAGAGGTTAACAAATGTTTTCTTGTGATCAGAATCTTACTGTCTATAAAGCAAAGTGTATCAAAAACAATACTGAGTTAACACAACACGTCACTGAGATTACCAAACAAATAAATAATATAGTTGAACCCAACATTCAGGTCATAAACACAAAAGCGGTATCTTTACAGGAACATTTAGAGCAACAAGTCAGAGTGTGTGAACCGAGATAGGATTTAGAGACCGTAAAAATACAAACAAATCAGGGAAACACCATATTCAGGACTTAACTAACCAGACCAAAGATTGCCTTATGCAGATAAATAATATCTAAAGCAAACATATCATATAAGTACAACAACTACATACCGATACCCAATACTTTGACATATGATATAATGATTTACAAACAGTACAGAAGGAAGTCATAACTAGGGCCCGGATATATATGCACGTAAAACATCTAATATATGCATGCAAATATGCACAAAAAAGTCCTAAAATATGCACTAACAATTAAAGAATATGCACTAACAATTAACGAATCTACACTAACAATTAACGAATATACACTAACAATTAACGAACATGGACTAACTATTAAAGAATATACAGTTATCAAATGATTTATTTTATGTCAACTCACTGATATACACGTTTCATTCCTTACAAAATGATGAATCACAATATGTTACCAACAGTTTTTCAATGTTTTCAGGGGTCAAAGATTTTCTGTTGTCAGACAAAATTAGTTTATAAGCCGAAAATGATCGTTCCACGTCAACGGACGTTATTGGGCAATACTTGTACGATGGTGCTGACTGTTCGGAACATTCATCTGGCAAAGATTGTGTGGTTCCACTTAAATACGTATTAATTGATTGAATCTTTTGCAGACCTGGGTTTGAGTCTAACACCCTGCTGAGTTTAGATTTAACTTTTTCTCCAATTTCACCAGGGACGGCATTTAAAGAAGAAATTGTTTTGTGAAGTAACTGAATAGACTCGTGAAGGGGTGCACCGCTAGTTTCTAGACCCTTAATAGCATTAGAAAGTGACGAATAGTGTACATGGATGAAATTGATATCTCGATATACAGTATCACAATCAAATGCGCACTTTGCTTCACGAACACACGCAGCACGATCGTCATGACCAATACTTGTAACCACATCTTTCACTTGATGAAAGTTCTCCTGGTAGAACAGCACTGCAGACAACCAAGTTCCCCATCTAGTGAGAACAGGTTCCGGTGGAAGAGGAACCTCAGGCAGACGATCCTTATAAAACTGTACACGCGCTGGTGCTTTTAGGAACACTTTTTTTCCACTTGAAATTACTTTGTTAACTGAAGGAAATAGAGAACGTATCTCTTCTGCAATGCGATGTAATCCATGCGCCAAACATGTAACATGGATCAGATTGGGGAAAAACACTCGAAGCGACTGACCAGCTTTTAACATATATGAAGCTGCGTCTGTGATTAAAACACGCACCTTGTAACAATCACTCTCCGATTCAGTAGGCCACAGAAGTCGCAGGGAATCGTTTATAAATCTTGCAATTGTACTGTGGTTGGTTTTCTCTAACACTTTGGTTGAAAGTAAATGTGGTTTTCCGGGTTCTTCTTGACATAGTTTGCCCACTATAAAGTTCGCTACGTATCGGCCACATGAATCGGTTGTTTCATCTACCGATATCCAGACACAGTTCCCTCCTATGTCAGACCGAATTGAATCCAGGACAGAATCGTGTAGAGAGAGCAAATAATTTTTCCTGAGGGTGGATTCATCCGGTATCCTTTGATTAACACAATACTTTTGAAGAAATGCTCGTAGATCTGGATTATTCAATTTATGCAGCGGGATATTGCTGCATACAAAAGCCTTACACAGGTCAGCAGAGAATGTATTAACAGACCGTGATACCTGAGTTAAAAGTAGCTGTTGCGTGTTCCTTTTCTTTTCTTTTGACCTGAGATGTACAGCTGTTTTAGAATGCTGTTCAAGTTGAAATTTTTTCTCACATTTTATATTCTTCTCACATACTTGACAGTACACAACTTCACCGTCACTAGAATAGTCACTGTTGCCTGAAATCCACTGCTTAATTAAAACTGATCTTGTGCATTTTTCTTTAGGCATTTTTGGAGTCAGATTAAAGAAACTTAATCTTAGCACACGAACACTCCTGTCAACACAAACTTTGAGAGGCTACTGTTTTTGGAAAGGAATGTACACGTCCCTTTAAAAGTACGAATCCCTCAGGTCTGGAAGCCAGGAATCTGTTCTCAGGAAAACTGGCTCGTACCGCAATTAGGGGAATATTCCCGAAAAGATTAAAGAAAACCGCTGGCCTTCCCGGTAGTTGTCGCACGAATAAACACACTGGTAGATAACGAATATTCCAAGTGGGGGTAAATACTTGTGACTGTCGTCTCCTCAAACAAGAATTTGCCGCCTGAGTGAGAATAGAGCTATTCTTTGATTTTGCCGACCCCACCCGCCCTTCCCGTGAATGTTACCGCTCAGGGCAGTAGAGAAGGTCGCCGCCACACAAATTTTCCATTTGCAGCACCTCCAAACATGTCACTGTGTGAGTTTGGATAAGGTAGAAAATTCTCTACATGTGAATGCCAGTACAAAAAAATCCTGTTTACTCCAAGAATTTAACTTACTTGTTGCGGTTGCCAAGGATGTCCAACATACAGGTACATTAGGCTTTACAGTTTCTTCAGAAGTATCGGATATTCAGTTATGAGATGAAATAAAAGCTAAAATATGCACATATCCATAAAATATGCACTAACCCTCAAAATATGCATTTGCATATGCGCATATGCTTTTTTGAAAAATCCGGGCCCTAGTCATAACATACAAAGAAAGGAGTGATACCTATCTCAGAGACAAAGTTTATAATAGTATCCCTATATTGGCTACTGATGCTTCACTATCTGCTCCCATTAAGTTTGATGTAAAACAGTTTAATCCATATGAACCCATCCATCCAGTGAGTTTCCTCAGTAGTTTCAAGATGAATCAGACATTCAGACAATAGACTGACCCAGAAAAAATCAGTTGTGTGTTTCAACATATGCTGGGTACCAGATGGGATTGGGGTGAAGTTAATATTTCCAAATATAACACATATAAGCAGTTTAAAAATGCATTTCTTCAATGGTATTCGTTCCCACAAATACAATATCAAGCCAAAAGACAACTTTGCAAAGCTCACCCCTATGAACAAAGGGTCGATTAACATTAGTCAATTTTTTTTATAAAGAAGTGGTGAAGACATGCCATTTTTCCATACCATTATCAGAAGAAGTGTTAGTCAGAGATATTACTAGTCGAATGCCCAAATCCATTCAAGCAATATTGTATGATGTTATCACTGTGCAACAAGCAGGGAACAAATTAGCAGCATTGGATATGCAAGATGCATAACATATGACAGTAAAAATGACAGGTGCCAATATCAGAATCGTGGGAATAACGACACACAAAGGTAAAAGCATAATATATTTGCAACTGGTAACAACAGTCAGTGACAACATCACAACACATACATGAATAATGAGAACACTCACCAGCAAACAGATCAAGGCAGTGTCAGTAGTAATAATACTAACTGAACATTCTCAAATGGTATAACATGAGGAAAGTGGAGTATTAGAGGTTTAGGTAAGGGAAGAGGTGGACATTCTAACTCAAACCATACACCATCAACAAACAATCATCCCCAGTCAGAAGACACTGGCACACACCCATCACAACTTTCATCTACCATAAAAAAAGTGTGGATCTGGTTTAATAAAGGAGTGTAGTTTTACAGTCACTTGCCAAACACCATTTTTTGTAAAGCTGTACACTACATTTCTAGTAAAACTGCAACTAGTAGATGAGGAGATTAACAGAATGCTTGATTGAAAAATAATATGTTGTTCCAACAGACTATACAACAATTCCTTGGTAATGATTCTGAAAGCTTCCACATTCACTGTATGTATTATTTTGGTTTTCCAGGTAGTGCCAGAAAAATTTATTAAAACCTAATGTTTTGGATATTATGCTGTAGCCGCTGAGAAAAGCCACAGCACAATGCCAGAAATGTTAGGTTTTAATAAATCAATGTGGCTCCAACCAGAGAACCAAGATAATACAACCTCTTGGTAGTTGTTACAAAAGCAGATCAGTCAGTGCACCTGGTACTAGACACATGAAGACTAAACAAGTTCCTACCAACTAAACGTGACCACTCCAACTGATGAGATTTTGTACTATTTTACTGGAAAATGCAAATTCATTTAATTAGATTTAACTTATTCCTTGAAGAAGATGCCAGGAAGTAAACAGCTTTTGTTTATCACAAACGTTGTTTCCATTTCTATGTTTTACCATTTGGCCATAAAAATGCAGTATCAAATTTCATCCGGGTGCTAGACACTGTTCTGGGACTGTATCTACTCAGAAAGGTCCATGTATACATGGACGACATTCATATTGCCAGTGAGATACTTGAACAACACTGAGAAATACTGAGGGAAGTCCTCATAGCTTTTGGAAAGGTAGGCATGACACTCAAATTAAAGAAGTGTATTTTTCTCACATCACACATTGAGTTTCTCCGACATATCATTACACCAACAGGGATTACTCCAGCTTAAGATAAACTAGCAGCAATCAAGAACATTCCCCCCTGAAAAAAAAAAAAAAAAAAAAGCTTAAGAGTATTTTTTAGGGCTATGTGGGTATTACTGTAAATTTATAAAAGGACAAATTTTGAATAGTCTCAATTTTGTAGAATTAAGAAAACAGAATACCATGTGGAAATGGCAGAGGAATGCGAATGTGATTTCCAGAACAAGGATATTCTTCCACAGAACATTACATTATACATCCGAATATGGCTTAGGTGTAGAAGTTTTTCAAGAGATTTCAAATAATAATGAGCTCAGCAGTAGACCCATCACTTTTCCAAGTAGGCTTCTTGAGCCAACAGACACCAGTGATGCCAATCTTGTACAGACCACCTACACCACGGTACATTGGTGCTCATTAGGACACATCATAACTTCTCGGTGGTTAATAATGAAATAAATAAATTCCTGCCACTATACAAGGGACCATAGGAGGTCAGAGAAGTCCACAATACCAATGCTTATATACTAATTGATTTTAAGTCATAGATCATAAAAGTATTTAAAGCCATTTAAGAGTGGTGTGGTGGACTAGCAAACTTTTTTTCATTCACCTCACCACTTCCTGAAGAGAACATATACTTGTGGGTAAAACACTTCAGTCATGTGAGCAATAGTGCTTATCAATAACACTCAAAGTAAGGATATTTACAAATTAACACATTATTACATCAGTTATGTACAATTAGCCAAAAATGACGGGTTTAACTGACTTTCTGGCAATTGATTTCTTTTTGGTTGTTTACCTAAATAGAAATTTTATAAAATAAAGCTCATTATGGTGTAATTTCTTGTCCCTTGTGATGTAGCAAAAAGTTTCAGTTGTCAATTTGGTCCAGGTTGCGTTTCAGCCTAACTACAATCTTCGCCAATATAGCCGGTAGAAAATCAAAGCTTCATTCACACGCGAATTTATACATTCCCTGAATCACATGTCAATGTCATCATGCATCATGCGATACAAACTTTATCCAAAATCTTCATAGTTTCTTACAACTTTCTTATTGTCTATGATGAAGATCGATGTTTTAACGCCTGGCACAGCTTACATTCGACTGAAATAATGACCCCAGTGTAAACGAAGGATGCTAAAAATAAATCTTAACTTCTTACGTCATGTAATATTAGTTTCAATTGTGGTTTAGGTTGCATGGATCGCGAACAATTTGGAACTTCTTTCATTCAAACCAAGTAATCATATCACTAAAAAAAAAGCAACTACTAATCAATATGACAATTTAAACAAAATTCAGACTTTTCTTTCAGTATTGTAGCAATTCCTTTCTTAGCAATTGTTGAAATAAATTGAATTGTTATAAAATAAATGCAATTCCTATTGCCTGGCGCTATGACAAAAGGTTTCGGTTGCTATCCTGGTCCAGGTTGCATTTTAAAACTAACCACATACGGGAGTAGTTTACATCGTGATTCATGATATCAAAACGTGACATAGTGCTCATGAAACCTGCTTAAATAACTGATAATAGCTAAATTCAACATGCTATTGCTGTTATAAGGTTCATTATTTATTTTTGTCCAGGCTGGATTTCAACCTAACCACAATCTTGGGTAATACTGCCGCTCCAAAATGAAAGCTTTAATCACATGCACATTGATGGTGATGTCATGTATCGTGACATAAGTATAAAATAAGTTGTTGTAAGAAGTGAATTATACAACGCAGGAATATATTTATTTCCTATCAAGAAACGTTGCCAACGTTTTTACAGTTGTTGCTGTACAGATGCTATCTTTGACGTGAATATTTGAATTGGCGGTTTTGTGTTGTGTTAATTCGTAATTTTCATGTTACTTCACATCTAACGTAAGCTGCCTTTTGCTTTCATGTACACTTTTTCTTAAAAGGTATGACCATAGGAACGTATGTGGTAAATTTCAAACGAATAGCCCAATTCTTTGGGCCTCGTTTTTATTTTGCCATAGTCAATAATATCACAAAATGAACGTGTGCAACAGTTTTCCGACCAAAACGACAATTCATTGATGAGATACATTACGCAACAACATAAATTTCATCAAAAACATTCAATAGAAAAGAAAGGTAATAAACCAAAAATATGCAACGTGATTCAGACCGATATTACAACGTTTGAATAGCTGTCATAGTTACACATTGCGGAAATATGTAATAGCCTCAGTAATATTACTCAGTGAAATCAAAGAAGATTAAAATAAATCTGATAAACTTACATTATTAATTGTAGTGTAGGCTGCACAATTCGAGATGAGTGGGCAACTATTTTGGTTCAAACGAATTAATAATTACAATAATAGGTACAGTTTAAATTATTTTGAAAAAAAGCTAAATTATTCATGCCCTCTGCCGTAGCGTCAAATTCCAGTTGTAATTCTGATCCATTTTAAGTAACACTTTAACCAAACTTTTCTCGACATTGATGCTCGAAATACAAAGCTTTTATCTTACAATATCTATGGGCAAAGAATTTAAGGAATACTTCAATATATCAAAAGAATATTACGTAAATATAAGCATCTAATGATTGATATATCGATTTTAAAACAATACATAC
Organism: Vandiemenella viatica; assembly: GCA_031002005.1. Classification (NCBI taxonomy): domain Eukaryota; kingdom Metazoa; phylum Arthropoda; class Insecta; order Orthoptera; family Morabidae; genus Vandiemenella; species Vandiemenella viatica. The sequence continues at coordinate 305,656,734 of CM061920.1, read as the reverse complement.
TTTTCTTTCAGTGTTCTGTGAGTTAATTTATTCATTGTTGCTTGGAAATGATATTAAATAACGTGCTCTCCCACAAATAATATCGTAAAGCATTACGTCATAGCGCAATGTCATAGATTGACGTCACCGCGTGACATGACATAGGTGTGACACGCTACATTAAGCCTATTATACTAATAGATAATTACATGCCTAATTCCCTATACCCTTTCCTGGACTACAACTCCCATTGCTTTATGCTATCATTGCCTGCTACATTCCTTATAATTCATTGGCTTTCTCCCATCTGCTATAATGGCTGTTGAAGTTGTCTCGCTATGCCACTCCATAGTTCCATGGCTGCATAGCTATCCAGACTTCCTATTCTGCCCAGGGTCTCCGACACCCCATCTGTTTGGCGACGAGCGTAGACTGAAGACCCACTGACTGACTGACTGACCCTTTCTGTGCCCGTGTATCTCAGTTTTGTGAAGCTCTCCCCTCCATAGATTCTATAGTGGGGAGTAACCCTAGCCAATAGCAATAATTCTTTCCCTACCAGCTGCCTCCCAATGATGTCTTGCTACAGCTTAATTCTGCTGACTATCTGATCCACTTTGATGTCATTGTTGCCTGTGTGCTTGGATTCCAGAGCTTCTCACTGTTTTTAATATCTGTTGTAACTACCCCTGTTTTCAACTTTCCCTCAACTTCTGTAACTTTAGTAACTGTAGCCTAAAATTCCTTGTCCATCCACTACAGTGCGAGCATGAGAACACCACTTCTCCTCAGATGTATTTAACTGTATCATTTAGTTTACAATTTTTTTCTTTTGCTTTTGTTTTCATCTTCTTTTTGTAAAGATAGATTGCAAGGTCAAAAAAGTACCACACTACTAGTGAGTTCACAAAGAGATAGACTTATGTTGCAAGTATATGTCAGTCATATGAACATATGGACCACAATTTGGGCCACATTTATAATCACCTCTTCCTCTGCCTTTAAGACTACAAATTCTCTATGTCAACCATTTGTGTTGACTCAATTATTAGCTTGCAAGATGAACTAAGTACCATAGTGTTTTGCATCGTAAATGTTTAAATGAACTCCCTGGCACAATCTATGTATGTTTGTCTAATTATTATAAATATCATTAGTATTACAGCAACTAGCCATAAAATATGGTACTCAATTGAAAATAACCTAAGCTTAAATGCACTTGTCCATGACAGTAATATGTCATTTTGTAATAATACGTATTTTTTGGATAAAAATGTAACTTAATTGTATAAATGGGGGAATATGTGTATGCTCAAATCTATGAAATTTGATCATTTTTTGTTAGATAATAGCATAAAATATATTTGTTGTATGTGTTTCTGTACCAGGAACCAATATGAGCCATAAATAGGGAAAGTTGTAAAATTACCATGTTTTAATGTATATTTGGAGGACAAATGTATGAAATGAATAGATAAAGAGCAGAATTGTGAGAGGACGCTTCAAAATCAAAAATGCCTCTAATTTTTGAAGGCCCAACTCCAAAAACAAGTGTTATTTTGGAGGAGGTTGTAACACAAATGTTAGCCGAGTTAGTAGGAGAGACGTAACAAACAATTTTGGTAAAGCAGAGAGAGTGCTACCCAGTAAGATAGAACAATAAAGTGGTAAGGTCCTAGGATAAAGTGGAGAATGGAGATACTTAGCTAAGAAGTAATCTCTTTTGTTCTAAGTGGAGAAGAAACCCACGATTCACCAGATTGGCCCATGTGATGATTAGAAAAGTGATGACTAACTGAAAGATGAAAAAGACAAGTCGTCATGTTAGTATAGACAGTAATATTCAAGTTGGTGGGTTGTGCAAATGTGCCTACTTTGTAGGTAGTAAAATAGGGCGTGTAACCATTTGGAGTGTAAACCATGTCGTGTCCATGTTAGAATAATCCACAATGTATCAAAATGAAACTGGAGAACTGTAAAACTAATTGACCATGTACAACAAATGTGTGAGTTTTTATTTGAATGTTCCTAGTTGCAAACCTGCAATTTTCAGATGAGAAGTTCATTGTTAGAGATGGACTTGGAATACATGCTTGGTACCGGCCTGGAAAATGTTTGGATGTTAATAAACTACTTTTAAATGGTATTTCAAATTGATGTCAAATTCTTTGTAGTATCCTTTAGAGAGGAACACTTAAACAGAATTTTATTTGATGTTTTTGCATAAGAAAATGGTGACCATGATCACTATTGAACCTGTATAAACTGTTGTGCTGAGGATCCTTACACACCACTCAATAAAATCCTCACATGTCAAAATATATAATATCTGCACAAGATGTCACAAATTATTGCAGATAATTCATTACTTGTTCTCAGAGGGAATGTGCATATGTTAAGGGTTTATAATGTGCTTGGTGCACAATATTGTGATCCTCCATTGTGGTGGTACAACCATGGTTAACTGGAACCTGTGGGTGTGTAGACTTCTGCAGTCGTTGTCCATGTTGTCTTGGTTGTCTGGATTAAACCACATCAATTTATGAAAACCTAATGTTTCTGCCATCATTTTGTGAACTTCTTCAGAGGACTGTCAAGGCTGGAATCACTGTTGCCTATATGTAGCTCCTGAAGAGCGCGCTAACCATTTGGAGTGACGTCACCACCACCAGCGTAGCCGGTCCAATGGGATGCTTGCGTCCCGCACTTTCCTAATAAAGCATGATCATATTTGGTCAAGTTGTAGCCCACCATCCATGTTCATATTATCTAGGTCTCTTTTTAATTTCTAGCGCTTCTCTGATATGCCTGGGCCACCATCTGCTTTCATGAACCAGTACACTAAATAAAATTACATGCCCACTGTCGGAGGAATGTTGTGCTACAGCTGATTTGCTGATGTCATTATTTTTAAGATGTCTTATGTGTTCACACAGCCTTTCCTTGAACGTCCGTCCAGTCTTGCCAATATAAACTTGGCCACAGCTACATGGTATTTGGTGCACGCACACTGTCTCTCCTCCCGTCTTTAACCTTTATGGGCCCATCCAAAATCTTCCTAGGCGCTCTGTATATCGAACGGATATTTTTTTTCTTTAGCAGCTGACCTAATTTATCCATCATCCCCTGAACAGAGGGTAATACAGACATGGGTCCGTCTGTTTGCCTTTTGGATTCAACTTCCAGTGCCGGAGCACAAGGAAGTGCTTGAGGTTCAAGCCTTGCGGAGGCCTTATTGATAACATTAAGGCTGTAGCTGTTGCCAGAAATATCTCCTTCAAAATTTCTTTTTCAGCGGCTACGCTCACTTCGTCACTGACTAAGGAAGCATAAATGGTTAAAGTTTTTAAAATGCCGCATTTCACTGCTGGATGGTTTTGTGAGGCTGCATGCAAATATCAATTCGTGTATGTGGTCTTGCGATAAACTCTGTGGCCCAATGAGTGTTGCAATATAATGCATGTAGGGATTGAGGAAATTGTTAAGGAGTGGTCGAGGTTTGTCAGATTATACAGAGGGTAAATGGCAGTCTTGAGAAGACTGCCACCTCTGTTCTGACATTCGACACTCTGATGTTGGCCAAGACAATCAGGTTTCATCAGTTGAACATATGCCTTTATGTTCCAGATCCGGTTTAGAAAGAGACAAGAGTATCTTGAAGTAAGAAAGATATAGAAGTTAAAAACCACTGATCCACTGATCAAATAATGTACAAAGAAGCTAAGAAGTGGGTTACAGACCTTGCCTGACTCATCTTATCTATAGTTTTCTCTTAAATGTTTACATCTTTCATTAGGAAAATAAGTGCTGCCACTCAGACATCCATTGTAGACATGAGCACAAATATAATATACTTGTCTGAATGCAAATATAGCACAAAACACACTAAGATAATAACAATAAAGACCTTGGAAGTCAGTTGCAACACATCTGCACATCGCATTGGCAGTAGTTTCAAAGGTTCTTCTGCCAGCAGCAAAAACATCACAATCTGCTGAATTTGCTGCAATGACAATATTTTCAGCAGTAGTGGCAACAGCAATAACAGAACCCACCAATGGAAAGAAAAGCTACCAGAAAATCAGTGTTCCAAATTTCAGCCATATGGATCCAGAGCAAATTATGAACTCCCCTTACACATCCCCTTCCAGTCTACATAGTGGGAGGAAAGAGAAAAGGAAGAGGCCCAAAAAGGGAAGGGAACCCTGAGTGTATGAAGCATTTATACAATTTGAGATGTCTGTCGCATCTTCTGACCCAGAAGACATCAAAATGCTTGTGGATGAGCCTACTGCCATTCATCGGCAGGCAAAGGATCAAGAACCACATCAGCTGGGGCAGGTGAGGTTAAACAGGTAGGACAATAGCTTGTTTATACTATGGGAAATGGATTCGGCCTTATATAGAGCCACAGACACCAAGCCGGGGCCTGACCTGATCCAGTACCATATGCAGAGGCGTCTTAGAAAAGATAATAAAGAGTACCTTCCAGATATTTTTAATGGTATTTGGAATGATGGTTAATTCCCCAACTAGTGGAAACAAACAACATTAATCACTCTTTTAAAACCATAAAAGGACAAAATGTTACCAGATATCTGCCATAACATTGCCTTAATGAGCTGCTCTGAGAAGACACTAGAGCACATGGTATACCATGGCCAAATATGGTTTCTCAACTTCCAAAATATGCTGAGTTGCTTTCAGTGTGGTTGCAGGAAGTTCTGTTCCATTTTGGACAAACTGATCCTTATGGAAGCGACCATAAGGAACTCATTCATTTGTGTCCAACATCTTGGGGCCTACCTAGTGACATGGAATTATAAAATAGCTACATTAATGGAAATTTAGGAGAAATCTGCTCCATTTTTTACAATCATATTTATCACAGTGTTGCTTCTAATATGAGCTAGTTGTGAAATATGATATCTTTTTTATGCTGAAAAACAGTTTCCTCAAGAGTCAGGTTTAAGTGTGATTCTTTTTGTCATCGCTATCAACAGCATCTCATCTCTAATAAGAAGTACCATTCAATACACCTTATTTGTTGGCGAATTTGCTATTTTCTGTTCATCAAGTAGCTTGAAAGTTGTTGAGAGGCAACTGCAAATTACACTAAGCAGGCTAGATAAATGGTCAGTAGCCGAGAAAACCAGGTGTGTGTCATTTAATCATAATTTTAGTCTTTTAGCTGAATCTTGTCTTACTTTAAGGAGTAGGCCTACCTTTTTAAATTTTATTGATATTTTTCTGGGCCTCATTTTTGACAGCATACTCAGCTTGCTGCCATGTTTTAGAAATGTGAAAACCAGAACCCTAAAGGTTCTGTGGAGTAGGGTTGCAGAACATTTCTAACTACTGCAGTTTTTTAGAGCTTTTATACAGTCACGTTTGTAGTACAGCTGCATTCTATTATGGTTCATTGCAGGGCAGTTATTTGCAGAGTTGTACACTGTCCATCATGCAGGAATCAGGTTTGTCATTGGTGCATATTACTCCAGTACTATTCCTAGCATTTGTGCTGAGGTGGGTAAACCACCACTTGTCATCCATCAGAATCTCATGGTGCAACATATCATTCACATTGGCACCTGGCAGTCCCATTTACAATGCAGTTACAAATCCACCTTTCAAATGTTTCTACACTAATCATCATAGAGGTACCAAACCCTTAAGCTCCCATCAAGGGTTGTTTTAGAAGAATGTGGTTACAAGTTGCCTCCTTTTATTTCCAGTAACCTTGTTTTTAAAAAGACTCATAACAATTTATCACTGTTCTGGTTCTACAATCTATTTATCACTCACAATGTTTTTATTAGTATTTTTAGTGATCATTTAAAGCAGCATGGCACATTTACTTTGGTATATATTGATAGGTTTAAACAGGCTAATGGAGTAGCTTACTGTAGTTTTCCCTCAAGCTGGATAGCAGGTGTTGCATATACACTGAAGGGTTTTATGCTTTAATAAAGTTGATCCAGCATATGAAAGAAAATTGCAATTTGGGGTAAAATATATGCTGTGATGCTCTCAGCTGCATTCAGGCATTAGGAAACACATGCCCAGCAGACCAAATAGTCTAGAACATGCTCTCCACTCCCTCCATGTATTTGGAAAGGTTGTATTATTTTCTTGGATTCCCTGCCATGTGAGTATTAGAAGAATGAGACAGCAAGTGAAGCTACCAGTTTAGCCTGTAGCAAGGCCAGAATTGACTTTACTTTGGTCCCAAAGTCAGACTTTGCATCAGTGGTGAAAAGAATTATCCTTCAATGTATGTCGTACCCAGTGGCTGGAAGTCAAGCAGAACATTTTCCAGTTGGTCTAAACAGCCATTCAGCCTTCTAGTGGGAGAGAAGGAATAACATTCACCTTGTTCATCTTAGCATAGGACACTATCAATTGACACATTGTTTTCTGTTCTACCAAGAGGACCCACCAGAATTTGATGCTTATAGCATTCATTTAAAAGTGGTGTCATAGTTTAACAGACTGGAGTATAATTTGAAGTTTTTATGGCAGGCATTGGCCTTGCCAACAATTTGTCCTTTACTTTATACAATGGCAGTGACAACAAGGTCAAGATTTTAAATTTCTGTGTATTGGCTAGTCTTGTCCCAAAAAGTTTGGACTGGTTGGCACACATCCAAAAGTACCAGGTTTTTAAATGTTATTTTTATTTATATTACTAGTTGACCCGTTCAAATTTCAATAAAATTGTTTGTGATTGTTTTGTGAATTTCTGAAAAGTTGCTGAAAATATATGAACAAAGTAAAAATGAGAAAATTACATAGTTCTTAGTGATTATTGTATTTATTAAAGATTGTGTCCATGATTATTCAGTTTGAGGAGGAATATATTCATAAGTATGCCAATGGGAAATTTTACATGCGATATGAATTCTATCAGCAGTACACCACTGAAACGCTGGAAACGTATGATGTGGCTGGAATGTGATCAACTTGGAACCATACAGTTTTGTTACAAAATTTAAGTCACAATTAAATTAAGTCAGAATTCCATGCCATCCAAGTTATTTATTTTCTTCAATTAAATTTAGAATCTCAAGGTATTATAATTACATTTCTGTCATCACATCACCTAACTTGTTTTAATTGTTTTGTAGATCTTGCATCATTCAGTATAACACCTCCCAAGTCTTTTTATGTGCCAATGTACATTAATCTCAAACAATCAATTTTAAATGCTGCAGAACTTTGTCAATCACACAGTTCTTTGAAAGGTTGCATGCTGGAGTTTCATTGATTTGCATTTTCAATGGCAACTTAAATGCTGAATGAGCTGTTTGACTGCCTTCCAAAAATGTAGCTGCAATTCCTGATGAAGCAAGTGCTAGTGCAATTTCATTCTGCAATTGTATTGTTGCCAAAATCAATGAGATCAAAAACATTTTTCCAATTCCACTGGGACCGTACAAGAAGATATCTTTCAAGAGCATATTTTTCTTCCTGATTCAACAGTGGAACATTCTTTTGAACTGATTCTCTCAGAGCACCACAATCATATTGTTTATCGCATTTCAACTCTTGATTAAATGTGCCATGTTTTGGACGATTGGGCACTGTCTTGACTAGTTGAAGTAGTACCTTGTTCAATATCATCAAGCCCATATCCTCAATTAAAATCAAAGGAATAGAAATAAAATAACAAAATCGTTGGTCAGATCGCAAAACAACACAATAATAAAAACAAAGGTAATTTTAATTTAGGATGGAATGCGTTTTCCCTGATTTTTCTCCCAAACTTCCATTTTCTTTAACAGAAACCATTTAATTGAGTTATTTCCATCCCTGGAGAAGAAGGACCAAAATAAATGAAGAATTACACATAACCATCGTTTGACTGTTGTGTAATGGGTTTGTACAAAAAAAAAAAAAAAAAAAATCCAATTTTTCCAATTTTCCCAGTAATTTTTCAGATTATTCTTTCCTTAAAAATTTTATTGAGACAATTATAAACATTTCAACAAAAATTGGTCAGCACAAAAAAAAGCACTTTTCCCGAATTTTCATGGCAACGTTTTCAATGTTTTCTTTTCTAAAAACGCTATTTGAATGATTATGATCATTTTTTAAAAAAAAATAGCCAAATTGGTCGATACAGTAAAGTATTATCTATTTTTTTGAACTTTACAATTTTTCTGAGTTTTTCTCTCTTTAAAATCTTATTCGAACTATAAAAAAATAACCAATGTTAATCGGTCCATTAAAAAAATTACTTTCAATTTTTCCTGATATTTCCAGGTAGCAATTCAAATATTTCTTTCTCTAAAAACTTTATTCTCACTACTATGAACATTTACAAACATAGCAAAAAGGAACTTCCAGTTATTCCCAAATTTTTCCAGGCAATGTTTCCAATTTTTTTTCTCTGTTAACTTTATTTGGAATATTATAAACATTAAAAAAAAAATAACCAATTGGTGAATAGAAAAAGAGCACTTTCAATTTTTCCTGAATTTTCTAAATTTTCCAGGCAATTTTTCAATTTTTTCTTTCCCTAAAACCCTTATTCAGACTATTACAAAAATCTTTTTTTAAAAATTAATCAGATTGATCCATAGAAAAAAGCACTTACAGTTTTTCAGAATTTTCCAATTTTCCAGGCCACTTATTCAATTTTCCTTTCTGTAATAACTTTATTCTGACTAATACAAACCCTTTTTAAAAAAATATATAGAAAAATTAGTTTCGCCATTCTGAAGTGATGCTATTACCAATGAACAGCATTTCATTTTTATTTATATAGATTAGTTTTTATTGTGTTACATTTTTTAATCTGGTTGCTCATTACACATTATGCCAATGTTATGTTGGTTTGATGTTTCTTTCATCATTTTGGCTGTTTTACAGACACTTAAGTTATTGCTTTAATGGCTCGTTTACAGCCAACATGTTAGTATTTTACTTTATTCTGATGTCTGTATGGCTAATCCCTTTACAGTTAGCCATGCAGACAGTAACTTTGTATATTTTTAGCTAAACTGCCAAACCACTTGTTATTAGAGTGGTAATGACATCATTTCCAAATACACTAAAGCCCCGACAATAATAATAATCTTAATTGATGAAATTGCGATGGTGTGCATGCAATCTCCCTACACACCTGCCTTTCCCATTTCCTCTTACTACCTATTTTGGCCTTCTACTAATTTTGACTTTCAGTGTTTTGGTTAATTATTCATCATTTCCCTTGGTAATTAATTCCAATATCTACACCCTTTCTTATGAAAGAAAATTTTCCCACACTCTTATGCCTGAAATAAAGTGCCAGCTTGTGATCATGGTCATCTTTACCCTTCCACACACCTCTATTAATTTTTCCACCAATATCTTTCCATGCTTCATCACATTCCTATGACTTGCTTCACCCTCCTTCTATCCTCCAATGAATCCCACTCCAGATCCTTTATCATATTAGTTACCAAAAGTGTTTTGCAGTAATTTCCAAAGATAGGGTACAATGTCACATCCTGCTATCATAAAAACATCCGTAGTAATGTTATCCACTCCAGTCCCTTTACATTTTTTAGGTTCCTTAGTTTCTTCATGATATCTTCATATTTAATTTCAAATTATATAATCTTCTCACTTACAGCTGTGTGGATAGGCTCGTTTTCTGATATAACCCCTACTATTCCTGAATTATAGTCCCTAATGTTCTCACTGAAATAATTATTTAATAACTCTACCCTTCCTCAGTTCCTTCTTCTCCATCATTATCAATAAATATCTCAGCACCCTCTCTTCCCCTCAGTTTCCTGCTATAACTATAGAAATTTCTGGACACATAAGTAAGTGGTCCCCCTGAACCAGTAATATTCTTCATAAACTCATCCTTAGAAAGTTTCTTTGACATTATTTATTGATTGTTTAGTTGTTTCAAGAATTCCCTACTGCTTTACTGTTTCCTAACTCTGTTATGTTCTCATCTTACCAACCTCTATAACCTCTTCACCTCCCTGTTATGGTGTGTATGTTCTGTACTTCTCTTTATTTTCTGATTTGGAATAAATATTTCTTCACCTTTTTTATTATCTCCCTGAACTATTCCCACTTCGAGTCTACTGTACTTGCACCATTCTTCTGTTTGCTGAAACTATCCCTGATTTATCTTTTCAGTTCTGAAATTTGTGCTTTTTGTAATTGTTTATATTTTTCCCCCTCAATTCTGGCCCTTGGTTTACCGAATCCATGTGTATGCATCTGAACTCCACTGTGATTACTTATTCCTTCTGTTACTTGACTCCCAATAAAGTTATCATCAGGCTTTATTAGGAAGGTATCCAACATGAAAATCACCGCCAATAATGACTATTCTATGCTCACTTCTGAACTCTGAAATCAGTGGCATACATAAGTTAACAAGGGCCCTGGTGCAAATATATATATATATATATATATATAGGAATCAAATTAGGATAGGGAAATGAGCCACCACTTACCTTTAGATGATGGATGTGGGGTGCGAACACACAGAAAAGACACAAACACAGATAATAAAGTAATTTTCGGGAAAAAACCCTTCTTCAACAAGAGAACATTATGAGAGGTGGGTGCACCCGGAGACTGCCTCACGGAAGACCGCCGGTCGACAAAATGGTGGGGGTAAATTCAAACATGTTTGAATTTACCCCCACCATTTTGTCGACCGGCGGCCTTTCCGTGAGGCAGTCTCCGGGTGCACCCACCTCTCATAATGTTCTCTTGTTGAAGAAGGGTTTTTTCCCGAAAATTACTTTATTATCTGTGTTTGTGTCTTTTCTGTGTGTTCGCGCCCCACATCCATCATCTAAAGGTAAGTGGTGGCTCATTTCCCTATCCTAATTTGATTCCTTTCCGCTACTTAGCGTCTTTTTTTTCATTGTTATTATATATATATATATATATATATATATATATATATTGGGCCCTCAGGACAAATGGGTGACCTATGCTTTATGGCCTCCTCTCACCCCTGAGCTGAGCTTGGGCTCCCTGAGCTGCATTTTGGGCCCCCTGAGATGCATTTGGGGTCCCCCTGAGCTTGGGGGCCCCGGTGCATGACACTGCCTAGCACTCCGATACCTATGCCCCTGCTCTGAATATGATGTAAGCACTTTAGAATTTGAATAAATTCTAGTTTGCTTAGCTTAAAGCATAAGGGAGGGAGTAAGCTTCCCAGTAAACATACAATTTTCATTGCAAGTATGGGAAGTGAGAAATGTTTCATGCAGAAGCTGATACTGCAACCTAACTTAAATAAATAAACCATTTTAATTACAGTAAAGCCACTTAACACACAATACAAGCTCTAAATAAACATTTTTTAATAGTAAAGAATCTTTAAACTAACCCACTATTATCTAACTTGCAAACAATAGATTTTTGCTACGTGATAATTTCACTAATTCTTAACACTTTTAGAGGCAGTAAAGCAATTTCAAAATAATAATAATTCAAAAGAAAGATAAATTCACTAAAATTCCGTAGTTTTAGGTCATGTAAATAGCTTAAATAAAATTTTAAACACCTCGTGGAAAACACTTTCACTTTTAACAGTTTTTTTATCATATGTTTTTGATAATTTTTTGACCTAAAAAGTAGATTCCCTGAATGAACTAAAAATTAAAATTTCATAACATTTCATGCAGTAGGACAGATTTTTATAGACATGTTAAAGTTATTTCATCATCAATCACAACGTGGTAATTTCAAAATTAAATTGCGATTAAACCAAGCCACATATGTAAATAAAACAACTGTTAAAACACGTAACTAAATTCTAAGAAAATTCAGATAACTTCACTTTTTCGATATAAACAACACTTTAATAATTATGAACCAGAAACCAAGGGTTTGCTAGACAGATTTAAACCCAATTTTTGATAAACTAATAACTTTGCTATTACACCACCAATATTAATAAAATTTACACCACTGGAATCAGGAGTTTTTATAGAACACGATGGCATTAATTTTGTTGTGATAATTTTCAATCCAGCAGGGTTGCCTAAAAATTGAATAAATTCAGATAGAAATAGGGGAATCACTACTTAACTTTTGGAATCTTTTTATGAATACGTTGCTTAAACTAAATACATTTATAAAGAAACTTATCATTTGAGAATTCTCACTAAAAACTTTTTATATACCTTGAAAACAAGACTACATGCAGTTAAAGTTTGAACACCTTCTATAACCTCAATCATTTTTTACTATTTTGAATAAGCGTCAGTATACATGTGGTATGCGGATGCTGGTACATAAGCAGAAGCCTAGGAGAGGGGGCTGTCTTTCGATTTCATCTTTAATGTTTCGTCTGTCTCTACTCTGGGAACGTTGTGTGAAAGTAATCTGCACTAGGTATGGTGCATGTGTGTCGGTTAGGCCAAGCTATAGCTGGAAATAGTTGAAATTTGAGGGACCATATGGCTTGAAGGACCACCATGCTTAGTTTTGACGAGTGAGTAGTAATGACTTTGAACAATTAATTTTTCTAAAAAAGGGGTTCGTTCGGTTCTTTTCCTTTCCATATCCTGCAATTTTTGTTGAAACGTTTGTTCGATTGCCTACTCAACTGTAACAGCTATTTTCTAAAATGTGACTTAGAAAATAAACTTCAAATTTTGATTCAAGTGAATTTTTGTGATTTTTGTAGTAAACTGGAACGCTTCCTCAGCTTTGGGTTAAAAAAGCTTTGTGGTGGCCGTTAAGCATTTCAGTTGAGTATTCCAGGCAGGCTACATGGTCATTTAAAATTATTGATGCAGATTTAGAGAACTTTTCACTACCAGGTAACATTCAGTTAAGGTACTAGGCCTATACTTCACCCCGGTATAGTAGCTCTATTCCTTACAATGAATTTAGTTTTTTCCCAAGAGTCTCATCTTTATCATTCATTCTTTCACTATGGTATGCAGCTAACACCCTGACTTTCTACTTTTTATTTACCCAGAAGACTACACCAAGTAACTCATGGTCATGATCTCTGAACAGTAGTGAAATGTAGTAGTCTTTGCTAACGAGTATGAATACCCCTTCCCATTTGCTCCTCTATCATTGCAGTACATTCTGTAACCATCAGAAAAATTTCATAACCTCATCCTACTACCCTTAACTTTCTGCCAATAACTTACACCTCTGGTATACTAGCCTAACCTGCAGTGGCAACAGAATGCATCTCAGCATTTGTAGATCAAACCTTCAAACCAATAATCAACCATCTTTCTTCTCATTTAAAAGAGATTAAGCTTTTCATAGAATTCTCTCTTAGTTTAATTTAATTTAATTTAATTGCAATGGAGCACACGCTCCGGTGGCAATTTCCCTACACACCCATCTTCCCCCTATCCTGCACCTACCTACATTTGCCCTCTACAAATTTTATCTTTAAATTCTTTCAAAGTTTTTCGGTAAATTACTCATCATTTCTCTTGGTAACTCATTCCAATCCCTGACACCCTTACCTAAAAAAGAGAATCTTCCCACACCCTTGTGCCTGAAATCGAGTGCCAGCTTGTGGTCATGGTCATCTTTTCCCTTCCATGCACTACTTTTCATACCTATTGCAATATCTTTCCATGCCTCATCGCCAGTATATGCCCTGTACACTCCCATGACCCTCCTCATCCTCCTCCTGTCTTGCAATGAATCCCATTCCAGCTCCTTTATCATATCCGTCACTGATTGCATTCTGACGATAATTTCCAGAAACAAATCTAGCAGCCCTTCTTTGCACCCTCTCCAACTCCTGTATTTGATACGTAAAATGAGGGTCCCATACTACACTACCATATTCGAGCAATGGTCTGACCAAAGTTTTGTAACCCAATTCCTTGACTTCTCTCGTACATCCCCTCATCACTCTCTCCAACAAGTGCAGAACTTTGAAACCTTTTCCTACCACCTGTCCTATGTGTCCTGCCCAGTTAAGCTTTGTTATCAAAAGTAATTCCAAGATATTTACATTTCAAGTCTTCAGCAAGCAATTCGTTCCCCACCTTATATTCATAATTAACCTCTTGTTTTTTATTTGTGTATCTAATAAGCTGACTCTTCTTTGCATTTATCTTCATTCCATGTTTACCAACCCAATTAGATATCCTGTCCAGATCACCCTGCAACTGTTTACAATCCTCTATCGTTTTGATTCTTTTATACAGCTTTATGTCATCTGCAAACAATCTAATTTCAGATAGTAAACAATCAACACAATTATTCATTAGAATAATGAATAGGAATGGTCCCAATACGCTACCCTGTGGCACACCCATTTTTACTTCCACTTCTTTTGATACGACATTTCCTACCCTAACTTTCTGTTTTCTACCTTTTAAAAATTCTTCTACCCAGCAAATGACTTTCTTATCCACTCCCAATGGTTTTTACCTTATTTACTACCATTTTATGGCTTACTCTGTCAAACGCCTTAGACAGATCTAGTGCTAAACTATCAATTTGGCCTCCCTTGTCCATTTCATCTGAAATATCTTGCATATATCCCACCAACTGAGATGTACCTGAAAATTTCATAACTGTTCTTTACTTTAATTATATGTGTAGGTGTGAGTGAATATTAGTATTTTTGTCATCTCTTGTGCTAAGTAATTATTACTCTCTCTTTTTCCTGTTTATCATTGGAAACATGTTGGTGCAGTTAGGCAATGCATGCAGTCATAGACTATAGTTTCCATAGGTTGGATACCTCTCTTCAGATCAGAATAGTGGCAACTGGGAAAGGCATTTGTTTCAGCAAAACCTTTTATCTTTGTGACCATCTTGAAGGTGAGAATTAAAACTTGCAAATCATGAATGCAGAGAAAGAAAATGCTAAGTATCATAACAATTCAAAAAATTTGTAACAGTTTATTGAAACACACCTCAATTTAGCAAAGGACATTAAAAATATTTAAGAAGCTGCACTATGTCTGATTAATCTAGAATATCCAGTGGAATGAGAAATATCAGGTAATAATAAGCATTACTCACTATCTGTTCATTGAATTAAATTTATGTTTTAGATATCATACATCTACACACAAAAAATTGTAATCCTCCCCCCCCCCCCAATCCAAGTGTCAACTATCAGAAGGAAATGAAGATCAAACTTGGAAGTATCAATATAAGAGGTTGTGTGTTAACTCTTACTTTGTTTTACAAATTATGCTTAACAATTTCTTCAGTGTTCGACAAAAATAATCTTTTTTTCTGACTAGATGCTTCAATTGCTCACATTCATAGTTTTTTCTTCTTTCAACAGCAGATTTTTGTTTCAGTATCAGCTTTTTAGTGGTTGAGTATACTGATCACTTTCTGAAGTTTAAACAAAAACAATACATATTACTTGAATTGTAATCTTAGAATTATTATCTAGATTACCACATAATTTTCATAGTCTTCTTAGCAAAGTAGTGTGTTTATTCTATATAACTTTAATATCAACCAAGCTGAGAAGGTTGAAATGAGTTATATATGTCATATCATTTTGATACTGGTTGCAACAATTAATATAAAAGAAAATAAAGAAAGATTTTGAAGAAAATGGTTGTGCATGGTTATGTTACAATTGGAAAATATAAAATTGATGTGACAACAGTGGTTGTATAATATCATATATTAGAAAAGGCACATATGACAATAAGGTTTGAAAGGGAAAGTAAACCAATCATTAGTATCAAATGAAGTCAGGAGGCCTGTGTCAAACACTAAAACACTTTACATTATTTTGGTATAGATCGTAATAATGTTCAGAGGTGAGACATATTGCAAGTGTATCAGGTATATATCTACTGAGAGATCAGTTTACTCTCCCTATCCTGCTTTATTTGTATTTCACAACAGCATTTTAACCATCACTATTATCATTAAAGGCATATATGGCTATTCATATATAACTATTGTCCTGCTATAACACAAGCCATACCAATTTTAAATTGTAAATGACAAGGAAGGGGAAAATAACTCATCACTCACAAAATTGAAGGCTGCAACAAACGAAAAACATGTATGATGAAAACTAAAATACACAAACAATTAGAGCTTGTATATTTAGAGGAATTATTATGACAAACTTCTGAATATCTTACAACTTATTTTTCTTGGTGTATTAATAGTAATTTTCATTTATATTAACAGTATTGGATCAAATGAAATATTTAATATCAAAATAATTAATATTAGTCCTATATTTTTTGTATTAGTAATATTATGCTATTATAGAGGCAAAACTTTATTAATTCATGAATGAGCAATAGAGACACAATAGTACAAAATTTCTCAAATACAGAAATATTTGAATCAATTATAAAATTATATAATGTACCATCAAATTGAATAATAATAATTTATCTATTAATTACAGTAGTAAAAATTATTAACTTTACAGCAGGACCAATCCGAAAAATAATATATGAATAAACCTATATGTATTAGTAACCACCCCATGCCATGCACACCTCCAACCACATGGCTCATTCCTTATAACACGAATAAGGTTTAAAACCTAAAAATTGTGTATTTTAGTGTTCATTATATATGTTTTTTCACTCGTTACAACCTTTAACTTTGGTGAGTGATAAGTAATTTTTACTTTCCTTGTAATTTATATTGCCTAAATCCATTTCCTTTTTCCTTAGTTTCATTACAATTTTAAATATATATATATATTATATAATATATATATATATATATTAGCTGATCACAAATTTCTTATCCTAGTTTAAATCTCTTAATTTCTTTTCTTAGTTACAATTCAATTTCTTATAGAAAAACTCTGCTGTATTTACATGCTCTGTATGTTTTAAGCCTCATAACTGCCATTTTAAAATGACATAACAGTAGATAATTTACATTCTAATGTCTCTAGAGATTAAGAGATCTACGAGGTTGGAAACAGCTTAGCAGCTACTACATAAAAACAGTATTTCTTTGGTGTAATGAAGAGGATGAATCTATATGGAACAAAAGTTTGGGAACTGTTTTTATTAAGGTAAGTATAAATGGATCCTTGTGTAAATTTAAATAGCATAAAAATTTTAACATAAAATGTCTTTTGTATTACAGTACTGTAGGGAATCTGTGAAAACAGGTTGTGATATTGTATTGACTATAGCAAATGAAACATTCGCTACCACTATGGATGGAATGAAGAGAAACAAAACAAATGAATATAACAGAAATTAATTAATATAGGCTGTCATACAAACATATTACAATGTTCACATATATATCCCCTACAAGGACCCACAGATGGGTGCCAGTAACCTAATTGCTTGCAAACGTTCTCATTTAGTCCAGGACTCTTTTTCTTCAGCTGTTCTGATTTGTTTCCTGCCAACTTTGTCAGCTGAGACTATAAACAATTGTATATAATTCTTGTTCAGGTGTGACTTCATTGGTTAATGACAGTGAGAAGGAATTCTTTTCTTTGTTCTAACAATATACAGCACCAATAACTGAGAACGTTACATCTTAATAGAATCTCTCACACTACAGACAATTTTCCCAACCACTTCATACCATGTCTTCCAGATGACAATATGCTCATAGTAACAGCTTCCATCTTTACTGTTGAACAGCCCTCTACCTCTGTCTAAAGGGGTCCTTCATTTCACCCTTTAACTGATATAATCTCCATTGGCAGAGATTGACCTATTGAAACATCTCAGAAAACCAGCCAAATACTGCAGGTCTGTGACTTCTTTGCATGCACAAGGTGTCCTGTATCAACCTCTCAGAGAGCAGACAACTAACTCATTTGAATCTGACTGAGCACTGCAACAAAGGAGGCAGTACCAGAGCAGTACATCACATCTTTGCTGCTGAAGGAAGTAGTCTTAATTTTTTTCCCTCTTTGTGTCATATACAAAGCATGACTTAAATAATGAGACTGTGTGTGTTATACTATTTAGAGAAAGCACAGGTGCATCAAGTCACCATTATACTTCCAGGACATTGGTATCATTATAACCATAGTCAGTGTTCTAGAAATCCAGTGAAAAATAAACTCGAGCAGCACATCAATTAAACAACATCTAAATTGAAGAAGTTAGCAATTGAGTGTTTGAAACTGTTGCAAGAGATGTCAGATGCATGTATATTTAAATGCCACTACTTTTTGACCAAGGGATAAGAGAATTTTTAAGATGACACCTGTGTCATGCTGTCACAGCAAATTAATTAAATTGTTTACAGTGATTGTTAGTTAAGTGTTCAGATGATATTAACATGTTCAACATTAATAAAGAGATTGTGCTACAAATTTTTCACAACCACTTGAACATGCACTAAGAAATCTCACTTCACTCAGTAGCAGAAAGAGATTTGACAATACTCTTCAAAGGCTGGCTTGCTGAAAACATTGTAACATGTGATGATTTGAGGATTTCCAGTGTGATCCTGATACAAAGAAATGATCCATGCACCTTTAAAACTCCCACATCACAAATAATGAAGAAAGCAAGAATGGACAAGTAAAAGATGAAGGCAATGATGATTGATTTTTTTTCGATATCAATATCATCTTGAAGGCATAGTGCAATTCCGTAAGGCATTCAGGCACATTTCATCCCGAAAACGTTATTCTGTAGATAAAGTTTGACTGTTATTGAGTATTGCAGTAAAATCATTGTTTGTTTGTTATTTGGAAAATTCTTTAAGTAACATTATTCAGGAGATGTCAAGTCTGACAGTTGATTTTCTTCTAATATTGACAACAGGATAGAAATGGTAAAAGAAATGATATATATTCAGTTAAATAATGGGGAAGCAATCAATACATAACATTTTTAACATTAAAAGAGTCTTGATTACAAAGTCTTTCATAGGTAAGGAATTGGAATAAAGTACCAAGGAAAATGGTGATTAATTTACCAAAAATGCTGAAAGAATTTAAAATAAACATTCATAGAGGACAAAAGTAAGTGTGTACAAGAAAGGGGAAACTTGTGTGTATAGGGAACTTGCTACCACGGCATGCACTCCATAGCAATTAAAAAATTAAAAATGCAATTAAATATAAATAAGGATTTTTATTAATCAAAGCAAAACTAACATAAATTTGACATAATTTATGAATAATAGCACTAAAGAAGTGGAGTTTTGAATGTAAATAAAGGGAATAGTAATAATAATATTAGTATAGTTTAATGGATTTCTAACATTTTCATAGTAAAAGGACACATAATAGAATTGATTAACAATGTCATATACTGGTATTTAATACTGGGGATGGTCTGGTTCATCGGTGGTTAAGGTGTCTGACAGGAGTTTGAAAGAACCCACAGTTCGAATCCCTGTCTTGGTGGGGATTTTTAAAGGCCGTTAACCCAACCTTCACCTCTGGCACAATGCAGTACACCAAAACACTTCAATGTAGGGGTGGCCCTATTAAGTTTTTCAGGTGGTGTGAGATCTCATTGTGGCACCCCAAATATACAGTCGCTTATTCATGATTCAGGTGTCCATATAGACAGACTGAAAATAACATATTTTTTTACATCCTACTAATATAGTAAATGTAAAAGTTTTTTGTTTTTTTTTGTTTTTACTGTATCACGTCGAAATGGCTGAATAGCTTAGGATAAAATTTGCAATAAGGTATTGGCTGTAAACTTTTATCCCAATCGAAAAAATAGTTCCTGTGGGATTCGAATTTGAATATGAATGCGTTATGAATTCCACTCTAGCATATCCGGGGGCAGAAGACAGTTTTTGTATATTAATAATAACTTAAACCTCACAAAGATTATTATAGGATAGGAACAATATGAGTCAGAAGCAACAACAGTAAAAAGGAACACAACATGTATGAAAAGGTTTATTTAAGCTACTTTGGCTTACACAATGCTCACATCACATATACGTCTAATTCACATAGTAATAATTTTTTTTTTTTTTTTTTTTTTTTTTTTTTTTTTTTTTTTTTTTTTTTTTTTTTTAAATCAAGCAAATGAGGAAATAAAATCATAACTAAAAGGCCTAGATTGCCCCCTTCCTCGCTTTTGGCCTTGGGCAGTATTATTTTCTATAGATGAAATTAAAGACCTGACAATCTATCTTGAGTCTGAGTTAACCATAAATAAGTTCTAATTTACTGAAACTTCGTTCTCCTTTAGGAACAGTTACAGGTATGGTTAGAAAAATTCGAATTGTTATCCATACATCTGGAAGTCTATCCTGCCAACCATTATGTTTCATAAGCTGTACTTTTAGTGGTTCTGCTGATTCAAGCCCCATCAACAATAGTTTCAGTTATAAAGTTTCTCAACCAATTCACAACCAGATATGTCATATTTTTCTCCATCAGTTATACTTCATTTCTAAATCTGTGCAGGATTATTCCAATTCAACTTTTCAGGATTGTTTTGATCAACACTGTATCATTAAATTTGGATAGTTGTGTAAATTGAATGACCAGCGCATTCTCAATTGTATCGATGCTAAAACACATGCAGCAAACAGTGTCAGATCTGGGGGTGGGGTGGGTGTGGGGAAGAACCTGGACACTTGCCCCAGGTGGCAACTTCAGGGGTTTGGTAAAATCACGTTTGAAGGGGTGGTAAATGGTAAATTCATCTGGCAGCAACCTTTTTCTTTAGCACTACTGCCCGAATCGGCAACCATCAAAGGGAGAGGGAGGGGGGGGGGATTGAAGAATATCTCTGTACTATCCCAGGTGGCAAATTTATTTTTGAATGGTGCTACAATCTCAAGTTTTTCGCCAGCTCCAAAAATTTGTAGATCTGCCACTGGAATTGAAAACAAATTCTTCTGGATCTGTTGCTATCTCATCTTTGGCCTCGTACTCAAAAAATCTCTACTTTCTTCAGAAAGCCTCAGTCTTATAAGCAATTTCACTACCTGTTATCAGAGCAGTACTCTTTCTCAAAGTCTGAGCTGTTTTCCAGCAATTGTGAAGCATTTAATAAATCCACTTTTAGTATGCATAGCCTTGCTTACAATATTTAATGGAAACAAAGTATTATACCAAGTCACTATTGTAACTATAAACTCAAATTGCTCCATGATCTGGCTCATGGACAAGGTCTCTGTTATTGCAACTGAATAATTCGCCTGCAGAAAGGTGTCACAAACTGAAAAGTTTTGATAACAAACTGCGGCGAGGCTAGAAACAATATTCTCCAAAACAATTATGCAAAATTTTTTGGTGATAGTGTATCTAAGTGCTTCGATACCACTTCCCATTGCTTTGTTGATTGAGAGAATAGAACAAATATTCTTCAAAGAAATCTGAACAAGAAAACCAATGTTTTAGTGGCAACTGCTATTACCAAATTTAATGACAGATACTTAGATTAAAAAATGTTCAAAGATACTGATTCTGAACTCTGCTTTGGACATTTTTTTTCTCGACAATTGTTGATTCCCAAAGTGAACTATTGAACTTTTGGCGGAATATTTGGGAGGACATGGGTTCGAATTACTGTCTGGACATCCAGTTTGGGTTTGCCATGGTTTACCAAATCACTCCAGGTGAATGCCGGGATGTTTCCTACAAAATCCATAGCCAAATTCCTAGCCCCCATCCTTTCCTGCCTATAATAACCTTGATGTCCACAAGGTGTAAAGCCATAGTAATAATAAAAGAAAATTGCGGGGTATCATCGATCAACAGGCCAGCGAGTACAGCTCCCACATTCCTAAGAGTCTCTTACCAGATTATAACGGAACACTCATGCACTTGGGCTTTGTCTTCATTAGTGTCAACAAAAGCGATGAAAAGATATTTGTTCGACATGACTGACATCAGATGTTCAATTCAGTATGATGGAAAAGTATTCAGATGACTTAACCATAGTCAAAATTTTATTACTACCTCCATTTGTTTTGAATACATTTGCCAAAATAAAAGACATTAGTCTCCTTATCAGCAATATGGTGGAGATGGTCCAACATCACAGTGTCATATTTTCCTAGCAGTTTCAATATAACCAGGAAGTTTACTATCATTAAAAGTATTTCAGATCAAAATCTTCCTCTGAACAAGAAATTATTTTAAAAATAATATTTTGCACATCTTTCATTCAAGGATAGCAACCGACTGTGATTTTTCATCTTCAATCTGTATTTACAAATGCTTGTCTTTTACGCTGAGGTTCTTTAATGGAATTAACGCTTCTAACCAACTGAGGATGGTAAGCTGGTGATTTGAGGAAGTTTCGTGAGTTTTGAGACGCTCTGATAAGTAGCTCCAGTCATCAAATCGTTCTTTTCCCAAATAAGAGTGAGACCTTTTGTGAATAAACAACAGTAAAAACAATACATTTTATCCACACATTTAGAGTAAACAAGACATCTTTTTATATAATTATCTTTGAAAAAATGCATTTTAAAAATGAAGTCATTGATTTTTTTTAATTGGATTTTTTGTTGCTCAAATAATTATTTCATCTCTGGCTACAGACCATTTTAAATATCATCGTAATTTGTATTTTGAAAAGGGACATTAGTGGTATGTCTGGTTTCCTCAATCTGTAATATTTTGAACTGCAGGCGACATTCCAGCCATAGCTGAATCATCTCGTAAATGCTGCTCTTTATCAGCATGAGCCTCATCTGATTAAATAAGGTTTCTTCTGTCGTATTTTGAACTAGTTCTGGGGATGATGATTCGGATGCAAGCAATTTTGACACTGTTTTTGTGCCACCATACAGTTTTTTTTGTTTTTTTTTTTAAATGACATGTCTTTTCTAAAAGAAACATTAAGCTTTTTTAAATATTTACCATACCAACATTAACTTCAGTCAACTAAGATCTAACATGGTGGAAATAGTTAAGTAGGTTGAATCTCACCCCATGCACATCCACTTGCATGCAAATTAACTCTAAGGCTATAGCCAGAATGGCAGGAAATAGGTGCGGGAGGCACAGTGTGGCACTGGATAGTGCTAATTATTGGACAAGTTATCATTTTCTTGATTCAAGTAACTCGATCTGACGAATCGCAACTTGAGTTGACTCGATTCTATGATGACATACGACAATGCATTACGCTGAAGTTCTTACATTTATAAATTCTTCTGGATGATTAGTGTGTTATAATAATATCTTAACAGCAAGCTGGGTTATTACAGACTTTTTTTTCATTTTTTGAGCAGACTATCTACCACTGCATTTTTGGCGCCCCTCATATGATGGCGCCCGGTGTGGACACACTGCACTAGGGCCGCCCCTTCTTTCAAGATTTGGATTTCATATTAAACTGTAGGTCTTGTTACCCGGTAGGAATACTGGGTAAAGTTAAGACAGCTACGACAATAATAAACAATAATAAACTGACACCAGATCATTACAAACACACATAATTAATATTATAATCTAATATTAAGGTTTCAACACTAAATAATTAAACAGTTTTTAAGATAGGCTTTTAAACTAAAAGACAGGAATTTTAAAATAATAATAATAGAATAAACCTCATTTAAAAATATCCTGGTAAAAAGTAGATGTCTAATTCCAAAATATGGATAACAGGCATGTGTCAAAAAAGCAAACAGTTTTGGTCAATAACCCAAAAAAACAGTTTTCTACAAAAGAATGTTGTACAGTATGTCAAAAGAAACTAAAGTTAATAATTATTTTTTCCACACAGAAAGATCTAAGTCATAAATATAAGACAGAAGGTAAATATTATATTTATTCACTTTCATAAATTCTTACATCAAAATTATAACTTATTTCAGAAAAAGTATCATGTCATAAAATGTTTGATATTCTTAACTCTATAAAATACCAAAATTTGGAAACAATTAAGAAAAATGTAGTGATTTTCTGGTGATGTCACATTCTAACTTCTCAATGCTTTTGCTGACATGAATCAAAGTTTCCATAGTAATGGGGCCTAAGTGTTGGCAGTCAGGAGTTAAAATTTGAACAGTTTTGTGTGTGGTGTGAGGTGGCAATAGGCAAGGTGAACCCAGGAATAATTTTTGACTCAGAATTCATTTTGATAATACTCTTTTTTACCTAGAATACTTTTATTGACATTTCGTAGGGACCTAGAAAATTTTCAGAGAAGGTAAGAGAACCAAAAGGAGTTGTTTTTTATTTTGAGTAATTGTTATATTTGGAGTGATTGTTACTATTTAATCATCATCAATGAATGAATTCTGCTGCTTTCAAAAATGTAAATTTCAAATCTAGTGATTTGTAGTTGGAAAATGGGAATCTATTGTAACAATATTGTACAACAGGGAGTATACTGGCGATGAGGCATGGAAAGATATTGGAGTAGGTATGAAAGGTAGTGCATGGAAGGGAAAAGATGACCATGACCACAAGCTGGCACTCGGTTTCAGGCACAAGGGTGTGGGAAGATTCTCTTTTTTAGGTAAGGGTGTCACGGATTGGAATGAGTTATCAAGAGAAATGATGAATAATTTATCAAAAACGTTGATAGAATTTAAAGATAAAATTTGTAGAGGGCAAATGTAGGTGGCTGCAGGATGGGGGGAAGATGGGGGTTTAGGGAAATTGCCACCGGAGCCTGTGTTCCATTGCAATTAAATTAAATTGAATTAAATAAATAAATATGTTCTTTGCTTCTAGTCTCATTCTTTAATAACCACATTTCATATTGCTTTCCCTTTTATCTTTTGTGTTTAGTTCTTTTTCTATCTTAAGCAATTTATTTCTAATGAAAACAAAAAGTGACATAAACATTATTTGCATTTACAGTAAGAGTAACAAAGAAGAAAACAATATTTAAAACATAAAAAACTGGAAGATATCTCAATATCATTGTTTGATACTTATATAACAGGATTTCTCAAAGTGGGTTCCATGAACCACTGGGGGTTCACCAGTTGATCATAAGGGGATCGCAACAAGATTTATAATATGACAGCTGACTAGCTGTCTCACACATGCTCTATGGTGCAAATGTGACAAATCATTCCATAAATTATTCATCATTTACCTTTGTAGTTTGTTTTGTTATCATTATTCTTTCCTACTGAAATCAATACAGTTTCTGGTTGTTTGATTAAGGCAAATATGAAATATAGTCTTCGCGGGTTTTCCGCCGTATATTGTTGAAGAGAGACAACAACGAGCTTTCGGCCAGCCGCCGAAAGCTCGTTGTTGTCTCTCTTCAACAATATACGGCGGAAAACCCGCGAAGACTATATTTCATCGATACGCCGTGAAAGCCTTCGTTCTCACATAAGGCAAATATTTTGAGTATAGCAAAGCTGGGAAACATAATAACCCAGTGTATTCCCTCATTTCTGTTGATTTGTCATGTAAGCAGGTATTAGGAAATATTCAGGATATTAAAAAATATTACAAGGCCCCAGTTATTTATTTCACTATAGATTCCAAATATAAGGTAACACTATGGTAGGCATGTTAACATGAATAATTGTTGGAAATGTTCTCAGTCTCTTCAAGCTGGTTTTAAAAACATGTTTGTAATTTATTTTTGGGCAGCAAGACAGAGAAAATATCCAAAGCTCTCACGTAACGCAGTAAATTTCCTTTTGTACTTCATGACAACTTACTTATATAGGTTTTCATACCTGGTCAGGCGTAAGGGGGAGGGGGGTTAAGTGGGCAGGGCAGGGAGCCTATCTAAATAGAAATCAAACATTTAAAAAAATTTCCTAAAAATAATGTTGTTAATGTTTTCGATGAAATTTTCTGATTTTATATATTTTAAAAAAAAAAAAAAGAAGAAAAAAAAGCTGGCCAGCCCAAGAACACTTACCTGGAACCCAAGAATCCTAGCGCCATCCCTGCACTTGGTTATGATAAAAAGGAAATACATTAATCAATGCTGAAAATGAATTGAGACTGAATTCAGCAAAATTGTGACTCAATTTGTGACAAGAAATAAGCCCTTCAATCAAATTATTTAATAACATATTGATCTTCGTGGCCCTATTACTTTTTTAAATAAAAATCCTTGTTTTTTAAAAATAAAAAACTTTTTAGTGGGGTTTGCCATAGTCTGGTAGGTGGAGCTATAAGTTTAATAAACCATGCTATATAAGACTAAGAAGTAAGTGAAGTTCAGAAATATCTGGCTTCAAATGTTTCTAATTTGACAATGCAGATTTGATTTTACAAGGTTAGTAGCATGTGTTGGGCAATTCACTCTAGACTAAACTGGAGATTCGTTTAGAAAAAATAAAGTACTTTGTCAGGTTCCTACCAATAACCTAGTACCTAAGTCATATGACAGCAGCTACATTGTTTTATTCTATTTTCTTTCACTTCTTCTAACATAAGTTTTTATTTGCATTCACCTGGAAGTAAAGTCTTATTTTAAATATAGCACTTTCTTTTCTTTACAGTATATCTTGTGGTGTAGATTTAGGAGTAGGTAAGGTGCAGCAGGCTTTTGGGAATAAAGGGGTGGAAGGAAATAATATGAAGAAAAAGGTTCTGCTGCTAGGTAGTAACCATGGGAAAGGTGTAGGCCTTCAATTAGACACAGGCTTCTGGGTCACAAGATTTTTCAACCATTGTGCAATATTTGGGCAGGTAAGAGAGGATATAGAATCACTTTTTAGTGATTTCACTAAAAAGGATAGTGATAGTGGTAGTTGTGGGCAATAGTATTGATAGGAACACAAGTTATGGTATAGTGACGTGAGGAATGTAGTGAAGGAGGCACAGCACACCTTGGTGGAACTCATGAAGGTTCTAAGTTGCCATGATTAGCCACAGTTGAACTACACTGTGTGGTGAGTAAATGTGGAAATGGAGATGCTATGTGGAAAAGGCACTAGTTCTGTTTTGGGGATTGTGCCTGTTTCACTAGGCATGGCCTTCTCCTAAATAGAAGGGGTAAAGGAGCACTTTCCGAGTTGTTAGCTAAAGCTGTAAGGGAGCCCACTTCCAGTTATGGTGGGGTCAGGACTGTGCCTTCTTTAGATTAGGGGCTGCTGGTGAGGAGATAAAAATAAGCGATCAAATGGATATTGATTGTAGATGCATGATGTGTAAAAACACAAATGTTAAAGCAATAGGTGAAGCTGTTAAAATAACAACAGATGAGTGTAGATTGATAACCTCAACTAGAAAAGGTAGGTGGATAAAATAAATTTCACTGCAGACTTCTGTACAATGTCAAAAATACTATATTCTTCAAAAAATGTGCAAACTTCCTAGACAAATCTAAAGCAATCGATTCTTCTCCTCCAATAAATGATTGCAGGTTTAGATCATTTAATCAGGCTCAGTTAACTCCCATAACCCACTTACTAATGTCAGTTACATGAGTGTGAGGCTACTACAATACAAACACTTCCAAATTTTCAAGATGGTTGACTATCTGGTACCACTCCCTGTATCGCGTATTGCCTATCTCCTTCATGTTGCGCCAAAACTGCCATAAGCCTTGCATGACTACTGCTTCAAGTGCTCATCACTGACAGTCCCGACTCTTGCATCCAGGAGACCCTTAAATAGAGTATGTTTGGTCTTACACAACTTTACAGGAACTTGCGAAATATCCGAAACATTCTGAATTCATTTTTCTCCCAATTGACTCAAAAATTTGTTAAAAGGTAGCTTGGAGCTTAAAAGTCAAAATCAGTTCCAATAAAAAATTTCCCATCTCCTATGGTTTAGCCGTAAAAAATTATTTAAGTGATGTATTTTAAAATTTCCCTCACATTTAAAGTATTTAAGTTATGGAGCTGAAAAATTACTATCTAATATGAAGTTGTGAGATCTCTAATTAACTTCATTGATGTAGTTTCAATTATTGTTGATTTGTCTTGCAAGTCTATCTTTTGAAATATTATAACAGGAAGTGGCCATCTTCAAGGATTTAAAATTATTATTTATTTTTAATTCTGGCAAAAATACTGCATGGATGTTTATAAAAAACTAGTGCAATGTGCTCAGTAGAAACTTTACTTTCATTTGATTACAATCATCTCTGTGAATTTAGCCGGGATTTATCATGTTACTACTATGTTTTTGACAAAATCATTTTCTTATAAAAACAATTTTTAGTTTTCCCTATCAGTTTCAAACTTTTACATGACATACAACAAAAATGTACATATCTTTTGAGCTATAAATCATTATCCTATCTTTAAAACTATAACTTCAAGAATTGTTTAACTGATTTTCATGATTTCTGAAACCATGAGTAGTTCAACTTTAAAATACTGATATCTCATCAGTGAAATTTTATACCTGTAAAGTGTCATACTGTAAGCTAACCTAAAATTTCGCAAACTGCATAACGAAATTTATTCCCAGAACAGCAGGCTCAATTAAAAGCATAGCACATCAGTTTTAAAGCCAGTTTTGTAGTCAATTCAATCCACAAATCAAGTTAAACAGATATAGAAAGTCACAACACAAGATCAGCATATTTAGTATCTGGTTTCAGAATATTTCGGAAAAGTAAACGTTTCTTTAATTTGTAGAGACATTTAGAATGATAACTAGGAAAATATGGTAGATATTTTGTATCCAGAAAATCCTACTAAAGAGTTTGAAAACATTAAAAGTTAAAAGCCTGTCTGGAAAACTATAGTGCAATTGTAAATTTTAGGATTATAGAGGTTATAATTTGATAGTCATATTATAGCAAGAAAGAAGCGTAATTTTGACTTACTTAACATATTAAAATTTGGAAAAGTTCACTATAGTAAAAAAGGTTGATATTTGAGCAGTATGTAAAAATAACCACTTGCAAAAATACGCAAATTCAGTTGAGGAAAGTATATTCAAAATAAAGCATATTATAATACAAATAGTTTTCAGTAAGCTTCATTAAGATATAGGTTTTATTTTGATCAGGATCGGACAAAGTAGAGAATTTTACAGTCTTGAAACAGTGTCAGAATAAACCAGAAATTCCCGTTGCATCATCCTGAGACAGCATCTACTTTAGAAATTCATAATAAATCGAAGAAATCAGGTAGCAACTTCAAATTTACACAACTTACAAATAAGAACACATAGAATAATTTAAAACATGTCTACCGGATGTCAGGTATTTATATACAGTTTCAAAATGAATGATTGAACAACATTTTGGTGTCAACTTGGGTTCAACCTTAAGATACGGAAATTTTCATAAGGATCAAAATTCACACTTTTTAATGAACCTAGCTACGGCCAAAATTTCAGATCAATAGGAATATTTTGAGTCACTAAAGGTAAAAGTATGGTGTAATTAGAAGTGCAGGGATACATCCATTTCACATTTCGGGAGGTCACATGGCTGGTGGCGGCGGAAGAATATTGACTGACTGGCCTAAGTTACTTATACGAACACTACGGGACTAGATGCTATCTGTTGCTGGAAACCACTGGAGGAAGACGTGTGTCGGTTGGGCGTGCTTAGTGGGAAGTGGAAGCATGCTGTAAGGCAATGTAGGTAGCCATCTTAAGATATTGTGGAGTGTGGCAGAACTTTTAGATTTTCAAGTGACTATCATGCAGCAATGTGATTTGGGTCTGGTCTGATTACTTATCAGGACCTGCAATCAAATTATTTGGTAAAGATTTCCAACTGCCTACAGATTGTTCAGACTTGTAAAAAAAAATATTCAAGAATGATTTTTTTGTTAACTTTAAGCAGTGAATTTTATTTATTTGATGAACCTACCTTTTCCATTTTGAGGGTATCACGATGGTGGAAACCAAAACTTTCGAACAATCAACCAAAGTGTAAAACACGGTTATCATTGAGGTGGTAACTGTTTATCCTAACCCCACTAAAGGTTTAATTCACACAACACCTTATTTTGATCCTTCTGTTTTAAAGTACCTCTGTAAATTAATGTGGCCTTTTTTATAAAATAAGATGTTTCTCATTCTTGCAGCAATGTTTACATTCGTTACAATCTGATATCACTCTATACTTCTACATATCCTTTGCAAACTGTAAGAAAATGACTTTCCTTATAATAGAACTGATGCTAGCTCGACATTCTCTAAACAAATTTTGCTGATGTAATGAAAAAATTCAGGTTATAGTACAAGGTTAATGCTGAAAATACCACAAAGCTGAAAATAAGAGTGTAGAAGTATAATGTAC
The DNA here is from genome assembly GCA_031002005.1 of Vandiemenella viatica. NCBI lineage: Eukaryota > Metazoa > Arthropoda > Insecta > Orthoptera > Morabidae > Vandiemenella > Vandiemenella viatica. The sequence continues at coordinate 305,626,720 of CM061920.1, read as the reverse complement.
AAAGTAATAGAATTTACAAATTTTATAGAGATACATGAATGACGAGTGGGTAGAGTTTTGATTAAAAGATGGATTACTAGACTGACTTTTTTTTGCGTATGGCTTTATGGCTGGTTGACGGCAGAGTAGGTAGAGGCAGGAAAGGGCAGGGGCAAAGAACAGGAATGAATTCAGCCATGGCCTCTTGAAGGAAGTTCCCCAGCTTTCAGCTGGAGTGATATGGGGAAACCATGGAAAACCCTAATCTGAATGCTTGGACGGGGATTCATACCTGCATTTGCCTGAATGTGAGCCAAGAACATTACAGCTCACCCACCATGGTCACAGAGAGTATCAGAGGAGCAATTGGTTAGCAAAGATTACTACAGTTTTGTAGTGTTTATAGATCACGACCATGATTAACTAGAGGCAGATTTTTCTGGTGATAAAATCAGGATGTTGGCTGCTTACCACATTGGAAGGATGAATGATGGAGATAGGATTCATCAAGAGAAAGTAAATTCATATTCACAGTTCATAGGTGAACATACAATCGTCATTATTGTAGGGAATTTAAATATACCAGGTGTCAACCGGGTAAGAAATAAAATTAATAACACAAGGGAACAGAGATTTGCAAATACCTTAGTAAAGAAATGAGGTTTTACACAGGTGGTAGAGCAGTACACTAGGGGACCAAACATGCTGGATATATTTCCAAGAAATCCTGATGAAATTCTTGAGGGGTATCAAGTAACTGAAGGAATAAGGAATAAGTGGTCACAATGCAGTACATGCAGATGTTATGTATATTAATGACAGAATCATCAAAGTAGGGATACTTTCGAACGGTACATTAATAACATGTCTGCAGGTATTTGCACCTCAAACAGTATTTACATCTGAAGAAAAACAGAGATTTCTTGAACAGCTGTAAAATCAGCTGTATAAGGAGAACATCTTAATGCCCCGGTATGGTGCAATAGGATTGGATAGAGTAACAGAAACTCAGAGGGAGAAGACCTGATTGCTCTATGCTGTTGAAATAACCTGCAAATACAGAACACATTGTTTAAGAAGAGAAACAGACACAAAGTAATCAGATACTGTTGGGATGGAAAATATAAAACAATCCCTGAACTGGTTATAACAACAGAGGAGACGGAAGGTGTGTTACAGATGTCAAAGTCATTCTTAGTGAGAGTTTAGGGAGTGACTATAGATTAGTTATAACTGTCATAAGAGGCGCCAAATTGTGGAATACAAAGGCTGAGATGAAATCTAAAATTAAAGTATGGGAGCTGGAGAAAACTGAGAAGCGGAACAAATTTCAAAGAAGAATCAGGGGATAAGTTCCCTAAAGTGAAACAAAGTGTGGGGATGAAGAATGGGTAGAATTCAAAAATGCTCTTGTTCAAGAGATAAAGGAAGTATATGGTATGGCAGGTAATAAGATTTGAGTAAGGAAACTGCATGACAGAATAATGAAGTCACTACAGCTATTCAACTGAGGAATAAACTAAAGAGAATATTAGGCTTGGAAAATCAAAATGTTAATACCCGTAGAGTTGAAGAAAAAATTAAATCACTGGCTCAACTATATAGATAACACAAACTCTATAAAACTGTGAATGAGAAAAACAAAAAATGGGAGGAAATTTCCCTGAAAGAAGATGATGAAGGAAATAAAAATCTCATATACAAAACAGTTAAAAATAGGAGAGGACACCTAGAATCAGTTAAAGAATTAGAGGATAAAAATGGAGATTATAAGGAACCTAGGAGATGTAATATAATCTTCACGGGTGTTCAGCCGGATGGTGTCAAAGTAACACGACCTTTCGACAGCAAGCTCGGCTGTCTTCATCAGGTATCGGTGTCTGCTGGCTGTCACCGCGTTGACTGACTTAGCTCCTCGACGCACCTCCTTATCTACCTGCCTGCTGGCCCTCATCAAGAAGGCCGAACTACCGGAACAGGTGGCCAAGATGATCAAACCACGCGCTGCAAGACCTCAAAGACTGTATGGCCTACCCAAGGTCCACAAACAGGATGTCCCATTGAGACCTATTGTCAGTGCCATTGGGGCACCAACTTACCAGCTTTCAAAGTATTTGACACGCCTTCTCAATCCCCTGGTGGGCCGGTGTTGTCATCACGTGAAGAACTCGACGGAGTTTATAGAGACCATCCGGTCTTTAAAAGTCTCAGACATGGACATTCTGTTCAGCTTCGACGTGGTATCCCTCTTCACCCGGGTACCAGTGAGGGACACACTGGAGCTGATACGCCGTGATTTTGAACCAGCTATCGTAGACCTGTTTGAGCACGTACTGACTTCCACCTACTTCATGTATGGAGGGAAATACTTTGAACAGACCGACAGAGTAGCGATGGGGTCGCCGCTCTCCCCAGTAGTAGCGAACTGATACATGGAAGAGTTCGAGGAGAGAGTGCCACCCTCAAGCTATCTTGTTTCTACCGGTATGTGAATGACTCTTTTGCTGTGTGGCCACATGGCATCAAGGCACTGCATGAATTTCTCAAACATTCTCAACGGGATTCATCCTAACATCTGTTTTACGATGGAGGTAGAGGTTGACGGGTGCCTCCCCTTCCTGGACATCCTGGTGAAAAGAAGACCTAATGGTACTTTATCGCACAGTGTGTACCGCAAGCCCACCCACACGGATCGTTACTTGGGTGCAGAGAGCTTTTATCATCCGGCCCAGCGCAACTCTGTGCTGTCCATTTGGGTGCAAAGGGCGAGAGCTATCTCCGACAAGGAGAGCTTGCCTGTTGAATTGAAGCATCTTAGGATGGTCTTCGAAAGAAACGGTTATTCCCGGTGGCAGATCGAACGGGCCTTTACGTAGAAACCACCGAGAACACCATCAGAGCAAGAAGAACCTCCAAAAACTCTTGCCTTCCTGCCATATGCTGGAAACACATCAGGAAAGATTGGTAGACTTCTGGCGCGGTTTGGTATAAAAGGTATTTTCCGGCCCCCCTCCAAGATACGAGACATACTGCCCTCAGTCAAAGATGACCTAGGTTTGAGGACCCCATGCATTTACTCAATACCATGTGAATGTGGCAAAGTGTACATTGGACAGACCACCAGAACCATTGAAGAGCGCCTTTCCGAACATAAACGTCATCTAAGGCTGGGGCAGCTTGAAAAGTCGGCCCTAGCGGAGCATGCTTTCGACCACGAGCACATGATTGAGTTTGACAAAACAGTAGTGTTGACCAGGGGCTCCAATTTCTGGGACTCGGTCATAAAGGAGGCGTTGGAGATTCTACTGAATGACCAGAACATAAATAGGGACAGGGGGCTCTTTCTGAGCAGAGCCTGGAGGCCCATTATTAACGACCTCCGACGAGAGCGAAGCAGGTCACAACACACCGTCAACAATGACACCAGTCGGGCGCCACGGGTATCCGCGGACTAGTAATCGACCAATCAGGGGGGGGTCTCCCACCGGCCGGGACCGCTGGCACTCCCTGGTGGGGCAGGTGCACTCTGATGGTCGGACGCCCAACGCGGGCAGGTAGTTAAGGAGGTGTGTCGAGTAGCTAAGTCAGTCGACGCGGTGACAGCCAGCAGACACCGATACCTGATGAAGACAGCCGAGCTTGCTGTCGAAAGGTCGTGTTACTTTGACACCATCCGGCTGAACACCCATGAAGATTATATTTCATCACTACGCCGGGAAAGTCTCCACTCACAAATCTAGGAGATATCAGGGAAGAAATGGGACAGTATTTTGATAAATTGTTAAATGATGATGCAATGAACATAAATTCCAGGGATTTAAAAGGGCTTACTGAGACAAAAACATGCAAAATGCAGAACTCCCTATAACCTGGTCTGAAGTGGAAGCTGTCTTGAAATCCACGATTAGGGTAAATCAAGTGTTTATGAAGAGGTAAGTTGAGACATGATAAAAACAGCTGGGGTGAATGGGATCAATGGTTGTCTAGGGTGTTAAATTACATTTGGAGGAGCAATAAAATTCCAGAGGATTGATCTAAGGGTGTGATAATACTCCAATTTAAAAAGGGGAATTGAATAAAGTGTGGAAATTATTGTGGAATTACACTTGTATCCCATGGATTGCAGATCTTAGAAAATTGATTCAGGAAAGGTTACAAAGACACCTAGAAATCTTATTAGAGGATGAGTGACATGGTTTCAGACATAAATGAAGAAATTACAAAATTTAAAATAAATCTCAGGAAATTGGAAGGAACTCAGAAACTCAAAAAATGCAAAGGGGCTGTACAGATTGAGTAAGTTCATTAATAAAACATGACATTTCTGCAGTTATAATCTCTGTGGCCATTGTCAGGTGACTGATGCTCGTGGGTCATAGAGCTACTTATATACTGCATGAAGTTCACATTACATCATCCTTTTTCTGATCAGCCCATCACTACCGGCAGAAAACACTGGCTAGTGGCAGGAACCTTCTCCATTGTTGGAAGCTGTTAGCAGCTGGGAGGTACCACTGATTGCTGGCATGAGAGAGATGTGTGTACTTTCCAGAAATCTTGCTGCTCTTTTTCTGGATCAGGGGTCTTAAGGCTCTACTTGATTGAAATCCAGTATCTCAGTTGACGAGATCATCTGAGAGATGGATTTCGACAGCTTCAGAGATAATGTTGTTGCAGTAACCTCTCGTGTGTGTGAGAATTCTTGTAGCCTTGATATCCAAGCCATGTCCCATGTTGATACTGTGCTCAGCAACCACTGACTTGTCAGTCTGGCCCAGACATGCATTGCATGCATGTTCGGAACACCTTTGATTGATACATGATATGGTTTGCCCAATGTAAGCCTTTCTGCATTCACAAGGAGTATGATATATGCCAGGTGTTTGCAACACTATATCATCCTTGGGCAACTGCAGTATGTTTTTAATTTTGGCTGGTAGTGAAAAATGGTTTTAATTCCACATTTTCTTAAAATTCTTTTATATGTAGCAGTAGTCGCACCCACATATGGAACGCTTGTTACCATATCTTCTTCCTTTCTTGCTCTACTACAAACTTTTTTTTGCAGAAGGATTTTGTTGATGAGACATTTCCACTGGCAAACTATTTTTATCACATACATCTTGCACTCTGTGCACCAAGGTTTGCAGTATCATTTTGCGTTGTGTCGGGTGGTGATGGCTGCATGCACTGAGTTAGAGGTCCTAAATGCAGGATGACCTATAGTGCCATACACCTTCTTTTCTATCAAAATATCTAAAAATGGAAGGCAACCATCCTTCTCCACTGCCATTGTAAATTTAGTGTTCCCGTTAATCCTGCTGAGATGTTTTAAAAGTTCTTGTAGGCTGTCGATCCCAAGCAGCCATATAGCGAACATATCATCAATGTAACAATAGAAACAGGCTGGCTTTTTTTGAGCACTTACTAGTGCCTGCTCTTCAAAGTGTTATATAAAATGGCTATTGCTGGAAACAGCAGTGAGCCCATTGAAATAGAAGCAGGTAGTCCGGAGTACATGATGGAAAAGTTCCACTACCATGGAAACAAAGTGTTTCGCTAGCAAGTATAATGTGTCCACTATTTCCACCCTCGTAAAAAGTGACATGACATGAAAGCTGACCATGACATCATATGTCCCCAATCGAAATCCGTTCAACTGTTGATGAACTCTGAAGAGTTCCTCAAATGGTGAGGACATTTTCCCATGAGTTGTGACAGCCTGCTTGTCAGATATTTTGCTAATTGATACATAGCCAAGCATATGGCATTCATGATCAGGCATAAAGGAATGCTATCCTTCTTTATCTTTGGCAACCCATACAACCTATGTGGACCAGAGCTTGTGACTGGATGTGCTTGCTTATTTTGGCATCTGTTCCCGATTCTTTCAACAGCTGTATAGTTTGTATCATAATGAGTTTCATGGAGAAATTACAAAAGGCTTAACTTAGGTTACTCTGGGAGAAATTAGTAGTCATGGAAACGACTGGAGTAACAGAGAGCTAATGAGGTAATAGGCGTGTGTGTTTGAGTTGGCGATAAATCGTTTCTGCGAGCAAAGGACTTTATATCTTCGGATCCTTATCTATTGAATGCTACTATAATAAATTGCAAGAATTCATATGAAAGTTTGCTGTTATTTGAATAGAAGAAATTAAGTTAATAAGTTTGAAGATTAAAGTTCTGAATGAGTTTAAATGGGACATGTATCCCTGGCAACTGTGATTTAAGTTATAATGAAACACAAAGTCTGAGAGCTACACAAATATGTATTCCAACACCATTAATAATAAATAAATAAATAAATAAAAACAAATTATCCTCATCAATGCAGTAGTGGATTCTTAGGAAGTCTCATATATGCATTGTCATCTAATATGTGTGACACTTATGCTTGTATTATTCCAAGCTGAGGATGACAGTCAAATTTCCTTTATCTGCTGGGAGGATAATGATGTCCATATCCTCTCAAAGCATTCAGGAGCCCTGCATTCAGATGTAGTAACATTTGCATTCAGACGTTTTGTCCTGCATAAGATTCTCTCCTAAATCCCTCTGCAACATTAAATGGATTGTCTCTGGTGGCCACTAATGATTTCCCTTGCAGGAATCCCTTTCGGAACTAATGTGAAGTTGACCCCTTTGAATAACACTGATATCACTAAAGTTGATTTCCAGAGAGATTCATTACAATTCAGAGTTAAGGCAGTGACTGAGACCATTGGCTCTCTGGACGTTTTTCACACTTAGCACATCGACAAGCATTCACTCATTGTAGCTATCTGATGCTGACTGTTGAAGCACACAGAGAGAAAATACAACATTACTTTCAACAATGTTCTATCCTAGGGCTCTGCTTGTTTTTGAAACATCGATGATTTTCCTGGAAAATTAAATTATGAGGCTAAGAGTATTTTATTTACAGAAAAACGCTATTAGCAATCTGAAATCATATCAAATTAACTGCTCAGTGAAGTAGCAATCTGGTTTAAAGCAAACTAATTAAAATTAAATTTTGATATAACACTTTGCATTAGGTTTAAAACAAAAAGCTTGTGCAGTAGATGAGAAACTCTTGGCAAAAACAAATGACATCAGTACTGAAGAATTAGTGCCTCCTTTGCAATAAGAATACTTTCTCAATTAGCAGACCTGGAATTAATGAAACAAATTCACTTCTTTTATTTAATTTCACTCATGTCAGATGCCATAATTGTATGGGGAAACTAGTCACAAAGTAAAAAAAGTTTTGAAAGCACAGAAAAGAGCTATTAGGATGCTGCATAGGGTAAAACTAATAACTTCTTGCTAACAACTCCTTAAAAATCTCAGTATACTTACAATGACTTTTCAATATATACGAGAGTGAGTCAAATGAAAACCTTAAATTTGTAATAAAAAATCGAAATTTCGCGCTGTTATCCTGTGAGTTGGTAAGCGTGCTACAAGCAGCGTGCAGAATGGCCTGTAGGTGGCAGCATAGGGCGGATGCACAAATACCGTCGCAGTATCAGTATAAAGATGGCTGCCCCACTTGAGACTTGCACCAGGGAAGAACAGCGTTCTGTAATTCGGTTTTTGAGTAGTGAAGGTGTGAAACCTATTGAAATTCGTCGAAGAATGAAGGTTCAGTACGGTGATGCATGTTTGTCACAGCAGCAAGTCTACAAATGGAGTAGGAAGTTCGCAAATGGTGTGACTTCAGTGGAAGATGCTCCTCGTCCAGGTCAGACACAACGATTTGTGACTCCACAGAACACTGCAGCAGTTGAAGCCATAGTGATGGAAAACCGCCGAGTGACACTGAATGACATTGCAGCATGTTTAAAGATTAGCCATGGTTCAGAACACCACATTTTGCATGATGTGCTCCAGTTTCTCAGTCTGCTAGATGGGTGCCATGGCAGCTGACTCCTGAAATGAGAGAATGACGTGTTGGTGCTTTTGAAGAACTTCTTTGGTGCTTTGAACGAGAATGTGATGGCTTCCTTGTAAGAATCGTTACTGGGGATGAAACCTGGGTTCACTTCCATCAACTGGAAACGAAAAGAGCGAGCAAGGAATGGCGCCATTCCTCATCACCAAAACCAAAGAAGTTTCGAACAGAACCATCAGCAGAGAAGGTTATGCTGACTCTATTCTGGGACAAAAAAGGCATCATTGGAGCATTACATGCCTAGAGGGACCACTGTCACCAGTGCATCATACACAGATCTCCTAAAAATTCATCTTCGGCCTGCAATCAAATCAAAGCGACGTCGATTGCTGTCATCAGGTGTCCTTTTGCAACATGACAATGCAAGGCCCCACACTGCCTGTACAACAGTTCCAACAAACACAGACCTGCATTTTGAGTGTCTTCCTCATCCACCATACTCACCAGACCTTGCCCCAAGTGATTTCCATATGTTTGGACCACTCAAAGAAGCAATGGGAGGAAAGAAGTTCCGTTCTGATGAAGAGGTACACCACACGGTGCATGAGTGGTTGCACGGACTAACAAAAGAATTTTTTTCTAAAGAAATTTACGCACTTTGCAATCGCTGGAGAACCTGAATTGAGCATGGGGGAGATTATGTTGAAAAGTGATACAACTTTGTATCACTTCTGCACAATAAATAAAATTTAAGGTTTTCATTTGACTCACCCTCGTATGTTCTCTTATGTGCATTGTCACAGAACATTTTAACTTGTTAATGTCAAATCTGCAGGTATGCAATTTCAATACAAGAAACAAAAATAACTTGATCAAAACACAAACTTACTGCCGTTAGTACAAAGATGAGTTAGCTTTTCTGGGAGACGCTTTGTTATAAATTTCATAAAAGTATAAAACAATAGGTAATAAAGCTGTATTTAAAGCAAAACTGAGAGATTATCTTATTGGCAACTCCTTCTAGTTTATCCAAGAATTTGTATGATAGAATTAATTGTATCTACTATGCCTAAGTTCAGTTGGAAATTTTAATGTTTAATTTTATTTTTGCTTGTTTGTAACATTAATATTTTCCCACTATGATTATTATTCACCTTTACATATATTAATTATAGCATGATCCACATCCCAGAGGTACTTCCTCAACAGGGATCTGTGGAAAAAAGTAATAAATAAATAAAATAATCTTGTCTTTTGTTACAGATGATATGCTATTTTAAATACTTTTTGTTGGAGAAGAAATGCATTCCATTTTTTTGGGAAGATAATTACAATTTACTATCAGATATGAATTCTTATCACAGGGAGAATATTGGTAATTATTTTTCCAACATGGTTCGAGACATCAAAAAAAATATTGACACTCCAAAATATGTGTTATCATATTTCAACATGCCTCAAGGGTGAGTTTTATTCTTTTGAGATAAAAGCTGGGAAAAGCAAATTAACGTGAGATAACATGGTTCTCTCCTTCCATAATATAAATTAATTTTTATTTTCTTAATGAATTTTCTTTTGATAATTAGGAAGCTAGGGAATATAAACTTGTTATTCACCACAGATACAGGAGGGCGGGACATAAAGAACACATAAATACAAACGCTTTTCATAATAGTGCAGGACATACCAAAATGCACTACATATTGTGTAACAGCATATTTATTGTCACATATTCCAATTTGTCTTTGATAAGGATTTTTTCAAAGATCATTGAGTCAGTATTTATATTTGCGTAATTTAATAACACTGTTTCAAAAGTGAAGGATACAAGAACAAAACTCAGCACTTACCAAAGGTACTCAAAGCTCATGAAAATTTTCCTTCACTGTTATCACAACCATACAAAATTTATGATCAGAAATATAGAATGGAACAATAACTTATTACAAATGGAAACATAAATAGGCAAAAGTACAGATAATTGAAGCTATTGGTTGATAATTGTTTATCATAAATCATATTCTTTTGCTGAAATAAAAATAGTTACAACTAAAAATTTTAGTGTTCTCAATACGTTCATATTTTATGTATTTGTATTACTCTGCTGTCATCTGTTCTATAATATGATTCCTTTATCAATTTATATTGCATTAATAATCAGCCCATTTTATTCAGAAATAACTTTGCAAATTATTCTCTTTGCACGATAATATTAACAGTGTAATGTGCATTAATTGTGAATATGCTTTTAATTGACACAGAGAGTGCTCTGGTGGTACAGTGGTTAAGTGCCTGACTGGGGAGGGAAAGATCACCGATTTGAATCCCTTTCTAAGTGGGGATTTTCATGGGCCCCTAACCTGGCCTTCATCTCTGACCCAACTTGCTGTGTAATGTGAAGCATGCCAGAACGCTTCTGTGATTTGGATTCCACCTTAAACTGTAGGTTCCCCGTACCCGGTAGGTTTGCCGGGTTAGGTTAAGGTGGCTACGACAGGGGTGGAATGTGTAGCCAATAGAAACCTTGTCACCAGGTCATTCCGACCACACAGAATTATTATTGTTGACACATGATGTTTGTAACTGATGATTTAATGTTTGGCTCAATGGCATATGAGATAGAATTCTTGTACCTTATTTTGGCTTTCAAAAGAACACAATAATTACAAGCTCATTTTTTTGTTAAGCTTATGGGAGTAAAATTATGCAAAAAAAAGTCTGAAATATCTTCTACACAGAAGATGCCAGTATTTTCCATATTGCCTTGGCAGAAACTCATCCTATTATAGACTGCCTAAAATTTTACCAACATGCTCTCCATCTGGAGTGTTTAGTGTTCCAAAAGTTTAAGCATATCAGCCAAATATTAGCATTTTGCACTAGGATTCTCTACCACCCAGACAGTATAGAAACTAAGGAGCTAAAAGTGGATATAATAAAGATTAGGATAGGATAAAAACCACCATTTACCATAGAAGAGGATTCCTGTGGCATTGGTACATGAAAAAAAACACGAACACACATAGAATATAATTTTCTAGCCAGGAGCTCTTCATCAGTAGGAGTGAGATGGCTGCACACTGGCGACTATCAGCCAACTGCATAAGCTAAAATGCCGGTAGCTCATGGTGGGGGGAAAAACAACATAGGCAGGAAGTGAGAGCGGGGGTAGAAAACCATAGGATGCAAAATTACGATGAATAGCAAGTAGAGAGTAAAACTGTACATAGGGACCCGTCGCGGAAGTGCAGTAGACCTCAGTTACTGGTTCTAAATTCCTATTAAGTAATGGACATATGTGCAAACAACTGAAAACAAAATATTCAGAAATTAAAAATAAGCAAAATTCGAAGTTACAATCTATAAAGATAGGCTCTGGTGAGCGGTGGTTCTATGGGAGAAGGTGGAAGTGGGGGGGATGGGTGGGAGGAAAATTGGTGCTATCTTAAATTTTGAACTGGTGAGTGTCTGGTACCCAGTTGGTACTGATAAACCAGTTCCCACCTTCTAAGTTCTGAAATACTGCTTTTATTTGAGAGGACTCTGATGGCGCGGACCGAGAAACGTGTTAAAAATGTTGGTACCATGTGTGGTGGCATGATAAGATACAGGGTGGTCAGGGTTCTGGGTGTGTACCGATTGTCTGTGTCAATTCATTCTGATGGCCAGTAGATTTGTTGTGAGTCCAGTGTAGGAGGCTGGGCAAAGGTTACAAGTGATTTCATATATGAGGTGGGAGGATACACAAGTGGCGAATCCTGTGATGGAAAAGCTTTCCCCAGTAACAGGGTTGGTAAAGGTGGTGGAAGGCAGTGCATACTGCTTAATTTGCAATGGGATTTGTTGCAAATGAACCTTGGAGCTGTTTTGCAGGCTGGGGGACCGCGTGTTTATGTACCAAGAGTTGGTTGAGGTTTGAAGATCTGCTGAAGCAGATTCTGGGTGGGTGAGTGAGGATTTTAGGAAGGAGGTTTCTCATCTCAGGGCAGGCTCGAAGGAAGTCGTAACCTTGTCTCAAGACTTGGTTAACAGATTCCAAGCCTGAGAAGTAATGGGTGATCAAAACCGGGTGGGTTTTAGAGGGTTGTGGATTGTTGATAGGTTGAGTGGGTTGTGATGTGGCACGTGAAATCTGTTTGTGAACTAAATCTGGTGGGTAATTGTGGGAAATCAGGGCTACATAGATATTGCTGGCATATTGTTGAAGTGCCTGTTGATTGGTCTAAATTTAAGATAGCACCAATTTTCCTCCCACCCATCCCTCTCACTTCCACCTTCTCCATAGAACCACTGCTCACCAGAGCCTATCTTTATAGATAATAACTTCAAATTTTACTAATTTTTCATTTGAAATTTCCAAATATTTTGTTTTTCAGTTGTTTACACTTGTGTCCATTACTTAATAGGAATTTAGGACCATTAACTGAGGTCTACTGCGCATGGGCCTCTGCAGTAGATGCATGGTTAATGCACCTATGTTGACTGCTGTTCATCGACGACAAAGGCTGGAATTTGCATGCCAGTACCACAACTGGACGTCCACGTTTTATGCTCCATCGGACAGATGGACGTTGGCACATACTGCGCGAAACGTCTGAAAGCAAACACCCTACAACAATTGCCGGAAGGATTCAGGGTGGAGGAGGGAGCATTATGGTTTGGGGAATGTTTTCCTGGCATTCACTGGGTGAACTAATCATTTTGTAAGGCATGATGGATTAGCCCAAGTACGTATCTGTCCTTGCGGACCATGTCCACCCCTCCATGTGAATAATTTTTCCTCAGAAGGATGGCATCGACTAGCAGGACAATGCGAGGTGTCATACAGCTCGCAGTGTATGTGCGTGGTTCGAAGAGCACCAGGATGAGTTTACCTTGCTCCCCTGGCCAGCAAACTCACCAGATTTAAACCCAATCGAGAATCTGTGGGACCACCTCAATCGGGTTGTTCGCGCCATGGATCCTCAACCGCCTAATCTAGTGCAGCTGGCCACAGCACTGGAGTCGGCATGGCTCAACATCCCAGTGAACATCTTCAGAAACCTAATTGACTCTCTTCCTGCACGCCTCGCAATGGCCTGCTCCGCCAAAGGTGGTTATTCTGGTTTTTGAGAGGTGGTCACATTAATGTGACTGGACTGTGTATATAGTTACCAGGAAATAATAGGAGCTAATTAGTTAATGGATTTTAATAAAAAAGGGATTGCGAAATGAAACACCACTTACCTTAGTTGATGGTATCATGGGGTGAACACATAAATAAGCACAAAACACAGGAAAAAATGAATATTTCAAGACTTTTCTCTTTGTCAACAGGAGAAAATCAAAGAGAGGGTGGTGTGGGAGACCGTTTCACAGAATAACCATTAGTCAGGAACATGGTGGGGGTAAATTCAAACAAAGGGCAGGGAGAGGGGGGCAGTGAATAGGCTATTTGACAGTATTCAAAATTTATTACAAATTGTAGTCATTTGCGTAGAATAATGCTTAAGGAAGCTATTTTGTTAAATTTGAAAAGAAAGATGCATTGTTTTTAATTAAAAAAGCAAAATAAAAATCAATTTTTTCTTGCCCTTTGTCACGTGACCGAAAACGCTCTGGGATTGGAGATCGCTTCAGTGACGTCACCTGCCTGTAGGCGCTATGGAGTGTTTCCCGCTACCCAAGTTTTCAACTATTTGTTGCTGGTTATCTCTTGTTAATAATGAGATTTTGCGTTGAATATAAAACGAAGAACAATTTGTAGAAGACTACAGCGGAAAAATACTGAAAATTATTTATCGGACTACCTATAGAAGCAACCATTGACTTATATTCTATGGAGCTTGAGAATGTAATAACTTCAATTCGAGAATCATTTATATTTAAACTAGAAGTTAGAGATTACCAGAAATCTTTCATAAGAATGACTAAAATTTAAAATTAAATTAGTTGTTTTAGGAGATATTTACGAGAGAAATGCAAGTGTAGTATAAGGTAAGCACAACAGTTAAATAACTGGATGTTTTGGACAATATTTCTTAACTGCGTATTCCCAATGAAACTGAATTTATTGTTTATTTACTGACCACGTTCACTTCACCACATGTAGAAACTGGGATGATTAAGTGTTCACTATTAACGAGAAGAAAAATAACGATGCCATTCTGTCCAGGTAGCTGCATGGATAAAGAGTGTTATAGGAGTTTGAAGATCCTATATTCGAACCTTGATTAGGATAATATTTTTTTTGTGTGTGTATTTATTTATTTTTTTGTTTCTGTTTGCCGTTTGTTGCTATACAGAATCATGTTTTTACTAGAAGAAGTCATAAAACATTATGGAAACGTTTGAAACATAAATTGCTGTCAAACAAGAAAACTTTTATAAAAAGATAGCTTCCTGCTTTTGATTTTAAAACATACCAGAGATACATTCAACAAAACCCAAGTACTTGGCGTTGAGTAATAGGATTTGTTTTAACAATAACATTGCACGCTAATCTCGCAACTATTCTGGAACACTTTGAATAGTTTTTGTTAGAATTTTTAAGTGACGATACAACAGTACGTTGCTTTTCTGATATTAATGCATCTTTTTAAGTGGAATTTACTTTTAACGCCCAAGTAATTTTCAGTTTTTTTTACTTTTTATCGGTGTGCAAGTAACATCCAGTTTCAGTTTTGAAGTCTTTTTTGGATATTTCTCAAATGTTTACAATAGTCTTGCTATCCAAAAATTTGTTAAACATACGGGAAAAAAATTTGGTGGATTTTAGAAAAAGAATATGCGGCGCTACCAACAGCAACTAATATCTAAAGAAAATGCTCACTAATAACAAAGCATATTCCAAAGCAAGTATTGAACCTAAGAACCCTAACAGCCTAATCTTAAACAGCATACTACATTGTATCAAAGAAATTATGGTGCAAATTATATTTATGGTAAATGAAACGCAACTTAGTCGCAATGTCGTCTGGGTTACTATGAGCAAGTTGCACCGACTTTTTTTCCTATTTCAGCTAATGCGGAAACATTTATGTTTATTTGGAGAGTTTTTATTGTTGTGGTTGTAAATTGATGTACTACACATGTATATATATATATATATATATATATATATATATGACTGCACCATGCCAGTTGTTAATAGTTACAGGAAATTGTATGAAAAATTAATAAAAATTGTTCTGCCTATTATAATTCAAGTGCTGATCAATGCACACTGAAATTAACACAGAAAACCAAATACTGTCATCTATTTGTTGTAAATAAAAAATAATTTACCTGGAAACTACACTGCTGACAAAAAAGTGATGCAGCCAGAAGGGAAGAAGGAAAAAATGTAACTTCATGGGTTGAGGTGGTGTGTGATGTTATTTCAGTGATTACAAAATCAAGTCAAATTTACAAAGAACTTGGCAGTATGAGTCAACTTATCAATCAGTATGATGTTGCATCACTCTGTCCTTTTCACATGCACTGATGGGTGTAGCCATTGTATCTTCTCCTTAGGCAAGCTGATCCACAGCTGTTACTTACTTAATTTACTTTCATGTAGAGACTGTTTCAAATTGCATCTTTCTAGAAACTAGCTGCTTGGATTCTTTGTCACTGGTTAGGAATAGGTCTTCTACTTGGCACACAAAGCCCATGTCTCTAAACTTGAGCAGATGCTCAGGTGTCTGAATGGAACTACAATCATACTCTTGTCATCCGTATATCCCCACTTTTTCGGAGTGATGGTGTATAGTAAGATAAACCCAGATACTCTGGCCAAATCCTATCAACTGCATGGTGACTATAGCTATGTTCTTATGAAGCTATTCAAACACCTCTAAATCTAGATCCATACTCTGCAAATCACAAACATTGTGGATGGCAGAGGGTGCTAAGCACCAATCCTAAACCCGCACCCGCACAGTCCCGAATAGCATGAGGAAAGAAGGAATACATAAAACCATCAGTATGGCATCTTATTTCTCGATTCTTATCCGTCTGGTCATTGCGACCTAAATAGGTTGGTGGAAGAAGTGTTTCATTGCACTTGTAATTTAGAGATTTTCGCATATCCTGCAATAAATTCAAATGCAAACTACGTCGTCTGTCTTCGCAACTATCCCAGCCCCATCTATGTTTCAATTCTGTGACGCTTTCATAAGGGCTGTAGAAAACAGTCACGAATCAAGCGGCTCTCCTCTGAACACTCTCCACTGAGTCAATCAGGCCCTTGTGATACGGATCCCAAACTCCACAACAGTAATCCAGATGTGGACACCCCAGAGTTTTCTATGCTATCTCCTTTGTATGAGCATTACAGTTCCTCAAATTATGACCTATGAATCACAATTTAGAATTAGCTTTGCCTACAACGGAAGTTATGTGCAAGTCCCACTTCATATTCCTTTATACTATCATCCCCAGATACTTTACGGAATCAACCATGTCAACAGCTGAATTGTTTATTTTGTACTCTTGAGCGAACTGATTCTTTTTGTTACTTATTTACATTGCCTGGCACTTTTTGCAATTAAGTGTAAGCTGCCATTTACAGCACCAATCGGAAATAGCATCCAAATCACGCTGAACTTCTAAGCAATCATCAGAGCACCTTATTTCCCTATAGATAAGTGCATCATTGGCAATTAATCACAACCAGCATCTGACCTTGTCACCGAGATTGTTTATAAATATTGAGAAAAGAAGTGGTCCTATTACACTTCTTTGAGGAACCCCCGAAGTAAAATCTATCTTAGAAGAGGCTTCCCCATCAACAATGACATACTGAAATCAACCAGTTAGAAAATCACATATCCATTTGCAAATATGATCCAGTATACTGTATGCTCGAATCTTCGCTAAAAGTCGGTTGTGTGGTACAGAAACAGAAGCTTTCTCAAACCCAAGAAAATTGCATCAACTTGGGAACCTGCATTGATAAATTTCATTATGTCATGTGAAAATAGGGCCAATTGTGTTTCACATGATCTCTTCCAAAATCTGTGTTGACATGGTGTAAGTACTTGTTCTCACCTAGAAACTTCATAATGCTAGAGCATATAACATGCTCCAGAATTCTACTGCAGACAGATGTTAGAGATATGGGTCAATAATTCCTAGGATCACTCTGATCTCCTTTCTTGAAAACAGGAATTACCTGGGCTATTTTCCAGTCAAAAGGTACTTTTTTCTCTTCTAAAGATTTATGGAATATATCTGACAGAAATGGTTCAATATCCTCTGCATATTCAGAAAATACTCTTATCGGTATACTGTCAGGACCCGGTGCTTTACCCCACTTCAGGAGCTTTAATTGATTTACAATACCTACGCTATCAAACTCTATTGGATCCATCTCTAATTCCACGTGATGTGGTGAAGTGGGGATGTTTTCGCACGTGAATGAATTTTTGAATTTGGTGTTAAATATGGTAGCCTTGTCACAGCTGCCATCAACTTCTTGTCCATCTTTTATCAGAACTGGCTTATTGTTTCCACTACAACTAACTTTGTTTCATATGACCAAAATTTTTTAGGTTTTTCAGTGAGGCTCTTAGCGAGAGATTGCAACGAAAGTCATTAAAGGCTTCACATATCACATTCTTAACATGTCCCCGTATCTAAATCAGTCCAATGATTCGTCCTTTTTGATCATGCATGTATCTTCCTTTGCTTTTTGAGTAACCTTTTAACATCCCAGGTATACCATGGGG
The DNA here is from genome assembly GCA_031002005.1 of Vandiemenella viatica. Classification (NCBI taxonomy): domain Eukaryota; kingdom Metazoa; phylum Arthropoda; class Insecta; order Orthoptera; family Morabidae; genus Vandiemenella; species Vandiemenella viatica. Next base: position 305,609,170 of record CM061920.1, on the reverse strand, counting down.
TATCATTCCCTTCCCTGATTGTTCGTTTCAGTATATGCAAGTTCATACCTTCTCTGACTATACGTATTAATCGATGTCACCTCTCTTCAACGGTGCCTCTTGCTACTATGAAGGTATGGTAATTATGCCTCAAATACGTTGTAAAACACTCTTTTGAAGCCTTTTCAAATCTGTAAACAATCCTTTATTTTTACTTTTTGTGTGTGGTTGTTAATTTTAGTGTAGCAATTACAGCTTGATCAATTATTCCCACGATGGTAGAAATGTCTGTGAATAATTCAGGCCTATTTGTAAAGAGAATATCTAAAATATTTCTGTTACTGTTGAGACATCGCGTTGTTTCTGTTATGAGCTGCTCGAAATTGTGATCTGAGAAGAGGTCTTGAATGATTTCGCAAGCTGCTTTATCCCTGCCCCCAGTAACGTGAACGTAATTAGTCCAGTCAATATATGGCAAGTTAAAATCACCACCTAGCATTATTGTATGGTCTGGAAATTGCTGAGCTATATTATTTACATTATTCCTTAAGGCCTCAGCAATAGATACGCTTGCATCTGGTAGACGATAGAAGGAGCCTATCACAAGTTTCATCCTACCTACGTTGGGCTTGATCCATTAAATTTCGCAGACAGTATCGACAACTATTTCATTATACGGGAGGTACTTACTAACAGCTATAAATACACCACCTCCTTGGGAATGCAACCTGTCCTTACGGAAAATGTTCATGCTACTATTAAAGATTTCGGAGGTACTTATATCCAGTTTTAACCAACTTTCTGTGCCTATTACAATATCAGCAGCTGTACTACGAATAATGTTTTCGAGTTCAGGCTGTTAATTACAAACTCTTCTGCAATTAACTACTAGAACTTTTAATGTTCAAGATTCTTTTAAGCTACCCCTACGCCGCGATGCTGGTGCTAACACACGTGCAACCATGACAAAGTCTGCCAAAAAACTGCATCCAAAATAACATGGCCACTTTTTTATAATCGAATTGATGCAGGAAAATCTCCTCAGCCTATTAATGCATTCCATTCATCATTCCACCCAGTGGCCAGTTCTCCTTCCTATAAGGATAGTCTTCTTTTTCTGTTGAGAGCCCTACCTCTTTTTATTTTCTCTGTGAGCGCGTGTATAGATGCTGGAGAGTATTGGGGTCACTCCCTTGAGGTAGTCCATATTTCTGGTCTCTCCATCCATTTTTCTTGCCCTCTAGAGTGACCTAGAACTTTCTATAGCGCAGAATTGTTTTTAAGGTTTGTGTATGTTGTCTGGCAACTCTGCTATGTAGGAATTATGCATAGCTGATTGATTGAGGCTCCGACCATTAATGATACAGTTTAAATTACTTAAATCAGATTTTTAAGTTGCAGGATTTCGTTAACATTGCTTGACAAGCTATTAAATTAATCTATAACAGCTAACAGGTGGTAGGTTGCACAGTCAAATGGAAAAAAGTAAAAAATTGCATTTAAAGCTTAACTGGTATCAGTTGTAATCCTAAGGAAAGGCACCTGACATACACATCCATAATTGAACACAGCAGGTAGATTCAACTAACACATGTAAGTCCACAACATCGGTGAAGCTCTCAAATCTCACCCAAAAGATAATGAAACCCTTAGAAAATCTCTTTAGTTCATGGTAATATTAGGTGTAGCACATAACTGAATGCTAAAGGAATGATGATGGTGTATAGTATGAAAATCCCAGACACACTGGCTAAATTTTATCAATTGCATGGTGACTATAGCCATGCCCCTCTAGAAGTTATGTTTCAGTTTTCTGCTAGAATCTTTAAGTATGCTTAATTCTCCATCAAGATTTTTAGCTCATATTCTTTATTGAAATTTTCCCTATCGTTTGGTGTCTGTAGTATTCCTAGACCTATCTTAATCTGGGAGAAAACTATGATTAACTAAAATTGTGCCAAACATTTCCCGCCAATGTGACATGGGACTGAAACTTCTAAAATTAATACCTGATTAATTCCTCCTTATTACAGGCTGCAATTTACATATGTTACTTAGCAAATTTTTTTCGAATTTTTGAGACCCCATTTTCTTCTCCACAGTGCTTCTTTTAAATCTTAATTTCTCTTCGTGATGTAAGCTTCAAAGTTTTGGAACTCAAACAGTGCTTTAATAAAACTTTGAAAATCTTAATTTTCTCCCATAAAATTTTGAGCTTTTCATAAAACTGTTACTATATTTGTAATCCCCAGAATTTTATCAATTATTTCTTTCTACCTATTTATTTACTTTATTATAAAAACATACCTAGAATTTACTTAACTACACGAATTTTGATTCAGAATACTTCTAGCTATGCTGACAACAGACTGAGATATTGAAATTTGTGATAACTCTTCTTTTTCATAAAAACTTAACTTTTATACTGCACTCCATTCAAGCATTTGTTGTAATGATATTTAAAATTGATACATCTCTCTAGAAAAAAAAATTCCTAGTCTAAACATATAACACACCAATTTGACTGCAATTTTATTCTTTATTAGTGGAATTGTCTATTAACTCCTGAGAATTATCCTTTATAAATTTTATGTTGTTTACAAAAATTGTTTAAAACCTAGTCTAAAAGTGCTTTCCTAGCAAGAAAATGTAAAAGTTGCTTACTGTGCAACTATATGTGATAGATCCCCTTCTGACCAATTTTAGATGAAAAAGTTGATAATCTTGTGTTAGTCAGTATACTTTAGAGATTAATTTCTGTTGATTGACAGTATCATATGCAGTGGTAAGATCTATGAAGATTGCTCCAGTGATGAGTTTTCTTTTGTATCCATTTTGTATGTTTTGGGCTTCTGCATTGCATATCTTTACAGCTCTAAAACATGCTTGCTCTGGTATGAGTTTTGCATCAACAGTAGCTCCTTGTACAAGTGGCAGAGCAGTCAAATTTGTTGAGAGTTTTTAACATGTGTTGTTTTTTTTGCCAGTTTTAAGAGGGGAACCACATGTGCTTTCCTCCATGTTTTTTTTTTAGATTTTATTCAGAATTTGCACCAGCCATGTAAGAGTGTCCCTAAATGTTTCAAACATGCTGCTTTATTTCCTTTCATTCAGCTTATTGCCTTATTTAATTTTTTGAGACTGAAAGGGTTCTCAAGGTCACTTACCTTTTCATTGCTGTGAGAACTTTGCAGTTTTTGTTTGCAAACTCTGTGACAAGGTAAAAGTAGTTGATAGACTATTTCTTTCAGATTAACTTTGTTGTAATTCAGTTTTTGGTTATGTGGGATCATTACTGAGGTTCTTTAGCAGTTTACACGCTCTTCTACTTTTTGCATTAATCTAGGTCACACAGATGTTTGGTCCATTTTTGTTTTCTTCCTTCACTTATACTTTGCATAGTTTTCCATCCAGATCTACAGTTTGAATAAAAAAATGGGTCTCTGTTAAAGTTATCATGGTAACTTTTCAAAATGTCTTGAGTGTTGGAGATAAATCTTGTAATGTACTTGATGTGGCATCCACTAAGGATATGCTTCCTAGAAGTTTGTTTAACTATTTCAACAAAGTCCTTATAGTTTATCAGTACAGCTTCCAAAACATTCTAATTGTCTTCTAGGTCTTGAGATAAATTTTTCCATCTTGCATTTTTTAAATTTAATCTCCTTGTAAAAGGCACTGTCTCATGTTTAAAAACTCCACCTATGTTACATATAATTGGTCTATGTTGTGTTCTTGGTGCAGGATATCCACTGTTTTCTCTGTGCAATGAAACTCCTAATAAAAGTATTATCCAGGTTATAGCCTTTCCACCATCATCAACTGTTGAAAGAGGGTGGCAATTTCGACTCATGAATCAGTTTCAATTCTTCATTTCTGTCAATAGTGTTATACTTCCAGTTAGTTACATTTGAAATCCTCTTGACCCAATTTCGTGAAGTTCTTATTATGTATTTGGTACGTGGAATAGACACCTTCTGGTGGTTTATATACGAATGATTCCAGTTCTGTAAGGTATTTTATTTTATAATAACACGTTTTTTGGCAAAATATGTACTTCTATTCTCATTGAGCCATTCTGTGTTTAAAACCATTCATTCAATGTAGAGTCTATCAACTTTAACTCCTCGGTGCATTACCTGCATGACTAAGAAGTTACACCAGTTTTCTCTGCACAGGTCAGACGGTAGAATTTTCTTATCTTTATTAAGCCCTTCAATATTTATATAAGTCATCTTAAATGGTCTTTAGAAGAACCAATTTTGATTTAGGTTTCATTTTCCAATTTTCTTTGGAAAACAGTCCACTGGTATAAGGATTAGACACTTAAAGTGTTGCCCAGTGTGTGCCCGATCACTAAAATTCAAGAACTCTCTAACAACCAAGGAGGCTCCTTCTTTGCACACCAACCTCCTTCCCTCCCCCCACAACTGTTATAACTGCCCTTGGTTATTCTGAATACTGACACTGGGATGGAGTTGATGCCTTAACTCTTCCCACACATATTATATGGTGGTCAGATCTGGAGAACCCCCGGTCTACATGGGTAACTCAACATCTGAAGTGATACCTGGTGGCTCCCCAAACAATAATGCCAGGAGTAACACTGCTAAGCCTCTCAAAAACATGAGTAAAATGGTACCTCTAACCAGGCTTCCACCATACACACTGACAATTCTCATCCAACGTACTGCAGAAACATGATTCATCAATGTATACGATACAATGCTATTAATTAAGAGTCCATTCTTCCCAGTCATGGCAAAATGCAACTGTTTGTGTTGTGGTGTTAATTCCAGCGCATGCTTGGAATAGTAATTCCCTAGTGTGTCTACCTACATATATACTCTGTAATTCATAAAATTGTGAGTGGCAAAGGGTGATTTCCACCAAAACTAATCTCAACACTGTGCAATGCAGTCCCAAATGGCACTAGGGAAGAAGGAATGCATATAAGCATCATTGCACTTTATTTCTCTAATCCTATATTTCCTGTCATTGTGACCCAAAAAGGTTGGTGGATGAAGTACTTCACTGCACTCATACGTGAAAGTTGGTGTACGCATGTTTACCAATAAGTTCAAACAAAATCACAATTATATGTCTATCAGAGAATCCCAGCCCAATCTACTAATCAATTCTGTGTTGCTTTCACAAGTACCGTAGCAAACAGTCTCAAATCCAGTGGCTATTATTGGTACTTTCTCTATAATGTCAATAAACCCCTTATTAAACAGATACCAAATGGCACTACAGTAGTCCAAATCTGGATGAGAGTTTTGTATGCTACGAGGTGTATATTTTGAGTAAGTACTGTTTTGTCACACCGTGGCTGCAGCGCTACATTCGGCATTCTGCGCATGCGCACTAGGTACCTGCATCTCTTGCATTCGCACTGATGCCATTTCAGTCTAATTCTTCCTTCTTTACATTGTTCACTGAGTGTTTAAGATGTCTCCGATAATCGTGAGTCCCGCCAAGTGTGAAGTATGGGCTGTTATAAGATTTCTTTATGCTAAAGGCCTAAAACTGATTGATATTCATCATGAGATCTGTGCAGTTTATGGACAAAACATTATGAGTGACGGAATGGTGAGAAAGTGGGTGAGATCATTTAAAGATGGCCACACAAATGTGCATGATGAACAACGGAGTGGGCGTCCTTCGGTCGTTAATGAAAGTTTGGTGCAGAAAGTGGACAATAGGGTGAGAGAAAACAGACACTTTACGATTTCCTCCTTGTGTGATGACTTTCCTAATGTTTCTCGTAGTGTTTTGTATGGCATTGTGACCGAGCACTTGAATTACAGAAAATTGTGCTCATGTTGGGTACCGAAAATTATAACAGATGTGCACAAAACCAAACGTTTAGGCAGTGCATTGACTTTCCTTGAGGGGTACCACAATGATGGTGATGATTTCTTAAGCCAAATTTTTACGGGCGATGAGACATGGGTGGCCTACGTCACACCTGAATCAAAGCAACAGTCCATGGAATGGCGGCATTTAGATTCACACAAAAAAGTGAAGTTCAAGCAAACAATTTCTGCCCAGAAAATTATGTGCACAGTTTTTTGGGACAGAAAAGGAGTATTGCTTGTGGAATTTCTGCCTCGTAATGAGACAATCAATGCAGCAGCTTATTGTGAGACATTGAACAATCTGCGCCGTTCAATCCAGAACAAAAGACGTGACAAGTTGAGCAAGGGCATTGTTTTGCTGCATGACAATGCCCCTCCACATGTGGCTAATCAGACCAAAGACCTCATCACATCTTTTTGATGGGAAACTCTAGATCATCCTCCGCACAGCCCTGATCTGGCGCCCAGTGACTACCATCTGTTCCTGCACTTGAAGAAACACCTGGGCAGTCAGCGTCTTGAAGACAATAACGAAGTCAAAACAGTTGTGATGCAGCAGTTAACAAGTCAGGCGGCAGACTTCTATGAGGAGGGTTTTCAAAAACTGGTACTTCATTATGACAAGTGCCTCAATATTGAAGGGACTTATGTAGAAAAGTGGAGTAAGGTAAAAATAAAAATTATTGATATATATTTGCACATCTTTTTTTTAATTTCAAAACGGTACTTACTTAAAAAACATGCCTTGTGTCTTGTTTATTTGTGCATTACAATTTTTCAAGATTTGACCTATGAATAACAGCCTAGAATTAGCTCTACCTACGACCAAATTAATGTGCAAGACCTATTTTATGTTCTTTTCTATAGTTATTTCCAAATACTTCACAGAATTGATCATATCAGTAACTGAAATGCTTATATTTTATTTCTTAATAAATTGATTATTTTTGTTAGTTAAGCATATTGCCCTGCACTTTTTACAACTTAGTGAAAGTTGCCATTCATCACACCCTGCTGAAATAACATTCATAGTTTGTATTCATTGCTCTGGTGATTTTTAAGATGTCTATAGCCTCTATGTTATTTCTGACTTCAGACCCCACTCAAAATTGGCACTGAATACCAATATTTCTGGGCAGTACGACAACAGTAGTAACAGTGATGACGATGTACAGGGAAGTTGGAAAATGAAACCCGCCATTCATACTACAAGGTAAAGTGTTGAACAATATTTATACTAAGGATAATAGGAAAATTTAACCCAACAATTGCCATACTATTACTATTACTATTACTCCGCGATTCACTAAAAGTGTTTGGCGGAGGGTGCATTGCACCTATCAGGAAAGGTAATGGTTTGGAAGGGATATACGGGATATGGCAGGTGGCGTCCATGGGCTATTGTGAGGAACCATCCCAGCATTTGCCTGGAGCAATCTGGGGAAACCATGGAAAACCCAGATCAGGATGGCCAAAACCCAGATCAGGATGGCCATAGCGACATCAGCTGGGATTGACAAAAAAAAAATTAAAGACAAACATGTATTAATCAATATTTGTGTATTATTCTTGCAAGTAAATGAGGCACTTAAGCAAAGGGTTGGACATGATAAACACAGCAGGCAATGCGTTTGATAAGAAACAAGCTAGAAGGCATTGTAAACCTTCCCCTTGTTTTTTTTCTTGTCATTAGAATTGCTGACAGTTTGTTTCAAACATCACATCTTCGTGCCACTTTGTTTACCACATCTGACTTCATCACTAAGTGTCTCATATACTTGCAGCAACAATGTTTAAGCTCAAAATATTGTGTTACACATCTTCGTATGTTTTTTATTCATCGATCCTAGCTGCAATCATTGATACTAAATTTTTGGTTTAATTTCATTAGTTTGAATGGGGTAAAACATTTTCCTGTTCATTATTAGACCAATACAGTTCCATTGCCTCCTTCTGTACTGTCCTGCTCGTTCCTTTTTCATTGGATGTATCGGTTTGTCTTTACACATTTCCCTTGTTTTTTTCATGTCATTACAGTTCCCGCCAGTTTGTTTCTGGTGCCTTGTCCTCCTGCAAAAATGGCTGCCTGCACTGTTTATCACATCTGACCTTCTTGCTAAGTGTCTTCTCTTCTTAGAAAAATGATGTCCTATAATGAAATATTGTATTACATGTGTCAATCTTTTTTGTGTTCGTAAATCCAAGCTTCCATCTCTACGGTAAGTGATGGGTTGAGTTTATCTCTCCTTCCATAGTTTCATTGCCTAAAAGCATTGTTCTGCATATGATTCTTGATAACATTTAGATCAGTTTCTTTTATAAAGTGCTATACTCCTTATATCTTACATTGAGATGTTCAACATGTGAACTGGATGTTCCTATCTAACTTTAATTTGATTTCATTGTGATGGAGCACACACTGCAGTGATAATTTCCACACACACCCACACTTCCACTTTCTTGTATCTGCCTTGTTTTGCCAACTACATATTTTAATTTTAAATTCTTCCAGCATTTTTGGTAAATTGTTCATCACCTCCATACTTACATACTCATAAAAGAAAATTTTCTCACTCCTTATGCCTGAGATCAAATGCCTGCTTATGTTCAAGGCCAATTACAGCTCTTAATTCTTCAACCAATATATCTTTCTGCACTTCACCACCAGTATATGCCTTGTATGTTCCCAGCACTCTCTTCACTCTCCTCTTGTCTTTCAGTGAATCTCATTTCAGGTCATACCAGTTACTCATTGAGTTCTGCTGTAATTTCCAGAGAGAAATCTAGAAGCCCTTCGTTGCACCCCCTCCATTTCCTGTATTTGATACCCAAGATATGTGTCCCATACTACACCACCCTATTCAAGCAAGGTTTTAAAACCCTATTAGAATGCTTGCTCCATTGATTGACAAGTTATTTGAAAATAAAAGAGTAACAAAGAAGAAAATTCTACAAGAAGTAATTTTAAATCAATTTTATTATTCATTTTGCAAAATTGTATTTTGAACAGTATATCCAAATAAAACCAAAAACAAATCAGTATCAAGTGTCTTAGAGTAATTCTGAAGAAATTACAAAAAAAAAAGTATTTTCACACTAAATTTATTTATGCTATTCATGAAATTCTTTGTAGAATAATGTATAAATTTTTGGAAAAAATAAAAGTTACTTGCTGAAAAAATCAAGGTTTCTCCAATTCATTATTTAGTTGGTTTTGTAATCTGCAGGATTTTACACAATTACACTGCAAACTTTGGAAGAATTTTCTGTACATTAGTTTTGTAAATGATAAGCGGATACGTTTTTTGACAAAAGTGCATAGAAAATCTATTTAAATAAAAATGTAAATGTTCACTTGTTACTAATCTCAAATCTCTGAAATTTCTTCACCATGTAACGATTTAATGAGCTTGCCAACCAGAGCACATTGTTAGGGTCGAAACTGCATACCGGGGATGGTATCGGCTTTTCCACCTAAACTTAAAGTCATCCAAAAAGTTGTCAAAGTTCGTAAAAAGTTCTATAACCGTGTAAAACCTTGTTGAATGCTAACTGTAAAGAAGACCACAGTCGCCACTTACAGATTAACCTCCTGTAAGAAAGGTACTAAAGTTGAAATGAAAGTCTGAATCTGGATAACTGAAATATATATTCTTAAAATTTTTCACAGAATTTACAAAAGTCACAGTTAGCAATGGCAATTGGAGAAAATCATTTGCCGAAGATCACAGGTCGTGAAACAGAACAGACCGCACCACCCCAAAATGAAATCGGAAGTTAAGATGAACTCATGTCGGAAAGTTTGAGAATGTTACGTGTTGCCACGCCTGTTTTTAAAATGGCGCCGGTCAGCCATACTGTTCTGGTCCTTCCTACTTAACCGCACCGACCCTTACACAGCCTATACGCACACTACTGCTCAGCTCTCCAACGAATAAAGATGGCGTGTCTTGTCCGCTCCAGATTATATAAGCTCTCTGACGTCACAGCCAAAACACAGCTTTCTGCTACCACTTAGAAAAATTAGGTCTAAGCTAACTCTGTAATCAAACGGATATACGGAAATTAAAGGCTGACAGTGTTTAGACTTTTTAAATAGAGAAACAGTGTATATGCGATGAGTAACTTTAAGCATTTAGTTTTAAAGATCTATTTTATCCAAAGCGTATGAGGCGAACTACTTTCTGCTCAGGGGAATTACTACTCTCTTCGAACTTGCAATATTTCGTCATTTCAGCTAAATCACAATTTATCTAAATATTATTATTATCAACGTGTTCTCCCAAAATTCCAGAGTTCAGTGGTGTAAGTTTTATTAAGATTGATGCCCGGATAGTGAAATTACAGCTTGGACAAGATCTACAAAAATGCTATGTGTGTTTTAATTTAATAACTTTACTTCTATTGCTTTTATCAAAAATGTAAAATTTCCAAAATATTCTCTGGGTTAAATTACGTATTCTGAAAGTTGTCTTATCTCTGTATCTAACTTCGATTGGCTGTAATAAATTCCTAAACTTGTCACATGGCAACCTGATGAAATGATTTCTGAAATCTTTATAAAATCGGTTCTACTGCATGGAAAGATCTGAAATTAATATATATGATATTAGATTTTGAGGTCTTTCAAGAAATCTACTTTTTATTCCGAAAGCTTTCTAGGATTTTGTGATAAAAAAATGTTAAAAGTGAAGTGCACCTAACGAAGTGTTAAAAAATTAATTTAAGTTATTTATACGTCCAGAAACTATGGAATTTTAGTGAATTTACTCTTTTATTGGGTTATTACTTCTTTAAAACTACTCTATTTCATTCGAAAGTGTGCAGAAATAGTGAAATACCGAATATCAGAAGTTTATTGTTTGGTGAACTGAACTATTTTGGATTATCATATTTCAGGTTAGTAAAAGGTTTTTATATCATTATAGAAAGTTAATTTAGTTGTCTTATTAAATGTTGAGCTACTTTATTGCTCTTAAATTGGTTTAGAAATGACGAAATGTTCACATAGTAGAAGCTCATTGTTTCAAAGTTGGATTATTAATGATTATCTTATTTTCAGTTGATTTAGGGTTTGTTTACTGTTATACAAAGTTTATTTAGGGCTTTTCTTAAACACTGACAGTCTTTACTGCATTAAAATTGGTTTAGAAATGGTGAAATTAACATATAGCAAAGTTTATTGTTTGGAAATTGAACTTATGTGAATTAACCTATTTCCTCCCAAGATGCTACTTGCTACCGACTTCATCAGCGGCTCGTTGCAAACTAACCCAAAGTTTTCATCTACTCTACCATAGTGCAAGGCGCAGCAGCCAACTTAATACAGAGTGTGCAGCCAAACTTAATGTGAACTAAAGTAGCGGCCTACTCCCGACAAAACTCTTCAGCGGCTCGTAGCAGACGAACTCCAACAATTACTTTTGCTTCGCGCATCTCTGCGCTTGACAATCCTTCATTACGATTTCAAGCTTTGCACATAATATGTGTGGTTTCATACTGTCTCACCACAGCCAATTAATTTGAAATTTTTACGCAATGTTACAACATTCAAATTTGTGCATGTTTTTGAAAACATATGTAAATTATTTAATTAGTATTCATTTTTTTAAATTTTGTTTTAGTGATTTGGTGTAATTCTTTTCTTATTTTTGTTTAATTTCATTAGACTTTTTTTCTGGAAATTCGGAATGAAATGGTGCTAGTTAATCTGACCTCTAGATGAATTTCACTGCCTCATAACTTCTGCAATTTAGTAACGTCAAAATAAGAACTGGTTGAAAAAGTATTTCCCAATTTTAAAATCTATGTAAACAGGAAAAGGGTAAGTTAAGGGGTGGGCCATATGGGTGCCCTTGGTGATCACACAGGTTTGGGGTTTGGTGGTAGATTTTGCCTCTGAAGAATAAATATTGAGACATCAGGCGAAGCCAGGCGTGTACACGAAGATGGCCGTCAGGTGAATGGCATGGCCAGCAAAGATGGTCATATAGGAGAGGGAAGAGGGGAGGGAAGAGCAAATGCTAGATCGATAATCAATAATGCTGTAGGTATATTATCATTGAAAGTGGTAGATCAACATAATAACTGAGTGACAAAATACATAAAATCATATTTTGAAAAACTTTAAGTATGGAAAATACAATATAAGCAATATAAATAGTAGTGATAATAAGTGCTGGGCCTGGTAGTATGGATTTACTGGAGACTGCCTGAAAGGTCTTTCTGTGAGGCAGTCTCCAGCTGTGCCCACCTCTCACAATGTTCTCCCATTGACGAAAGGTTTATCCCACAAATTACTTTATTAATTGTGTTTGTGTCTTTTCTGTGTGTTCGTGCCCCACATCCATCATCTAAAGGTAAGTGGTGGCTCATTTCCCTATCCTAATTTGATTCCTATTTATATGGACAAAGTGGAAAGGAAAGGGTAGAAAAGAACTGAGAAATGGTTTCCAACTGTATTGGAATGGAAATGAGGAAGGGAGAAGAAATGGAGTAGGGATAGTTGTAAGAGAGGGGTTGAAAGAGGAAGTGGAAGAGATTAGTGACAGAATGATGAAGGTTAGGATAGCAGTCAAAGGGAGAAAACTAGACATACTTCAAGTATACGCTCCACAAGTAGGCTGTCAAATTCAAGAGAAGGAGGAATTTGAGCAGGAGTTGCAAAGACAGTTAAATGGGCAAAATATTATAATTATGGGAGACTTAAATGCCCATGTAGGCACAGAAAGGCAGGGATATGAAGAAGTAATAGGAACAGAAGGATGGGGTGGCAGAAATGAAGAAGGGGAAAGGCTGTTGGATCTCTGCAAAAGAAATGGATTGAAAATAGGAAATTCTTGGTACAAAAAACAAGAGAGTCACAAGGTAACATGGTACAGTAGCCATTGGCAGAGGAAGTCAGTTGTGGACTACTTTATATTTAATGGTGAATTAAAGCAGAGTGTGTCAGATGTGAAGGTAATACCATCAGAGGCACTGGATAGTGATCACCGGCTATTAGTAATGGAGCTGAGGATTGCGACAGAGAGGAGAAAATCAGAAAGACAGGATAGGAGATTAAGAATATGGAAGTTGAAAAAGAAGAGCAATGAAGAGGAATACCAGAGAATAATAAGGAGTAAGATACCAATAGCGGAAATGGGGACAGTGGAAGAGGAGTGGGAATATTTTAAAACAACGTTAGTCCAAGCAGCAGAAACAGTGTGTGGAAGGACTGGTAACACAAAAAGGTGGAAAGAAACAGCATGGTGGAATGATAGAGTTAAACAAGCAGTGGAGCTCAAGCACAGGGCCTTTAGGGAATGGTTCAAGCAGAGGACACAGGAGACAAGGGATGACTACGTGAAGAAAAAGAAGGAGGCCAAAAAAATACTAACCGAGGAAAGGAGGAAGTGGCTGGAGAAGTGGACCAACATGATGGAAGAAGATAGCAAAGGAAATAAGAAATTATTATATGGAATGGTAAAAAGGAAGAGGAAGGAGAGGATAGAAAATGTCAACATGCTGGACGAAGATGGAAACGAAATAAACAACTCAGAAAAACTAAAAAGGATGTGGAAGGAGTATTTTGAAGCCTTACTGAACCCAAATTGGTCACAGGATGATACAGTTGTTCAGGAGAAGAAGGAAAATAACAACCGTGTAGGAGAGAAAGAGAAGGATCTAACTTGGGAAGAAGTGGAAACAGCTCTGGGTAAGATGAAGGGTGGAAAGGCACCAGGCATTGATGAAGTGAGCGTGGAAATGATAAGGGCAGCGGGAGTAGTAGGAAAGCAGTGGCTATACCGTGTGATGAGAAAGGTATTGAATCAGGGCACAACTCCTGAAGACTGGAAAAAAGGAATAATTGTACCTATATTCAAAAAAGGGAGCAGGAAGGAGTTTAAAAACTATAGAGGTATTACACTGATGTGCCACTGTGCCAAAGTGTATGAGAAGATAATTGAAAAAAGAATACGTGACAGGGTGGAAAAGGGGCTAAGGGAAGAGCAGTATGGCTTCAGATCAGGGAGATTGACGGTAGATTTGATATTTGCCATGAGACAGCTGCAGGAAAAACATTATGAGTATGGAAAGGATCTACTGTTGGTATTCCTCGATATCGAGAAAGCATATGATTGTGTACACAGGAGTAAGGTATGGAAGGCCTTGGAGAAGAGAGTAGTTCCCAAAGAAACCATCAAGAGAGTAACAGAACTGTACCAAGGAAGTGTGAGCTATGTGAAAATAGTGGAAGTAAGATCAGATCGGCTGGAATAAAGGAATGGACTAAAACAAGGAAGTGCCCTATCACCACTACTCTTCATTGTAATCATGGATGAAATAATGCAGAAGGTGGCAGCGAGGATGGGAGAGGAAAACATGAAGGTGATGGCTTTTGCGGATGATCTTATGATCTGGGGAGGTGAAGAAGAGGAAGTGCAGCGGCAGTTGGATGTATGGACAGACAGTGTGGAGGAATATGGCCTGAAATTTAATGTAAAGAAATGTGAGTACATGGTAACAACCAGGAAAAAGAATAGAGTAGCCCAAGGAATTGTGATGGTAGGGGAACAACTAAAGAAGGTAAACAGGTTCAAGTACTTGGGGAGTGTATTAGAGGAATGTGGAGGAAATGATGGCGAGATAAGTGAAAGAAGAAGACAAGCAGAGGCGTTCCTAAGGAGCATTAGAAGCCTGATATGGAATAAAGAGGTGCCACAGAGAAGCAAGAGAGTAATCTATCATACGTACTATGTGCCTATCTTAACTTATGCTGCTGAAACGTGGACAATGAAAAAGCGGGACATCAGCAGAGTACAAGCAAGTGAAATGAAGTTTTTAAGAGGTAGAATGGGAGTCACTAAAATGGACAGAATAAAGAATGAAGTGATTAGACGCACCATGAAAGAGGAACCCCTACAGGAAAGGGTAGAGAGGACCAGACAGAGATGGTATGGGCATGTCAAGAGAATGGGGGCTCAGAGAATCCCGAGAAAGATCCATGAAATTAAGATGCAAGGTAAACGACCCAGAGGAAGACCAAGAGATGGATGGCTGAAAGGAGTGGAGGAGGGTGTACGGAAGAGAGGAGAGGACTGGAACAAAATGGTGACAGAGAGGTGGTGGGAAGAAAGAAGGAAATGGAGAGACTTGTGCCTAATGCAGACCCGGCCAGAGGCTGGAAACTGTTGAGGATGATGATGATGTTATATATAACAATGAGCAGGTAAATACTTTAAGGCGATAAAACTAAGGAAGGATAGGGAAATATAACCCAACACTTACCACAGATGAAGGTGGCTGGGAATGATGAACATAAAAAAGAAAAAACACAAGAAACACACAATATTTCAGAGGTTAGCCTTATTCTTGCTAAAAGTGAGACACGAGGCGGAGCCAGATGTGCACACGATGACAGCTCTCGGGTGAATAGATGTAGCATGACATGGTCAGCATAGATAGTAATATAGGAGAGTGGGGAAAAGCAAATACTGAATTGATAGTCCTGAAGGTAAAGTGGGAAAGCAACATAATATCTGCAGGATGCTATGAATAATATTTTGAAAACTTTAAGTAGTATAAATAAAATATAAGCAATATAAATAGTAGTGATAATAACTGCTGGGTCAGGTAGGTGCGATTTATTGCAGATTGAGGTCTGAGGGATGTCTGGTGGCCAGGATATTCTGGTAGGCTCGTTTCCATCTACGTAGTTCAGAGGAGGTTGTGTTGCCAGGGAAAACTCTGATTGCCCTAACTGAGAAACAGTTGTTGAATTTATCCAGATTGAAGGAACTGGCATGTTTTGCCACTGCATGGGCTTCTTTGCTGGTATACACTGTCTGCCTGTGCGCATTCATTCTGATGGTAAGTGGGTTAGTAGCGAGGCCTATATTCTAGCTGGAGCAATGGAGGCTTGTGAGTTGATATATGATGTGTTTTATAATGCAAGTAGCATGACCAATATGGAGAATGTTTCACCTGTGGTAGGAATGGAGTAAGTGGTAGTAGCTGGATGGATGCTGCATGTTTTACAGTGGGATCTGTTGCATGGGAAATTGACCCCTGTGGTAGTTTGGAGGAATACTGGGTCAGTACTTGTGAACCAAGATATTTTTTAGATTTGATGGTCTGCTAAAACGTGTGTGGGACTGTGGGTAGGATTTTATGGAGAATGGTGCATATCCCTGGGAAGGAACATAAGAAGTCATGCTCACGATGAAGATCAGGGAAGAACTGGATGATGAAAGCAGGGCTGCAGTTAGTTTCAAGGGGTACAGCCTTGAAGTGAAAGTGTACAGTGTCAGGTAATCTAAAATTTTGTAATTTCCTAACCAAATTTGTTTAGAGTATTGAGGTCAGCTCTATAACATTTCAAATCAAGTCTAAAGTCATTTGCTTAAGAATTTTAAGTCATACATCAAAGTAAACAGTTATATAAAGCCAGAACGCAATACAGATACTGTATTATGAAGGAGTTCAGACTATTTCAGGAAAGAAAATGTTGCATTCATTTTCACAGCTACTTTAGGTAATGGGTAGTCAAACAAGATTTGTATCTTTGTAGGAAGGAAATTTTCCTGATGAGATATCAGACTTTGAAAGTTTCAAATAGAACGTTTTCTGTATAATGTAGCAGATAGTTTAAAAATTCCTTGAGTTATTATTTGATAGATATGCGAACAGATCATAGCTCAGAAGAAGTGTGATTTTTCGATATAGATCATATGAAGTTAGGAGAGATTTAACTAAGGATTATTTTGGAAAGATTTTGAAAATTGGGTATTCCATGAGGTTAAACTTTCAAAAAGGACAGTATGTTTAAATGAAAGAGGATTTTTTTCTAAGCTTGACTCATCAATTGGTTTCTGAATATATCCAATATTTTGGCTGATATTTGAAAAAGAAGTAATTAAAATTCATCCAGAGATTGCAATTTCTGGTAGCAAGTATTCAGATTCTGAGGGGAAGTGGGTGAGTTTGTAAAATCATGAGATAGCTACTAGAGAACTGTTATTACAGTTAGATAGTGATGATACCTTATTGAAGAATTGATGTAGAATTGTTTAAAACAAGTTTCAGAACTATAACTTCAATACTTTAGGAAATATCCACAATTTAAATTTCAAAATTTTTGGTTTCAATACCAAATGAAAGAGGAGCAAAAATAAATCATTCAAAGGTTATTTCAACTTCGTAGCTATAACACTTTGGGAGTTATAAGAATTTTTGGATTTCTAAAAAAATAATTTTTTATGGTTAAATTAGGACAGATACAGAAATTTTGACTAGGATTAATTTTAACTTTTAGGAGATAAGCTATCTAATCTAAAAAGTTCAATTTGTTTGGAATCAATTGTGTACCAGAAAAGTTTGGATGATTTTGTAAGAAACAGGAATTTTCCTGGTTCCCATGACGCATCTATAAATAGAGGGATAGCAGAACCCCTCAGTTCATAAGAATCGGTTGAGCAGTCACCATGTCACTCTGGCCCATGTTTGGGCGCGAAGCAGTAGGCATTAAGGGATACAATGACATAGCATTTCCGGCAGGTATCTTATTAATTTCTGTGCACATGTGAAATAATTGCAAATCCTCAAGTCACTGTAAGCATATAGGGGTTTCTGAGGGTTGGCCTGACTCGAACCATTTATCAGTACTTGCAATCATTTAATTTGGTGAAGATTTCCAATGCCTAGAAAATTGTTCAACAAACTTGTAAGATTTTTCAGAAGAATATAGTGATGGTTTAGTTTTTCAATAGCAGCAGTGTCTTTGATTTTGACGTACCTTTCCTGATTGAGGTTACCCAATGCAGTGGCGACTTATCTTCAGTAATGAACAATCGAATTATCCAAAGGAAACACATCATGGATGTGATACCGAAGCTGTTCAGTGTAAATCCCAACTAATACTTTGCGCTTGAAAACAGATTTGTTTGTGTACTAAGTAGGAGGGATAGCTGTGGGAGATGAGAGATCTAAACAGGTTTTGTGTATATTGGGAAAGAGATTCTTCATCAGAGCAGATGTGTCTGCTATGGATGGCCAGACTGTATGGAAGGGAACGTTTGGTGTGGGAGGTATAACAACTGTTAAAGTGAAGATACTGCTGTAGATTTGTAGGTTTGATCCCCCTTTGTGTAAGGAAACGTCAACATCAAGAAAGGTAACATGTCTGTGGGAGTATGTTGGAGTAGTTATTAAGGGAGTTGAGGAAGTCTATTAGATGATTCTCTTTGTGGGTCCAGATCATAAAAATATCATCTATATATCTGAACCACACAATAGATTTAATGGAAAAATTGTTTAGGAATTGTTGTTCCAGATGGCCCAGGAAAGGGTTGCATGGGATGGTGCCATGCGGGTGCCCATAGCAGTGCCATGTATCTGGTGGTAAATTTGGGAGTTGAAGGAAAAGTAGTTGTTAGACAGAATGAGGAAGGATGTCTTGGGGAGGCTGTCAGGTGGTTGCATTTCCAGGAAGTGTTCCATGGCACCAAGGCCCTGACGCTGAGGGATGTTTGTGTAAAGGGAAGAGGCATCTATGGAGACAAGGATGGAGTCTGGTGGAAGAGGAATAGGGACTGAGGAAAGTCATTTGAGGAAGTGTGGAGTATCTTTTATGAATGAAGGGAAATTCTGTACAAATGGCTGAAGGTGCTGATCCACAAGAACTGTAATCCGCTCAGTAGGTGACCCATATGCCACAACCATATGTCGCCCCAAATTTCCAGTTTTGTGGATCTTGGGAAGAAGGTACAATGTGGAGATATGGGGATTCTGTAAGGAGAGACAAAGAGCTGGAAGAGTGTCCTTGTAAGGGGCCTTGGAGGTCAAGGAGAGCATGTTCTTCTTTGCATATTGAAGTTGTAAGATGTGAAAGGTACGTAGTGGTGTCAGAGAGCTGTCTCAAAGCTTCGGCCTCGTAGTCACTGTGGTCCATGACTGTGGTTGTTGATCCTTTGTCGACTGTGAGAGTGATGATGTTCCTATCCCTAGACAGTTCTCTCATAGTACAGGTTTCAATAGTACTGGGGTTGCTAGAGTGGGGAATAAATTTGAGGTAAGATTTTGAGGACACGTTGGATGTGAGGAATTCTTGGAACATAAGGATGGGGTGGTGTTGAGGATCTAGTTTGGATGGAGGTTTGAAATGCTCTAGGCAGGGCTCAGTCTCATCATACCGAATATTACTACCATCCTGAGATGGAGATTGTGGCAGACATGCACATGACGATGGACGTCTGGTGAATCCAGACGGCTGTCATCGTGTGGACGTCTGGCTCCTCCTGGTGTCTCACTTTTAGTAAGAATAAGGCTAACCACTGAAATATTATGCGTTTCTTGTGTTTCTTTTTGATGTTCATCATTCCCAGCTGCCTTCATCTGTGGTAAGTTTTGGGTCGTATTTCCCTATCTTTCCTTATATATACAACAACTTTCACATTTGTGCACTATCATTCAGTCTCCAATAATTTTATCGAGTTCATCTAATGTCATCTTAAAAATATTTCTTCTCCAAAAATTACTGTGTGGAATTTCCACAAATTTGGATGAAATTGATTTATATCTTGAATTCCAAAGTGTTGTCTTCCAAAAATCTTTCATTTGCCTCATGTTTACATGTTAAAAATTATGATCTCCAACCTTCACTAATCCATTGCTGCCTAGAAAAAAGCTTGGAGAGGCTGCTCTTGCATACCTATTTACAGACAACTCCCAGAAATACATTGCAAACTGGATTTTACTCTCCCTGAAATGAATGAATTCTGTCCTCATGGCCTGATTCTATCATCTTAATAGTCCAGAATAGGATACTCAAATCATAAGAGATTTCTCAGAGTTCACCATTCTTTCCAAATCTTTATAATAATGTAATCTTAATTTTTCCCAATATTTTCTTTATCTTCCACTTAAGAAATTCTAAATATCTAAGCCACTAAATAACTCTAAAGTTTCAAACTTCCAAACACAAAGAAAATTCTATTAAACCCTTTTTTTTTAGTTTACTGCCTCAACGGCATTTTGTATGTAGCTTTCTACTGTTTCGAATAGATTGTATTGGATTCGCTATGATTCGCGTTAGGGAAAAACCCAGCTTTGACTGTTATAAACAGCCTTTATGGGAAACCCTTGAATGTTCTTATTAAGGATCACTTTATATAGGTGTCATAATTGTGCTGAGTGGCACTTTGAATTTGTGCCATTCCATTGGGAGTACTGTATCTACTGACTCCAATCTGTCAACTTCTGGGTGGATAGTATCAAGCCTGGTGAAAAATTTCTCTGCTTGTCGAAAGATTTCTGCATTGATGGTAGGCATGTTGGTGATCTCGTGAAGAAGGTCTATTGGCATGTAGATGCTAGCATGGCTAATCATTCTTAAGCATCTGTTCTGCACTCTTTGTAAGTGTAGCAGGGTAGATTTGCATGCAGTTCCCCAGACCTGGCAACCGTACATAATGAAGGGTAGGACAACTGATTTATATATTCTTATTTTTGTTTCGAGTTTCAAGTCATTGCTCATGAAGATTGGTGTCAGATTCATAACCACGGCTAGGGCTTTTTTCCTTCTGTCAAGGACATGTTGACGGAAGAGTAGTTTACGGTCTAACGTTATCCCCAAGTACCGGTGTTCGGTAACCCAGGGTAACCTTTGCCCCATTAGCTCCAACTGTCTTTGCAGGTTTGGTCTTTTAGTTGAGAAGTACACTGCGGCACATTTAGTAGGGTTTACCTTCACCTTATTTTCTCGACACCAGAGCCTAAAGGCGTCTAGGCCTGCTTGGGCGTTAGAAATATTCCTTTCGTGGTCACCTCCGGTTGCTTAGATGACCGTGTCATCCGCAAATTGTGCAATATAAACGTTGGGAGGGGTTCGTATGTCATTGACATCAATGCTGAACAGATGAGGCGATAAGGCAGATCCCTGCGGTAAGCCCACATTAATTGTGAAGGTGGATGATTTCTGGCCTTCGATTTGGACGAAGAACCTCCTGTCCTTGAGGTAGCTGGCTATGAGGGCAATATAGCAGTCGGGTATGTCGGTGTGATGGAACAGCTTGTCTATTAGTTTGGTGTGCCACACTTTGTCATAGGCTTTTTCAATGTCTACAAATATGGCGGCTGTAGATTTATTCCAATTAAAACCCTTACTGATTTGCTCGGTGAGCCTTACTAACTGACAGGTGGCTCCTACTCGGTTTTGGAAACCGAACTGTTCTTTCCTGATGATTTTTCCCTTAAATTTATCCTTATAATTACATATAAACAAAACACTGTTGTATTAATACTCTCTATTCCTTTTATTTTTGTATACTTACTCTTTCTCTTCTGAACAAGTCCAGAATCAGTAAAAATTAGTATTATTATTCCTAAGTCCTTTCAGAATCCTTTGTGCCATTACAGAATATGGTTCGAATTCAAAATTAAATATTTCCCAACAAATATCACCATTAATATTCTTCGGGTCTTTTTTCATATTCCAAACTATTCTGATCTCAAACTATATGCAATGTTACTTTTATATTTATAAACAAAATCAGATTTCAAAAATATTTGATCAGAATGCATTGTATTTAAGAAATAGACAATATACATCTTGAATGTTATTTGTGGTAAATGTACTTCCAAAATCATACTGAAAATCTGGCAACCATCCTGATGAAAATTTCAGCTAAAATTCTCTTAAAACGTTTTAGTTTTCTGATAGTAACCATCAGAATTTTTAGTTTGATAGTGTGCTTAAGATATTTCAATAAGTATCAAAAGACCACTGTGGTGGCTACCCAGGTAATTTTTGGCTATAGTTACTAAAGCTTGGCAAGAGTTGATTGCATACAGTGACAGCTCGATTCAGGGCAGTTAAAACAGTTAGAGGCAATGGAATGTGACTATACAGACAGCAACAACATCAAAACAGGTCAAAGGGTCATCAGAATTGAGCTGTGACAGGATGGCACTGGGAGGAGGATGGTAAGGAAGGAATTACCACTATTGGCTAGAGTTACTCACCACTATTGGTACTATGGAGGGGAGAGGCTAACAAAACTCGGATACACGAGGAGAGAGAGGTCGGTCGCATGTCTCTCTTGCAGACAGAACGTCTTTTGGGCAACTATGGAGTGATGGAGCAAGGCGAGGATGAGGTAGAGGCGAGGCGCAGATGGCAGTATGGGCAGTACAGCTACGACAGTCATTAGAACAGGTGGGTGAAAATTATTGAAGTAATAGTAAGAGGGAAGGCATTTAATAGAACCAAGCATGGGAGGTATATAGGCTATGAAAGAGTAAAGGGAGTTAATAATGCCATTATTGTACATAACTGATGTGAATAAATTGTACATCTGTGAATATCATTACTGAGAGTTTCAATTATAAGTGCTACTGCTCACATGACCGAAGAATCTTTCCCACAGTTTATATGCTCCCCTTGGGAGTGGCAGAGCAAAAAGAAAAAGAGATTCACCAGTCCACCACACCAAAAAAAGTGAATCCTAGTAATGGGAAAGACTCACAGAAAATTATGCAACTAACAGTGTGATCATTAAAGAAATGGAGCACTAGAAGAGAGGTTCATTGGTCTCAACATTAAATAAAAATCACAACCAATGATGTATTCCTTCCCAGTGAAGAATATACAACACAGATACTAAACTTGGAAGGGAATTCTGTACCCGTATCCATTCATTACTAAACCAGTCTGTAGCCATTACTTTCGAATTGTTACTTTTGATACAATGGAACACGAGCATGGAGCATCGCAAGGAGTTGCGTTGCATACTGGATAACTACATTACTATCATATAATTTCGTTACTTGTTACCTTTGATACAATTGAACTCTAGCATGAAGCATAGCATTGAGTCGCATTGCATATGGGACTACTTCATTCGTACTTGGTAAAGTTTAAGTAAATTTTTCATTTAGTAAAATAAGTTTGGGCAAGTTGTTCGTGTGGATCAAACATTAAATAAAGTAATTAGCGCATGGATCTAACGGAAAAACTCTGAATGTACACTTGATTTACTCAAATGAATATTATACAGGAAAGAATAATCTAATTTCAAAACAAACAATTGTTTGCATAAAAAATAAAAAAAAAACCCTGACCGTTCACTTGACTGTAACATCTAACGACAATACCTAATAATGATGGTTATTTTTTAAAGTAGCCTACTTTAAACCCTGCAGACAAACCTGATATGATAATGGGACACATATTTCACAAATACTATAATATTATAATCTTATTAAAGTATTTTGTTTTTAAATAGGTATTTTCACAACTTTCTTCCTTTATTGTTTTCATTTATTTTTGTAAATCCTTCATTTTTTTTGTGATTAGATTTGTAATTGTTGCCTTGCAGTTACAACAAACATTCAACATCAAAGCCAGTACCGCATTGATCACATGGATCCTGTGGTAATTAAAATTCATTGATTGTTATGTCACATTACTTCTGATACAATTGAGCACTAGCGTGAAGCATCGCATAAATGACTTCATTAGTACTTTGTAAAGTTCAATTAAATTGTTCGTATATTTGATTTACTGCACTGAATATTACATACTTCAGAATAATACTTAATATCCCAATTGCAGCAAACTCACGTCAACTAATTTCAAAACAAGCATCTGCTCATTGAATCACTGGACGAACTGTTCCAACTCCCGCATGGCACATGATACATAGTGTTCATTCATTCATTGAATCAAGCTCACATCTATATGAAAAATGCGAACATGCCAGAAAAAAATGAATTTATAAGTAACAATTCGTTACTTCAAGTCAGGTGATGTACCGATTACTCAGTAATGATTACATATGGTTTGCTACGGTTTTACCATATACCATTCCAACATCAGCAGTTCACACATTATTACCCCATTATACACCATTCATCATGTAGAAACAACTCAACCATTAACATGATAATTCATCAGAATAAAGGATATTCTGTATTCAAGAGAATGAATGTTTTAATGGTTTAAATCAGAAAATGGATTGTTTGCAGATGACATAAAATTAGGATAAAAATGGGAGAGATGTGTTAACAGCTGCAGGTTGACCTGGACAGAATATCTAGCTCAGTAAGTAATTAAGGAATGAAAGTAAATACCAGAAGAGTCAGTTTATTGGTATGTTGTTTATGCTTATAGATAGAAGAAGTTTTTTCTTGTTGAAGACTTGAAGTGTAAATATGTTGGCATAACATTTGAAAATAAACTCAGCTGGGCAAGTGGTATGAAAAGATTTCAAACCCCTTTATTTGTAAGAGAGGGTTATGAGTGGGTGTATTAGAGAAGTGAAGCAATTGGGCTACAAAACTTTGATAAGGCCATTGCTTGTATATGGTGGTGTAATGTGAAACCCACATTTTGAGTATCAAAATACAGGTTTTGTGCAAAGGAGTGGCAATAGATTTTTTTGTAGAAATGATTGCACAAGGCAACCTAATTTCTATAATAAAGGAGCTGGATTTGGGAGTTATTAGAAGAGAGGATAATGGTGAAGATAGTTTTGGAAGCATACAATGTGTAAATTGATGATGGGCATTGGAAGGGTATAAGTAGAAGAATTAGTAGTAGTGGTTGCTCTTGGGGGTAGAACATGTTAGCTATCTTGCTATTGAGCGTGAAATGTTCAATTATTATTCTTATACCATTAGCTTTCATATATATTTTAATTTTGCCAAGTTCTTCAAATGTCACAACAATGGCCACCATCTTTTTAAGAAAGGAATGTGATATGCATTCTTTTAAAATCTCTGTAGGTTAGTATCAGTATAATTAAAATATGAAAGATCTTTGAAATTTAAATATTTTCCCTTTTAAAACCCATCAACTCTTGAATCTGTTACATTTTACTATTGGCTTCTCTTCAAACAAAAAGTGACTGTATTGATAATAAAAAATAGTACTTTAATTTCAATCAAGCAGATTGGTTTGGCACTCTCAAAGTAATGAAAGTTCACTGATTTAACTTAAAAAATCATATAACATTTCGATCCCTATCAAAGTTTTCACAGTATGCACTTCATCATGATGTGATAAATACGAAAGTAAACTAATGATCAACTCTTCTATTTATTAATTTACTATCTCAGTTCATGACTATTTCAAAGATGGTCTCGTTAGGTGTTTTTGAGTTTGAAATCACTCTGCTGTGATCCTGCCATGTTGGCCAACGTAAACACACACATGTCTTACCCTCTCAAAATATACTGTAACACATGCACAGTCGCCTACTACTACTTCTGACTGTAAAATCTTCTTCAGTAGTAGTTTCTTATTTCAACTGACATCTGTCACATCCAGATTTTAGTATATTCCTTTATAAATTACTAGCAGTTACCCGCGACTTCGTCCTCGTGGAAGAGTATTGTAATATAAGATTTTCTTGAGAGGTCTGGTCGCTCAGTGGTTAGGGTGTCCAACTGGACATGGAAAAGTCCTCAGCTTGAATTCCAGTCTCGCAGAGGATTTTCATAGGTCCTTAGCTTGACCTTCACCTCTGGCACAGGTTGTTGTGTGATGTGAAGTGCGCCAGAATGCTCACGTGGTTCTGATTCCACGTTGAACTGTAGGTCCTCTATGCCCAGTAGGATTACTGCGTTAGGTTAAGTGGCTACAAAAGGGGCTGATTGCTTAGACGTAATGAAGCCTTGCCACCAGGCCAATACGACCATACAATTTATTTTAGAGCTATTTTTATTGGTGATAGTAGTAATAAATACTGCAATAAAATAACAAAAATTTATTTGTTCCAAACAACTACATCGAACTTTTAAAACAATAAAAATATTCTGTATGTTAGGAGTATTTACAGTTTAATACATTGGAATATATATTGTAGGACTTGTTATTTTCTGAAAAAACATGTAAATTTTTTGCACTCGATACCCGCGAGCAGGCAACCAAAGGAAAAAAAGTGAGTATCCAAGTGTATTCCCACCAATTTCAACGTTTGACCTTGCGATTTATTAATTGTCATTGAAAATGCAATTTTTAATGGGAACTGTAATGTTTTAAATTCAAAGGGAATATTACTGGGTATAATTGGGATACGCGGAATTATAACGGCTTCCCCTTTAGATGCACCGATAAGAATTGTCGCCTTCACAGTGTTTCTTCCTAGTTCTGTGATGCAATACCTTGAGGGGTAGGGGGAGGGGGTCGAGATTACGCATCAGGAGAACTTGGGTGTCAACCTTAAGCTCGAGTTTGTGGGACGATAGCCCAGATAACTCGAAGGAGTTTAAAAACTCAACGGGGTAGGTAGCAGCATTGTCAGTTAATATTACTGTATCGATGGAAGAGTGTGTTGTCACTTCCCCGATTATTTCCTCTAATATTTTTTTTAGCTCCAAAATCATTTTTTGGGGAAAGTATTGTCCTCTCACATAACCAGTTTTCATCATTGATAATATTTAGTTGAATGCTCGGGAAAACATTAGTAATGAGCTCACATTTGTTCAGGTGTTTCAGCAACTTGTTGCAATGCCAAGTATGCGGCGTATTGTTGTTGCCGTCTTTTGTTTGCTTCGGTGTTTCAGAAGCTCTTGAGATCGATTGCCAATCTGCTTGCTCTTAGCACCGAGCTCACAATTTTCCAGGTGTGATCTTCCATACACCAAGTTTTCATTTAGGGTGTTGTCCCCCAACTTGCGACTGCTCGGGCAATTCAGCATCTCCAGTAGCCGCAATACCTGCTAAGTGCTCAACCCTGTGCAGCTCTGCTAGAGGATTTGTTCCTGGGTTTTGGCTTTTTGCACAGCCGTAGTTTTCTTACATTTCATTGAAAGATTTGAATTTCATTTACCCGGCATCTCTTAAAATTACTAATTGCAAGACTTACGAATAAAAATTAATATAGTTTTAATTAAAGAAAACTCAAAACATCAAAATATGATGGAAGCGACTAAACATCCAAAAAAATTACTAACATTCAAAGAACAAATAACTACCTAAGTGACCCAAGGACGTTGATCTCGTTAAAAAATTGCGAAACTAAAAATGTATATTTTGATTTGCGCTGAATATCTGAAAATTACTAAATTTTTTTTTTTTTTTTTTAAGTGAGCTTAATTTTTTCTCTGAATATTCATTTTGTTTTGAAGATATGTAGGTTCCATCAATTAATTCTGTTTTAAATCAGAAATTTATATATTATAGTAATAATTGATTCTTTTACTCATAATGTTCGGTGTTAATGTTCGTTTCTCTATCTGTGAAAACAGTTGACTGCATGTAGATCAGTATAGAATTACCTTGATCAGTATACTATAGTTTGTTCGTTTCGATCCATTAATTCAGCTCTGAAATATAAATTACAATGTTAAAGTAGTAATAGATTCTTTATTCATAATAAGTTTCTCAATCTGCAAACAGAATTGAATGTCTACCAGCAAATCACCACTCTGCTTGTCTGACACTCCACTATCTGAATAAAACATTTATGTATTTCAAAACTTTACTTCGAGCAATGCCGTGTGTTCTGCTAAATCATCCAAGCTTATTATATATATTTTGATACAATATCATTATAAAGCGATACATGACGTCACTAAAATGGTGTTCGTGAAAGAAGCTTAAATTATTAATAATGTTTCAGTTCTCATTTTGGCCCAGGCTGCATTTCAACCAAGTCACAAACTCCGCTAATAATACCACTAGAAAATCAAAGCTTCTATCACTGGTGCATTAATACATTAGTAACGTGAATTATTATTTCAGATCTCAGGAAAATAAATACTGAATACATATGAAACTACATTCATTATTGCAGTTACGTAGTTAAAAAAGTTATACTAAAATACTTGTAAATTACAGTGTACAACGGGAAGTTCATAATTCTCTACTAGACAATTTTTGTTAATATTGCTGGTCAAGCTTACATCGCGATAAAGTGACGGTTACTGCTCGTGATTTAGTAAGGTGTATAATGAAATTAATTGTGATAGTAATTTATGCTACACTAATTAGGAATCTTGATATAGAAAATTCTTTTACTACTCAAAATCCAGTTCTGATGCATTTAATGTGTTGAGGCGTGTTCATAACATTTGATTTTGTAGCGGCAATATTCTAGAGATAGTAGTTAGGTTGAAATGCTTCCTGGACCAGAATGTTTTTTACAGTATAAGGCAGAAGTCATTTAGTTATTATTAGTAATAAATAATCAGCTTTCATAAGCTCCATGTAAATGAGGTGTATCGCATTGTAAACGACTTGCAATATTGCTTCATGAAACATTAAGTCTCTACGTTAGGCCATTGAATACATTCGTTTTAAGTGAAGGATTTAAGGGAGTAGTTTACGTGGTGATACATAACGTCACAACGTGACATAGTGCTTATGAAATTTGATTAAATAACTGATAACTAAATTTCTCATGCCATTGGCTGTGACAAAAAAGATTCAGTTTTCATTATGGTACAGGCTGAATATCAATGTAACCACAATCTCCGCTAATATTGGCGCTACAAATGCAAAACCTCAACCACACACGCATTGAAACAATTATTTTATCCTAAGTTAGCAACGTCGTGTATCGCGACGTAAACTTGAACTGGATTTATTAGATATTTGTAGAAATTGAACAGTAAGTAAAAAGCACTGTTTCCTAAATCATAGTCTACTATTTGTACTGATTTATACAAAAATTTTGAACAAAAAAGGGTTAGTTAATAATTTGTAATATTACAGAGAATGTATAGTGGCAAAAAAGAAGACACACAGGAAATAAATTAAACCGAGATAGAATGGAATCAATAACATTTTTATAAATACGACATTTCGAGCACTGTCATTTTACACTCTTAGTAAATCGACTTTCCTGCTGGTATAATCATAGCATTTTACATTGTTTTTTTCCAAGCTCTGATTTTTCACATTTATTATATTACGATCAAAATTATGGTGTAATATTTGAGATGTCATACTGTTTTATGTACGCAAATGAAAAAAAATCTCTTTGCGAACTTAACAACAGTACCTACCTTTTTTTAATTTAAGGTTAAGTACATATTTATAATTCCTGCTTCCAAACTATTGTTTGTCAAGTGCATCGGTTTTATGGCTTTTAAACTAAACACAAACTGGCATATGTAAGAAGGTTTTCACTTTTATTTCTGAAAAGTAGTGTTTGCGATTTATGTAAAAAGCAAAGAGTAAATGTTGCAAGGCTGTCTACGAAGTAGGAAACTCTTTGTTGTTTGCGAATTGATATTAATGGCAATTTCTAAAAGAACTATACATTTTTATGGGATAAAATTTATCCTATGTCACTTCGCACGCAATTAACTGACTTCATGCAAAATTTCATTGATATATGTTAAGTTATTATGGCGTTATAGATTCCAGAAGTACATCCAAACACACATCCGAACTTTCTCGTTTTCTCATTTAAGGATATGTAGATTCATTGTATTTTATTACACTAACATTTTCTGAATAATATTTTAAAAGCTTTACATTCATACTTTTGACCTTGCTTGAGTTTGCATTGCTATGGAGATTTTTGAAAATCAGCTGCTTAAAATCCTACTTCATCTGATTTCTTACAAATTGCTAAAGTCTGTAGAAATAATTATTTTGAACATTTTGTTCTCTTATGAATTTAGGGAACTAACTTTCAGTTTTTCGATAATCTACTTTGAAAATTTGAACATTTTTTTAATACTTTATGATTTTCATCATACCATTAACTTTTGTATGAATTTTATGACTTTTTTCTCTGAAATTCCCCTTAATTAATCTTTTTTTTCTTTTCTCAATTAAATCTTTTATTTCTGAGTTGTATTTCTTTCTCTCTTCTTTATATATATATATATATATATTTAACTTATTAGTGCCTTTGATTTCATTGTTTACTATATATTGCCTACGGGCAGGTGTTTCGAAAATCTTAGTGAGTCCTGTCTTACATTCCTGAATTTTCATATCCAAACATCTTTTCATACACTAAACCTGAATTTATAAAATCTTCCTGATTTCTGAATGAATTAATGGTGTTTATTTCATGTCTGGTGAATTATTTTTACTTCTTGGATATGACTATTATTATCATTTTTCTCTTTGTGAAATCTTTCTTTTATTATGATTATGAATCACTATTAGTGTGTTCTGTGATTTTTCCCTTTCTATTTAACCGTAATCTTGTTTTGTTTTCCGTTACTCTCATGAAAGCAGGACTGTTTGTCTAATATCGAACTATAGTTTGACTTCTGAAACATACTAATATCTTCCAAATTCGCATATGTGTATTTTTTTTAAATGTGTTTCTCTATATTATTCTTCAAATTATTCATTTTTTGTTATAATTACAATTTAATTATTTTTGACAGTGTTATACTTTGTTATGATTCTACAATTTTAAATAACTTTCTTTTGAAGCATGTTATAGATTTATAACTTTTAAAAAGATGATTGTTAGATCATTCTGTTCCTGTACTAATGTTATCTCAGTAAGGCTTTACTTAATTAGGAGTTATTGATGTTTCTGAAATTCTTTATTCTGGTACATGACACCAGTCTTTCTTTTAAGCATATTGATTGATTTGTAAGGTATCTTAGAATGTTGGGAAATTCTGATAAAACAGTTTGTTAATAGGAGAACGGGCATAAGTGGAGTATCCGATTGGAGCATAATCCGTTACACTATATGCAACATCTAGTAACAAAATAATATCACCATAATACACTACTTTTCACCTCTTTAATAGTTCTTCCTAATAATAATCAGCCACTAGTAAATAAATTTGGTCATAAAGCAACCATAATAAAGAGTTTAAAGCAATTTAAAGCATTAAACACCGATAAGATAATTTATCACGTAAACTTGCATGGTAAACTTCATGAAACCATGTGTTTGAAGCAGTATTTCCAATCAGCTGATAGCGTGAAATAAACATAATTTCTTTAGGTACAACATACTAAAATTTTAGAAAGTTTTATACAATCAGACGAGGTAAAGATCGTTTTCAAATAAAATGCATTAAAGTTTCCATGCTTTCATACACAGTTTTAATTATTACGTAAAGTCAGTGAAAGAAAATACTTTCAGAATATGTAATAATAGCCTCTAACCGAATTCCATAAGCCTTTTTTAGTAACATGCAGTACGTTAATAGTAATAATAATAGGAAATAGTGATTTTGGCTAATGGCGGTCCTAATCAGGAAGTGACATATTTTCAGAAATTAATTATAAAGCAAATACAGCAGGTAGAGGCGAGATTAAAAACTCCCTAGGAATTTGAGATGCTGTAGAATTGGTTGAAATATGATTTAAAGCCCTCAGGATAATATTTCCGCACTCGATGTTTGAGATGACATCACAGAAAGCATGGTTAAAGTAGCCATATTTGGTTTTAAACAAAAGCTACCTCAATGAGAAGATCTAAAGACTATATTTGAACCTTCAATTCACTAAATAGACAAAGTTATTGACAATTGCACTGTAGGACTCAAAATAACCTAGATTCACTTATTACAGCAAATCCATTAATCCCACAGAAAATTTCATAAGGATATAAAATGCTAGTTACACAAAAATGTATATGCTAATAAAGTTTCAGCACCCTACATCCAGTATTAGTGGAGACTATTGAACTATTTTTTTGGTAGCACTTTATCACTCCACCAGTTTCGCCGGTTCCATAAAGGCAATTATTTGTGTGGCCATGTAGATGATTTAGGTCAGTCGATGAACAGGAGATAAATAATGAAAAAAAAGTTGACAGCACATGGGCTTGAACCGAGAACCAGCAAGTTGACAGCCCAGCGCGTTACCACTCAGACACCTGGACTTAAAGAATCTAATGCCTCATCAATTATATGACCAAAGAAAAAATATACATATAGATACAACATTCCGTGATGGAATAGTAATCTGAATAAAGAATCAAATTGTTATGAGAGAAGTAATCAGTTAAATGAAAATATTCTAGATGAGACTGGAACATAAATAATTTTTATGTATGTGTGTGTCCAGCTATGAGACACTATTTCTTGTATAGGGAAATTGCTACAGCGCTACTACTAGGCAGAACATCGTGGCAAAATTGCAGAAAGTAAATGTGGCAACGTTTACCAGGAAATAGTCTTAACTTTCCTACTTCCTTCGGCAAGGAAGAATACCATTATAACGTGTAAATAATACACATAATAATTTAACACGAGCAGCACATTTGGCAAAAGTTTTTGTTGGTTTCACAATTATCCAACTTACAGCTGGTAATTGAAAATACAGTGGGAATCCATGTTAATTGCATGAGGGCAATACAAAAAGTAATGTCTCCCAAGCATTTATAGATAAAGAATCAAATTATTTAATTTAATTTATTTACCGTTTTAGAGGTTGAACAAATATCTACTTTTCTACATCATTACACGCGTTTGTCGGTGCTGTAACGGTTTGTGAATGACTACGCGTCGTCTGAAAATCGTTTACATTCTGATCTCTTATTCAGGAGGACATAGGTTCGAATCCAAGTTCGGCCATGCAGATTTGTGGTTTCCAAGGTTTCCCCAAATCACTCCATATGAATACCGGAATGGGTTCTTTACGAGGGCATAGCCGAAATCCTTGCCACTACTCCTATCTAGTCAATAATCATCTCAATGTCAACGAGGCATAAAATCATAAGGAAAAAAAAAAGCTCACTAAATTTATTGAAGAGGTCGCAGCTGGCTTGAAGTAGCTTAACAATACCTCCACCCTATCCTTATTTTTTTGTTTATTGCTTTACGTTTCATTGATGTTAAAGTTATTAAAGAAGGGAACGGCCATGGCCTTCTATAAGAATCATCCCAGCATTTGTCTGGAGCCAGAGCGTTACCGCTCTCCCACCACGCTCGGTCTTCTGGTCTTTAGACATTATCAACCTTACTTTACCGGTAGACTGTGTTTGTTTGAATCCTTGAGACCTAGGCAATTATGGAGTCGATTATGACTGCTGTCAAAACTTGAGCGTTCCACTTTATACCGGAGACTAAAGAACAATCACGTGAGCGGCGACATCCTCATTCGCCAAATGCTTGTATTTATTTATGTTATTCCAAACAAAGAATAATGCAGGTAATTTCATGCCTTGTTAAGTAATGAGCATTTAGCCCTAATATTTAATAAATCCCAATGCTGTAAAGATCATGAAGTAAGAGTGTCAGAAACTACTAACAGCATTGTAGAAAACGGTAATTTAAGAACTCCCTGCCTTTAAGCCTGATTCTCAATCAACTTTAATTACTTATACCAGTTATAAAAGAATTTATTTTTGTCCCACGATAATAATCTGGTTGTAAATTTTTAGTGACAATATTTGTTTGATTTGTTGCGGTGCTAATATTTAGTTCTATGCGATTAACTCTCATTTATTTATATAGCGCATAATCATTATCGTCCACCTACAAAGAGAGCAATAATTCCTCTTGTAAATTATTTATTTTTGAAACATGATGTTCGTTCTACTGTGAAATGATTTGCACACAGCTTGAAACCCTTGTAGATTTCCTTCAGTTCTGCTGCCGCAAATCTTTCATGCTTACGCCGGCAATTGGTTAAGAAACATTGGGTACTTTCGCAGATGATTATCTTATTCCCTGACACAGTTAGGAAAGAATCATGGTTACCTTATACTCATAAGCAATGTGTAGTTTTGGTATGTTTAAAAATAAAATAAAAATAAGGATAAATTTCTAAATTAAAAAAAAAAAAATGAGAACTGCTTGGACTTGAACTCAGAACTGCTCGCTCAGCAACCCAGAACGCTGACCATAGGACCATTGCACTCTCGGTGCTACTTTCCTTGTATAGGTGTATACAACAAGGAAGACTGTTTCATTCAATCCATCTTGGAGAGACACTCTGTGGAAATAATTTCTTGTTTCTGTAGTTTCGTAGTACTAAAAATTCTACCTCCTGGAACATGATTATCCCTTGGTTTGTGGACTGACCACATATATGAGTGAAATATTATCCGAAGGAATTATCAAAATGAGTATAACAATCTTATCGTTATAGTTTTATGCTAATCAACCATAGTAATATATAGCATTGAGCCTGTTTCCTGTCTCACTTTAATGCAATCCCATTAATTACAACTTTTGCGATACGTTTAATGATCTGAATTTTGGTAAAGTATTATAGAAATGTAATGGAAGGTTGATGAACTGCTCTGCCAATAAGAATCGTCAGTGGGAGGAGCTTAATTCCTATGTGTTAGCCAATTGTTTCCTGCGTTGCCTTAAGGAAATGAAAATTCTGCAGTATAGACGGCTCTGAATGAAATATCCACCAATGAGATTGCGAGGAGGCAGAGCCGGTATTGCGTTACTGTTTAGTGGGATGACATTGATGCCAGATTGTGCAAAATAAGAGTGATTGAATTTTTCACGGGCGGCCAAGAATAAAGTCAAAGACTGTACATCTGATATGTGTCTTTCAAATTCCGACAAGGGGTATAGTCTGTCTGGTTTTATTTCATTATCTGCAATTATTTATTTTGGTGAAGACAATTCCAATTGTCATCAACTGTAATGAATATTTAAATTATTTTTCAAGAATATAGTGGAATTTGACTTTGAGATAATAGCAGTGATTTTATTTATGGAAGTTAACCTAACCTTCCCTTCCTTGTGGTTGAACCAAGACAAGTGGTGGCTATTTTAAGTTAATGCAGTTGATAATCCAGAGGCTACAGACCACATGGTTACAGTTGAGGTGATAGCGCATATCCTAACCCCGCTATAAGTCCTTTACAGACTGATTCATTACAATGACCATAAGCTGGCACCCAATTTAAGGCTTAAGAGAATAGGAAAATTTTGTTTTATAGGTATCAGAGATAGGGATTGGAATAAATTATCTAGGGAAGTACTGAACAGTTTACCAAAAGACATAAAGAAAGTAAATTTGTATAGGAGGAAAATATGCAGCCCAAGAAATTCCACTAAAATTGGAAAAACAGGTGTGTCAGGCTATTGCCACCAGAGCCAATGAGCCATTACAAATAAATTAAAATTAGTGACTAGCATTCATCCAAATCAGAGCTTGATTATAATAGTGTGGGGCTGAAGGAAATGCAAACAATAGGCTCTTGTTTCGTTTTAGGAATTGAATATTAGGATGTAAAATGAAACAGCACATTTACAGAACCATCTTTTGTGATTTAATGTGGGCATATTTAGAGATAACACAGTTGTGAAATCAATATTTCTAAGTAAATCATTTTCTATATTCATACAAGCCAGATCATTAAAAAGCATAGGCATGAAGGCCCCCAAAAGTGTGGGGGCTGTAGCATTTGCTAACTCTTGCTTCATGGTCCAAATATCTTCTGATATTCCCATTTCAATTTACCCTGTTTTAATATTGCTGTGGAGAAATTTATTGCTACACTCCAGGCCTAAATGGGGGGAGTGGGGTTAAGCCGGGCAAAAGTACCCTGGATGCGGGACCCTAGAGTGCCTAGCTAAACAGTCTCCTGGTTAGGGGATAAAAATAGCCATTCAAAGAGATGCTGATTGTGGATGCCAGATGGGAAAAATCACTAATGCTACTGATGTAGATGAATCTGATGATACAATATAGATATAGGAGTTGGAAAGGGTGCAAAGGATTGCAACTAGATTTTTCTGTGGAAATTATCAAAAATAAAATCAGTAATTGATATGATAAAGGAGCTGAATTGAGGTTTATTGGAAGACAGAGCAAGATGAATAGAGCGCTGGGAGTGTACAAGGTATATGTTGTTGATTGGGCTGGGAAAGATGTCATGGAAGAATTAATAGTAGTCCATTGAAGGGAAAAGATAACTATAACCCCAAGTTGGCACTAAATTTTGGGCATAATGAAGTTGGAAAAATTTCTTTCATACAATAAGGAGACAAGAATTGGAATAAATTACTGAGGAAAGTGACAAATCATTTACAAAAATGCTTTAAAAAAATTTCAATTAAAATTCATAATGGACAGAGGTATATAAGAGGGTTGACACTGGAGTGTGTACTCCATCACAACTAAATTAAATTTTAAAAATAGTCTTGTTCATTCCTTTTCCAATTTCAGTAAGCTGCACTGACTCATGTTCTTTCCTTTCAATCCCAACTAAATTATCCCCCTCCCCCCTCCAGCCAATTAATGTTCATCATCTATGAATTTCAATAAATGTCAACTGTCATCAGTAACTACTTACAAACTCTTCCTCCTACTTCTCCTCTGGCTCTAAAGTACACTGTGTAACTCTTGAGAAAAATTTCAATGTTTAAAAATCCTTTAATTAAGACATAACACATAAAAGGCCAAAAATATATGGAGCAGTTCTTGTAGAGACAGTGGCTGCCACAAATGTTCACATGGCTCAATGCTTGTTGCAGCGGCTATCAAGTCAACCCCTGACTCAGTGTTTATTTCTCAGTTGTAGGATTACTGTGCCACCTCCAAGCTGTGAAATGTGAAAACAGGCAGAACAGTTTCTGTCAAGTCGTTCTGTCAAGTCGATTACCATGCTACTTAAAGTTATCAGTACAGCATGTGTTGACTCAACCTGTGAGAGGTTCCATTACTTGTTGATCACCATGTGTTTTGTTAATTTGAATTACGTGAATCATGTGTCGACTATGTGCTTGACAAAAGCTGTTTCCCCATTTTAGGCCATGTATATGCATGTTTTGTGTGTCTAAACTCTATAACTTTATTTATTGTTTTCCTAAAAATAGGTCACTTTGCAATATATTTTAGGTTTACCTTTATTTCTGTAATTACTACAGCCTATGTTTTGATTTTAATCTTAAAAAAGGTATGGTGCAGATATCAGTATTTATGATGAACAAATTAGGGGTGATAGTGTCACCCTCTTTGTTTTTTCTGCTATATCCTGTGCTAATCAAACATTTCCCTTCATATTCAGTGCATGCCATGACTAATAATCTCCCATAGTGGATAGTACAGAATTGAGCTTTTGAACTGTTGGCAGCACCACATTTAGCTTCTTGTAATTATATTTCATAGCTGTATTAAAAGTCTTGAGGTTTTTAATGCCTAATTTGTTAACTTATTGATTTGGAATTCTAACTCACAGAACACATATAATATTGATTCTTTCTGATTACCATTCAGATTTATAGTTATAATTGTGTAGAGAAATGATGAATAATTTAACTAAAACTTTGAAAGAATTTAAAGTTGTAATATGTAGAGAGCAAAATTAGGTGTGTACAGGAAAGGGAAAAAAATGGTCATGTAGGGAAATTTTCACCAGATAGTGCACTGTATCACAATTAAGTTAACAATATTTATTCATTTTGTTATAACTGATTTAAAGTGTTTAATAAAATTACGTGTTATGTTCCTTTTCTCTCCAAGTGATATACACTTATATTATATTCATGTTTTTTCAGATCTTTTACGAAAAATCACTGTTATGTTTTTGTAACTAATTTATGCTTATTTAAATGAGAGTCTGGTTTGATTTTATCTGTCATACTCCATTAAAATTTTGGATTTAAAAATGACTGTTGCATTTTTTTTTATGTTCCATTATTTTTAGAAACTACTTTTTGTAATACATCCTCTCAGTGGCAGTGTCAGATCTCGGGGGCATGGGGAGGGCTAGGGTGCTGAAGCGCCCCACCCAGAAATATTTAGGTCCACCCCCCCGACATCGTAATTCTTGATATTTGGGGACTTTTTTTTTTTTTTAGTTCTGATGGTCTTCCAAGGACAGCATTACTAAAAAGCCTGCCATTACCCAACTCAAGGGGGGCCCCCCAAACAAAATCTGTTCAAGCCCCCCCTCTCCCCCCAAACTAAAATCCGCTCAAGCCTCCCCAAACCAAAATCCTGGATCTGCCACTGCCTTTTCTTATGTACCATTTTATGACTGCTCGGTTATTACATGCTGCATACTCTTATTCCATTACTTTTCACCATTAATTGGTATGGTGCATTGTCATATAATCTAGTCAAAACTATTAAGGAGAAGTTGTCCTTTATGAAAAATCACTCTTACATTTTTGTAACTAACATATGCTTCTTTGAATGAGTCTCTGGTTATATTTTCACTGTCATGTTTTCTGTATTTATTCTTATCATGTGTATTAAAAAATTCGGTGTTCAGTCATCTCAGTGCCCTGTGTATAAAAGAAATGAAAGGTTTATAAAAAAAAGGTCTATTAAGTGAGTAGCTATTGTAAGTGCAGTAGTAAGTTGTATGAATAAGGTGTAATACTGAAATATTATATATGTTTTTGTTCATCACATATGTTTTTCTTTTAAAAACTGTTCCTTTTCAATATAAGCATAGACATTTTAGTGGGACATATAAGAGTATAGTACTTCATAATTATATTCACATCTGCTTTCACATTTAAGAATATGCATGCGGATAATGTATTTTTCCTTACAGTTCAGCAACACAGCATGAGGACACAGCATCTTCATCAGCGAGAACGGCAACTGGAGCATTATTTGCAGCTGGAGCCATTGCTGTTGGAGCATATGCCATTTACCGGGCTCTCAATATGAATGGAAATGGAAGAGAAACAAGAAGATAAAAAAAAAAAAATGTGATAATAATATTATCAGCTTTTAAAAAGTATTTTACTGATTACTTACTTTTTTTAGTTGCAGATAGGAGGACTGCAAAGACACTAAAACATAAGACAAGCACAAATATGCATTATTTCAGGTTCCTACAGATTTCAGCCATATCCAAAAGTCTGTATATCTCTTGAAATTTGCATCATCACAGTCCTCCTGCCTACAAATTTATAAATGGTTCATTAAATTTCTATAATTTTTACTCCACATTACCTTGAAGTGTATTCCCCTGATTTTATAATCTCGATGAATCAATAAATTGCTACACTTCTAGATGTGAGAATTTTTTTGTACATCTGAATGAAGTTTTCCATTAATAAAATGTTACATCAGATGAGTGTCCTTCTTTTTCATGTATTCTGAGCAGAGCACTTAGAGACTGAAATTGGTTACTTGGCAGCAGTATTCTGCTAAAAGATGTACAGAAATTTCTGCTTACATTATTGCAGAAGATATGTTATGCTATTATCAATCTCATAAAGACCCACCACTGGGGGCAGCACAAGTTAAATCCCCACCACATTTGACCAAAGAGGTATAATGGGCCTGGATTCTAATCCTGGGCCTCTAGTTCTGATTATACTCTTTAGACAGTTTTCCACAATCAACTAGGTAAATGCTGGAATGATCCCCAATCTCCACACCATAAACTACCCATTTCACAAACAAAAATACACTTACCATATCACAAAGAACACATGTTTCACATACAAATGGCAACAGATCTCCACCCCCCCCCCCCCCCCCCGCACCCATGACAACTATGAGAGGCCTTTCAAACTTGTAGTAAATCGGATCTTCCTTTGGAAATAAGCACAGCCTTTGGAACAGGATGTACTGATTCACATGAAACAGTGGAAATGTTCTAAAGATCATGATGATGATTAATCTTATAATGGGTTTAATTCAATCCTCCATGTCATCTTGTCCTGAGCTAATCTCTATTCACATGAGGGATTTGTGAAATGTTTGAGTGTTATATATATATATATATATATATATATATATATATATAAAAAACTGTATTAGTCATCAAATAAGGCATACAAATATAGCATTGGAAGGGGTTCTCATGCAGTCTTGGAATTTTCATATTGGTTTGGTCTCCATTCCACCATTTATGTTTTAACCATTATCTTTAATAATTTTTATATTAAGATTTTTTCTCCTTTTTATACTAGATGGTATAAGGCTGCCATTTCTTCAGTAGCTCAGTCTACTGGCCTCACTATTATCAGCAGCCTACTGATTTGTGTATTTTGAAGGATAAGATTTTTGCTGTTTGTTTTTATGGTTGTGTTGATGGTCATGGCAGGCAGGTTATAATACTAAGTCCCTTATGCATCTGTAGTTATATTTTGTCTTTGATACAATAGTTCCTATGAGTCCAATAAGAGATAATAGTTCATTTTAGTTTAGCTTGTCTATATTCGACCAACCATATCTTTTACAATTTTTGAAACTTTCTTCACCGACTTTTGATTTATTCATTCAACTGCATGTCTTTCAGCCTAATGACATTGCATTTCCAAGTATTCTTTTCCAGATTAACTGCCATTCTTTTGACTGATGTACCATTGTGTTCCATTTGTTTCGCTAGGCATTTTTTGCCCACATATACTTGCAATTCATTACTTGCACTTCTGCTGGTATGTCATGTTACTTTCTTCTTCCAGATGCCTTCTTCAGCTGTACTGGTGGTAATTACATTGTGCCTCTCATTGTGTTGTATTGTTTCTGCAGCTTGCTCTGTATAGTGATTTGTAGTTTTCTTTGTGCATATTTCTGTCTGTGTGACATAATCTTGAATACTCTCGTCTTTAATGTTTTATCTAGTCCATTCATTTCTAGTTCTTCCATTTCTATTTTTTCTTGTCCTAATCATTCATTTCGTGTGATCTCTTTCCTACAGTCATGTTGCAGATTTTCCTCCATGCCCATCTACAAGTTTAACATGATGGTTGTCATTTCCATTTGTGGCTTAATTCCTGGCATTACTAAGTGACAATTATTTGGAGTATTGAGATTTTGGGCTGTGGCTTCTGCAAAAGTTACTTACAAATTCTGTATTTGTTTTGGAGGTTGTTGCAAATTTCTGTCTTCCAAGCTGTAATAGACACCATTTGGTACACTCAGATCTTAGATATTCTGTTTCATTGGAGGCAAAGCATGTGCACAGCTGAACCTAAAATATTACTAATGTTTTGAAGCACTATATTGTTATATACAAAGGTGCATGTGAATATATCATGATACACCTCCTGCTGTTATTGGCTTGGAATATTAACTTTGAGATATTTTGCAGTTATTATTATTAATTTCTAATTGGCACTATCTGCTTAACTAATTTCAAAGGTCATGTTAAAAACTCAAACAAATCAATGTTCTTCCAAAATGATGGAAAATTTTACGCGCAAGTGGAAGGAGCGGACATGGGTTCACCGCTTTCGCTGATAGCAGCGAACATCTTTATGGAGGCTCTAGAGACGGAAATTTTGGACACCGTGCCCCTCAAACTGCATCTGTGGCTATGCTTTGTTGATGATACCTTCGTTGTGTGGCTCCATGAACTAAGTGCCCTTGACAAGTTCCTGGATTATATAAATAAAGCACATACTAAAATTAATTTCACTATAGAAACAGAGGAACTAGGATAGCTGCCGTTCCTAGATGTGCAAGTAACCAAACATAACTACGGGAACCTTGGACACTCATTTTAGCAGAAGCTGACACATACAAAAAGATATTTACATGCCACATTGCACCACCAACCAACGACAGAAAGAGATGTCCTCCCAACCTTCTGTACAAGAACGACGAAAGTGTGTGATGCAAATAGTTTTCACGATGCAATTAGAGGCACTGCAACACACATTCAGGTCCAATGCGTACCACAACTGTTGTAATAAATGGGTATTGCATTCAGCCATGACAGGGAGAGACGCCAATTTAGCATCTAATCAACCCATCTCTCAGGAACGCAAAGTAGTTGTTCTACCGTATATGAGTGGCATTACAGACAGAATTGGAAAGCTATTTAAAAAAGCTGACATAAAACCTGTCTACAAAGTGCACAGCAAGGTCAGTAACCAGATCATCAAGGTCAAGGACAAGCTGTCTGCAAGCTACCTTAGAATTCTTCAAATTCTAGTTAATCTCTTTGGTAAATGGAGAATGGGCATAATGCAGAAACCGATACCACAGCTTACAGCCATATACGCAACAAATTAAAGCTGCAGAACCAACTAAACAGATAATATAGACCATAAAACAGCCTTAAAGAGTGAAAATACAAATGTAAACTTAACTAAATAATTGCAATAGCGAATTATCCATCATGGTAAACATAAAACTTTTTTACGACACAGTATCACTATTAAACAACACTTTTCGATGCTGTAAAAGTTCTTTATAATAACAATCAACCATTAATAAATAAATTCTGTTAAAAAAAAAAAAAAAAAAAAAAAAAAAAAAAAAAAAAAATCAAGAGCTTGAAGCATTTAAAATAGGAAAACCCCGGTAGTCAAATAAACTTACATCTTCAACTCCATAAAATCATATTTTTAAAGCAGTATTTGAATTCAGCCTGTAATGTTCAACCAACTAAATAAAAGCCTACATAACATACTAAAACTTTAGACCGTTCTATACAGCCAGACAAGTCAGAGATAATTTCGAAATTAAATACTTGGAAAATACCGCATGGTGTATATAGTTTTAATTGCCATGGACCCGCCAACTGAAGTCATTAAATGAAAATACATTTGGGATATGTAATAAAAACCACTTAAATTTATTCTGCAAACCTTTTTGCACAATAGGCAGTATCTTCATAATATTATGGAAATATCATGATTTTCCTGTCATGGCGCCACTCAATAAGGAAACAAATATGTTTGGAAATTGATTGTGAGACACCTACGACAGCTAGAGAGGAGATTGAGAGCTTTTTGGAAAGTTGAGAAACTGTAGAAGCCAATAGAATAAGTTTTAAAATCCAAAATATAATATTTCCACAAAAATTTGCACCGCATAAGGATATACTAACAGGTTATTGGTGGACACTAGCAAGGTTTGGCGGACTTTTAAACTAATAAATAAATAAGCCTTATTTGATATTAAACAAAAGATATAATTAATAGATGCTCTATAGAACTCACTTGAACATTCTACCGCTTCTATAAACTGAGATATTAACTTTTACATCTCAACAGATTTTTAATTCTTGCAGCTAAATGGCTGAGTTTACAGAAAAATGCATGAGGAAGTAAATTACTTGTTGCACATTATTCGTTTTACTATTAAAGTTTAAGAACTCTATGTTACACTTTTACAAAATTTGAAGAACTATGTTACATCACAGAGGGCTACCCTGGAGGATCATATATGCAGTGTACGTGGTGTTGAGTTATCAGTCATGGTCAAAATCTCGAGGTGTGAGGACATGTCATTCTGTCTCACGCTAACAATGCCGGGTAGTGGAGGGAGCAGAAGTCAAGAGTGGTGAGCCATGTTGGTTGCCACCCATAATGGTTTTCAGTTGTGCGATTCAGTTCCAATATCTAATATGTAACCTTGAAAAACATTTAGCTAATGGGTTTGTCTGTCTATTAATACTTCATAACTTACAATCATTTCGGTGAAGAAACATCCGATTACCTTTCAACTGTAATAGTTTATTTTATCCAATGAATATAGTTATTGTTTATTTTGGAACATGAACAGTGATTTTGATTTCATAGTTACTACCCAACCTTTTCTTTCTTAAGATCAAATCAAGGTAGTGGGGGTCGTCTTTAATTATTACAGTTGATTTATTTCAAGGTACTCTTTTCATGGTTTAACAGTTTGATTTTCAGCAAGATTATGATCTATGAGGCAAGTTGTGAGTTAAGGTGATAACTGATATTACAATCTGCGATATTGTTTATGTCCCTTACATGTCCCCACTACAGATTGCCAGGGTCTATCAGATTGCATGCATCTGTGGCCGGGTGTACGTAGATGAGATGGGATGCACTATAGGGGACAGGCTGGGTGAGCATATTCGAAATTATAGATCCAAAAACATTGAGAAGACCGCCATTGCTCGGCATGCAGTGGAAACTAATATTGCGAAAATTTTTGAAAACACCACCCTGATAGTGCGCGAAGATAAATGGTGGCCAAGAAGGCATTGGAAATTGCCTAACACCCAAACAACATAAATGAAGACAATCGGCTTAAGCTACACAAAGCTTGGCTCTCACTAGTGTGTACAGAGCAGGTCATGTGTCACCTCCCACCAGACCGCGCCGCGCCCCACCAGGCCATTGAAACACGTGAGGTTCACACCTTCTGATTGGCCATACAAACCGAACTCTTTAGACAGGTCACAGGCCTCCACTATATAACAACACCTAACACCGATTGAAGACGCAGTTCTGCCCTGGAAGAAGACCACAGAAGGATGGCTGAAATGTCAGCTACACAAATCATGATGCGTCGTCATTCGGACAACCAAGAATCAACTGACTCTGGCTGCGAAAGCCTGTGATTACAGATGTATTCCTGCTATTTTCATTTTGGGGAGGGGTGGGCCACAATTGGTTAGGTGGACTCAAGGATTTTGAGGATCACAGAGTAATGACAGCGCACTAAGACCATCTGAACTTGTTCTACTCACTGCCCTATATCTCCTTTAAAATCCCACTCTGGTTACCATGTATTCTGTAATTTATTGTAATAATCATGGTTTATGTAATGGTAATAAAGTAGACTACTTACCATTTTTTAGTGAAACTATGGCAACAAAATATAAGTTTGTTAATTTTTTTTTTTTT
Source organism: Vandiemenella viatica (assembly GCA_031002005.1). Classification (NCBI taxonomy): domain Eukaryota; kingdom Metazoa; phylum Arthropoda; class Insecta; order Orthoptera; family Morabidae; genus Vandiemenella; species Vandiemenella viatica. Next base: position 305,564,912 of record CM061920.1, on the reverse strand, counting down.
TTTTTAACAGTTTAACGTCCCTTTTTAACAACGTGGTCTTTAGAGACGGGAAAGGATGAGGGCAAGGAATGGGAAGGAATTTGGCCATGGCCTTTTGAAGGAAGCATCCCGGCATTCACCTGGAGTGATTTGGGGAAACCATGGAAAACCCAAATCTGGATGCCCGGACGGGGATTCGAACCGCCGTCCTCCCGAATGCGAGGCCAGAACGCTATCCGTTACACCACCACGCTTGGTTTGTTAATTTCATTGTTGAGGTCGGACAAAGTTTGTGTAATGGCATCAGCCGGGCAATGTGCCCAAGTTCCTTGTGGTTATAGCCACTATTAACTCTGAGCAACAACTCTGTTAGCTCCTTTCAGATTCTTAAATTATTAACATGCCCAATGTATACAATTGGTAGTCTCAAAGAACAAAAATGTCCACAGAACGAAAAAAGAGACCACAGTTATTGTGATTTCTTTAAAACAGCCACAACACATTAGTCATTTCATGGCACTTACAAAAGCAGCCAGAATGCATTGTGCCCAACTCAAAAAAAGTCATAACATGAAATTTATGTTGTGCCTATCATGATATTTGACCAAAACACAATGTTTTTATTAAGAAAAGCCACAACGCATTCTGCACATACACTGATACAAACACGATATGATGGGCAGGTTGTAACTTCATGTTCTGGATGTTAATTAATAATCAAGTGTTGTGAAGAAAATAAAACACTCTTTTTCACTAATGTTTCTTTATTTTAATCATTGTCTGATATAAGACAGTAAAATTTTGAAAATAAAGAAAGTTGGTAACAAATCATTAATAATGTTGCACAGTTGTTTATTTTTCCAAAATACAACTGTGGCATTTTACCGAGTGTTATGGGTGAGTGGTAATGGTCTGGCATTGCATTTGAGAGAACTCGGGTTCAATTTCCTATCCAGCCTGTAAGACCCAAGGCTGATACCGGGGCTGTAGTATAGCCTTAGTGCCTCAACTAACAGTTTGTGGTTGACTCAAAGTTCTGTAGAAAATTTATGAAATAATTTTGGTTTGACCATGTAGCCGGATAACTCAACATAAATGCTTGAGGTCGCCACAATATTTGTTAAACCACAAATAAAGAAAAGGTTACAAGATTACTACGAAATGATAAAAGTTCACTTTCCGAAAATTTCAAGTTTATTTAAAAGAAAATCACAAGTTCAAAATAGCATTTAACAGTTGAGCTGGCACATCGAACACACTTTTCCAAAGGTTGCAAGTTGTGGAGAGAGATTTGAACCGACCGACCCCCTGATGAAAATTTAAAAGTTCATGTTACTAGTTAACCTCGCACACCATACGCCAAAGTCCCAAAATGGCCAACTCGGTAGCTTCACTTCAACCAACTTTCCCCCGCCCGACACTAAACTTGCGCAGACTATACGCACATACTGCTCAGCTTGCAAAAGAAGTAAAGATGGAGTAGCATGCCAGCACCAGATTATATAGGTTCTATGACGTCACAGCCGAAACACAGCTTTCTGCTGCTGCCTCGCCAAAATATGACTTAGCTAACTCGGTAACCAAACAGATATGAAGTAATTAAAGGCTAACAGTGTTTAGACTTTTTTAATAGAAGCTCAGTGGATATTACATGAGTAATTTTAAGTGGTTAGTTTTAAATGTCTATTTTAACCTTTGCGTAGTGACACGGCCTATTTCCTGCTTGGGGAAATACCACTTCGTTTAAACTTGTGTAATTTTGTCATTTCTTCTGAATCGCAATTTATTCAAATAAAATTTATGTCAACGTGTTCTCCAAAAATTCCTGAGTTTAATGCTGTAAGTTTTATTGAGATTGATTACCGGAAAATGAAGTTACAGCTCGGACAAGATTTACCAAAATGATATATGGGTTTTAATTTAATAACTTTATTTCTACTGCTTTTATCGAAAATGTAAAATTACCGGAATATTCTCAGAATTAAATTACGTATTTTAAAAGTTGTCTTATCTCTGTATCTCACTTCGATTGGCTCTAATAAATTCATAAACCGGGCACATGGTTTCGTGATGAAATAATTTCTAAGATCTTTATAAAATCTGTTCTATTGCATGGAATGGCCTGAAATTAATATATGTGATGTTAGATTTTTAGGTCTTTCAAGAAATCTACTTTTTATTCCGAAAGCTTTCTAGGATTCTGTGATAAAAATGTTAAAAGTGAAGTGCATTTAACGAAGTGTTTTAAAATTTGATTTAAGTTATTTACACGTCCAGAAACTACGGAATTTTAGTGAATTTACCTTTTTATTAAATTATTATTCCTTTAAAACTACTTTATTTCATTTGAAAGTGTGTCTAAATAGTGAAATACCAAATATCAAGAACCTATTGTTTGGTGAGCTGAATTATTATGGATTATCACATTTCAGGTTAGTATAAGGTTTCTAAATCATTATAGAAAGTTAGTTTAGTTGTTTTATTAAATGTTGAGCTACTTTATTGCTCTCAAATCGGTTTAAAAATGACGAAATGCTCCTATAGTGAAAGTTCATTGTTTCAAAACTAAATTATTATTGATTATTTTATTCCCGGTCGACTTAAAGTTTGTTTACTGTTATACAAGGTTTATATAGGGCTTTTGTTAAATACTGACAGTCTTTGCTGCATTTAAATTGGTTTAGAAATGGAGAAATTGACCTATAGCAAAGTTTATTATTTAGAAATTGAATTTATGTGAATTAACCTGTTTCCTACCAAAATAATGTTTTCTTATCATCATAGCAAGTTTACTTAGGTCTTTTATTAACCTTTAAATACCTTTACTGCTTTTAAAAGGGTTTATTTAGTCTGTTTGGTCATGGTATCTGCATGCTGTATAAAGCGTCACTCTCCTAACCTATATATGCAATGAAACTATCTTTTACTAAAGAGTTAGCTTCCTCCTATCTACCTAAAAGTGAGGAGCTAGAATTTGACAAAATTCTAAGGTGCTTACAAGCCCTGGTTCCCCGAAATCACTTCAGGTCAATGCCAGGATGGTTCCTTTAAAAAGGCCATATCCAAATTCCTTCCCATTCCTTGCCCCCAGTCAATACCCATCTCTAATAACCCTGATGCTGATGTGGCATAAAGCCAAAAGCAAAAAAAAGTTTTTAAACTATGTCATTTTGAGTTACATTTTACTTTCTTTATACAACATTTGCATTTTTTTATCACTACTGGATCTTTCATAGTTAGAAATTATATTAGCAAAAGCTTAAAACTTCAATTAAATAAAAAATTGTGCTACTTGTGAAAATGATCTCACGAGTGATCAGTTTCATAAATATGGTCTTGTAATCTGTAGAGAAAGCAACGAGAATGAGGGATTTTGGTGCAAATGTTATCTCTGTTTAAGAAAGAACAGCATCAACATTGAGAAAAGAAGTGTCAAATCTATCCCAGAGAAACAGGTACATAAAATGATTTCACTGTACCACTTAATATTTCCTGCAGTTGAAATTGGTTCTAATGTTTTATTTAGAGTACCAGAAGTTGATTAGGATGTGCAACTCCCAGAAATGTTTTAGCTGTTGTTATGAGCTTTAATCCATCTGGTCTCTATCAGCTAGTAAACAAGAAAGATCTACTCAATCGACTTCATGCTTTTAAAGAATTTATAATTTCAGAGAGTAAGTTTATTAACATTCAGAACATCCCCTTAACTCCTTTAATACTTACTTAGCATCTATGTTACTATCGGGAATTCAGCAAGGCTTTATAATGTGTCACTGTAAAAGGTATTGTATTGATAAGAAATGCAAACATTGCTCACAAAACATAAAATATAACTAAAAATGTAACATAAAATGTAGCTCTTGTAAAAATAAATAACTTGGCAATATTATTGATACTTTTGTTACCAACTTTCTTTGTTTTAATAATTTTGCTGTCAACTTTTGTCAGATAGTGATTAAAGATATAGAAATAATAATGAAAAAAGATTTATTTTGCTAACATCACCTAGTTATTAATTAACATCCAGAAGATGTAGTTACAACCTGTCAGTGTCGTGGTTGCATCAGTTAACATTCAGAACATGTTGTGGCTTTTCTTAATGCCTGATACACATTGTGGTCAAATATCATGAGTGCCATGACATGAATTTTGTGTTGTGGTATTTTTAAGTTAGCCACAATGCATTCTGGCTGTTTTTATAAGTGCTATGATGTGAATAACATACTATGACTGTTTTAAAGAAACCACAACACACACACATGTAATTATATATACGGTATATCATTTGACACTGAAGTGACTATTAATAAGAACAAACAGTAAAAAATTATTTCTAGTTTAAAATTTCGAATCGATGTTATCGTATTTTATTTATTACCTATCGTCATATTTTCTATGATTGTACTCCTTTTTAATGCTTTATTTTTATATTCTTCCTTTTGGTAGGATACACGATCGGTTTTAATTCGTGAGTGAGTAAACTTTCAGCTTACTGCTTATTAGAGTCTTCTTTCATACTTCAAATAAATAGTAAACTTATATGACTTAATTCCCTTTTATTATCATGTTATAAAATCCTTAATTATCCGAATATTTACAAGTTCTTTTTAGCAGCAACTTAAAGATCAAAGCGAACACACCAACGGTTTTTATCAAGCTTGTCCGATCTTATAATCTTATATCTATCTTCTCTTTTTTATATATATAAACATTACCTTAGCTACCAATTTCATTTCACAGAGTAATTATTTTCTTTAGGTAGCCTGTTATACCACAAAGTGTCAGCAGTCCCCATTCCAATAACAGACCAGGACTTCATTTTCTGTGAGCAAAAGTGCATTGTTACAGTACTTTGTATAACATCAGTAATATAACACAAAAGCAGCGACCAAAAGAGTGATTGTTACGACCAAATATAAAATGCGACTAGTGAATGACTGACCTGTAGAGGCACAAGATTGGCTTAAATGGAACAACAAGCCCAGTAAAGCAAACTCTGCCATCCAGGATAAATGTTAGGAAGAAGAAGAAGAGTTCTGATTTGGAGGTAAGAGGCCACTTTGCCCAATCATATCAGGCAAAGTAGCCATTTAGGTATATAATGTACCAAGGCTTTTGAGCTGTGTTTCAAACAAAAGAAATGGGTAAAGAAAGTTTGTTCAGTATAGTGTTTTTAAGAGAGCTAAGGGAGCCAGGCAATTAAGTGAAACATTTTGACACATCATTTATTACTGAGAGAAATCTAGAAGGGAAGTTACTAAGAAAAATTAATTGGAATTGTGAAGAAAGAATTAACAAAAGAAGAAAACCACATTGATTTAGGTAAATACAGAATGGAATGTTACAAAATAATTTTTAAGGGAGTAAAATAAAATGGAATATAATATTTCAATGTAAAAGAACAAATATTAACAAGAGTTTTTAATATTTACAGGAGATTTACAGCTGGGGTTGAAAGACAATATGTTTTACACTTCATAAATCAAAGACAATTATACTAAGCAATGAAAGACATAAAAATCATCAATGTGATAGTGGTTTAATGGGTTTAGAATGTTTTAAAGTATAAAAGATGCATTTTCAAATATAGGGATGAAATGAACAATCATCATCATCTAGGACAGCTTCCAGCCACTGGCCGGTTATGCTGGGGACAAAAGCCTCGCCAGCGCTTCCTGTCTAACCACCATCTCTCTTATTCCACTGTCGCCCAATTTCCTCCTCTTTCCTCAACACATTTCTTAACACCTTTAATCCATCTGTCCCTTGGTCTTCCACTAGGACTCTTCCCTTTCAGCTCCATGTCCAGAATCTCCCTTGGTAACTTCTGCTCTCCCATTCTCTTTACCTGCCCGTACCACTGTAACCTATATTTTTCAATTCTCTGTTGTAGCGGTTCTTCCTTTATCATCTCCCTGATTCTCTCATTCCTTATTCTGTCTCTTCTTGTTACTCCTACTCTACTCCTCTGAAATTTCATTTCCACAGATTGTACTATCCCTTTGTCTCTCTCCTTCATCATCCATGTTTCTGCCCCATATGTTAAAATTGGCACAAAATATGTTTTATAGATTGCCTCTTTACTTTTTTGTGGGACATCCCTACTCCATACCAGACTTCTAATACTTTTAATCTGCACATCTTCCTCTTTCATTTATTTCCATCCTGATTCCCCCATTTCCTTCAATACAGCTTCCAAAATATTTGAAACATTCCACTCTATTTAGTTGCTCCCCTCCAAGTGATATGCCTATGTCCATCCTGTTCTTCTTTCTTGTTATCACCACTTCACTTTTTCTCGCAGAGAAATTCATACCATAGGCTGCAACTACTCTCTCCCACACATCCAGCTGATCCTGCGCCTCTCTTTCATCCTCTCCCCAAATCAATAGGCTGTCTGCTAATACCAATACCAATACCATTGCTTTCATTTTTCCTTCCCTAATGCTCTGCACAACCTTCTTCAATATTTCATCCATAGCTACAATAAATAACAAGGGTGATAGGGCACTCCCTTGTTTTAGTCCATTTTTCAAATGGAACCATCCAGTCTTATCCGTTCCCACTTTGACACAGCTTTTACTACCCTCATACATATCCTTCACTCTTTGCACTATCTCCATTTTTACTGACTTTTTCTCAGTCCTTCCCACACATTGTTTTGGCTGAGGCTGTCATATGCCTCTTCAATGTCCAGAATGGCCATCACCAGATCTTTCCCATACTCGTAGTGCCTCTCTTGTAGCTATCTTATTGCAAATGTAAGATTGATAGTTGACATTCCTGGTCTAAATCCATATTGTTCTTCCCTTAACTGCCTTTCAACTGCTTCTTATTCAGTTTTCCAAAACTTTCTCATGTTTCTTGACACAGTGGCACATCAGGGTAGTACCACAGTAGTTCTGGCAGGCAGTCCTCTCTCCTTTATTAAATATGGGTATTTCCTCCAGTCCTCTGGAATTCTTCCCATCTTCCACACAGTCCACATCACTCTATAGAGCCACTATGTGCCCATTACTCCAGCAGCTCGTATCATCTCCACGCTCACTTCATCCACTCCAGGTGCTTTACCTCCCTTCATTCTCTTTTCCGCGTCCTCCAGTTCCTTCCATGTAATATCTTCCTCTTCCTCTTGATACTGGTCCTGTTCTTCCTCTGTACTCTCATTTTCATCACTGGGTCCTGAAGCATTCAACAGATCCTCAAAATACTCCCTCCAGACTTCCTTTATGTTGTCCTTCCCATCCACTAAGTTGCCATTCTTATCCTTTATACTATCTGCTTCCATTCTGCTCTTCCTCCTACTTTTTATCATGGCATACAACACCTTCTTACTGCCCTCTCTATCCTCTTTTAGCATTTCCCTCCATTTTTCCATCCATTTCCTCTTTTCTTCCTGTATCACTGCTTTTGCTTCTTTCTTCTCCTTTGGAACCATTCCCTGAAGGCTTTATTCTTCTGTAGCATAGCAACCTTTGCCCTGTGATTCCACCATGGAGTTTCTTTTTCTCTTCTACTACCAGCTGTCCTACCACATACTGCTTCAGCTGTTTTTAACAAGGTGGTTTAAAACGCTCCCATTCCTCCTCCGCTGATTGAAAGTTGTCCCTAGGTATTTTCTGCACAAGATGCTCTTGGTACTCCCTCCTGTACTCCTCATCCTTCAGTTTCCACACTCTTATTCTTCTATCTTGGTTTTCTGATGTTCTTCCTCCCTTTTTCTCTTTCAGACTGGCTATTAGAAGCCTATGGTCACTATTTAAGGCTTCTGATGAGATGACCTTTACATCCAAAATACTCTCTCTCATCTCTGCTTCGATTAGAAAGTAGTCAACGATCGACTTCCGAGACAAGTCTGTACTATACCATGTTATCATATGGCTTTCACTCTTCTTGAATCAGGAATTACCAACAGTCAAACCATTGCATTTGCAGAACTCCAACAGCTTTCTTTCTTCTGCGTTTCTGCTTCCCCATCCTTGTGTTCCAAGGACCTCTTCATTTCCTTCCCATGCAGTACCAACATGACCATTAAGGTCTCCCATTATAATTTGGTTGCTCCTGCCAAGCTGCTGCTGCAGATGCTTTTCATAACTTTCCTTTTCCTGCTCGGTGCAGCCTACCTGAGAGGCATAAACATGTATGAACTCTTGTCCCTAACTTTCACTTCAACCTTTATCATTCTGTCATTTATTCCTACTACTTCTTCCCTTTAACGTTCCTTTATCACGAGTGCTACTCCATTTCTTTTTCTATCACTATTCCCAATCCGTAATTCCTTCATGCCCTCCCCCATCCATCTTGTCTCTACTAGTCCCAGTATATTCAATTTCCGTCTTTCCATCAAATCTACGATTTTCTCAGTCTTTCCTGTCAATGTTCTTATGTTTAAAGTTCCTATTCATAATCCTTTTCATTGTCCTTTTTTGTTGCCAGGTCATCTACTTCTGTAGTTTTTTCTGAGGCTTGTTTCTTTTAATTTGAAAGCAATTGATTCCTACTAGTACTGTTGGCTTGCTAAGCCTAACACAGTCAAGGATTTTCTTTCAGGGTTTACTCCCTTAGCCTTTGAAGATCCCTCTTCGCCACTAGGCAGTGGTGTTTCCCTCCAATTTACCCCCAGAGAGGATGGGTGGCCCCTACTGCCATTTTCGCCAATCTGAAGGTCTCCGTCTCTGCCGAAAACTGCCGTTGAGGACTTTCCCGTATCCCTGGGCATGGGTTCCTCACTATACCCTGTGGGACTGGGTCCTTGCCTGGACTTAGCCATCCTGTCACTCTGGACTACTGGAACTATGATGTCAACCCCCGCAGTGTGGATGCGCCAGACAAGAATTACTCAAGTGCAATATAGGGAAGGTGACCCTACCTCCCTTGAGCCAGGTTAATGGTTGCGTATGTTGCCACAAACCAAACAATCAAAAGCAAAAATATCAATTTTGAAATTAGGGTTAACGAATGGTGGGGGCATATATCAAACTAAAGAGGTTTAAAAAATATTGAGAATGTTGGTGGTTTCAGATCACAAAGTTAAAAGGAAATATTTAATTTCAAAGTTTCTTTTGGCATAGAGGAACATGGCAAGTGGCTGAATAGAAGATCATTTTGAGTGATATTCAATGATTATAGGTTTTCACATGGCAGAAATTTTTGTAACAAAATGTTTGGCAAGGGTGTAAAATTTAAAGTGGGAAGTTTATACTTATTTCAAGTGTTGTATGAAATCTTAAATTTAATTAATTTTCATTGGTAAGTAACATCATGTTTAAGAAATGTATGATAGAAAAAAGTGTTTAGAATATTTAGAGCTATGCCATGTTAACATTTGGTAAAGGTTTTGGGAGTAGTTAAAGATTGAGGTGTGGTATGTTCACGAGATAGTAAAAAGACTCTTCTTTGAGATTAGCATATCCAGGAAAAATGAGTATGTCCTTGCAAAAACTATATACATGGTTATGAGGAAGCCTTCGTACGCATTGTGTTATGTGGAGTGAGCAGCTAAGTATTGCAGTGTGCATGTCATAGTGACTATAGTGATTGTTAGAGGCTTGGAGTGAGTTAACAGGTGGACAACTGCAGCCATGTTAGCTTGCCAGACATTGTTATCCCAGACTTATTTTAACAAAAGGGAATTTTAACTGCAAGAAATTTTATAAATTCTAATTAAAAAATTTGATTGATCAATTTTAGTTAAAAATAAACTTTGGGGCAATTTATGAACTTCAATTAAGTCTGTATGTGATGTACAGCAACTGAATGTCTGGAAATTAAACTCAAACTTCAAATTAAAGATTTGAAGCCGATTTGACTTCAATAATATGTTACAATCTGACCAGAGTATTAGGTTTTTTACAGCTGAAGTTGAGAACTTGTTTGAACTTGAAGGGGGGAATACTCCTTACAATTTGCAATTGATTAATGCTGAAGTGTCTTTATAAAGTTGAAACTTGCTTCTAATAGGAAAGAATTTTAATTAGTCTTTAACAGCCAAATTTGAAAAAACAATTTTATAGCACATCAATGGTCATAGATCACAACCACAATAGCAATAACATCAAAACCTCTGAGATACAATTGTGACGGGGACTTTTAAAAAATCAATTATTTTAGGTACTAAACTTCATCTAAAGGTAACAGATACTTTCTAGTGTCTTCTAGAATAGAGGATGCATATAACCGCTAATTTTGTTGTATTTAAATTAGTGACCGACCAAAGATTCAGTTTTGGTTCCGCCCAAAAAATCTAGTTTCGGCGACAGTTTCGATTTTAGCCGAAACTTAAGCCGTACTGAAACTCAAGTGTCCTGAATTAGTCCAGTAAGGGGGTCGTAAAAAGGTGGTCTCACAAACATTATATCACTTAGAAGATTTTTTTTCCTTATCTTGTATATATTGGTGAGAGTTTGCAGAAACCAAGTTTTCGACCTCCGATTCCCTTAGCACAATTTTCTGTGGCCAAAATAGTTCAAATTTTGGTACTATTTTCAGTGTTTTGTCTATAGCTCCTTCCTGATGAGTCCCAGCGAGAAATACTTTATTTCCAGTTTGAAACAGGACAAAATTTCTTCCAACTTTTGTAGTAAATAGTTTTTTCTAAACTCAAAACTAAGCGAGCTGCAGTTCTAAAATCATCAAAATTTCACACTTTTTCTGAAAAGTTAGGTTTTTACCTACTTTGTCGCTCAAAATGACCTGGAACTCCTGTATAAATAATTGATATATATGTATTTCTGTATGGCGTAGTATGTATATGTACTGTACTATGATTACTGATGTTTAATTCACTAATTACATGACATTGTTGACTGAGAGATACTGAAGGATTGTTCAGCCGCTAGGTGACAGTGTTTTCGATTTGCCGCGCAATGCGTGTGTACTAACTAATCAGGTAATAGTACCGGGTATAGGAAACCTATAGCTTAACGAGGAATCCAAACCACAGAAGCGTTCTGGCTTATTTCATATTACACAGCAAGCTGTGGCAGAGCTGAAAGTCAGTCTGACGGCCTTTGAAAATCACAGATGAGACCGGGATATCGATTTCCAGTCAGACGCCTTAATCACTGAGTTATCGGACCGCTTTATTAGGGATCATATATCTAACAGTTTGAAAAACGAATTTGCAAAACTGAAACCATAATGTTATGGCACAAATTTTATTTACGCAATCAAAATAAAGTCACAATAAATAAAAAATTAGTCATAAATCTATTTCTTTTCCGTTTGAATGGTTTCAAACACTGTTTTCCATTAGCATTTGTTTCGTACTTCAAGCGAACAAAATTGTATCTATATGAAGCATTTACATTGCTTCAAGATACAACATCCAATATGAAAAGTTTTGTTATGGATGGAGGATGCCTCCTGCATAAGGTTATGTGGCATCGTTGTGGAAACCGTGGCTCAATCTGTGGTAAATATGATGCCTAATTGAGAACGCACTATAGATCCAACATCACAGTTATCTTTGACGGATACCGAAGTGATGCTGCGCAGAGGGGAATAAAGTCTTCTGAAAGGTTTCTTCATTTGAAAACATCAGATACTTCAGTGAGCAAACAAGTGCTGCAGTGACGCAACAATTGAGAGCAGTAAGAACCGTGTAATTTTAATACTAATGCAAAAACTGAAAATGGAGACATTCAAGCTCAATAGGCAAGAGAAGATGCAGCTGAATTGATTGTTGATACAGCTTCTTCCCAAGCAGTAAAATCAGACAGTGTGATAATTCTAAGTGAGTATATTGGCTTTCTCGCTCTGCTAATGGGTCTTGGTAACACGAGAAGTTGTAGGCCTACTTCCATAAAACAGGGAAAAGCTAGAGGCCGGTTTATGGTACTCAACAACTTACTTCAAGTTTGAACCCACACATATCCTCTTCATTTATGCGTTTGCAGGATGTGATAGAATGTCAGCATTTTTCGGCTATGGGAAAGAAAATTCTGCTGCCTCATTCAGTAACAATATTGCTAATTTCTAAAAGTAACATTCTGAGAACTCCTACCTTCTAGAGACTAGCGACTGGAGAACACGCAAGGGAACAACTCATCGTGGAATGGTATGAATTAATTGCTTGTGGAACATTGGAGGGCTCAGATACGAAATGTTTACGAAATATGTCCAAAAAATGCATTCAAGCTAGCACGGTTGCCACCAACATATGGTGCGGCAACGTTTCACTCAATACGCACGTACTACCAAGTGCAAGCATGGCTGGGTCGAGAAACCTACCCATAGCCTCGGGATGAAGGAAAGGCTCGTCTGGCCATATTCCACTTACAATAATAAAATCGCTGCACCTGAGTTTACTCCTACAAGAAACATTGTAGTCCACCATGCAGCTATTGCAAATCGGGACTACATTGTTCAACTGCTTGCAAAAACTCCTCTAGTCTGTCTCATGAAAATATTCCTAATACTTAAGTAGATGAATGAGAGGAACCATTCTTCGACCTTGAGGAAGCTGCTCCTAATGCAATGGGGATGAATGGGACACAGTTCTACGTGAGGATATAGATAAGCTGGGACAATACAAACGGAAAAGAAATTGATTTTCATAGTGCATGGTAGGAGATACAATTCTTCTACCACACACAAATACCAATGGTCTATGGTATGTAGTTGCGGCAGATAAGTGACATATGCCGAGACACATGTCTTTCGTCGAAACACGAAAATATCCTTGATAAGCCAATTTCAACCAAATCACTCACACTACCACAGTTACTGATATTCGGCCGACTTTTTGATTGAAAGGTGACTCTGTGTTACCACCACACACAAATGCCAGTGATCTGCGATAGATAGTTTTCGCTGAAAAGTGATACACCATGACACATTCGTCTTTGGCAGAAATATGAAATTGCTGCATTTCGACCACTTTCAACCCTCATATCACCCACACCCACATAGCTACCGACATCAGACAACCATAGTGCACGACAAGAGATATGATTCTTCTACCACACACAAACACCAATGGCCTATGCTATGTAGTTGTGGCGGAAAAGTGGCATATGCGGAGGCGCATGTCTTTCGTCGAAATACGAAACTATCCTTGATCGGCCACTTTCAACCACCATATCTCCCACACTACCACAGTTACTGAAATTTGGCCGATGTTGTGATCGAAAGGTGACTCTGTGTTACTAACACACACAAACGCCAGTGATCTGTGATAGATAGCTTTCGCTGAAAAGTTATACACCATGACACATGCGTCTTTGGCAGAAATATGAAATTGCTGCAGGTCGACCACTTTCAACCCCCATATCTCCCACACCCCCATAGCTACCGACATCTAACAACCATAGGTTTTTGTTTTTTTTAATTTTTTTTTTAACAGTTTAACGTCCCTTTTTAACAACGTGGTCTTTAGAGACGGGAAAGGATGGGGGCAAGGAATGGGAAGGAATTCGGCCATGGCCTTTTGAAGGAAGCATCCCGGCATTCACCTGGAGTGATTTGGGGAAACCATGGAAAACCCAAATCTGGATGCCCGGACGGGGATTCGAACTGCCGTCCTCCCGAATGCGAGGCCAGAACGCTATCCGTTACACCACCACGCTCGGTAACAACCATAGTGCATGGTAGGAGATACAATTCTTCTACCACACACAAACACCAATGGTCTATGCTATGTAGTCGTGGCAGGAAAAAGAAGTATAAGGAGACACAAATTTTTGGTCGAAATATGAAAACGCCCTGCATTGGCCAACTTTAATCATCATGTCTCCCACATCCCCACAGCTATCGACATTTGGCCAACATTGTGCACAACAGGAAGCTCCATGCTACTTCCACACACAAAGACCAGTGATCTGTACTTGGTAGTGGTGGCTGAAAAGTAAAATATATGAAAACACACATCTATTTTTTTATATATATATAAGATTTTTACCTAATTACGAATTTATTATGACTTAATAACTTTGTGCAATACACTATGCATTCACTTCCGCTCTATTATCATCAGTTCTTAAGGCGACTGACTTGAGTCCAATATCCTGTTCTCAGCTGTGATTTTCAAAGGCCATTAAACCGACCTTCAGCTCTTACACAGCTTGCTGTGTAATATGAAATAAGACAGAACGTTTCTGTGGTTCGGATTCCACGTTAAGCTGTAGGTTCCATATACTTTTTTTTTTTTTTTTTTACTGCTTTACGTCTCTTAATACCGAGGTCTATAGAGATGGGAAAGGATGGGGGCAAGGAATGGGAAGGAATTCGGCCATGGCCTTCTTAGGGAAGCATCCCGACATTTGCCTGGAGTGATGTGGGAAACCATGGAAAACCCAAATCTAGATGCCCAGACGGGGATTCAAACCGCCACCCTCCCGAATGAGAGGCCAGAACGCTATCCGTTACACCACCATGCTCGGTGTTCATTAAACACGGTAGCCAGTCAGTAATTGATAAGATAAAGCAGTTGGATTGGGACTGAATGAAGGAAAGGAGGAGGGTAAAGAGAGTGCTAGGAATATACAGGGTAAATGTTGGTGATAGGGCTTGGAGGGATATTGGTCTAAGAATTAGGAATACTGCATGGAATGGGAAAGGCTACTATGACCACAAGCGGGCGCTCGATTTCATGCATAAGGGAGCGGGTTTTTTTTTGTTTACGGTGTCAGAGATTGGAACAAATTGCCAAGTGAAATTATGAATAACTTACCAAAAACGCATAAGGAATTTAAATTTAATATTTGTAAATTGGAAAAATAAATGTGGGAGGAATTTAACATTCAAACTATAAAAGAAATTTTAATTTTTTCCATTAATTGATAGTTTCCTGATATAGTCATAGAAATTTCTAGATGCATCAGTCAATGGTCCTCCTGAACTGACAATACTTTTCATAAACCCATCTTTAGCCATTTTCTTTGCTGTTATTAAGTCCTTGTTTAGTTGTTTTAAATATTCCCTACTACCCTGCTGTCTCTTAACTCTGTTATGTTCTTTTCTTACCAACCTCTTTAACCTACTCACTTCCCTATTATAGTACATAAGTTCTCTAATTCTCTTTATTTTCTGCCTTGAAATAAATTTTTCTTCCCCCTTCTTATTATCTCCTTGAACTCTTCCCACCTTGACTCTACTGTACCAGAGCCTTCCTTCCATTTGCTGAATTGTTCTCTGAAATATCTCTTCAAATTTGAAACCTGTGCGTTTTTATAATTGTACCTATTTCCCCTTCAATTTTGGCTGCTGGTTTACTGAATTCTCTAATATCCATCAGAACTGCTTCATGACCACTTATTCCATTAGTTACTTGATACCTCAAAAGGTTTTCATCGGGTTTAATTAGAAATATATCCAAAATATTTTGTCCCCTAGTGTTTTGCTCAACCCTTATTAAGATATTTGGAAATATTTGTCCCCTCGTATTATTTATCTTATTTCCTTCCCAGTTTACACCTGGTAAATTGAAATCCCCACCGATGATGACCATTCTATTCTCACCTCTGAAATCTGAGTATGAATTTAATTTCTCCCCAAGAGCCTCATCCTCTTCTGTGATTTCTTCCACTGCGGTAAACAGCCAACACACTGATTTTTCTTTTTTATTACCCCAGAAATCTACCCCAAGTAACTCATGGTCTTGATCTATGAACGCCAGTGAACTGTGGCAGTTTTTGCTAACTAGTATGAAGACTCCTCCACCAATTGCTCCTCTATCTCTGCGGTACACTCTGTAACCATCAGGAAAAACCTCACTGTCTAGTACTTATTCTTTTAACCAACTCTCTACCCCACTTATTACTTTGTGTTCATGCATCTCTATTAAATTTGCAAGTTCGATTACTTTGTTCATTATACTTCTACAGTTTACCATTAACACCCTTAGTACTGGCTTTTACATTTTCAGAATTTATCTCCTCTTTCCCACTTTTACCGCAGTCAGTTATTGTTTCAACCACTTCATTTATTTCTTTAACACCTGTGACTTTCCCCATAGCGAATCTGCAATCAGTATCACTTTGATAATCTATTTCTGTTCCTTCACTAGCAGCCCCTAACCTAAAAGAGGCTCAGTCCTGAACCCATCAGCACTGGAAACGGGCTCCCTCACTGCTTCAGCTAACAACTCAGAAAGTACTCCCTTCCCCATTCTATTTAGGTGTAGGCCATGCCTAGTGAAAACCCACCTACCAATGGTGTTCACAGGCACAACCCCCAACACAGAACTAATGCCTTTCCCAAGTAGCACTTCCATTTCCACATTAAACCGCCTCACAGCATAGTTCAATTGTGGCCGGTCATGGCGACTTAGGACCTGCATGAGCTCCAACCTGGTATGCTGTCCTCCTTCACCACCTTCCTCATGTCACTCTCTATACTATAACTCGTGTTTCTATCAATACTATTTCCCGCACCTCCCACTCTTACTACTCTATCATCCTTAGTGAAACTCCTACAAAGGGAACCCATATCCTCTATTACCTGGCCTAATGTTGCAATAAGTTTGAAAAAACTTGTGACCTGGTATCCTGTACCTAACTGATCCTGCAGAAGAGGGCCTACACCTCT
Organism: Vandiemenella viatica; assembly: GCA_031002005.1. Taxonomy (NCBI): domain Eukaryota; kingdom Metazoa; phylum Arthropoda; class Insecta; order Orthoptera; family Morabidae; genus Vandiemenella; species Vandiemenella viatica. Next base: position 305,548,406 of record CM061920.1, on the reverse strand, counting down.
TCCATGGCTACTACCTAGCAGCAGAACCCTTTTTTTCCTATTCTTGCCCTGCACGCCCTTATTCCTAAAGATCTGCTGCATCTTACCTACTCCTACATCTACATGAGGCTCTTCTCCTTCTGACTCTGGCAAATAGTTCAAACGTATTTTTTCCTACAATTACTGAAGTGTCTGGCTTGTTCATCCTGTTAACCACGCTTTTTTTTAAAACTATATATATATACATATATATATAAAGTTGTAATTATATGACTAGGGAAATTGCCACCGGAGTCTTAGATCCATCGCAATTAAATAAATAATAGATGTGTGGAAACATCTTACTCACTCGGCTAGTCTCCCGAGAAGACTACATCCATTCTCAACGCCGAGAAAGACTTCGTTCCTATATAAATAAATAATAATTACTTGGTTAGGTTACATAGCCACAAAGGGGCGCATTGCCCGGCGAATCGAAAACACTGTTACCTGCCGGCCGAACAATCCTTCGGGATCTCCCGGTCAACTGTGCCATATGATTAGTGAATTGAACATCAGTAATTATAGTACAGTACATACATCTATTATGTCATACAGAAATACATATATATCAATTTTGTATACAGAGGTCTCAGTTCATTTTGAGCGACAAAGTAGGTAAAAACCCAACTTTTCGGAAAAGTATTAAATTTTGCTGATTTTCGAAGAACCGTAGCTCGCTTAGTTTTGAGTTTAGAAAAAACTTTGTACTACAAAAGTTGTAGGAAATTTTGTCCTCTTTCAAACTCGAAATAAAGTATTTCTTGTTGGGATTCATCAGGAAGGAGTTATAGACAACAAACTGAAAATAGTACCAAAATTTAGAAGTTTTTTGGCCACAGAAAATTGTGCTGAGGGAGTCGGAAGTCGAAAACTTGGTTTCTGCATACTCTCACCACTATATACAAAATAAGAAAAAAAATCTTCTCCGTGATGCATGTGCAAACTACCCCGTTACTGGACTAAATTGTCGGTTGTTCAGTTAACATCGACTAGTTTGTGATTGACAGCTGAGTTCGGCGAGGTTGTGTTGAGCCAGTTTGTATTGTTCCTCGCACATTAATTAGTAGGTAAGTATTGTTTTTGTTTTTACTTCTGACATATTGTAACAGCATTTATTAGGAATTGAAGTTATTTCTGTTGAGTTATTAACTCGGATTTAATCTGCGTGTACACGAGCAATAAACTTGCAACACTTATTGAAGAATTAGCTTGCTTTTCTCTTTACACATAGGAAATAACTGGCGCAAATTATTGAGGAACACTTACTTCTGAGAGAAGTGTCATTTCTACTTTCAGAAAAAATGTCAGACTTGTGCAGATGCCACAACAATGGAGAACAAACACTATAATAGTTAGCAAAACATGTCGATCAGAAGAACTTAGTTTTATGCTGCTTTTAAAGTTTCATTAATTCTTTCGAAACAATAAAAGAGAAGGAAAAGGAAGGTTTGGACAAAAGGGTGGATATTACGAAAGGTTGAGCTGGGTGTTCATTAGACATTATTATCTGAGTTAAGGTTACAGTATTTTCGACAAATTGACAATTGCAACAAACATGCTGCAGTCCATTATGGCAAGAGAAAATCTTTGAGTGACTGAGGTAGATAACATAAGTTCAACAAAGCGCGTATTTTTGTAAAAGTAAAAAATTGCACGGATATTTAGTATTCACAATTCTTTCAAGGAGATTCGTATCCATTTACCTGTGTCAGAAACCAATAGTGCAGGATAAAAATTAATGTAAAAGGTAGTAAAATAAACAAGTTATTTCAATTAATTTCTTTATTCAGACCACATAAACTCTTTCTAATGTATCAGTAGTTAAAGGGTCAGAATGACACTAGGATATTACTGCGTCAAAAAATTCTCATGTACTCTGATACGTAACATCTGCTTCATCGCCGCTTGGTTTGGTCTGACTTTTCTTTACTTCTGAATTAAACTGTGAAGTTGTGCAGTTTCCTGCTTACCTCATTGACGGTGGTGTTAAATATGGTAGCCAATTCTTGTAGAGCACTTTGCTTTTTAATTCGGTTATTGTTTACATCCCACAGATCTGGTAAAACTTGCCACTCCGAAATTAGAACAAATATCTGGTAAAACTTCCCACTCCGAAATTAAATTAATTACTTCACTTTTTACCAACGACTTTTTTTTCTGACGTTTTCTTTCTGGAAGTGTCGCAAAAAGTTTCGGCGAACTGAATGTTTGCACTTCACGAAAACCTGATCTCTGGCACATATGGTGCAACAATTCAAAAGTGTTTGAATTGCTCTCAGTCATTCTTCCTCGAACAGTGAGAGCACCTCGCATTGTACGTGTTGCAACATTATTGCTCTTGTATATGAGCCTTTGTGTATGATGAGAACTACCGTAAAAGGAAAAAGAGGTTATGTTTGATTCACACATTACTTACATTTATTATTAGGTAATTGTTGTTAGATAACACACTCACGTATTTCAAAGCCACAAACAACTACCTGCTGCGATTCAACTGTGTGTGACTTTCAGTTACGTCTTTTTAATCGTAGGAGAGTGCGTATAGCTTGTGCGAATTAAATTGTCACCTCGACCCCTTTCGCGCTCACTGCGCGAGGTGCCTTGTCAATTTGGACGGGTAGAGCGTGTAAGTTTTCTTTTCTAGATGGAATTTAAATTGATTTGAATAAATTTCCTAAATACTTTATTACAGTAGTTTTATGTTATGTGATCTACGGTATGAGGTATTATTTATTTGTCTTACAGGTATCTTCCAGGTAAAATTGCCACAAAAAGAAAAAAACGATTTGGCAATTTCTCGAAAACAGCAATACCCATTCATCTAAAGCTGCTTGCAAAAAAATAAATAAATCATATTCATTGGGTAACCAAAAAACAAACATTTGTAATGTAGTTAGCTTTACTGCAGGGGCGCCGCCTCTGTAGGTGCTCGGGGGCCCTAGTACCCACGAGAGGTCAATAGTGGGTGCGGAGCACCCATGAAGATAGACATCAAAACTAAACAGTAATCGACTTTGAACGATACATGTATTACCTATCTCACACGCCGCTTTCAAAGCAAAACGTCTGTACGCGAGCGCATTTGCTTACCATGCGAGCGCGCGCGAATGCGCATCATGCCCAAGGACAAAGTAAATACTACGTTAGGCCACACTTAAAACTATCTAGTGTGAGGTAAGTGTAGGTGTGATTTATGAAAGCCACTCGCACAACCAAGCCAAACAGCCAGCCTAGTTGTCAGTCGAACTGGTAAATAAAGGACCTGTTTTGAGAGCCCACCGCGCGTTTTGCTATCGTGTTTATTTCGGAAAATTATTAGTTTCAACATCGTAGATTACCAAAGCCTGAAGAACCATATCTCTACTACTAGCTCTTCTCAGCTTAGTACAGTTCAACAAATCCAATCAGAAAAATGTTATTTCTGAAAATTCAATTGAAGAGAATGAAAAGTGCAAAACAATTTTCCTATGGCTTTTATTTGACAGAGGTAGGGATAAGGTGTTTTACCAAATTTGTAAAGTAACCATGTTAATTAGCGTTTCTGTGACAAAAAAAAAAAAAAAAAAAAAAAATCACAAAGAGATGATGAGTCTATTAAGGCATTCATTCAAAGTGCTGTCCATCATGAAATAAAGCTTTAGAAAGATTTAAAAAGTCACGTTCACCGTTTAGAACGTGGCACCAATGTACACTGCATCTTATAAGAAAATAAACTTGAAGGTATAAAAACAGCTAGAACCACCTTCGTAAAAATGATTTCAGCTCTTCGTTTTTTAATAAGCGGGGGACTAGCCAAAGGATGCCTCGGGGAGAACATTCAAATTACATTCGAGTTTTGAACCCGCGATCACAGGTTATTCCAGAGTTAAACCTTGGTCCCAGCAGTATTAGGAAGAACAAAATCATATTTAAGGAGTAATAAGCCCCAGCAAAGACAGAGTTAAACATGGTACTAGAGCTGTTGTTCGACAATCTACAATATACGTTTGAAATGGAAACAAATTATATCATTATATACATTATAAAATTTTCCTTCTTAATAAGGTTTATTAATATTGATTTGTTTGTCTTACCATTTGTAGTACAATTGTGTACATTAAGTAGATACTAGTAAATATCTCCTGCTAATAAAAATTGTGTTACACATTCTTAACAATTAAAATGGTGTCATTTTTATGTTTTATGATAGTAGTCTGATTAAGGGGCTTAATCAGACTACTTATGAGGCAGTTTTGCAGCTATCGGAGGGCTAGGCGGTACTGTGCACCGGGGCCCCCAAGCCGGTACTGTGCACCGGGGCCCCCAAGGTCAGGGGGCCCATGCCAGCAAACCTCGTAGTGACGGCACAAATATGTCTCCCAGTTTCAGAACATAAATGTGTCAGATTGCAACACGGATTTAAGCATGGCATTTACGTGGAAGAAATTCAACAGTTGTAGAATGTTCCCCTAAATTCTGAATGTAATGTAAATTCTTCTGTTTAGCCACTTCAACCATGAGTTGTTATACAGTCAATTTATGAATACTAGCCAAGTCTGCCGCAATATTGGTAATGGACTGAACTCCTTTATTTGACAAATTTACATATTTTTGACATGTTCTAAAACTATTGTTATAAATATTGAAGCCAATTTAGCATATTTTAAATTTATATAATTTTCTTCTTGTTTAGCACTGTTTTTTATTGTTTAGCATTAGCATATAACATTTTCTTAGCGTATTAATAAAACACAGAAAAAATAGATATGAGATTAAAAATCTTTCGTTTCAAAATATTCGGATATTCTCCAAAGACGTTTGTTAGCGTTCAGCATTACAGCTCGATCCTCTCGTGTCGGCACTTGTCCGTAGCTAATCTCGTCCATGTGACAGACGTGTTCCTATTCAGTCTTCAGTTTCTTTTAACGATTTCACGTGAATGTTTCAAAAAATTAATGTTCAGAAATCTCTGTAAAGGTGAATTGTGGGTCACAGTATCTGATAACGGAACGAAATTTTAAAATAACATACTCTTCGTTTTACGATCTTCTGATGAACCTCGAAGTGAAATTGAGATACTTTTTATTGCAGTCAATAACACCAAAACAACGTTTAGTCAAAAGGACCGGAAATTTCCGAACTTCCTCCAAAGATTTTCCAAATCCACCAAGCCTACACCACATCGTCAGCGTCAAAAAGAAAACAAAACTAACCACGGTAGCCGACGGTGGTGTGTCTGCCGACTGTCTGACGGCTATGGTGTCGTTTGAACTAACTTCAATCGAGTGAGCGCTAACAATAGAAAAAATGCAACAAAATCTTCTCGGGTGTCCCGCCGGATGGTTGTGTAAAAACACGACGTTTTGACAGCTGACACTGCTGTTTTCAGCAGGTATCTGGCAGTTGTTCTCAGCTGACCGTCCCTGCCTCGACTGGCTTCGCCTTTTTTTTTTTTTTTTTTTTTTTTTTTTTTTTTTTTTTTTTTTTTTTTTTTTAAAAAAGTTGGGGGAGCACCCAAAACCCGCTCCTCCAAGCATGGCGGCCTTCCTGTTATCTACTGCTCGCCTCTGCACATGCATTAGGTTAGTAATTCTATAGGTGATCACAGGAACGGGA
>CM061920.1:305432076-305541790 GCA_031002005.1 Vandiemenella viatica | reverse complement strand
GAAACATGCTCTAATAAAATTACCAGGATCTTTAAAATTTTCAGTATTTACAACAGTGATGTGAAGCAACCTATTCCCGTAAGCACTTGCCCTGATAGTTGGCTTTAAGCGCGTAGCATCCGGCTTACCTGTTTTTTCCCACCCTCATTAACGCCGGACCCGGTCGCTTGAGTGTTGGGCAGCCACTGGGAGGATGGTTCGTCTGTCGCCCAGAGAGCTTCAATCGGCGACAGAGTAGCAAGCAGCTCATCCTCCAATGGTTCTGCCCGCGCTGGTGCTTGGCTGCGGCACGTCCGACGCTTCCAGGTCCGGCGGCGACATATATACATCTGCAACAAAAAAAAATAGTCAGATTTTTTCATGGTTAAAAGTCTAAGAGATAAAATAATAAAAAAAAGTAGAAGAAATACCTTACCTGCCATTTTAATCCTTTTAGATGGTCCTTCATCATTATCAGTGGCATCATCAACATTCATCCTTTTTTTTTTTTGGAGGGGTCCCGAGGAACCATGTTGACCTATAACAAAATAAATTTTAGTTAGACAAGGAAAAGAAAGAAAAACCTGAGCATTAACAACTGAATAAAAATAAATCTAAACACTTACCAACAAAGACGTCCTCAGGCTGATTGGGATCATCATGTTCATGGCAATCTGTGGGAAAAAAAAAATCATCTTTTTTACTGCACAGCCAAAAGGTTTAAAGTAATTCAGTTAAGAAAATAATTTTTTTTTAACTTACAATTGGCAAAATACCTCGCCAGCTCAGATGATGCATTAACACAGCTAGCTGAAGCATTTACAGGCTCTACAACAGAAAAAAAATTTTTAGTTGGTTACAGAAAAAAATCAAACAAGAATATTATCTACAGCAAGAAATATATATATATATAGTACTTACCCCTTGCAAAATCATTGCCAGAAACATCACATTCAGCCAGATACTCACTAGCACTCAGAGGCTCTGCAACAAAAAAAAATTAAAATTTTAGATGGTTACAGAAAAAATATCAAACAAGAATATTATCCACAGCAAGAAATATATAGTACTACTTACCCCTTGCAAAATCATTCTCATTCAAGCATGAAGTGGAGATCACTGTGCTGTCTGGCTCACTAACAGGCTCTACAACAGAAAAAAAATTAGTGGTTACAGAAAAAAAATCAAACAAGAATATTATCTACAGCAAGAAATATATAGTACTTACCCCTTGCAAAATCATTCTCATTCAAGCATGAAGTGGGATCACTGCGCTAGCTGGCTCACTAACAGGCTCTATAAACAGAAAAAAATAAAATATAAATTGTAGTATCAATCACACGCACGAGAAATAAAAAAATTAATTACAGTCAAATACATACCTTCAGCAATAGTGTAACGCACCACGAGCTCCGGAGTTGAGACAACTCGTGGTTCTACAATAGAAAATAAATTATAGTATGAAACATGGGAATATATACTGCAAAAATATATTAATTTCATTCAAGAAACTTACCACTCGCTAATTCTTCATCACTAAATAGTGACGATATCGCCGGTAGATCTGAAACAGAGAAGAAAAAAAAATTAGTTTGAATAGCTTAAATTAATACAACTAATAAAAAAAAAATGAAATTCACTTACAGTTTGTGAAGAAATTATCAACATCTGCGGCAGAGAGCACCGGCAGTTCTGGAAAAAAGATAGAAATATTTAGTATCACTAGTATTCACACATATGATAATTTATTATTTAAAGACACTTAACATTACCTGAAGCAGACTGAGAATGTTCCATGGTGTAGCGACGATCTAAGCGCAACGAGCAACTGAACGGCAATGAGGCCTGGCCCATGTGGCGGTAGCTATTTATACCGGTGGGGTGTCTCAATCATGGCGCGCGCAAACAGCTTGCTTAACGGCATGGCAGCCCGCGCGGCACACATTTCGCAACGCTTAATGGGTAAGCAAACATAGATAACTTTCTGTATGTGTGTTGAAACATTTCGCAACGGCTAATGGAGAGCAGGCCAGAGCAGTGACAAATATTTGTCGGAGACCAAAATGATGCATGCCACGCCATCTACCAATCAGTCAAAGAACTAACGGGGGCTGCCATCTACCAGCGGATCGGTGAACTAACGTTCCAGCGCAAGCCCGACTGCTGCTGCCATCTGGGCAGCCGGTCAAAGAACTAACGATCCGCCATCTTGTGACGTGAACGCTGATTGGCCCATTAGAATTTCCCGCGAACCAGATGTGACGTCATGGAGGGGAGGGAGAAAAGGGGAAGGGAAGCCGCCATTTTGTGTCACGAGACCGGAAGTTGGGATTATAGAAACTCGGCCTTGTCTTTCTACTGACAAGCTGAGTGAACAAGTGTTTCGCAACTTCGTTTTCATCGCTGAAATATAGAGTGGAAACTCTTTGTTCACTCCGCTTGTCATGCGAGAGGATTATTATATCAAAGTTTAAGGGTTCAGATTGATAGACAAAGAAACAGACAGTATAAGTTAGAGCGTTGGCATGTGTTTCTTTAATTGATCTGGTCGTTATGTATTATCCATATTGTGTTGAAAAACAAATGTTTGCAGTTATTCAGATAATGGAAATAACGTAGAATCAAGCTTCGGCTGGACTTGCTGCACCAAGCAGAAATTATTAACGCAGAAAGCTGTTTGTTATGCCTTTACAGTTTTGAACTCCATCCTGCTATAGCTGTGATGACAGCAAATTTGTTGATACATAGATTAGATTGGTGAATATCAATCAATAATTTCCTTTCACTACTAAGCATGCTACAGGAGACAGTTAAGATCGCAGTAACAAACCACCATTAACTGTTTTAAGCGATTCGACGGAAATTGTTAGATTTTTATGAGCAAGAAGTTTATCCATTCTGACTACAATTTTGCTTTTAACGTCACTTACGTAGGCCTATACAACGAAGACAGTAGAACAATTTCTTCTGATAGGATGCATGAATAGCTATCTGAATCAGTGACTGCTTATCTACCTATCATAGCGAAACTTTGGATCGCATTTCTAAGTTAAAAAAGTAAGCCTTTGAAGCTGCACTTCTTTTCATGAAATAGTTGAAATTTTTACCAGTTCTGTTAGCACTGACATTTTGGATGTCCACTTTCAAGTATATTTGTCAGTAATTTTATGTATGTCACGGTCAAGAAAATCCATGTTTTGGTTTTCAGAGGATTAACGAAATAATTTCAGGCTAACAGGGGACTACTTCATACTTGAATACCGTGGCCGCAATCCTTTCCAACCCTTGGTAAATAATCGTTCCTGTGACATTTCAAGAACATAAAATACATTTAAAGACTGAATTGCTAAAAAATAAACCAATAAAGCATTTGTAATAGTTTATCGATACGTGCATCCTCTCCATTATTTTAGCTTCTCAGTTGGTGAATATTGTGATTTTGGCTATCCACAGTAGATTAAACACAAGAAGAACGTAACAGTTCATAAAAATCACTTATGTCCGAGGCTGGACTCGAACCGTCTGCTTCAGGATCTACCACCATGCTTCCGCGTCGGCGCCCGTGACGCCTATAAGAGCTAGTTGATGAGTCCTACCAACTTAAAAAAAACTAATACATAAACAAGTAAGAAAACTGTTTACTGCATCAAGGGCCACTGGGGTTAGGGTCCCATTCCCTAACCAACCTGCAAAGTGATCACTGGGCTAAGGAAAGTGGTTACAGTGCGATCGCAAGTGCAGAAGGCAGCCACACATAACAAGAAATCAATCCACAAACAGCATTAGTACAGTATCCGGCGTGGTAAGCACCGTGGGGGCTACGGTTGTCGTGGCAGGCTAGCGCGATGCATCCTGCCCAAACATTTCCTGGAATGAGCATGGCGGGGTAGTCTTTCCCTGTGGCGATGACACGTGCTGGCGGGGGTGGTCATGGCGGTGGTGTCCGTCATCGTCCTAAAGCCCGGGCAAGTCGGGGGTGGTCATCTAGCAGCACTGTGTTGTCGCCGTCGGCGAAACCCTACCGTGTACTCCCGGGATGAGGGGGAGGCTCTGCGCGTTGCGGCGGTTGCGCTCTGGCGCCCTGGCGGTGCGAATCACGTCTCACCAACACGTACAACAGCTGTTACTAATATAACGATTTGGCATGTTCCAGGACCATCTCAACGGCAGCGACGGCGAGCGGCACCAGCTGATAACCTCAGCGGCGGTGTGTGGACCAGCTGTAGTTATTGCATGATACCATATCCTAACAAAGCTAACAAATCCTTCATACATCCAACCTTGTAGCATAGAATCTGTCGTGGTACTGGCAGTATCATAGCTAGTCGCTCTTATTCCCTACCTAACTATCGCAGAGGTTTTTTTCCCCAGGGGTAAAACCTTGTCACCTTTTTCCCCTCTGCACTGTCTCTTCTTTCAAAAGTTTCTGTCTATCTAATCCGATGGACCCATGTAAACGGGCGGACGCCTGGATGCATGGAATACATCACAATCCCGTTCCTGTGATCACCTATAGAAATACTAACTTAATGCATGTGCAGAGGCGAGCAGTAGATAACAGGAAGGCCGCCATGCTTCGAGGAGCGGGTTTTGGGTGCTCCCCCAATAATAATAAAAAAAAAAAACTACCAAGACTGCAGTAGAGGGGGCAACAACTCTTATACACGTGTTGACCAGCATTACGTTTCCTTGTTCCCAGCTTCCTGTTTATTCCTCCAGACTTTATGTCTCATAAACAACAGTTACGAAATATAAAAACAATTGTTCATTGTCATTCGTTATTGATTAGTATGAGCTTCTAAAATTTTCGCACTTGTGAAACTTCTGGTTGTATTCTACCAGTTGACTGGTAACAATTTTACCTCTTAAATCAGTGCAGGTTCTATACGGATTAATGTAGGAAGAGTTCACCGTAGTATTAACATCAGAATGGAGTGAAAAGTTGGTATACTATAATAACTTCAAGTAGCAAGAAGCGGTAGCGCGGGGCTAGCGAGCTGGCTTCAAGTTGCAGGGGTCGCCGGATCGAGTCCGGCCCAGGACATGGGTGGTTTTAATTAAGTGTTTGTCCTGTGTTGTCCTGTCACTTGTGATAATCGATAATACAAGAAGAATGTACAGACACAATTGAGAAACAAAGAAACACAATTGATGGCTGAATGCCTAAAAGGCCGAATGCCACTTAAAAAAAAAAAAGAAGCGTATAAATCGCGAAATAAATTAATGATTTCGTACGTGTCCGCTAGAATACTCAGCAGTTCGTTAATTACCAAATGTTTTAAGTGGCTGTCCTCGGATACTTGCCAATTACGTTTTTGGTAAGGACATCAAATCAACGTTTCACCTGTCGTTTGAGTTTTAACAGCACCATCCACAGAATATTGCTACAGCGAAAATGCCTTATTAGTTTTTTGTTCTTTGCCTGCTTATGAAACACCACTAAAACCACAAAGGTCACAACACTATGCGAAATTATGTCTTCAACTACTGAACCCTCATCTTGTTTTTTTTGTTTTTGTTTTAAAAAGAGTTTTCATTTCGCCTTAAGCAGCTTTCGTTATAAATGGTAGGTGAAAATAAGTTTTTTGACGCTAAAATACTGTCAACTCAGACTCCGTTGACGACATCTCAAGTCACCGACAACAGTAATTAAGTTATAAGTTTTTCCGTATGTTTCTAAAATAAGTTTAAATGTAGTAGTAAAAGAACAACATGTCTTCATAGCACACCGCAAAATTAACTAACTTCAAAAAGCTGCAATTATTTGTCAACGCACTCACCTAAAACTATCTTTACACGCAAATATTGATTTAATAGTTAAATATTTTAAGTGACACATGATCTTACTTTCTTCTGACTCTAGCGTTTGTTCAAAATTAATTTTTTGTTTGAACACGGTAATTTTTTATGTTGTGTATGGAAACGTAATTTCTCTTGAATGTTTTAAAAAACTAAAATGAAGTGCATTCAATGTCTGCACAACTCTTTTATTAACGAAATATAATCCATATTTTTCGTTTGTATAACCAATATGTTAAAATATGTCACTTTTTTTGTGAGATGGATGAGTCTCAATTTGGATAGTAACGTGAATGTACCACCTACCGGGTATAGTACTGTCTTGGTAGGTGTGTATAATGGGTTGAATAAGTCCCAGGAGGAAATGTAGCGATGTGCAATTCAGGTCGTTCGGATTAATATGAGCATGGTAGTACGAGAGAAGTCAAGGAATTGGGTAACAAAACTTTGGTCAGACCATTACTCGAATATGGTAGTGTAGTAAGGGACCCTCATTTTACGTATCAAATACAGGAGTTGGAGAGGGTGCAAAAAAGGGCTATTAGATTTGTTTCTGGAAATTATCGCAGAATGCAATCAGTGACGGATAAATAGTATGTAGAACTTCTTATGACGTGGGAAACGTCACAAACAAGACATTAAGTGGTAGAGAGAAACGACTATTCTTGATATGGGGTCATTACAGCCGTCAGGACGTTTTCCAAAAGACCCCCACTAGAACAATAGGTGTTTTTCAAAATCATAGTACGCTTCGATTTCTAAATATGGACCAATTAATCGTTTTTGGCTATGTTATTCCTAAATAATGGATGCTGCCTATTGTCAATCCTGCTGGTCAGTGGCGTATCCGGAAAGGGGGGGGGGGCTAAGGGGCTAAAGCCCCTCCAAAAGCATCTAGGTCACTCCCGACGACATCGTATTTGGGGACCTTTTTTGCGTCAACCTCGCCCCAGTCAAGCCCCCCCCCCCCCAAACTAAAATCAGAGCCCCTCCCAATCCAAAATCCTGTATCCGCCACTACTGCTGGTTATTTGCTTCGCAAAGTAATAATGGTTGGTGTAAGGGCAATCGGGACTGGAGGCATTTATCTGAAAGAATTAAACAACACAGCTTTTCGAGTGGCCATACCAAAGCATGTGCTGTATACGAACTTTGGAAGACAACTGATACTATCGACAAGGGACTTGAAATCGAAATTCTCTATGAAGCGTCATTTTGGAAAATGGGTCTTCAAAGGTTATTCGATATCATACTTACCCTAGCAAAGACTAGCGGAGGACATCGATAGGACGCAAATCAGGAAGGATACCTCGGAATTTTTTTGTCCTTTCTAGAGCTTGTCACCCGATATAATCAAATATTGCAGGAAGTTTTGGATATGCCCAAACGTAATTGTTTTCATTTCTAAAAAAATTTGTTTGCGTTTTAATTTTTTAGTTTTCTAACTTTGTCCGTATTAGAAAACTTTATTACAATCATACTTTTTTATGTTTTTAGCATCTTCAAGCTATCTTAGTGCAACAATTCAAAATGAAATGATTGAGTGTTTGGGGACCAAACTTGAAAATCATCTACTAGAACAAATTAGAGCGTCTCCGTTTTTCGCCATGGTAAGGACACCACACAGGACACACTGAAGACATACCAGCTAAGCATTGTGATGTATGCAGTAATATACCGTATCGGAAAATAGAGAGCCAGTCGATATAGAAGTGTTTCTAGATATTTAAGTAATTATCAAACATGGAGCTGCAGACTTAGCCAAACAGGAGATTACAGTATTTACTAAAAAAATATTGATTTAAAAAAGTGCGTGGGTCAAGGTTATGTTGGAGCCAGTGTGATGAGTGGTATGTATAATGGTGTACAAAAACTTATTAAGGATATTCAGCCTAACGCGGAGCATATACTGACATTGCGCCAGTCATAATTTAAGTTTGGTGATAAATGATGTTGTTATCAGTTGTGTGGTAATATAGATTTTTTTTCGGAACGCTGCAAGACTTGTATAATTTTTTCGGAAATAGCATCAAGCATTGGGATCTACTCACGAAATTCACTAGCGAATCAGTAACAACTTTAAAAAAATTAAATCCTACTAGATGATCTAGTAGAGTCAATACGATATCTGCAATAAAACTTCCTTTTTTTATGTAATCAAAGCATTAACAGGAGTAGTCTTTAAGAATCCCATTAAAGATGAGCGTAGTGAAGCGGAAAGTATTAAAAGAAAAAGGCTAAATTTTTAGTTCATATTGCTTTGCGAATTCATGCATTGTATATTTAATGACATCAGTTACACATCCAGAACCTTATAAAAATGCGATGTCGAATTGGACGAGGCAAACAGAGCTTGAACAGAGATTAAAGCAAAATTCAAATTTTATGGAAATGACTTCGAATTGTTTAAGTGTAAAGCTAGTCAAACTGCAAGAAAATATGATATAGGCCCCTATTTTCAAGAAACACGTGGAAGGAAAGTTAAAAACTATTTTGATGAATTAGCTTCTGACCACCGATTAAGAAACAGAGAAGAAATATTTAAAATTACCATTTTCAGTACACGACTAGACACAATAATAGCTCGATTAAATAAATGTTTTACTGGAATGAGTGCAGTCTGTTAAATATTCAATTTTCTAACACCAAAATCAAGCAACTTTATTACAAAAGTGTGATCAGTTCCAAAGTAAATATTCTGATATAATAGGACCCAATTTTTCTCTTCAGTTTCTTAATATTTACCACCTAGTTCTACCTGAAGTGACCCAAGCATGGACTGTTCACCAATTTGTAAGGAAATAATGACCAAATATGGAGTGCTAGAATGTGTCCTTACGGAAGTATTTACTGCAATATTATTATTTTATACAATTCCTGTCACTTCCGCAACAGCTGAAAGATCATTTAGTAAATTAAAAAGTATAAAGAATTATTTAAGAAATAGTGTGGGTTAAGTTCGACTCCATTTATCGCTAATAACTATTGAAACAAGGCCGCTTCAACCCTGGATTTAACAGAAGTAATTGATACTTCTGCTAAAATTAAAGCTAGGAAAATATTATAAAGTAAGTTGTTATTAACATGCTATTATTAGCTTCACTTGTACTTAATTAATAAATTAATAAACAAATCTTGGAAGTTGATTTTAACTAACTTCTAACTGTCGTATCGATTTGAAACTTTGCAGTTGTATGTAATTCGGACAACAATACATTAATTTGGTGCTGTTTTGGTTAAGTTTCTCTGAGAAGCAGGCCCTATGTACTTTTAATTAAACTCGACATAGTGCCCTACACTTTATGGCATACTCACTGAACATTATTGAGTGACAAGTTTACTAATAGCACATAATGTTATTAAACAAAAACAAAAACAAAAAATTCGATTAGTGATCAATCAAGACAAAATATTTTCTAGGGTAGGAAGTATGTATCGTAATAAAATATTTTAATTAGATTACATTATTTTGTTCTTTTTAGTGCGTAACTGACAAAAAAAGGTGTTTTTGGTATTTTCTTAAATTTTAATTTATTTTGCTGTCAGCAAGAAGTTAATTGTAATGCGACCTTAATGTAATAAAACTACAGTAGAAGTCAGATTATCCGAGGTAAACGGGACCGGTACCACCTCGGATAACAAAAAAACTCGGATAACCGGAGGTTAAGGAAATAGGTTACAATGAATCGAAAAATGTATTGAAACTGAAATAATACAATTAATATATAGTGTAAAACTAATTAGTGAAGCAATAAATTTGCGATACACGCAAGTTCTACAGTACCCCGCTTAATATCGTACACACTCTAGTTGGAAAAATATACCATATCTTCATAAGAGCTCCCTATCACATTTCAAAAATTTGCCTCGGTTAACCCGGCGGCTCGGATAATCGGAACTCGGATAACCGGACTTTTACTGTAATCTTTTTCTACTTCGTTTTATTGCCTAAAAAGTGTATTATTAATTGTAATCTATTTCATTATTGTTTTATTATTGTCCAGGTCTGTCAGTGCACGCGCCAAGTCGAGTCAAAGGCAGCATTTACTACCCTTTTCTCGAAACTATTTGTGCCATTTCTGTTCCTCTATTTCTTCGGTGATATTGATGCTGCATGTATCAAATTTCTATTAGTATATATATTAATTGTTACCTGCGACTTCGTACGCGTGGACTTAGAATTTCATTGCCAAAATTGAATATAGAAAGCTGTTAGTAACATTAAGGTGGGGATCCACCTAGCACGCAAAACGTTTGCAAACGTTTGAAATGTTTGCGAACTCAAAATTTGTCCGGTAGAGACGAGAATAGCGCGCACGTACAAAGATTTGGGTGTGTTTGCAGGTGTTCCGGCCGATGTCGATACATCAAAAGAATTCGTTGTTCGTGCGCGGACAGTGCGCGTTCGGTGGAGATAGGTTCAACAACAGGGGTGCGTCTTCCGAACAGTTTCACTTTTAAGTGCATTTTAAAATCTAGAAATAATATAACTATGGACTGGGATAGGGAAAAATGTTTACTGTTATTTGAATCAAATAAATCAGAGCCGCATATATGGTAGAGCATTCACAAATATTACCTCAAAAAAAATTAAAAGGCACGATGCCTGGAGCGAAATTGCAACAGATATGGGAACCACTACTGATGTTGTCAAGGGGAAAGTAAATTCTTTGCTCTCCTTATTCAGAAGAGAAAAAGTTGAACAACAGAACTCGATGGTGACAGGAAAAGGTGTGTAATTTTATAAATTACTTTGCTTTATGTTTTCTGTTATTACGTTGTTTCAAGGTAAGTAGGGAAATTGTAGTATTTATCTTATTAAACCACTCCTATCATTTGTTCTTAGTCATACAGCAGTCGTATGGTATTTATTGTTTTAAAAAATGCTATATCCAAAATTTAGGTTCCCTCTTTCTTTTTTTAAAAAAAATAATGTTCTCTGTTTCATTTAAAACGGACACTAGCAGTAGCAATAAGTTTTCCTCTTGGAGCGATTTGGAGGTAGCAGTTGGAACGACGACAAATGGTTGTACACGTACTGTTGTTTGCGAATATTTTGTTGGTGGAGACAACAAGCCAAACCACCCGACTGCAAACACACAAACGTTTGCAAACTATGCGCGGTTGGTGGATCCCAGGCTTAAGATTTGTCCCAAACAACACCGGGTCGGCATAATATGAAAGGAAAGCCATCACTATATCATTCTACCGTCGAATCTGTTTAATGAATAGAATCAATTTCCGACATATTTAAGAACAGAAAAACCAACGAAGGTTGGGGATGTGGGGGAGGGGGGAGGTTTAACTCAGGGCATCATTATTTCAGCCTGGTCTTTTCTTCTTTCTTCAGCATGGGCATCAGGTTCTTGGGTTCTAATAACTTTAGCTGCTCGTGTTCTTCTAGAGCTACACCGTAAGCCAGTTTTACGCCCGCATGGTAGGCCTATGTCAAAGAAGAACACAAAATAAACAGCTGCCAGAAACTTTCGGGTAGACACAAAGTAATAGTACAGCGAAGAGCAAATCGACACCTAAACTAAATAATAAATTTTGTATCTAAATGAAATCTATTAACAAATCATACACTAACAGACTGCGCGAGAAGAACAGCTTGGGCAACCGACGTAACATTACAGACTAAAACGCGCATCCGTCTGTCTGTCACCATTCGATAAGTTCTCAAAATTTCGTGACTATAATTGTTATCCATACCGAAAACAATGTCCTGTGTCCTTCATACAGATACAAAGCTTTTTCTTCTCAAATTCCATCAATATTGGTATAGACATTTAGTTGACAAAATGTAAGAAAAACAAAGAGACCTACTTCCGCAATTATAATATTATTAGTGGAGACCACACAAACACCGATTGCGAAATAAACAACGCCTGAGTGACCAATATTGCGTAAAATAGTGTGCACCTACATCATTTTAGATCGCATACGATTTTCCATGGATTGCACCTCGAAATTTGTGATCTACAGTCTAACTTTGAATCCGAACAACTGACCGTCCAGGCGTTGCTCATACGATCAAAAACAATTCTTAAAAAATTTTGCTTTGACCGGGACTTAAACCGCGACCCAAACATAAGTAACCAAGCGCATCAAGACCTCAGCTACCGGACCACTATAGCGCATGGTAATACAGAGACTTACACATCCAATCTGTCTGTCTATCGCCGTTTCCTTAATTTTTCAAAATTACATGGCAATATGTATTATTTATACAGAAAGGACTATCCTAATGCCAAATAGCACCTCCTTGTAAAATTTCATCACGATCGGATCAGCTGTTTAGCGCAAGAAACGTAACAAACAGAGTTACTTTCGCATTTATAATACTAGTATATATAACACAAGACTAATTCAAGCAAGTCGGTTAAATCGTAAACATAAACACATATGGCGTCGAATAGACTGTAGCTTAAAGAAATCGAAATACAACGCCATCTACTGAATGGTTACCAACCTAGATAACAAAGTGATGTGTCGATAAATTACCTCACCGCCATCTATTAGAAACTTATGGAGCTTGCGAATATAATAACAATTTCGTGTGTTCGTAATGACCTAGTGACAAGGATTCAATGGGGTGCGCATTCTGCCCCTGTCGAAGCCACCATAACCTAACCCGGCAATCCTACCAGATACAGAGGATCTATAGTTTAACGTGGAATCCGAACCATGGAAGCGTTCTGGCGTACTTCACAATACTCAGTGGGCTGTTCCAAAATTGAAGGTCGGGTTAGGGCTTCTGAAAAATCCCCGCCAAGACACGGATTCGAACTGGTGACCTTTCAAGCGCCAGTCAAACGACTTAACCACGAGCCACCAGACCGCTTAAATTACAAATAATTACAAACCATTGTTCTATGACAAACATTTAATAAACACTTAATTCGCAATAATAAATCTTGAGTTCAATAATCACCATAAAAACTATCCTATCTTTTAAGTTGGACCAAATGACACACAGTAGGCCAAATTTCATCAAAATCGGTTAATTAGTCTCGGAGTTTATCTCGGACAAACATAGTGACGCGAGATTTTTATATAAGATATAGAATAGACATCAGCAATCTTATCAAAAATACTAAATTATATTTTATTACCGTTTTTAGTTCGGATGTAATCATATGCAAATTTCACCGATTTTGTCACTGATGATCATCAAAACTCTGACGTACTTCCCACAGTTGTAGAAAGCTGAAATATGGTACGATTTTACCCCATATTATAAGAAAAGTCTGAAACCCGTATATTTCCATATATCTTCCCCTTGTCTACCACTAACTTGAATCCGATTTCTTCCTAATAACTTTATATACCTAAGAATCTGATTTTAAACGGAACATACTAAGTTCAACTAATGTGGTAAATTTTACTTCATTCCTCTCCTTAATTTAGAAGTTAGTGAAATTCAAAATATTTTTCGACCACGACATCCCGACATAAAAATTACAATTTCCAGTAGTCCTAGAAATAAGTTATTTAGCACACATATATGGTTTAATCTCTAAGTCATATAAGAAACGTCTGATATTGATTTTCCATGTGTTTATTTCATTATAATCCCAAAAAATGAAAAATTCTGGCACATATTTGCAGTTTAATTGCTTTAGGTTAAGCTATATAACTGAGATTTCTTTAACGCCTAGAGATCAGCAAGTTAAACTAAAATCTTATATTTTACCTCGTTCCTATGCGTAGTTTGAAAGTTAGCCATTATTTACTTGCAATTAATAAACAATGATGTTAGCGGTGAGGAGAATGGTTTTTAGCAGTCTCAAGAAGAAAAGGATCACTGGCCGTGACTGATAAGAGGTTTTCCCAATAACTGATCATTTGCAGGAATAATTAGTGTTACCATTTGAGCGAGAATATTTATAATTATGAAAAGTAAATAAAGCAAGCATTGTTCATGTTCATTAAATCCTCAATAATTTTAATGGTAGTATGGTAGGAGAAAATAGCACAAAATGTCTTCTGGAATTAATAGAGAAAAATTACGTGTCACACGATGGTGGCGTGTCAAGACAAACGTCACGTCAGGGTACGTGGGGGAAAGGAGGGATTCAAATGCGGCCTAAATGGAGGCACTTAGTTTATGGGCGCACACTTACAAAAAGATCCCACAAAAACAATTCTTGTAAAAATAGGCCAAGTCTCGTGATTGTTTAGTAACAAAAAGTTATATCTTGTCTTGAGCTGAGTCTACTATTTACGGTTTGTATTCAATTTCTAAGACAGAATGATTTCTCTGAGTGTTATAGGTCGTAGATTTTTTAATAAAATAAAAAAAATCTCGCGTTTTGGCCATTATGTATACCATGTTTTTGCAAATATATATAACTACTTTAAATGTGTTGTATTTTAAATCTTAAATATACACAAACGCCAAGACTTCCCTCACACCTCTTTCAAGTTTGACAAGTCCTAGAATACAAAATATATATTGCCTTTCATTTCAGTAAAAATTACATATGTAGCTAGGAGGTTATGTCCAGCTATCGAACAAGTAGTCCATAGTTTCTCCAAGACAAGTTGTTTATTCACCAGCACTCCAGCAGTTGGTACAAGACTGCCGTATGGGGCAGTTGGGCGTCTTATATACAGGATCGAATGTTCGAGAAAGTATTTCTGGAACTTTCTGTAGTAAGCTGAATTTAGTATAATGTTATAGAACAAGCTAGAGATGGTTAGATAAGCGAGAGAAAAATCGTTAGTATGTGCCAGGACTCGATCCGACTCGGGTCTCCCGCGTGGTAGGCGAGCGCGGAACCGTTGAACCAATGTGGTGACTCACTATGGCCCGAGTCGTGCGGCTACATCTGGACTACTGGAGGTGCGTGTAAAGGCCAGACGTGGGCGAAGTATCGCTGGTGTGATGGCGTACTGCAGAGCAGGGGCGGATCCAGGATTTTGGTTTGGGGGAGGGGGGGGGGGCTTGGCTTGAGTTAATTTTGGTTCAGGTTCAGAGGGCTTGCCTTCAGTGGATTTTTGGTTTTGGGGGGAGGGGGGGCTTGAGTCGGCCATGGGGTAGTCTTTACAGCCTACTCGGGCCTCAAATCCGTAAAGCTAAAAAAAAAAAAAGTCTCCAAAATTACAATGCCGGGAATGTACCTAGATACTCCCCCCTGGATCCGCCCCTGCTACAGAGTATCGCCACACTACTCCCCCCGGAGGGGAGAGTGAACATCGGCTACGAAGCGATCCGGGGGACGGTTGGTACGGGCGGAACGTGTGGAAACTGCTGGCCCTGGAATCGGTGGCATCGGAGAAACTGGTGGGGCCGGTGGTAGGTGAGGTGGTGGCGGCGACAGACGCGGCGTGGAGTCTTCCGATGGTGAGTCGTCCAAGAGAAGATGAGCAGGTTTCTGGTGGTCGATAAACACGGTTGAAAGCTTGCCTTCTGGTCGCGTTTGAGTGCGGGATAAGGCCCTGCATAAAGAGGGTATAGAGCTGGCCGTACCACTTCTTGACGAACAATGACGTGGGAGGATGTTGCCAAATTCTTGTAGATGAATACCTGCTGACGTCTGGAGTCGCTAGATGCAGGAGTGGAGTGCAGTTGAGCCATGTGGGTACGCAGCTCGGACGAGGACCGGTGCGTTTGCGAGCTCGGGAGTCTCAACGAAGAAGTCTCCGGGAAGGCGGAGAGGTTCCACAAAAAGAAGTTCCGCAGGTGTTGTCTCTAAGTCGGCGCGCCAGGATTTGCGGAGGCCAAGTAGGACCGTTAGCAAGGCGTCTAGCCAAGATTTGGTTGGATGGCACATGAGAGCTGCTTAGAGAGTGCAAACCAGGCGTTCAACGAGACCGTTGGCTTGTGGGTGGTAGCTGGTGGTGTAGTGAAGGCGCGAAACCAATGCCGTGCAAAAACGCTGGAAGAGGGAAGATATAAACTGACGGCCGCGGTCACAGATGAAATGTTTGGGGCTGCCGTAGTTAGCAACTCATCCAAGAAGAAAGGCGAGGCAGAAGGTTTCCGCAGTAATGTCCACGAGGGGTTCAGCGACAGGCCAACGAGAGAAGCGGTCGATCATGATTAGGAGGAAGTGGCAGTCAGCGACAGGCGGAAGAGGTCCATGTGGTCGATGTGTATGTGGTTGAACCGTTTGGCAGACAGAACAAAATCTCCGTGGGGCGTGGCGATGCGACAAGACACCTTTGCACGCTATCAGGTGAGGCAGCAGCGGACCCATGCGCGACAGTCCTTACGTATGGATGGCCAGACGCTTGGAGACGAGTTGTATCGTGGTGTTGGCGCCAGGATGACTTAGGGAGTGGATCGCGTTGAAGATGCGCCGTCGGAAAGGTGCAGGGAGTTAACGCCGTGCCGTTGGCATGGAGGTGTGGCACCAAAGCGAGATGTCCGTGCCGGAAATGGGTACACTGGTGATAAATATTAAGTCGTGGGAACCAGCTAGTCTTGCTCGCCACGACAGTTTAATCATCTCGAATTCATTTCGCAGTTAACCACAGACATCTGCCACATTTCCGGCTTGGACAACGTCGTCACCGATTGCCTCACGCAGATCAACGCCATCACAACCTCCTCTCTGCCTGGCTTCACCCCTTTTCTGAGGCCCAGGACACCGACGAGAACCTGCAAGAAATCCTTCATGGAGGAACCTCGTCCATAACTACTACCTAGCACCAAGACTTTCTTTTTTCCTAATCCCTGCCTACCAGAGTCCACAGCTTTTCCTACAAGTCTGCTGCTTATTCCCTAAACCTACAGCTATAGAAGGTTAATCCTCGTCTAACTCTGGCAACAGGGCAAATCTATTTTAAACTCCAACAACAAAATAATCAGAAACCCTTCGTGTTCTAATTGCCCTTTTCCCTCCTACTAGTTCCAACCATCTCTGTTTCCCTCCCTGCGCCGCCTATCCAACTCCTTTCTAGCGCCTCAAAGTCACCAATCTTTACCTCCTGTTCTAATATATTCCTACTGTTGAAACAGTCTGTACAGTACTATGAGAGAGCCTCCTCAATTTCCCCGTTTTCGACGCCACTTCAATTCCCACCCCAATGAAATCATTTCTCAAACCCATCGCAAAAAATTCCAGCCCTCGCTAATCTACGGCAATTTACACACTTTTCAGTCATGATTACAAGAAATTAACAAAAACAAAGTACACAATGGGAGAGAGAAAATGTGTTGTACTTAACCTTACAAAAAACTGCTAAATTAATTAACAAGTAAGCTTTATCTAAAGATATTTACGCTCTATAACAAAAATCTGAACTTAAGCCTAGCGTTCAAAAACGTAAACAAACACAGAAAATAAACACAGAAAATAAACACGAAACACACCACGGCACTAAATTACAAATAATTTTTTTTTTTTGCACCAATAAAAACACTCACAGTAGTAAAATGTATTAAAATTTAGAGTTTCAAATTACTACTACAACAAAAAATATATTAACTATATTTATTTATAATTTAAATATACCCGTTCGCGTGGTACGTGCTTCCACAGTACTCCAAAGATAATAACTCTAAGTCACAAAAATTGTGATTGGATTTAGTATAGATGATTTTCTTGGAATTAATCTGCAATTTTTGGAATAAAGTCTTGCTGGAAACAATATCTGTTGCCAGGGTAGTGATTCCAAAGAAGTCAGAAAATAAAAATGCTGCACTTTATAATCAATTCTTTGTTTTGGACTATCATTTAATATTTCCCATTAATTGGATGCTTCTACTATTAAATTATTGGGGTAGCGACCGGTTAAAATAATGCTGCAGATAAAGATAGAATGAATAAAAAAAATGCAATTCAATCCCCAGCGGAACATTAAATAGCACCAGTGAAAGCAGGTTGACACATTATGGAGTGAAACAACATTTATAAAAAGTTTAATGACGTGGAACACAGGCAGATGTTAAAATTACAGTTAGCTATAGACGAATTGAAAAATGATTGAAATGAAGCTAAATTAAAGTTAACAGGTTCAAAGATCTCACTGGAAGTATTGAGTACCGACCAACCGAATCTTTTTTCAGTCAACGTTCCCGAGTTTGACTTCTAAATTTAAACTTGTACAATGGCCTGATGATCATGAAATTGCAAAAAGGATTGAGAAGGCAGTAATGGATCTAATAATTGTGGACGCGCCTCCTAATGCTTTGGTGGAAGGCGAAGCATTCCGGTAACTCAGTTTCACCGAACCACACGTAGTTCACAAATATTGAATGAAATCTGGAAAACATTTTAGAAAATCGCTGATGCAGCAAGCTATGAGAAAATTAAGTCTAAAATAAATATTTTAAAGGCAAAAAGTTTGTTGGTGAGTGCTACCACTGATATCTGTACCAATTCATGTAAATCATGTTTACAGCTCATTTTATTGTAAATCATCAACACATAAAAGTTATATTGGGTGCATACGTGCTGGAACAGGATCATACCAGCAAATAAATTGAGCAAAAGTTTACAGAGATGGTGAATGAATGGAGTTTATACGGCAAGATTTTTCTGGTTCTATGTGACAGTGCAGAAAAGGTGGTTTGCGCGATGCGTGGACACTGTGAATCTATAGGTTATGTAGACACACGCTTCAGTTGGTGATAAAACACGCGCTATTTTCAGATGAAGAAACCAAAGAATTAATTTTAAAAATTCAGAAAAATCGTAGCAACTAGAAAATTGACTGAATGTCAAAAACGATGCAGACTGCCAGAACATACTTTGGTACAAGATGCTGATGTGAGGTGGAACAGCACATACTCGATGTTACAAAGACTCTTAGAGCAAAAGAATGCAGTCAACTTGTATAACGATGAATATGGTTAGATTTATACTCTTTTCTCTAGTGAATGGGATGTTGTAAAGAACCTCATAGCCATTTAGAAATTCTTTTATGAGGCCACACTTGATTTATCACTTGATGACACATGCATATCAAAAGTAAATATTATGAACCCGCAAACTGCAAGTTCGATCAGAAAAAAACATGAGATGATGACACATATGAAAAACTCATTGTACAACTCTTTGAACATCAATTGCTCTTTTAAAAAAAAAAAAAAAAAAAAAAATAATCCTTTACTGGTGGTTGAGGCAATACTGAATCCAAGATTTAAATCGAAATTTCTTAATTCAAATGATAGAAATAATATCTTCTTTGATGGAGTGTAATGATGACCCTGTTCTGTCTTGCTTTAGTTCTCTTCCACTTTGTTTTAACTACTTCATCAAAATCCATTCTGAAACCTTCTTTGTGGTTGCGTTACGTGGACGACACATTTGTTATCTGGCCTCTCGGGCGAGAATCCCTCCAGGATTTTTCCAACACTTAAACGACAAAATTAGATTCACCATGGAAGTTGACGTGGACAAACAACTTCCTTTTATGGACGTGATCGTGAAACGGAAGGAAGATGGCTCCCGAGGGCACGGAGTTTACCGCAAGCCCACGCACATGAATCACTACTTGCATGCAGCCTCTCACCACCATCCAGCAGTGAAACGCGGAATTTCAAAAACATTAACCGTCCGTGCTTTCATAGTCAGCGACGAAGCGAGCATAGCCGCTGAAATGGGAAATTTTAAAGGAGACGTTTTTGGCCAACGGCTACAGCCTTGACGTCATCAATAAGGCCACCGCAAGGCTTGCACCTCGAACACCACGCTGTGCTCCGACACCGGAAGTTGAAGCCAGAAGACGAACAGACGGACCCACGGCTGTATTACCATACGTCCACGGGGTGACGGATAAAATCGGCTGTGTTTTAAAGAAGAAAAATATCCGTCCAATATATAGAGTGCCTACGAAGATTTCTGATGTGCTTTTTAAAAGTTAAAGACCAGAGGGAGAAGTTGCAGACAGCGGGTGTATAGCAGATACCCGGTAGCTGTGGCCAAGTGTATATCAGTGAAACTGGACGGACAGTCAAGGAAAGGCTGTGTGAGCACATAAGACATCTTAAAAATAACGACGTCAGCAAATCAGCTGTAGCACAACATTCTGCTGACAGTGGGGATGCAATTTTATTCAGTGACACTAGTGAATTGGTTCAAGAAGGCAGATTGTGGCCCCGGTGTGTCAGAGAAGCGTTGGAAATAAAAAAAAGACCAGATAATATGAACGCGGACGGCGGGCAACAACTTGACCAAATATGGTCATGCTTGATTAGGAAAACGCGGGACGCAGGCCCCCATCGGACCGGCTACGCTGGCGGCGGTAGTTTGAGTGACATCACTCCAAACGGTTAGCACGTTCTTCAGGAGCTATATTAGGCGGCAGCAATTCCAGCCGTGACAGTACTCTGAAGAAGGCCACACAATGACGGCCGAAACGTTAGGTTTCGACAAATTGACGCTTGTTCAACCCAGACAACCAAGATTACAACGACAACGACCGCGGAAGTCCGCGCACCTACGACTTGTTACTGTTTACGAGTAAAATAATCAATAAAAAGTATTTACTATTAGGGATATGTATAACAATATTATTAATAAAAATTATTAAATTTTTCTGTGCTTGAATAACTTCACATTTTACATTGAAATAAACTTTTGAGGTTTCGCAATTGAACGTTTATTTGCCACTAGTGTTAGCCCTTGATCTTTTTTTACATATTGTCACGGGTCTTAGAATAGTTCAGTTTTTAGGATGAAAGATTATTACAGGTTGACCTGATTTGACGAAATATAAAATTGACCTGTGTTTCAGGGTGAATAAAATCTGTCGAGCTTGAAGAAATCAGAAGCATTAGCTTAATAGAGGTAGGTATTCAATACGAACAGGGACGATAGCGCAATCGTATAATTGTTTCAAACGTCATAGACTCGAACTTGCTTAGATACAAACGTGACTTGTAGTTTACCCTTAAAGTTCACTCTGCAAAATTTAAAAAAGTCGAGTTTGTTTTGAAAGTATCACGTTGTTGTTTATTGAGACTGGGCAAACACTAATGTAATCATTGGTCATAGTATCTGAGACAGACAGAGAAATTAATACACATTCCAAATTATTAAATAGTTGAGGAACTCTGAAGAAATGAATTACCAGAATAGTCGATTCGGTAACATATTTGGTCTGATGTCCACTTAAAATTACCTAATAACTCACGTAGAATGGACATGAACAAAGACCATTAACGAAAGTGGTCAGTAAAATACCTAAAATGCAAATAAACTGTAATCCATAAACTTTGGTCAAGCAACATCATTAGTAAATGATTTAATTAAATTGAAATTTATCCTAAGCCGTAATGATAATTGCCGTTAGTAGCTACAGCAGAGACCATGAATAATTTAATTTTTTGAGCTACTTTTATTGGTAATATGTTACTGAAAACACATCCACGTTTTCTTAAGGCGGCCACACACGCTGCGGTACACCGGAGAGGTCTACCTGTACAGGTACACCTGACAGGTAGACCGGAGAACCAACGGAGCCCACACACGTAACGGTAAACCGGACAGGTATACCGGAGCACAGACGGAGCATGGAATCGTCACAGGATGATGCTTTGGCGGTGGTAGGCTTCTTAATAGCTTTGAAATGTAAACAATAAAGAAAAAAAAAGTGAAAAGTGGCGTAAAAAGTGGTTGTCGAAAAGAAAAGAATATACTCATATTAATTTGTTGAACGAATTGAGGATAGAACCTAAAGATTACTGCAATTACTTACGTATGGATAAATCGGTTTATCTAAAATTATTTTCAATGATTACTCCATTAATCCAGAAAAAGGATACCATAATGAGAAGTTCTATTTCTCCACACGAAAGACTTGCAGCAACTTTAAGGTTTCTATCGACTGTTCCGGGGGAGACACATTGTTGAAAATGCTTTGGGTATATTGGCTTCGCGATTTCGCATATACCATACACAGATTAATGTAGAACCAAAGAACATAGAAAAAATAGTGATGGCAACCTTTGCCTTACACATTTTTTTGATTGAACAAGTACCAAATTCCTATGCACCTTCAAAGTGTTTTTATCAGGAAGATACTGAAAACGGGAATATTGCGTCTGCAGGCTACGATACTTTGCGTTCGAACATGGAAAATTTAAATCGCCGAAATCTGGGAAATATTGTTAATGACGCTAAAAAATTTAGAGAAGGTTTCAATATCTACTTTGTGAATGAGGGTAAAGTGCCATGGCAAAATAAATTTGTTAACAGAAACAGATTCACCTAAAATTGTTATAATCATTAATCTATGCTGCCAAGAACTTAAATTGTACATTATTTCCAGTTAAAATAAATAAAAATTCAGAAGAGACAAATTTGTAATTTATTTACCTAGCAATCACTTTCTTCCTCATTTATGTTGGAATTCGATCTTCTTGGGGTATCTTGATCACCCAGAAAATCAAATAGCTTGTAGTACCAAAGTGTTATTTTATAAATTGCATCTGTCGACGCTCCAGACTTCAACGAGGCTTCATTTTTTTTTTTTTTTTCTCCTTTCGGACGTTGCTTCTTAGGTTATTTATTTTTTTAATCACAGTCTGCTTATTAGCGTCAGATTCATACTCTTGTAATTTTTTGCCATAACTTCGTTCACGCGGCTTCTCTCTTGCGGCGATCATGGTATTCCTTGCTCTTAACACGCCACAGACAAGGTTCTGATTTATAAATTCTCCTATAACTTTATTAATCTTGCAATTTGACATGGTGTACGTTTGTAATTTAAAGCTAAACAAAGAAGAAAAACTGTTACGGCACTGAACACAACACGATCTCTCTTCCACAAAGCTCTAAAATGAGACTGAAACCTGTACAGGTCTACCGCAATACCTCCACACACGCTCCGGTCTGTAGTCTGGCGCAGGTAGAAAGAACTGATTTTTCATTCTTCTCCGGTTACCTGTACAGGTCCGCATACCTGTGCAGGTTTGCGGCACACACGCTCCGGTCTACGTGTACAGGTGTACCTGTACAGGTAGACCTCTCCGGTGTACCGTAGCGTGTGTGGCCGCCTTTAGCCGCAAAATTTATTAATATTTTTTAACTATGAAACGATACAAAAAGCAAACTTAATGAATGCATTATGGCATTTAATTTGGTATCAGTTGCTTAGCTTTTAAATTGTGCACATAATCACGAATTTCTTCTAATAGTATCTCTGGTCGCTGTTTTGTGAGCGAAGACTGACACGTGACGCCGTTCTCCAGCCAATAGCTATCGAGGTGAGTGAATGAGTGAGCTTACGTAATTATATAGTAGATTGTAATATGGAAATTATGAATAAAAATTAACACACGATTTTTTCTTAACTATAGTCAAAAGGAATACATAAACTTGCAAATAAAAAAAAAATCGGGCACCACTTTGCCCAGCTCAGATTTACTTTCAGTACAGCACAAAATATAGAGCCACTGAGAAATTCTTATCTGCACAAGACTACCATTGAGAGCGTGTTCAGTTCCATCGGAATGAAGCAATGCGTTGGAAAAATTAGAATTCGTGCGTTACCGTTTGGATGTACGAAAACTTCACGGCTGCTTGTGTTGCTATCACTGTCACCACTCATACACAATGCCACCTCACAGTGTAGGCGGATTAGGTCGATGCACTACTGATGTGCTACTTTGAAATATCGATGCAGTTTATATCGGCACACTTGCTTCAAACTTTTTAAGTTGATGCAGCGACGCACTGAATGCGTCGAAAACACAGACAAGAAAATTCGAGGCACCATGGAGTTGCGGTCAACACACTCACTTCCACAAGTACTCTCACAATACATAGTGAGCGTCCATAAACCACGTAGCTCAAATCTGGCTTCCTGTGAACCCTCCCTCCCCACCACGTAGCCCGACGTGGCTGTTTCTTTTACCCCACCCCCCATGTAGCACGTAGCTTCTTCCCTTTTGGTTCCGGAAGACATTCCATACTGTTTTCTCTTGTCAAACTATTGTAAATTACTTTCGGTGATAATTATATGAAGGAAATAAACATTCACATACTGTTGTGTGTTCTGTACCTCATTTTCACTGTGAAAAATAATATGAGTGGAAAGTTACGTGGCATGGCTCGGAATCTCCTCCATGTAGCGCCTTCAGGTCAACCTCTCCCCCCCCCCCCCTAGACCGAGCCACGTAGTTTATGGACGCTCCAATATCACCAGTGTGCGGCCGTACACACCTGAAATTTCACTTGTGGCTTCCGCCGTCCCCACAGAACTCTCTCGTCATCCTTCACTCGCGTTTTCTCTTCTTCTCCCTCCGGCCCAGCCGCCAAAAACAGAAACAGAAAAAAAATCTCATTGGCGATATTTATTTGGAACCCTGTCCTTATTCGTGCATCTAAATTGCCGCCCGGTTCATTTTCACCAATCTTTCTAAACGCACCAAAATCTTGGCTTCTGTCGCCCCTTCCACACGTTCTAAAGTCGTAGACCCTACTCAGAACAACTGGTGACCACAACCTACCACGTCCCCCCCCCCCCTGTGCTGTCTGGTATGGTTCTCATAGTTACGTGTGTGATATTAGGTTTATTGCAATTCTGGAATTGTCGGTATGGAGTTATTTTTAAAGCTGACAGACAGCACATGTCGATTAAAAAATGGAATACCGTTTATTTTGCGTGTGTGAATGGAGTAATACAATTATAAAACACTCGTGAGAATTACATCTTTCACCTTAAGATTTAACAGACCGGTTACCTAAGATTTTCGTGCTCTGTACTCGCCAACACGGGTCGGTTGCACCATAGGTCCATTAATGTTTTACGCTAAAATACGCCCAAATTACTCGGTTATCGGTGCTGTATGGTTCTCATAGTTACGTGTGTGATATTAGGTTTATGGCAAGTCTGAAATTGTCGGTATGGAGTTATTTTTAAAGCTGACAGACAGCACATGTCGATTAAAAAATGGAATACCGTTTATTTTGCGTGTGCGCATGGAGTAATACAATTATGTTGTGCGGGAATTCGTCGCTATGGGGTTATTAAGACAATTATGAAAGGTCTATTTTTCTTTTCTGTGGACTGTACGTGTTTGCACGTGGCGCTATCTCTTGGTGGTATTGTTAAACACATGTTTCACCGCCGTCCTGAGATTAGATGGGAATTATCTTTGGTTGTTTACAGTAACGACGCTTGTTTATTACGCTCGTATTTAAATAACCTTTTTGATTAGAAAAACTATCTCGTGCTTAAGGAGAGTGTGTTGAAAGTTTTTTTTTAGTGACTTCTAAAGTGTGTAATTAGTGCTAACTCCATTGCTTAACCGCTTTGGTGTGTGAGGCGTCAAGCGGCATGGCAGAGGTTAGCGGAGGGGCCGCTATGCAAAGAGATGAGGTAAGTGTGGATACATTCGTATATCAGAATGAGCAAGATATGTCAGAGCCTGTTAAGAAGAAATATGGTACTAACAATGACAGTGAGGACGATGAGAAACATAAAGTCAAAAAGAAACGTAAATCTGTTTGTAAGCTCATGTGTTATAAACCTAGTAAAGATGATTTATTGCAATCTGAATTGAAGTTATAACACGACTAAGTATAATGGAGGCAATCAGGAGAGTATATTCCTGTTACAGTCAACGCCCCAATTAGAAGGCGAGAACATGTTACGCTGCGGGGAAAAGGATGACTATACATCACAGCTGGACACTAGGGATTCAAGTAAGGACAATAAGAACAAAATAAACAACCTAATAGATTGTATAAAGCACAATCAGAAGGCCCCTTATATAGTTATAATAGAGCCAACAGCTGGAGGAAACTTGCCTCACCCACTTCACATAGGAAAGATTTTGTACAATAAGATTCCTGGTCTTAAACGCATAAAGCCAACAAGGTAAAAATAGAATGTCTCTGGAGTTCTTAGAAGCAGAAGCAGCCAACAAATTTACAGACAACTATGCTTTATTACATTCACTCAGCTTAAAAGCTTTCATACCGGCAAGCAGAGTACAGCGGAGAGGGGTTATCAGGTTTGTACCATTAGATCTGACAGACGAGGAGATCAAACTCAATATAAAATCAGATGCACCAATCATTGACGTGCGGCGTTTTACTAAAAGAGTACACTTAGATGGCAAGATTGAAATGAAACCTTTACAAACAGTGCAGATAACGTTTGATAGTCAATACCTGCCTGAACAAGTGGAAATATTCTATTTAAGATTTAAGGTAACACCCTACATCTCCCCTGTAATTCAATGTTTCAAATGTATGAGGTTTAACCATATTGCTAATAATTGCAGAGGTAAAGAAAGATGTGCAAGATGTGGAGAAGAACATAAAATGTCTGACTGCAACAACGACTTCTTCAAATGCGTAAATTGCAGCGGCGATCATGTCGCAAACGACAGAACATGTCCGGCGAGAAAACGCCAAGAAGAAATGAAAGAGACACAGGCATCAAACAATAGGACACCCATGGTACCCAGACATGACTATAGAGATAGTGATTTTCCTCCATTACAGAGGGAAACTTTCAGCTCAGTCACCAGGGAAAAAATACCTTCCACAAGCGGTGAACAATACAAGAGAGTAAAACCTCCAGTGACAAAAATATCTTGTGAGGTTCAAACAGAAGGAAACAGACAGCACAGTAATTAACGAGGAAGTGATCAGCGTTATCGTGAAAACGTTGCTCAAAGTTATATCTCAACATATGAAAGGAAAGCTGTCAGCAACAGTTCTCAAAAAAATACAATGAAGTATCCACTAACAGCATACTGCAGGAAATATGTGAGGTGAGCCTAGTTGGGCCTACCATGGAGACGCTTTGTACAACAACTGAGAATGGCTAGGAAGAAACAAATGATCATCCTACAGTGGAATGCTAGAAGTCTCTACTATAAGTGGAATGACCTCCAAAGGATAATAGAAGAACATAAAGCTGATGTGGTGCTGATTACCGAAACGTGGCTTCGTCAATCGTCCATCCTCACTCACAGGAATTTCAACATATACAGGAATGACAGAGAGAATGGATATGGAGGAGTGGCCATTATGGTCAGGAAGGACATAAGCAGTTGTATTAGAAATATTGTTGCACCAATAAGTGAACTAGAAATTTTATCTGTGAACATTAGACTAGGAAGCAACATCAATACAATTACTGTCATCTACAAGCCGCCCCAAATTAACATGAGTGAAGAAAATTGGACTGCGATATTTAATCAGCTTCCACCTAATAGCTTTGTGGGAGGAGACTTTAATGCTCATCATCCACTGTGGCATGATTTTCAAGCAAATAAGCAGGGAGAAGAGCTGGCTCAAGCTATCACATCATCCACATTATCAGTGCTCAATAATCAACATGGAACAAGACTCGGTTCTCCATATCAGAGGCACTCTTCCCCCGATATCTCAATAATATCATCTAATCTGTTGCTGAGATCGAGGTGGGAAATCTTAAAAGATACTCTAGGTAGCGATCACTTCGTTCTTAAAACAACTATTGACACGTCATTACTGCAAAACTTTAACACTCAAATGAGACGCTGGAATTGCAAGAAAGCGAACTGGAAACTATATCAAGAAACAGTCAACATGCGGCTGGGTCAGATTTCTGAATCCTCAACTGACTTGCAGGTCCGTTACAATGAATTTGAGGATGTTATAGTCAGGAGTGCAGAAGAGTGTATACCAATGGCAAACTTCGGAATAAAGAGACCTGACAGCAGAAAACCTTGGTGGAACAGCGACTGCTCCAGAGCCGTCGCTTTGAGACGCCTCGCTATTAAAACTTATAGACACGACTCAACCTTAGAAAACTTTATATTGCTCAAACGAAGGTCAGCTGAGGCAAGAGCAATTATTCGACGGTCAAAACGAGAAGGCTGGATAAATTTTTGCTCTAGCATTTCGTATGGTATCTCTTCCCAAGAGATGTGGAGGAAGATACGTTGGTACAAGGGTGACAGGACGGTTGCTAACTGGGTCAATACTGATAATGAAGCAGCGGAACTATTTCTAAGCAAGACTGCGCCTCTGTTCGTCCCATTAAATACGGAATCTGAATCAGGAAACGATTCTAACGCTAATTCCACCAGATTGGGGGAACCACCATTTCTTATGTCAGAATTGGTCTGTGCCTTGAAGAAGGAAGACACTGCACCAGGAATGGACAAGATCACTTACTCCATGATTTACAACCTGCCGCAAAAGGCGAAAGAGGTGCTCCTACAACTATACAATGACATGCTGGCAGCTACGTTTGTCCCAGTACAGTGGAGAAATGTTATAATTATACCTGTGGCAAAACCTAACAAGGACAAAAATAACGTTTCCTCCTACCGCCCTATATCTCTTCTACAGTGTTTGGCAAAGCTGATGAGTGCAATGATAAAAAACAGAATTGAATGGCATATGGAACATCATAGGTTGCTTAGTGATCGAACGATGGGATTCCGCAAAGGGTATAGCACCATGGACAATTTAAGTACCTTAATTACTGACATTACAGCTGACTTTTGTTAGGAGAAACTTCCTTCTTGCCGCTTTTCTTGATATCAAGGAAGCCTACAATAACGTACAGATCAACATACTTAGGGAAATAATGGAAAATATAGGACTCTCGAAAAAACTTTCGTCATGGTGTTTTCATTACCTGGCGCACCGAGTACACATTATCTCTACTTTATGCGGTGACTACTTCAGTCGACATGTATTCCAAGGTTTGCCTCAGGGAGACCCAATGAGTCCTATTCTATTTGACATTTATACTTTGAAAGTTTGCAATAGCCTGAGAGGATTTGTAACCTATCTTCAATACGCTGATGATTTTGTGGTCTATGTTTCTCATCCTGACAAACAAAAAGCAAAAAATTTGCTCGAAACTCAGGTAAATGAGGTACAAATCTGTCTGAAAGATAGAGGCCTAGAGCTTTCGGTAGATAAAAGCAAGTTATGTGTATTCTCACAAAGACAATTTCAGAATAATGACTTTAAAATTACAATAGGTGGATCTACTATGGAAGTAGTCTCCGAAGTAAAGTTTCTGGGGATGTGGTTAGACACTAAACTCTCATGGCGAAGACATATAGCAGAACTAAAACAATCATCCCTTCAGCGAATAAATATCCTCAAGGCCCTAGCAGCTCTGAGCTGGGGCACGGATCCCAGACTCCTGAGAAACATTTATTATAGCTTACTGAGGAGCAGACTCGAATATGGGGGATTTCTCTACGAAACTGCGTCAATTTCTACCCTCAGAAAGTTAGACATCATTCAATCGGCAGCTTTAAGGGTGGTAGGCGGTTTCCTTAAAACTACTCCCGTTGCTGCAATGGAGGTAGAAACAGCAACTCCTCCATTAGACCTAAGAAGAAAGAAAGTGGGAATGAATTTTTGGATAAGAGTTTGTTCCACCAAACGACATCCACTAATAAGAAAAGTGCAGCTTCTTGCTCATGAGCAATCTTGGAACCTATCTAATTATCACAAAACACCTTCACTTGTAGATTTCTTTCAAACAACAGCTCAGTGGGCCATTTACAGTTCAGATATCAATGACTCGTATAGTGAGGAACAACTATGGCAACGGTCAGATCTATCCCCTCTAGTTCACATTTACCTTATGACAGACCTATTAGTGAAAAAAGATCACAGTGAGGAGGAACTGAAGTGCCTCACACTAGAAGCACTGAACTCGAGATGGAAGGCATGGCACAAAATTTTTACAGACGGCTCAAAGGAAAAAGGAAAGGCTTCCGCTGCTGCATTTGTAGACCCTGGTCGCTGCGTTCACGAAGCTTACAGGTTACCAGGACAGTTTTCGACGTTCTCCTCAGAGCTTTATGCCATTCTAAAAGCGCTGCAATACATTCATTCAACAGCTCATTCAAATACAGTGATTTGTACAGATTCTAGAAGTGCCCTACAGGCAATAATGGAAGTATCAAAAGGAAGATGCCGGAACTATTTAGTTTATGACATAGCCAGGGAACTTCAGAAGTTATCGGTAGAAGGAATACAAGTGCAGTTCCAGTGGGTACCGAGCCATGTTGGGGTGTCGGGAAATGAGGCAGCGGATAGAACAGCACGTCACCACCTTACTGCTGCAGAAACAGAAAAAGTTTCGGTACCCTGTACAGACTTCAAGGCCATTGTTACCGACATGGTTAGGACTGAGTGGGAGAAGAGATGGTTTGCCGACTGCCAGGGAAAGGGACTTTGGTATAGAGCTATCTGCAACAACATAGTAAGCAAGCCATGGTACGCTCAACTAGAATTGAACAGGAAAGAAATTACTCTAATGAACAGACTCAGGACAGGACACACTTTATTACGTGACAAAAAATACGTCATGCGGTTGGTGGATTCGCCGATGTGCCCATCGTGTAATTCTGTAGAGGATATTTATCACTTCATGCTGAGCTGCAAGCAACATCAATCAGCGAGGAAACAACTGCTAGATGATGGTGTGAATATAACTGATATAACTTCTCTGATGCAATCTCTCTCAGTTCCGAGCAAGAAATCGGTCAAGATAATCTCCCTGTATATTAAGTGTACTAAAGGTGTAATTTAAAATTAACTCGAATATATTGTATGATGTTATTGGCTGTATTAGCCTTTGGCTAAAGCCATAAAATAAAAAAAAATAAAAAAAAAATAGAGATTAGATGGACCTATAATGCAAAGTTGCATTATATGTACATTTAATCTCAGGGCGGCGGTGACACAGTGCCCGGCCGATGTAAACATGGATATAAATGTTATAATGCCATTTTAGAATAGAATTTTTCAGTTTTTCAATAATCAGAGAGCTTGTTATTTGTGTGTGTGTTTTTTTTTGTTTAATATTACATGCAGGTTTACAGATGATGGTTGCTGATTATATCGGTTAAAGGGTAGGGAATAACTTGTATCGCTTCTCTGGATAGGGTATTGTTATAGAGACTATTTATTGCGTATTTTATGCGGAGGGATTCAAAGTAGATCACGATGTGTGGGAATTTTATTCGGGTAGACAATAAATGAGAGGGTGATGGGAGTCGGATATGGTAGGCGATTTGGAGCACGTGGCGTTCTACAATTTGAAGTCTATTGTAGAAGCAGTCGGGAGCGGATAGCCAGGCCCGTAACTACCGCCGGGGCACTGCCCCGGGGCCCCCAAGCCCGAGGGGCCCCAAACTGATGGTTAAAAAATTATTGTATTTTAATAATTAATCTAACTTCCTATAAAATACCCAGCACCTAACTAAAAGTTAATAACTGGGCGGTAGGGTAAATCGGCGGTAGAGTTGTCGTCGACGGCAGGTAGGCAGCGGGGCGCTGCCACTACATTCGACGGTAGTTTGTCCGCCCCAGTCCACCCAGTGGCCCAGATAGGCGCATACACACTCGGCGGATTTTTAACCGCTTGTACGTTTTCAGGCTGTGTAAAGTTAACATTTTCTTTAAATTTAAAAATCGTAATATGAGTTAAGTGATGATAGATAATGATCTTCTCATTTCTTTAGCAGAAGCGAGACCAGTTTTATGGGGCAAACCATTAGATTGTTTCAATGATCGGGACGCTACCAGACACGTTCGGAAAGAAGTGTGCATTGAAATTGGGAATGATTTTGACGTACTGGAAAACGGGGATAAAATTCCTTTGGATAGTAAACTTTTTGACCACATATTTACATACATTTTTATAGCTTCAAGTAGAAGTTGAAAAATGTTGAGTCATATTTTATAGAAAGATTTTGATGTTTAATACTGTGTAACTGTGTCCTTATATCTTAGACATTTGCCAAGGAACACTACCAAAATTAGACCGAAATTTTGCTGCTCGATATTATGAGACTTTTTTTGATATATATTAGACAGCAGTAACGAATACAGTGAGACAAGCCATTCAGTAAATTCGGCATGTTCGCCAATTACAAACGATTTTTCTTTGTAAAGTAATAATTATTAAAACATTCAGCATAATACAATTTAATTACAAAAGTATAACTAGTCGATTGTGCTTGTAAGGATAAAGCAAGATAGAGTAAGCTAAATAGTGAGGTGTTGATTACACAGTGAAGTATATGTATCAGTTAAATATAAAAGTCTTAGCTATTATATGACTAGTGTATTTTTCAAACATTTCCTCTACACCTATTCCTATTAACCTCAAGGAGTTTTCACCCTAATTAACATAAAATATATATAGCTGATTCAAATTATATAACATTAAATGTTTATCTATAGTAGGCCCATGAGGAAACTGCTTACTTCAACTTGACTGCCAGCATTTCCACACGTTGAATACATTTCGTCAACTGGGTATTTCTCAACTGAATGGTGTACATTAGTTTCCCAAGCAGTTCGTCAGAATAAACATCCCAAAATAATTGAAAAA
The DNA here is from genome assembly GCA_031002005.1 of Vandiemenella viatica. Taxonomy (NCBI): domain Eukaryota; kingdom Metazoa; phylum Arthropoda; class Insecta; order Orthoptera; family Morabidae; genus Vandiemenella; species Vandiemenella viatica. The sequence continues at coordinate 305,509,732 of CM061920.1, read as the reverse complement.
CTTGGTGTCATCGATCCCCAAATATTCTGTTCTCCTTTGGCTGATTTGATGGATCCAAATAAGGCGATTTTTTTCTTTTCTTATTTTTTTTCGGTGAGGGAACCGACAATTTTTAAACCTATCTATGACGTAATAATCACCAAATAAACTTCTAATTTCACAAAATGAAACTTAATTTGGCAAAAGCAACTGACGCCAGACCACGTCACATTCCGTCAGCTCTTCATAGCAGCGGCAGTTCTACCGCTGAATTTGTAAAAACCTCAAGTTCTATAGGCGGTGACAATTAATTTTCCGCTGCGGCAAGAACCGCCCAGTGTGTAACCAGCCCAAAAATTGATTCAGCTTCCGCTAGGGAATGTGAAATATACCTTCACAATGAACTTATAAACCTATTAGCCTTAGAAATCAAAAATGAAATTACCGTTGAGCTTCAAAACCGTTTTTTTCATTGATTTTAGATACCACTCAGGACATTGCTAAAGTTGGTCAGTTAAGTGAACTTTACAGCTATGTCAAAATAATTAATGATGAAGAAGGGACAGCTATTGATATAAAAATATGTGAATCTTTCGTATCCTTTAGAGAGGTAAAAGTTCAGTCTGTCCAAGATCTTGCAGAAGAAATAGTTACTTCATTGGAAGAGAAAAACTTGGATTTGACCAAATGCCGTGGACAAGACTACGACAAGGCTGCAGTTATGAGTGGGGTATACAGTGGAGTGGAGCAGCGTATTAAAGAAAAAGCTCCACACGCATACTTCGTGCACTGCGCTGCACATAACCTTAATTTAGTAATAAAGGATGCTGTGGAAGGAAACCGAGTGGTCAGCCAGTTTTTTGTAACCATTCAAAGTGTGTATTGCTTTTTTGGTCATAGTATTTTGCGCTGGCAAGACGTGAAGTCAGTGTACGACATCGAGGCTCAGACTGATTCCCTGAATTCGAAAGTAACACTGAAAACTCTTAATGCAACTCACTGGGCTGGCAGGCATGATGCAGTGTAAACACAGGTTTTGTGACGTGTTTAAAAGCCTTATCCGCATAACTTTGACTTCCAGGGAAAGCAAGGAAAGAAATGAAGCACAACAGCTAAAGAACAAACCCTGAAAGTTTTGATTTTGTATTGCTTTTGGTTATGCCTTGTGCAGTGTGAAGTTTTAGAGTCTCTCAACATCGTAGCAAAATTCTTACAATCTGAAATCATGGACCTAGGTCGTTGTATGCATATGAGTTATTTGGTAATTTATTTTTAAGGATAACCGAAATACGTGGAAAGTTTGAAGAATTTGATCCTGAAGCATCAGATGTTTGTATTCCATGGAGAATAAACAAAGAATTTCGCCAGAATAGACTAAGGAATTTAAAAAAACAAAAAACAAAAAAAACCTTTGATGAGTTGAGTGAAGACGAGATATTAATAGACCCAAAATCTTGTTTCCGTGTCACTGTGTTCTAGACACACTTTGTACTCAACTTGATCGCCGTTTTGAACGGATGAAAGTTGTTCTTGACACTTGATAAGTGATACAACCTGACTATTAGCCAATGCATGTGAAAGTGATATTCACAAAAAAGCAGTTGAATTCGTTAATAAGTTTTTAAATGATGTGAGTTCAGTCTTTCTTTCACAATTATATTCAGTGAAAAATTCGTTTCAAAATTAACTGGAAAAAATGAAAAGTGTTAAGTAATTTGCTAATTATATAAAAGTCGATCACAGTTCGCTTTCATGAAGCTACCCGGATGTTTGCACAGCGTGCATTATGTATTTGACAGTATCAAAGGCTGAACGGTGCTTTTCTAAACTTAAATTGATCAAAAATTACTTGAGAAGTACAATGGCTCAAGAAAGGCTCAGCAGGTTAGCTTTGCTTTCAATTGAGAATGACCGAGCTCAACAAATCAACTTTGACAAAGTAATTGATGAATTCGTTTCTTTGATAGTTATGGAAACAAATGTTTAAGAAATAATTAAATGTAGCTAATCTTTAATCTTTTAAATATACACTACTTTCCATGCATCAGTTACTGATTCCTTGTGTTTTAAGCAAAGTATGCATTTCTACTAACTTAATTTACATCTATTATCTTTAATCTGTCTTAAACTTTAATTTAGAAAAATCATATTTTAAATTCTCAATTAAAAGTTTTTCGCTAGTTTAATCTTATTAAAAGTTAATGTTTTAATTTTTTATGTTGACAACAGGGTAGCAAATATTTTACCATGTATTTTAATGTGTGATTTTATAAATTTTTTATGAACATACACTGTTTTTAGAAATTATTCACCTTATTCTTTTTACAACCATAAGCACTGAATATTTAATTTCCAAAACTTGTATCATAAAAATAATCCATTTAATAATTTTTTAATTGTATATATAGATAAATATTTGAACATTTGGCTTTTGTAGCCAGTTTTGTTACCATTGCAAGGACCAATAGATAAAAACAAATTTTTGTCGAATTGGAATAAAGCCCCATGCATATAAAAAGAAAAATGTTGAGGGGCCTCAGTATCAAGTTTTGCCCCGGGGCCTCCAAGTTTATAATTACGGCCCTGCGGATAGCCATGAGAGTTGACCATAGGTGAAGATGGGAGGAAGGAAGGTGTGACAAAAAATATTTTTAAAAAAGAACATCATATTTTTTTCCTTGAGTATGGATGAAAAATGGTAATATTTATTCTTAGAGAAAAGTAAGACAGTGTAAGTTGCTATGGAAATAAATTATCTCAAGAGATTGTGGCTAATGGCGTAGAAGCATATCAGTTGCTTGAAATTACCATTGCCGAAGTGAACTTTTGCCAGTTTGGAGATTACCCAGTTTGAATGTAGTTCGTAGGGGATTACAATTATATACAATATACTAAAACTTTTTTGAAACAAAAGGGCTGAATTATTTAATAGTTATAATTAGTTCACAAATCATCAGTTATAAGTTGGACCGAATCACAACGGTTATGTGACATGGCGACCGTGACAGGACTAACATTTGTGTGAGTTTTCTGCAATGATTTTTAGTTTGTTTTGTTATGTTTTTAGTATTAAGAAGAGAATGTCTGTTGTAAATGTGTATAAAAATCCTGTTAGGAATAAGAGAAATGGGGGTAATGGGATGCAAGGTTTATTTTATAAGTTTACCAGTGTCTTCCTTCAAAATCCATGGTAAACTTGAGGAGGTATGTGACATGACAAAAATATTTTTTAAAAAAGAACATGATATTTTGCTCCTTGAATATAGATGACAATTGTTAATATTTATTCTTAGAGAAAAGTAAGATAGGTATAAACTGGAAAGGAAATAAGATAAATAACAAGAGGGAACAAAGATTTGCAAATATCTTAATAAGGGAAGGAGGATTTACACAAGTGGTTGAGCAAATCACAAGGGGACAAAATATTTTGGATATATTTCTAATTAAGCCCAAAGAAAACCTTCTGGGGTGTCGCGTAACTGAAGGAATAAGTGATCATGACGCAGTTCTGATGGATATTAGAGGATTCAGTAAACCAACAGCCAAAATTGAAGGGGGAATTACGTACAATTATGAAAAGGCACAGGTTTCAAATATGAAGAGATATTTCAGAGAACAATTCAGCAAATGGAAGGAAGGCACAAGTACAGTAAAGTCAAGGTGGGAAGTGTTCAAGGGGATAATACGAAAGGGGGAAGAAAAATTTATTCCAAGGCAGAAAATAAAGTACAGAACCTATGTACTATAATAGGGAAGTGAGGAGGTTAAAGAGGTTGGCAAGAAGAGAACATAACAGAGTTCAGGGACAGCAGGGTAGAAGGGAATATTTAAAACAAATAACAATGACTTAATAACAGCAAAGAAAGTGGCTAAAGATGGGTTTATGAAGAGTATTGTCAGTGCAGGATGACCATTGACTGATGCATCTAGAAATTTCTATGGCTGTATCAGGAAACTGAGTGGAAGGGAGGGTGTAGAGACACTTATAGATAAGGATGGAGAAGAAGTTACTGAGGATTTGAAAAAGGCAGAGTAGGTATGAAAAGTAGTGTTTGGAAGGGAAAAGATGACGTTGACCACAAGCTGGCATTCTATTTCAGGCACAAAGGTGTGTTTGTAGATTCTCTTTTTTAGGTAAGGGTGTCAGGGATTGGAATGAGTTACCAAGAGAAATGATGAATAATTTACCGAAAACGTTTAAAGAATTTAAAGAAAAATTTGTGGAAGGCGAATGTAGGTGGGTGCAGGGTAGGGGGAAGATGGGAGTGTAGAGAAATTGCCACCGGAGCCTGTGCTCCATTGCAATTAAATTAGAATGTTGCTGTGGAGTCCCCAGGATGTGCCGATGAGTAGTTTAAGAAGGTTGAGATGGGTATTTGCTTTGGTGGTGATGGTTTTGAGGTGGGGTGTCCAGATTAGCTGTCGGTTGAGGGTGATACCTAGGTATTTAACAGTGGGTTGTTACTGGACTGGATGAATGTAGATGGTTATGTTGAAGTCGGCTAGATTGTATCTTCTGCTTGTTTTTCCGAAAATGATGACTTGGGAATTTATTATTGTTAGGATTTATGATTTACCACCAGCGGTTGCACCATTGTACAAATTTTTCTAGTTCTGACTGTATGGATTTTTGCGATTGTTGTAGAGATTTATATATGACTAGGTAGGCGGTGTTATCAGCATATTTAAGGATGTATGTAAGTGGTGTGGGTATGGGAATGTAAGAAGTGTTAAGGATGTATAGGAATGGTTAGAGGACCAATCCTTGGGGAACACCTGCGGTAGGGAAAAAGATGCGGAAGAAGAAGTTGTTTAAGGCTACAAATGAGGTATGGAGTGTGAGGAAGGAGGCTATTGTACAGATGTAGGTGATGGGTAAGGTGAATATTTACAGTTTTAAAAATGAGTCAGGCATGCCACACATGGTTAAAACGTTTTCTATATCTAACAGGATATGCGGTTCAGTGGGTAAAGGTGTGGGTAGTCAGGAGGTGTACTAGTAGGAGGAGTTGATCTTAGATGGATAATTTTGGGCAGAAACCGCACTGGGCTGGGGATAGGAGTGAGTGTTGGGATAGGTGTTGGTAGATTCTTTTAGATAGTATGGTATGAAATATTTTGCTAAAGACGGAGGTAAGACTGATGGGTCGGTATGAGTAGGGGAATGATTTTTCCATATTTGGTTTGGGAAACAAGAGGATTTTTTAGGATTTCCATTTGGGACCGTAGATGCTGGAGTATAGGGTATTTGTATACAGGTGGGCTAGGAGTTTATGGGAGGAACAGGGTGCTTCTTTAATGTGTCTGTATGTGATGGATTCAGGGTCAGGAGCTGTATTTTTCTTGGTATGAAGGACGGATAGGATATCATTAGTTGTGATGATGGTGTTAAGCCCAGTGCGACTGACATTTTTGAAGTAGTTGAAATCGGGTTTGAGCGGGGGTAATGAGGGGTCGGCACTCTGTTTGATTATGGCGGATTCGGTGTAGTCAAATAAGGGATCATTTGGTGTGTTATGGGTGGCTTTGAGTTGGTCTGTGAAGAGATTGGCGTTTTGGGTGTTATCGGGTACAGGAAGGTTATTGTGGTGGAGGGGGAAAGTGGGTGTGGGTTTCAGACTGTTTATGTGTCTGAAGGTAGATTGTGAAGAGTTCTGTAAATACTTTTGGCTTAGCTGGTTGAAGGTGTCGCTCCATGTGTGTGTAGTTACTGACTGTTCGATGGAGCTGGCGGTGGAGGATGAGGAGCTGATGATCATGGGTACGTTGATAAGTTCAGAAGAGATGATGTGAGAGATGAAGAAGCTTAAGGGCTCGTCTTGGTAATGATGGTTTGTGAGGGGTGATAGGAGTCACGGGAATGTGAGCGTCAGTGATGGTACATTGAATTAGGCTGTCTGCGTCGGTGGTATTTCGTTTGTCTGCGTCTATTTGGTCACCGATGAATTTTCTGTAGTTATTCCATTTGGTTTTTCGGTAGTTTTGAATGTATCGGTGGGGTGTGGGATGTTAGAAGCATTGTATTGGATGTAGAGCATGATCGGGAGGTGGTCGCTGCCAATGGGATCGAGAACATGAAGGGTGGTGAGGGTTAGGATATTTGGGGAGGCTATGACTATGTCAGGGGTTGTATTTGATTCAGGGCGTGAGGGTGATAGGATGTTAATGATGTCACCTCTCATGGCTGATAGGGTGTGGTGGAGTTGATGAAGTTCTTGTTGGGTGTAACTATGGATGTTGATGTCTGCAATGATGATATATGACTTGTAGTGATTTCTATGTAGGATATGAAATTGATTGGAAATGGAACGCGGGGTTGGATTTATATAGTGACGAGGGTGATGGAGAGGGATTTTAAGAATACTGTGGCGGCGACGTGTTCGGTCGGTTGATTGTGGGGTGGGTGTATTTGGGTGGGGATATGATTTTTATAGTCAATGGCCATGCCTCCACGCTCTAATTGTGTGGGTTGTCGGATCTGATGAGCTCATAAGGGGATTTGATGATGTGGTAGGAGGAAGGTTTCGTTAAGCACAAGGCATTGGATGTTGTGTGTGGTGAGGGTATGTAGGAGGTGGTTTTTGTTGGTAGGGAGTGAACAGATGTTGTTAAATAAAATGTTATGAAAAAGAGAGATATTTGGGTATGGAGTTGTGGAGTTTTGGGGCTTAGATGAGGGTTTCTAGTGGGAGGAATTGCAAGTAGGCATTGTTGTGGTGGGAATAGGTGGCATTTATGTGAATTCCAAAAACTGCTTGGGTTGCGATAGATATTTGTGCGAGTGTGTGATCTCGCAGAGAAGGGGTTGAGATTTTGTAAGGCGATTGTAATGAATCTATGGTTGTTGGGGGCGTATGGTGTTGGTGAGTGTCGTCGGAGGCTTAATGAGTCGGAGGAGTACAGTGAGTTCAGGTTTGATTGGGGCTGATTTGGATTTGCATTTGGTTGAGTAGGTAGGGTGGTTTGCATTGGATGTGTTACAGGTTGGTGTTTTCTGGAGGGTAGGGTAGGTTTTTAGGAAGTGATTTTCTTTGCAGTGTGGGCCGATTTGAGGGTTGTTATAGCTCTGCGTCAGGTGGTCATTGTATTGTAAGAATTGGGTACATCTAATAGGTTGGGGAGAGGGATTTTTTTTAAGGTTCCTCTCGGTTTTTGGTGGAAGACTGTGGTCCTATTGTGTAGCAAGTGGTCTATTGTTGATGCATCTTCTGTTAGCACTCTGATCATGTTAGTGGACCCTGAGTTATTTCTGATTCGAAGGTCTTTGTGTATGTACAGGTGCTCGATGAGCTATGGTGCAAAGGTGGGTGCTGGTAGTGACAATGGGTGGAATGATGCCGGAAATGTTTACAATGTAACCATCACTGTGTTGTTGCTGAGTATGGCCCACTAAGCAGGTAGGTCGGTGGGAGTCGATTTGTGAGCGGCGGTGGACAGCAGGCATTGTTGGTCAGCAACCAGGAGTAGAAGTTGGGGCAGGCGCAGTCCAATGGGAGGCCGGGCAAGAGTATTCCGATGGCAGGCAGAGCAGGGGTAGTCCGATGGCAAGCAGGGCAGGCATAGTCCGAAAGCAGGCAGCCAGGTGTAGTCCGAAAGCTGGCAGGTAGGCATAGTCCTTAGGCAGGCAGGTGGGTTCCAGAAGCTGATAGTCGAAATCCAGGGGCAAGAAGGTGATGTCCAAAAACGAGCAGGCGAAGTTCTGGAGAGATAAACCAAGAAGCGAAGCCCAGTACTAAGCGTAATCCAGTAGACGGCGGGAACTTGAAGAAAGCAAAGGAATTCAGGTTGAGCTTCTATATCTGTCAGAGGTGAGCTCGTGGCCTCTATTTATATCAAGCGCGTGGGAATGCGATTTTACTTCCTTCTTATGAAACTAGTCCCTACTCAGTGTGGGCAAGTGTAGGCTTCTGCTCTCTATGATTGTGACATCTGATCTCTAATAAATTCCTAACTGCCTGAAATTTTGACAGTAGTTGGGCAGGCTAATAAACGTTAATTTCATTGTAATTGAAATTTTCTGTAACTTTAGTGGTTTGCCTGTAAAAAATTATTTTCTAAAATTCCCCAAAAAATGTTTGTAGCTTCCACAGTTTTAAAGCTATGAAGCTGAAATAACTTTTAGCTTGCTTCTAATTTACCGCTCTTTTTTCTTTTTATGCCAAGTTCTACTTGTTTACTATTCTCTAACAGTTGGAACAAAAATTATTATACAAATTATTAACTCAAAATTGGATACTTTTGAAATGATTAACTTACCACTCTGAAACATGCTTTAAATTATTCTACGTCCCATTTTGTATAAGAAATCATTACTCTATAACTGTAATAACAGCTCTCAAATTTATTTTCTTTCAGTTTATAGTTTCCTTCGATAGTTTGAATTTTTTATAAGACCTCTGACGGGAACCGTCATCATGGTATGAATTACAATTATCTCTTTTTCCACATATTTGCCTAACCATGGCATCAATTCAAAAACTAATTGCAGTATCATTTCTAGAAGCAAATAGTGCTGGAAATAAGATAGTGTTGTCTGTATGAGACCAAATTCTCTAAATATTACTTATAATTAACATACATACATTAACATACATAAAAGAAATAGACATAGCAAAAAAGGAAAAAAATACACGTTCACCCTGTTAATTATTGCAATTGAAATCTAATTGCAATGAAGCACACACTCTGGTGGCTTTTTCCCTACACATCCAACTTCCCCCTATCCTGCACCCACCTACATTTGCCCTCTACAAATTTTAACTTTAAATTCTTTTAACGTTTTCGGTAAGTTATTCATCATTCCCCTTGGTAACTTATTCCAATCCCTGACACCCTTACCTAAAAAAGAAAATCTTCCCACACCCTTGTGCCTGAAATCAAGTGCCAGCTTGTGGTCATGGTCATCTTTTCCCTTCCATGAACTTTTCAAACCTACTCCAATATTTTTCCATGCCTCTCACCAGCATACGCCCTGTACATTCCCATAACCCTCCTGATCCTCCTCCTGTCTTGAAATGAATCCCTTTTCAGCTCCTTTATCATATCTCTCACTGATTGCATTCTGCGATAATTCCCAGAAACAAATCTAGCAGCCCTTTTTTGCACCCTCTCCAACTCCTGTATTTGATACGTGAAATTAGGGTCCCATACTACACTATTATATTCGAGCAATGGTCTGACCAAAGTTTTGTAACGTAACTCCCTCAACAAAGTTAATACAGTTTCAAAACATGCCAGTTGCCACAAACTGAATAATTTTAACATCTGTTTCTCAGTTAGGGTGATCAGAATTTTCCCTGACAACACAACCTCCTCTGAACTAGGTAGATGGGAACTAGCCTCTCAGAATATCCTGGACACCAGACATCCTCCTGACCTCAATATCTATTAAATTCCTATTTACATTTCTTACATTCTTATATTTCTGATATTTTATTTTTCACTTACAGTTTTTCAAAATTTCATTTTTATATATGTACCTCACTCAGTTATTATGTTCATCTACCACTTTCAATGATAATATACCATCAACACTATCAATTACCAATCCAATATTTGAGCTTCCCTCCCTCCCCCCCCCCTTCCTACACAACAATTCGCACCTGCGATGCCATTCACCAGTCTCTGTGTACATATCTGAATCTACCTGAAGTCTCACTTCTGCACAAATAAGGCTGTATGCCAAAATATTGTACTTCTCTTGTGTTTGTTTCTTTGTGTTCATCGTCCCAGCCGCCTTCATCTGTGGTAAGTGTTGGGCATATTTCCCTATCCTTCCTAGTTTTATATATATAGGAGCTAAGTAGCAAATTAATTTACAAGGAAAAAAAAAAAACGCTTCATTTCGCTATCCTTTTTACATATATAGAAAATGTTTGTGTGTTCAGTTCAAATGTCCCAAAATACAAATTCAATATCAGAAATGGAAATAACCAACCAAAAACTTGCAGATCACATAGTAATAGAAAGAGGTATTAATTACCTAGCAGCAAATATTTTTAATAAACTTAACAGCAAAAAAATGTAGATAATAAACATATGTTTAAAGAAAAATTGTAAATTTATCTCACTGGCAACACATATTCACTCAAGAATTTATGCATAACGGATAAATAATGCATAAATGTGGAAAGTGTAAATAAAAATAATAATTTCTCATATGATTAATATGTTTTCATTTTATTCAAGGTACCTACTCATTAGCGAGTATAACTATGTCTTTTAATTTTATTATTTATGTGCCCTTCAGCATTCTGATAGCTCAGTGGCTAAGGCGTTTGCTTTCAAAACGTTCACTGCTCCTACCCCGGGCACGAATCCTAGCAGGCGCAGGAATTTTGAGAGTTGTGTCATATGAACTATGCCAGGACGCTCCATGGTTCGGATTCCACGTTAAACTGTAGGTCCCAGAGGAAAGGAACTGGCCGTCATACCTCTGACACAATGGCTTAGTATGCCTCCTTCGGGAGGATCCAACCAACATTCAGGTTGTGGACTAAGTTACATTTCATTTATGTTCCCTTAAGTGGCTAAAAAGTATAATTACACAATGACAAGATCTTCCACAGCGGTGACACATGTCAAATAGATCAGTGCAGAGTGGTGATGAAATAGGTCTTTTCGTAACCTTGAAAAAGATTAAAATGTAACAAGTATATCAGTACATATTCTATTATAAGCTACTCATACAACGTGTTACCTCTGTAGAACAATAGAAAATAGAAATACATGTAATTATTTTTTTGTTCATTACAAAAGATTACAATTTAATGTACACATTAGAAAACAATTCATATCTGAACCATCCATCCTACATGAACTTCAAACAGGGAAGCAACTTGCAAATTTGAATTTTAAGTGAATACTTCTGATATCTTATTTTTCTGCAGTCAAAGTATTCATAAAACATGTGTATTTCAGAATCACAAATGTTTTAACAATAGAAAAATCAAAAATAATTTTATCACAGTGTTATCAGCAGGGCCGCATTTAAGCATAGGCTACATAGGCAGTAGCCTAGGGGCCTTCATCACAAAGGGGGGGACTACGCCACTTGTATAGCCTAGGGGCCCAGAGAGCATAAATGCAGCCCTGGTTATCAGTAACTATTAAATTGCTGCTGATTGCATTAAAATATTGTTTCAATGATTAAGCTTTTACAACAAATAGCAAATCGTATCACCTGATATTGATGTCATTATTTTATTAATTTGATAATGCTCAATAATGGAGATGATAAAAGGAGATACTCAAATAAAGAACTATATATGAAAAGTTTGCAGAAAGATTCAGATCTTAGTCTACGTTTTTCACAGATCCAAACCATAAAATAACATTCTCAAATATTGCCAGGTTTAAAAAGTGTGGCTTTACCAGTTATGATATGATGATTTGTAAAGAGAACCTGATATAAAAAATGCTAGAACATGATAGAGTATATGGCTCATTTGTCAAGTGGGTAGTAAAAAAGAAATGAAAAACTAACAACATATTTTGAGATATAGAATCTTTTTCTGTGGGGAAAGAAAATTTGGAAATTAGGTTCCTAAAGAAATCCTGATCATTTCCATTTTTGTTTCTGCCCCCATTAACTATATTAAGTGGTAGGTTTTTATTGCAGTTTAATTAAAAAGTTTTAATTTGTTTTACTAACCAACTATAGTATATTTTATTTTAAAACATTTACAAAACGGCAAAAATAATATAAATATTTACAACAAATAAATATACAATAAACAATATTGCACATATTGAATACATTTATCAAAATCAATATAAAATATAAGATCTCCAGACTAAAAAGAAATATAAAATAAAGTTATTTGTGCTGCATTAATTACCTAGCATCATAATATCACAGTCAGAATAATATAAGCAGTTTGTCCTGAATTTCAAGAACTTGTGCAATAAATTCTTACAGTTTTAAAATTTATACCACAGTTATAACGATTTTAATGAAATTGGAGTAAATATGCTACTATTTTCGGAATATTTGAATGTAACACAAGTAAAGTGCATTAACATTTTTGATGACTATCAATTTCTATTAAATATTTTATAATTTATCTTAACTCCTTATCAAATACATAAACACCCAATCCTTCTCCTACTCTGCAAATGTTAGTAAGATGATCTGCTAGTTCCTTTATAGAATCCACTTGCTCTTGCAAGTACTCAGTCTCCAGGAAATCACACATATTTGCATCCTCATGACCAGTGGCAATCTTGTGAAGATTCAGAAGACTCTGGAAATAAATCATAAGGAAATATATTGAACCAATATTTTCAGTGTGACTGAAAGATACATATCAATGATGTATCTTGAAAATGCAAGCAAATTTCAATGAATAAACAAATGAGAATACTTTTGAGAAGAGAAAAGAGAGGTGGATTATACCAACTACTATGGATTTACATTTTAGTATTTGAAGAGGAGAAGAAAGTCATTATGATAATTCAGAAGGTGTAGAATGATATGAATCAAACAAATATTTCTTCATCAGAAACTTGTGAGATAAACACTCAATTTTTTTAAAAAAATATTTGCAATAAGATTATCAACAAAAAAATTGTTTTTCATCTACAGTAGTAATAAAAAAAAACTGTGCAGTGTTATGAGAGCATTAAAGTATTCAAATCTAAAGACAAAATCATAAAAAATGATGCAAGAAAACAAGAATTAAAGCACAGCAAAAATTTGTAACACACCAAATATTATATTACTTTTAATTTTATTTTTTGTGGTTCTGGGTTTACGCCTCATTGACGTCGAGGTCATTAGAGGCAGGAGAGAACAGGGGACAAGTAATGGGAAGGAATTCAGCAAAGGCATTTTGAAGAAATCATCCCAGAATTTGCCTGGGATGATATGAAGAAAACATGTAAAACCCAAACCTGGGTTGTGAGACAGGGATTCGAACCTGAATCTTCCGAAATACAAGGCCAGAGAGATACTGACCATTCACCATGCTTGGTGGCACAGAAAAGTGATAACAACTGTGTCAAAGGCTTACCAAATGTGGTAAGCCTTTGCATACAGATGGATCCCCTGCCAAATGCTCCATTCCTTTCAGCATGAATAAGGTTTTAGACCAAAATATTATAAAATTGTGTTTATCTCATGTTTTGTGCATTTAGCACAGCCCTCAACTTTGGTGAGTGAAGGATTTATTACCCTATTCTTTGTCAATTAAATTGAATAAAATCCATTACTTTTCCTAAGTATCAATATGTATTTCTTGAAGGATAAGACTGCAGTCAAAGCATCTTTACAATATAGCAATTGGTATTGATATTATGGTTAGTCAATCTACAGGATATGTAAAATTCTTTATTTTAAAACTTGTGTTATGTAAAAAAATGTTACTTGTGGCATCAGTTTGTTTTCAGTTATGCATGCAGAGATTTATATTGCATGCTTAGACAAAGTAGAAGAAATGAATCTGCCAAACGATTGTAACCTAACCAAATATACAGAAAAAAAAAACAGTAACGTGAAAATATAAATCCCGGCTAGAGGAATTTGTGACATATCGTGCAAACAGGACTTGATTACATCTAAAAAATACATGAGAATATATGAACAGAATTGAAGAAGTCAAGAGCTCAAAAATTTAAGAATGTCTAACACAGTTTAAGCCTGAGAACAACTGCCATTTTACTTTATGAATAAACAATGTAAGTGAGATTTTCAAATCTGAAAAGAAACATCACAATAAATTTCATCTACTGCTACAAAGATCAATACAAGAACTTAAAAATGACCCACAAAAGGATCTTTGGCTGGACATATGTAACAACCCAGATATATGGTACGCAGAAAAAACAATTTTTGAGATAGCTACAGAAAAGGAGCTTCTATTCATAAAAATGAAAAGAAATTTTCCTTGAGTAGAGCAGTAAAGCCAGGTGCACTTCTTACTGAAGTGTTAAATGTTGGTAGACCTACACTTGGTGGCACTTATGTACATCTGGGAGGAGCAAATGATATATATCACAGTGTTACCACAAAACTTAAATAAGTGCTAACTTCAACTTTTACATAATATATTAATTGTTTAAATAATAATAATAATAAAAACCTCCTTCAAAAATCACTAAAAAATTTAAAATAGATTAATTTTCTTCTAACCAAGGTATAAAGTTAAGTGGACAATATTTTACATTAATATTATTGAAATTTTTACATTAATCAGTTATTTTTGGAGTCGATGGCAGTTGTCACATCTTGAGGAATGAATTATTGAACTTTATTTGTTGTTCGATGCGACATGGTGAGTCCGAATGAAAATTACAAATATTTTAAAGCATGTAGTAAAGCAGATATTGTTTTTGTAGGAGACAGTTTAGGGGAACAAATTAAACAGTATTTTAATCTATAGTTCAGCCTCGTTGCTTGTCAAGGCTATCTCTGGCACTACTATGTCAGTTAAGTGGCTGCATCATGCAGTAAACACTTGACAGTCAGTATAATATCGGCATATCATCTGCATGTTTTGTTGAAACATGTTCCTAGCATTAATCAAAGGTAAATAGTAATATGATTTTAATGTACTATCATCATTCCTTACTGTTTTGATTTTATTGTTTTGGCTGGCACCAACTCCAAAAGTAACTGATTAATGTAAAAATTTCAATAACAGTAATGCAAAATATTGTACACTTAGATTTATTTTCTTCTAACCAAGATATAAATATTTTAGTGTTTTTTGAAGGAGGTTTTTAATTCTTTTGAAACAATTATTTTATCATTAAATTTTTAGTGGTATTATAGTTTGTTTAGTATTTTAAATATGCCGCAGCAGTTCTCATTTTGCAAACTTCCTGGTAGCTAAGTGATTAAGGCACTTGTTTTCAAAAACTTCTGGCTCAATATATCCCAACAATTTCCAGAGGAGGGTGAATTGGATGCTATAGTAATAAGGAATGTCAGTTTACATTTTGGCCCAGGCTGTTATTCAACCTAATCACAACAACTGTTAAAGCTGCTGCTCGATAATTGAAAAACGTACCATCTAGGCATTAATACATACCACATACATAAATCTGTATATGGAATATATCTGTTTGTTCCTGCATTGCATGTAAAATATAGATTTTTAATAGGTTTTAACAAAGTGAAGGCTTGGGGTCAAGTTAGAATCTGACGTACATTTTCATTGATGTTAGACAAAAACTACAGGCATGTATAAAAAACAATTAAGGGAGTGTAGAGGGAAAGAGCAGTTTGGTTTTTGTAAAGCTAATTTGGACAGTGTTTTTATCTTTGGTTATAAAGTATGTGTTGCAAAGTTCCATCAAAATCAGATAGAAGCTGTAGCTTCATATGAAGAATATTTGAAAAAATTAAATGGGGTAAGGGTGTAAGGGGTTGGATTTGTAAACAGAAGGTAGACATATGTTTCTCATTCTTTTTAATTATAGGCATGCAGTGTTTCCTTCCAAATCTGATAAAAACTGTGGGTTTCTATAAGAACATTGGAAATTAAGAGGGGTGGGAGTAGAAACCATATTTAAACAGAATTGTTCCGTACGTTTTAAAATATACGTGTGCATATTTCCTTCAAAATTGGATAGAAACTGTAGCTTTATATATACAATATTACAGTAAGGGCAATTCTGCTAAGGATGATTCTTGACATAAATTTTTAATAAACTGTATTTTTCACTTTTGTTTATGCTGATACAAAGAAAAAAGTATATAGTTTATAACAAAACTATTTTCTTAGCCCTACGTTCATATTTGCGTTTTTGCCACGGTTTTAAACTTGTGACATATGTATGTTCGGCACAAAATGAAAATCGGTATCTGGCAATACAAGCGTTTAACAGATATTTACGAGAGTTTGAGGTTGTGTATTACCGGCGAATCTTATAGTGAAAACATTGGATAAATAATTGATGCAAAAACATCTAAGTATTTGTTATTACTTGCAGAGAATTATTGACGACAAGAAGTCATTGTAAGATTGTTGCACCCACAACGAAAAAGATGTGAAAGTTTGATTTTCTCTCAGAATTAGGATGCTAAAGATTTCAAACGTTGTAAAAGTAAAAAGATAGCAATTAGGACCCTAAATATATCATGATTAATAACTTATGTTTGAAGTAAAAGTGAAATAAACCTGACTCAAATCGGTTGCACCCACGATCATAAAATTAGGATCGTGGGTGCAACGTTTTTGACAGTCACTGGAATGGTATTAAAATCATGTTTTATTGATTTGTGAAGCTGTTTATGTGAATGAATTGCATTTGAAAGGTGTTTACATAGCTTTATTTTTTATATACAGAAAGATTGCCTAAATTGGCAGAAGAACCTCGAAAAGAGACTGCATCACAAAAGTATAGGAGAAATCCGAGGGAGAACCCTGAAATTCTTCCAGAACATCTCCGCCTGTGAAAGGGAACATGATGCAAAATGGAGAAAAGAAATGAAAAGGTAAATGGATACAGATAAAGATTTGAAAGTACTGGTCAGAATAAAATCAAGAGAAAGAAAGCATCGCAAAGAAGCAAAAATTGATAGAACAGGCTTTAGATAAGACAGTCCTTGTACATTAGGGAAGGCAGCTGCAAAAGTGAAGAGTAATCTGCCTGCTAGTCCCACTAAAGCAGTTGAACTTGTGAAAAAAATAGCTACTGAATTCAATGTTGCTGTATCTGAGAAAAATTACTCTGCCCATGTAATTCCTCAGAAGCTGACTGAAGACGTCAAGAAGCAGATTTGTACTATTCATGATAGGGACGATATTAGCAGACAAATGTCTGGGACGAAGGATTTTAAATTGACAAAATCAAAGACGGGGACGAGGATGAGAATTCAGAAGAGAACAATGGTTATGAGCATACGAGAAGCCTTCAAATTATTTAAAACAATGTATCCCGAAACGTTTATTGGTAAGACTGTTTTTTACAAAGGGAGACCAGCTCATGTTCTGCCTATCAATGAAACTCCAAATTATGTTTGAGTATGTATGATGGAGATGTAAGCGTACAATTTCTGAAGACAGTTGATGGTAAACGCTTCATTGAAAACGTTAATGACATAGCAGACAATTTGAAGATATTGTCGGAAAATTGGGAGCGCCACAGAAAAAGAGTGTCGTCAATATTGTAATAATAGAGTTTCCAACAACTGTGGATGTGTTTGAGAAGAATTAAGTAGCTAGAAATGAAGTTATGATCTCTTAAATTAGACGGGTTGCACCCGCGATAATCCGGTGTTGCACCCGCTACGGGTTCAAAGTTTAATAATTCGTTTATTATTTTTGTTTTGTTTATCTAGCTTGATTTTTATGGTTGTTTGATTCAATGACATTAATAAGATGTAAGCTAAGTATAATAAATGTTTCTCTATTAGCAGACTTTTGTGTTTCTGCACCACGATCTGCAATGCTATGACCAATTTCGTTGCACCTGCGATAGGACTTTATACCTCTGTCGTGACTATAATTATGTATCATACATTTTTTGTAAACAAAACTAAACATAACAGGGTAAAATGAAGTCCTTCAAAGAATAATTTCAATAAAATTGCTTTTATTTAGACAATACGCATCATTAAATGCGTCTAAATGTTGCACCCACACTAATGGAATCGCCCTTAAGGAACTTGAAAGGAAGACAGAGGTTTGGTTTCTATAAACCAAATGTGGACAGTATTTTTCTGTTTGTTTTAAAGCATACATGTGCATACTTTCTTCAGAATCTGATAGAAACTATGGCTATGTATAAAGAATGTTGAGGGTAATTAAAGGGGTTGAAAGGTGGACAGGGATAGGGTTTTTGGAAAACTAATGTGGACAGTATTTTTCTTTTTTTCTTTGTTTTAAAGTATACATATGCAAAGTTTCATCAAAATCAGATTAAAATGTGGAATTTTAAAAAAGTAAGGAGTATGAAGGCGGAGAGAGGTTGGTTTTTGAATTGTTTGTTCAGAAATCTTCTCCGTGAAAAAAATAAGTATATGTACCAACTTTTGTAGTGATTGATCAAATGGTGTGTACTGTAGCCACTTATAAACAACATTGACAAAAATTAAAAGTGTGGAAATGGGAGGTGGGTTTGGGTTTTTTCACAAAAAAATTGACAGTATTTTTCTCTTTATTTTAAAGTATACGAGTGCAAGGTTCCATCCTAATTGCATGAAAACTTGTTGGTTTGTCTAAAGATTATGGGGTGCAAGAGGGGGAAAGGGTGGTTTTAGGACTTTTTGGTCAGAAATCTTCTCAATGAAAAAATACATATATGTGCCAAATTTCGTGGAGATCAGCTGTGTAGTGTCGACTGTAGCTTTTTGAAAGAACATTAACAAAAATTAAGGGGACGGAAAGGGGAAGAGGGGTTCAGATTTTGCAAACAAAATATTAACAGTATTTTTGTGTTTGTTTTAAATTAAAATTCCCATCAAAAATGAAAAAAAAACTGTGGATTTTTATAAAAATTAAGGGGTGTAATGGGGGAGGTGAGGTGGCTTTTAGATTTTTTGGTCAGAAACGTTGTTCATGAAAAAATACATGTATATGCCAACTTTCATGGAGATCAGTTAAATGTAGCTTTGTATAAACAACACTGACAAAAATTAAGGGGTGGAAAGGAGAGGTCCAGTTGTTGCAAACCAAAAGTTGATAGTATTTTTCTCTTTGTTTTAAAGTAAAAGTGTACAAAGTTCCATTGAAACTGGATAAAAACTGTGGGTTTTATAAAAATTAAGGGATATAAAAATGAAGAGAGGGTGGTTTTTAGAGTTTTTGGTTTGAAACCTTCTTCATGAAAAAATACATTTAAGTGTCAACTTTCATGGTGATTTCTCAAATGGTGTAGACTGTAGCTTCTTATAAATGACATTTTAAAAATTAAGAGGGTAGAAATGGGAAGAGGGGTTGTGTTTTTCAAACAAATGTTTTCTCTTTATTTTAAAGTATATATGTGCAGGGTTCCTTCATAATTGGATAAAAATGGATGGTTTGTATAAAAATTAAGAGGTGCATATGGAGAAAGGGTGGTTTTTGATTTTTTTGTCACAAATCTTCTCCATGAAGAAATACGTATATGTGCCAACTATCACGGAGATCAGTTAAACGGTGTCACTTGTAGCTTTTTAAAAAGAACATTGGCAAAAATTAAGGCGATGGAAATGGGAAAGGGGTTCAGTTTATACAAATCAAAATTATACAATATTGTTCTCTTTGTTTTAAAATAAAAGTGCACAAAGTTTAATCAAAACAGGATAAAAAATGTGGGTTTTTATAAAAATTAAAGGGTGTAATGTTGGAGAGGGGAGATATGTTTTTTTATCAGAAACCTTCTTCATGGAAAAATACGTAGAAGTGCCAATTTTCATAGAGATTGGTCAAACGGTGTTAACTGTAGCTTTGTACAAAGAACTTTGACAAAAATTAAGGGGATAGAAAGGGGGAGAGGGGTGGGGTTCGGCAGACCATATGGTGACAGTAGCCTTCTCTTTATTTGAAAGTATACATGTGCAAAGTTCAATCGAAATTGGATAAAAAATGTGAGTTTGTATAAAAATTAAGGGGTGTAAAGAACGTGAGGGGATGTTTTTTATATTTTTGGTCAGAAAACTTCTCCATTAAAAAATAAATGCATAGACCAAATTTCATGGAGGTCAGTTAAATGGTGATGAATGAGGGGGTGAAAAGGAGGAGAGGGGTTGGAATTCCACAAACCAAATGTTGACTGTATTTTCTCTTCATTTTAAGTTATGTATGTCCAAAGTTTCATCAAAATCAGATAAATACTGTGGGTTTGAATAAAAATTAAGGGGTGTAAAGGGGTAGAGGGGGTGGGGTGGGGTCTTGATAAAATTTATATGAGACCACTCTAAAGAAATACCCCTTCCACTAAAATTTTTTTAAATTAAAATCCATTCAAAATTGGCGAAGATATCGCTGAACATCAGACCAAAAAATAAATAAAAAATAAAATACAGACAAATTGATAACCTCCTCCTTTTTTTGAAGTTGGTTAAAAAGTATATCCCATATGTATGATCAAATTGAATAATTTAATGTAACTATTGAAATTTCTGTAATAAACAGGAATGTGTGATCAAAGACTTTTCCAGCATGTACATAGAATATAGCCTTCATAGTCTTACAGCAGAATTTTTATGTAAAAGGATTACGGTTTGACAACTGTATCTGTTGTCTTGATCAGGTAACTTGCTTTCGAGAGTTGAGAACATTGCTATCAGTTAGCAGTGGATAGATGGACTAATATAAATTTTTCACTATCATGTCATACATCATCTGCTCAATGGGCTTCATGGCTCTGTAGGAAGGCTACTCTATCCTGCTGCACAGACCTGCTCAAGATTGCTTCATTACCACTGTATGCCTTAAACATGTTTCACTCCTGTCTGAGAATTGAAATGCATCACTCTAAAAGAGTCCTGTATCTCTGTTGAAGGTGTTGTCATCGAGTCTTATTCTGATGGCTTCTTTTATCACAGGCTTTCAAAAATAAGGGATTTGGGCAATCACCTTCTCATTTGTAAAGTATATTTTATGGCCACTGTCAACAAAATGTACTGTGACTGCAGACTTCTCTATTGCAACCTCTGCTTCATGGTGTAGGGAGCAATCAGTTACAACTCACATTCAAATTTGGTGTTTGTGGAGATAAAGCAAAACAGTGCTTGCTATAACCAGGTTACCCACTGTATAGGTTGTTAATCTCAAAAGGAAAGCAATGTGCTGTTCCAGAATGATAATGCAATCCACATATGGCTGCAGGATTGCAATGTGCTCTCCATGGTGTAAAGCAACTGCCCAAGCTGGCAAGTTCACCAGATATCTCCCCCATTGAAAAAGGAATGGGACATCATGGGGCAGCAACTGAAGCAATCTCCATGACCAGCCACAACCATTGCTTAATTACGGTAAAAGGTGGACGGTGCTTGGGACAGTGTATCACCAGATGCCATTTGACTCCTGTATAAGAGTCTAAATGCCATAATTCAAGCCCGTGTGGCAGCCTGAGGAGGTTACACTGTGTACTGATCAGACACTCCATACTGTAAAATGACTGCTGCATTTCCTCTGAATTTGTTATCATGTAATGCTACCACAACATATTAACTCTGCATTTAATTTTCATTAAATTGCTATAGTCCTTGAGGATGTTGCAATTTTTTTTCTGTTAATGTAGTATCCCTTTAATAACATATTTTTATCTCCTTAGTACAGGGTGTTTCAAAAAGAATATACGTATTTCAAATGCATATATTTATTAAACTGTAAGACATACGAATATGAAAATTTACACACATATTTACAAACCTCTTAAGTTGAGATTACAGATGTTCAATATGTCCTCCATCAGCCACATGAACAATATCACATCGATGCTCAAATTCCTCCCATACTCGGGCAAGCATGTCCTTCGTCACTGATGTTACAGCAGTACGGATCCGGTTCCTCAAGTCCTCAAGGTTCCCGGGGAGTGGTGGTACATAAACATTGTCTTTAATGAAACCCCACTGGAAGAAGTCACAGGGTGTCAAATCTGGTGACCGTGGAGCCCAGCTGTTGCATGCTAAGTCGCCAGCTCCTTGACGACCAATCCAACGGTTCGGTAGAGTTTCATTCAGATATTCACGCACTTGGCGACTCCAGTGAGGGGGTGCCCCGTCTTGTTGAAAAATGAAGTTGTCTTCGTGCAGCCTCAGAAACAAGCAGTTTTGTAACATAGCGAGATACTGCTGACCATTAACTGTGTTTCCATCAAAGAAGAATGGGCCGTAAACAGATGATCGGGATATCGCACAAAACACATTGACTTTAGGTGAATCTCGTACATGTTCAATGACTGCATGTGGGTTCTGTAGACCCCAAATTCGAACATTGTGTTTGTTTACCTGACCACTAACATGGAAAGTTGCTTCATCACTGAAAACAATGCGTTGTGCGAAAGTGTTATCATTGTCAATAGCATCATTAATCTCATTACAAAATGCCACACGTTTCCTTCCATTTGTCATCAGGACGCAGAGCTTGTAACAACTGTAACTTGTACGGCTACATAACCAACCGACGTCTCAAAACACGCCAAATTGTTGTTGTAGGTAGTTGTAACTCCCGACTGGCACGACGAGTTGATTTTGAAGGACTACGTTGGAAAGCAGTTTGAATTGGTGCAACATGTGCCTCAGAAACACGAGGGCGGCCAGGACTCTTTCCTTTACATACACATCTGGTATCTACAAACTGTCAATACCATCTACGAATGTTCCACCCATTCGGAGGATTCATTTGGTACCTCAACCTGAAACGTCTTTGCACTGTAATCACGGAATTGCACTTCGCAAACTCGATAACACAAAATGATTTCTGCTGTGGAGTAGCCATTTTAAACATATGACAGTAATCAAGAATAACACAAGACGACTGACATCTAGCGACTATTAAATAAACTAGACTATGTATTCGTTTCTCCAATAGCCGAGCCGAGGCACAGCGATTGATAGTTTGAACGAAAGAATACTTTGTAATACGTATATTCTTTTTGAAACACCCTGTACAATACAAAAAAAGGCACAGGTGTAACCAGATCATAACTGTCATTACTGGAAGTTGATTTTCTTACAGCTTTAGCTTACAATTCAGAATTACGAGGCATAGAGCTATAAGCAAAAATACATCTCTCTTCTATTTCTGGGTAGGCCACATCTATTGAAACCACACCTACTGATTGTGTCCACAGGCATAATCCCAATGACAAATCTCATGCCTTTCCAAAGCAATGTCTCAGTCTCCAGGTTTAGCCACCTCACAAGGTAATATCAACTGTGGCTCATCCTGTTAACTCGAGAACTGCATCTGTTACACCCTGGTATGTGGCACCTACCTTACAACTTAGCTTAAATAACTTTACAATGCAATCAACATTTTCATCAGCATAATTTTCTGCCTCTACCCCTTTTCCCACTATCACTAATTTATCATTCTTTGGGAAGCTTCTACAAAGTGATCCTATATCTTTTGTTACCTGACTGAGGTCCAAGAATTAAGCCACCCAGAAAACTACTATTCAAAGAGCAATCGGGCATACTCTGGGCAACATCAGTGGAATTTAAACCAGTGGCAGCAGATACTTTCACCACCAGGCTTGACGAGAAGATGATAAATCCCCCCCCCCCCCAAAAAAAGGTTTTTATCAAGATGAGCTTTGATACTAATAAGCCTCAACATTGAAGGACTTAATAATAGTAAAGAGGTTTTAATATCAGACATGTGGAACCAAATATAAGTTGATTTCCTGTGCCTTCAAGAGGCACATTGAGGGTAAAACAATAATAGGTCCAAAATCCATAACATCAAACTTGATTGAGAAATTCCTCATGAAAAATATGGAAGCACTCTTTTGTTGTTGTTGTCAGAAATGACATAGAAATTAACTCAGTGGACCGCTGCCATATGAGTAATATTGAAATTATCACCAAGGAACTTACCAACTGCACCATAAAATCTTACTACAAACCTCTAGGAGATGGGTTTCAGTTCCACGAAACAACAAACTTCATGCCCAAAACAATTCAATTTGTGTTTGGCGACTTTAACAGCCATTCCACCTCATGAGGATATGACTCAACAAATTAAGGTGGCCAAGGATACTGGGCGGAATGAAGTAGGCTATCCCTGGTCCATGATGCAAAACTGCCCCATTCTTTCAACAGCATAGCTTGACAGAAGGGATATAACCATGAAATCTGTTTTGCTAGTTCTCTGCTCTCTGACTGTTGTGTTAAAATGGTACACCAGCCTGAACGGAAATCTCAACATCATCTGACTAGGCTGAAAGTCTTCATCACAATAAAAATACAGATCATTTTCAGAAGCATGGTGAAGTGGACACCAAGGTGGCATATATCCAGAGGCTGCAGGAAATTCTACATCCCCAGATTGACAAACAAGCTGAATGATATGTCCGAGAGATATCACAAACTTTTCAGCACAAATCCTTTTAGTGAGGAGAAGATTGAATTGAGAGATAATCTCATGAGAGCCTAAGCGAAGCTAGACAAGATAAATGGGTTGAAACTCAGGAGAAATTGGACATGGCCCGTAACAGTAAGATAGCCTAGAACCTCATAAAAAACTTAATGGTGCACCCAAAGCTAGTACAGAAAAATTAAAATGTTACAACTAACCAAACAGCTAGCCAACTGCTAGTTATTAGCAAACCTGAGAGGAGGATTAAGTGGAAAAAACCTCAGAAAGTGCTAGATGTACAAAATCTGACAGGTGTGCCATTTAAGTTGGAAGAACTCGAAAATTCATTAAAGAGTATTAAAAATGATAAAGTTGCAGGGATTGATGATTTGTGCACTGAACAGGTAACAAAATCTGAATCTAAGAAAAACTATGGATTTTGAATATATTTAACACGGGCATAAAAACCTACTCTCTTCCTAAAATGTGGAGAAAGTCAAAATTTGTTGCTTTCCTGAAACTGGGTAAAGATCCAAGTAAGCCAAACAGAGCAATGAAATAGGCTGGTAAGCCTATTTCATTGCTCTGCCATTTATTTAAGCTTTATGAACGTTTAATCTTATCTCAAATCCAACCCATGATAGAGCCAAATCTTATCCCACAACAAGTAGGTTTCCACCCAGGAAAATTTTGCAGAAGTGAAGTGCTTAACTTGATGGAACAAACTTGTGACAGGAGAAGCACTGGTGGACACCTCTGCAGCGTATGACACCATTAACCACCACCTACTACTTACAAAAATATATGACATATGAAGAGATTTCTGCTTAATGAACTCTTTGAATATCTGCTCACTATTAGATATTTCTATGTTAACCTGGATAATGAGAAGAGTAGACAGAGAATTCAAAAGAGTGGATTACACCATGGAAGTGTGCTAACATTTTATTTAATATCTATACTAATGACCAACCCATGCATCCCAGTGACAACTCTTCCTGTATGATGATGACCTGTCAACCATGTCTACTTACTACAAAACCAAATTTGAAACCCAAACCATCCAAAAACCAGGACTGCACATTCTGCCTGCATTCCATAGAGCAAAACAGAAAATAAATGTTACATTTGAAGGTCATTCATTGGAACATTCAGATCAGTTGAAATATTTAGGAGTCACTGTAGACAGTCTTACTTATAAGAAACATTATTATGTAACTGCAGCTAAAGTATACACAAGAAAAATATCCTAAAAAAGTTATGTTGCAATAAAAGGGAATCCAGTGATTTTGTGCATATCTGCTAATGCACTCTGCTTTTTCATTGCAAAGTATTCAAGCCCTGGTTGGAACCAATCCACACACTCCAAGAGTGTAGATATAGCCTTGAATGAGACTTGTTGGATAGTGACTGGCTGCGTGAAACCAACCCCAATACACTAACTGTACAAAGCAGCTGGATTTGCTCAGCCAAAAATATGCCATACCTTACATTAGCACACAGAGCAATTCAAACAAATGTTTGATGAGATGTATTAATGTTTGGGATACTAAGCCCTAAAAGGCTAATCTCTAGGACTCCTTTTCTAAATTCACAAATTTTGATCATCCAAATTGGTACCCAGTCTCCGAGGAAGAACCTTCTGGCATAAAAATGAGCTGGATAAAACGGAGAACCCTAAACCATATAAGAGCAGGAGTGGCTCCAGTGAAAGCAAATATATATAAATGGGATAAATGTGAAGAACAGCACACCATGGATCACCACTGTGCTTGCAAACAGTGCCAGTTTTCAACAAAACTCGAAGTTTTGTGGACAGGAAGAGATATGGACAACTTTGTCCAACATTGGGAAAAACGATTATGATGTCTGGACTTGAGAAAGTAAACTAGGTATTTGCCTGGTCAAGCATTGCACTAAGTTTGAAAACTCTTTTAACCTGGTAACTTGTGTCTAACTGATATTGCAGACACATTGGCCTATATCTTTCCTATGGCTATTACTTAGGCACCAAAGCTTTTTTCCATATTTTTTTTTATATTCACACCTCTATTCCCGGCCCTTCACTATGGTATGATTAAACCTAGTCCTCTCAACATTTTCTGGAGGGTCTGATAATTACCTATTGCAGATAATATCGGCATGAGATATATAAGAGGAATTAAATGAAACAACTTGTGGAAATGATCTAGAGCATAGGTTTTAAGTTTCAAAGTAAAATCCTCTGAAAAGTAAATCCATGAAAACTGATCTTATTGAAACATATGAAAACTAAATGGGAGTGTACTCACAAAATGTTCACACACTAGTAGCAGAAAATTCTCACTGAAGACAAAATAAAGAGGAAAGGGGAGGAAATGGTGATTGGATAGTGGGAGTCAAAAACAATACGATAATTAGATATTATTCGAAATGATGATAATTCAGAATGTCAATAATGATAATAATAACAGATAAATATAAAAAGATTAGATCAGTGGTAATTACTGATGTGTTTTTGAAATTTTATATTTGTCTGGTTAACTTTGGTATGTGCAACCTCATCTGCCTGTCACATATTTCATCAATCTCCTACATGAATAAGGATTCTCCATAAATATTGCTAAGCATGTTTGCCACTTTTTTGGATTAAAAAAAAAAAAGGAAACTCATGAAATGGAAATGAAGATGTAAAGGAAAAGTTCCACTGGGTCATATGCTCCACTGAAATTAAATTAAATTTAATAACATCACCTTTTATTTATTAACATTTTTAGCACATTTTTGACAACAATCAAGCAATAGTATGAAACTCATTAATCAAATCCATTAAATACAGAAATATAGACTTTGTAGAAAATGAAACAATAATTAAAAATTAAGAGAGAATATTTCTGAAAATGAAACAATTACAATAAGCAATTGTCAACAAGATGAATTTTTTGGCACTGTATAAACAAAAATTTCTTTTCTTGCAAAGTTCTTAATGCTACCTTTAATAATCTTTAGGGGTTTACAAGAAGTAAGGGTATCTGACATAATATAATGTGATAGTAAGATTGATGTTCAAAAGTGCATATTTGTATATCCATTTAATGTTATATTTAAAGAGAAATACTAAGTCTTTTTACATGTTTCCTGATTAAATAAAATTATTTTCATAATTAATAATTTCAACCGAAAACAAAACTTCAGACGCTAAAATTTAAAATCAAATACCTGATTGACTTCTTTTTCAAGACACAGAGCAGAACGCATGGCATCTTCTGCTGTTCCCCATTCATCTTGGTCAGGGGCACTGATTGTACTGAGTAATATACGACCGCCACGCTTATTAAGGTATTGCATTAGTTTCATAGCATGTTCTCTTTCCTCGTTTGATGCATTTTTAAAGTATTTGTATAATCCAGGTAATGCAACATCATCACGGTCAAAATAATATGCCTAAACAAAGTAATTAGTATTTTAGAATCAATCTTTTGAAATGTTTGTTTGTTTTTCAGTGGTTTTAACTTTTAAGTACATTAACATAATGTTTAAAATGAAATTCTATTCCTTTGTACAGAAGAATATTTTAAGTTACATGCCACAGATAATTTTGTTTAATATATCTCACATTAATATTTGTAACTATAGTATTAATGTAAAACATTATAGTCCTAATACAAAACAAGGCTCTTCTTTGACCATGCAATTGCAAATCACTGATAGAGTAAATTCTGCTAAAAATATTTGTTCCAAGTTTATAAAGAATAAATTTGTGGACTGGCCCCATTGATTTTATTTTTATTTTAACAATCAAAAACTGCCACCAAACTTTTAAATTTACTTTATTTTACTCACATATCAGTTCCATCTTTCTGGACATAGATATAGTTTTGTCTAGTGACCACCTCAGCGCCCAAGACTTGTGACAGAACAGGATAATTTCATAAGAAAATCATATTTTTGTGAAATGAAATTAAACAAAAATGAGATATTTACTCCTTTAGCAAGGAAATGTAAGTTGCCATGGCAATAAAAGAAATCAAGAGATAGCGAGAGGTTTAGCGACGTACAGGCCGAAAGGTTGCTTTGTTACCAGTTCACTGCTTAAGAACCTTGCATTCTTCGGATACTTTAAGACCGATGTAGTTCCTAGAAGAATAAGAATTGGGAACAATAAATGTTAATCTGTTAAAAGCGTAGAACTGAGTTATTTATGATTATAACGTCAGGAGCGCGACATGGCGACCGTGACAGGACTTGCATTTGTGTGGTGTCAAGTTAGAATGCTGTATTTATATATGTTTTCATTAAGACAATACATGTTTTTTTTAGTTCATTTCATTATGTTGTTAGTATTAAGAAGAGTTTTGTAAAAAATTCTAATAGGAACAGAGGAAAGAGTATCGCTGGATGCAAGGTTATTCTTATAAGTTTACCATGTCTTTTAAGCAAAGACATGGTGAACTTGAGGAGGCATGTGACACAACAGAATAATTTCATAAGAAAATCATATTTTTGTGAAATGAAATTAAACAAAAATGAGATATTTACTCCTTTAGCAAGGAAATGTAAGTTGCCATGGCAATAAGAAAAATCAAGAGATAGCGAGAGGTTTAGCGACGTACAGGCCGAAAGGTTGCTTTGTTACAAGTTCACTGCTTAATTATGATTATAACGTCAGGAGCGCGACAGACTCCATAAAACCAGCCAACCTCCAGCTGCCCGCATTGAATACCAAAACTACCATATTGTATATTTTTCTGAGGCATAGAAATATATTCTGGCAATCACTCCCTGACACAATATTCCAAAATTACCTTAAAGCATTAATCTCTCACTAATATCTTCTCGAGTTGGCACTCAACAACTTTCTATGCTATATTGTAGACAATACAGCCCAAAGAACAATCATAAACTAGCAAAAATCAACAAAATCCATTTCTTGATACATAGATTTTCCTTTACCTAGTAACTGCATGTTACAATGAGCAAATGATTTCTTTAACCCTTCCTGGAAATGATATTTATCTTTCCATTGAATATCTGTGTCCATTCCACAAGAAGTTTCAGTATATACTTTCCCACAAATATCTTTTTTTCTTGTGCATTAAGACAATGGAATGGCTACATTGCTACAAATTGCATTGGTAATATTTGAAGTGTACAATCTGATGAGAGCTTCACTAGCATAATATACCTACCTGAAGGACTTCCTATAATATTTACAAATGATCTTGCAACAGTAGTACTATTTCCTATATAATCTACACAGTAAAGACATAAACAATAATAAGAAGTGGACTTCGACAAATAGAATTCACCCAGAACTATAACAAATTTGTTGCCGCACATTGCACTGCATGTAATACCAATAACTACAATTTCTGCTTTACTGTTTGTGGTACGAAAATCCAGCCCACCGACAGTATGTAAGGGAAAAACATTTACTGGGTTAGATAAACAGTTAATCAACTTAACTCCAACTGTGTTGCTTATGTGCCATTGGATTTTCGATTGTTCTCAAGTTCTTTTGGCTGCCACCTCACTTGACTAAACCCCAAATTAGGAGAGGTAAGGTTAAAATTGTAATAAAAGTCACTGCAGCTTAGTTCAAATTCAATGTTTTCACTATATTCTCAATAAAATTTACCCAAGTCTGAACAATCGATAGGCTATTGGAAAATCTTCACCAAGTTAGTAGACTACAACTTATGAACAGTAACCAAACCAGACCAAACCCCATTGTAAAAATTTAAAAGTCACATTGAAATTAACTTGAAACGTTCTACTGTACTACAAAATTCTAAGATGTCTGCCGCCGCACATGTCTCACCACTCCACACTTCCTGCTTTCAAGTGCACAGCACTACAAAACCGACAACCTCTCCTCTCCAGGATAACCCAGCAAAAGACGACCGGTAGTGCCCATTGACCGTATATAAAGACTCACTGTTTTCTAGACAAATCACTCCATGTTCAAAGGTCAACTGGTGTCAAAACTATGTATTCATGAGCTTATCATACAAAACAGATCTTTATTTTTAGCTACCACTATTCCTATCATTCTGAAATTTTACCAGTAGCTAGGATTTTAGGTAAATGTAAATTTTGATCCTTATGAAAATTTCTGTATCTTCAACCGTTTAGCTGTAAAAAAATCATTTTCTGTGATTCCAAAACTTGATCATAACTTCTACAATTTTACAGTTACAAAGCTCAAACAACATTTATTTAACTTCTAATTGAGTTCTCTTTACTTTGATACTAAGCAATCCATGTTTATTCTTCTACAGAAAAATCTGAATAATGGCACACAATTCTGATGACTTTGAAACTTGTTTTAAATGATTATACATGTTCTCAAATGCTTAATGTCTGATTTGGAGTCGCTACCTGTTTTCTCTGATTTATTATTAATTGTTTTAAATGTACACTGTAACCAGGAAGTTTAGCGTTTTCAAACATATTTAAAGAAATCTCTACTTTGTTTCATCCCGATCAAAATACTACATGTTTCTTTACAAGGCTTACTGAAACTTGTTTCAAATAAATTATAGTATATCTGAATATGTTTTCCTTCCTTGAATTTAAGCGTATTTCTAGAATAATTAATTTTTCTTTCTGCCATGTGTCTGACTTTACTATATAATGTTTTTTTTAAAAAAACAACCTTTAAACTGTACTGAGCTTTCCAAAGCTTTAGTATGTTACATACGCAAAAAGTTTCTTCTTACTATAAGCTGACTTCCTGTATCTTTCCAAAATATGACTTCTTGAATTTTAAAGTGTGTAATTACATTTTAAATTTTCCATACTGGCTTTTAGCTTTTAAAGCACTCAAACTTTTTAGTATGCTTTCCTTGCTACAAGGTTTATTATCTTTTGACTCTCTATTATCCTGAATATCATTCAAAGTGAAGAAAATATTAACTTTAGTGAAATAATATTGAAACCAATTATTGCATATGCAGGTGTTGTGTTGTGCTCTTCTACAGCTGTTTAGTTTGATTTAGAATTTACTACTTAACCTTGCCTGAATTAACTACATAGCTTGATTTATTTCCTAAATTACTTCCAAAAATGACCCTAAGGCTGTGTTATGTTCCCTGAGCCCGTTATACTGCAAACAAATTTCATTATGTAAATTTATGAAATTCTAGGTTAGCTTACAAGTAGTTCTTTTAAAACAACATAGCAATCAGAATTATACTATTAACACATACATGTTCTTTTGATTTCAACCTCAGACAATCCACATTTCCAGCCTTTTCCATCACTGAGGAAAGTTTCTCCATAATGGTACAAGACACCTGCAAAACCTTCCATGCAATAAACCAGCTAACCTGCAACTACTGTCCAGCCTGCTACATCTGATCATCAATCAAACGTTCATTAGAATGAAAGCCAACAGACAAAGAATCATAACTACCCGACTCATGCCACCGCACATGATACCAATAATTTTAAATTCCCAAATACATTCACCCCAAACAGCAGCAGCAGTTCTGACTCAGCTACCAGTACAAGATGGGTACCAGATCACCACCTGGTCTAAAAATTAATTTAATTGCAATGGAGTGCAGGCTCCAGTGGCAATCTCCCCTTTTCTGTACTCTTTCACATTTGCCCTCTATAAATTTCAAGGAATGGTCTGACAAAAATTTTGTAATTAAATTCCCTTACTTCTCTCATACATCTCCTCATCACTACGTACAACAAGTGAAGGGGTTTGAAACATTTTCCTATTACCTTTCCAATATGTGCCATCCAGTTGAGTTTGTTATTAGATATTACATCAAGGTATTTACATTTCAAGTCTTCAACAAACAAATCTTTGGCCATGTTATAATCATAATCTTTGAATTTATCTTCATTCCATGTTCACCTGCTGAGCTAGATAACCTATTCAGATTACCCTGCAGCTGTTAATAGTCTTTGAACATTTTGATCTTACTAAATAACGGTACCTGGCTGACCGATCTTCATTCAGCATCCTTGTGATTTCTGTCCAATATGCAAGATTTTGAGTAAAGTTTGACTAAAGTAAAACATATTTCTTGAAGGCTTCCTGGGAATTTTGAGGTGCACAGTTCCTTGTTCTAACCAAAGAGAAGCTTATCTGACATCAGTAGGCTTATTGGTACCTGAAACTTCTACGAGATGAGGTTAGAGCCGTTTTAGAGATACCAAATACAAGAATTGCTTTTAATTGTAAAATTGTGTTACAAACTTGAAAAAAAAACATTATCTACATATGCAATTTCATCCAAACCACGAGCTATTTCTGATATTGTTTGGTTTACCACTTCATAAATTGCTTCTAGAGAAAAATGTTATTATTATGCTAATCAGGGATTAATTAATGGTGCAAGATTTGTGGTAATTCAGTTAGGTGAGTACATCATCAGTGCTAAATTCATTCACTCTGATAAAATTATGCTCATAAATCACATTAACCTCACATCTTCTGATTGACCCTGCCTTTCCAGATGATAATAATATTTTTTTCGAATAAATTTTGTAAGGTAAACAAGATTGAAAACAGGACATCTGACAAAGCCAATATTTTTAAATATCTGCTTTTTAAATATGTTACAATGAAACATGTAGTATTAAATGATAACTTTTTACAGTCAAAGTGATATTTACCTGTATTACTACTCTTCAAAATAAAATACTTTACATTTCTAAATACTCGTTTTTACTTATTTCCACATTATTATATTACCATTCAGTGACTGATCACAATACTATGTGAAATATTCACATGGGTCAGCTAGTATACATGAATTATTGATTTAAAGAAATGAGAGTTCCTTGCTTGAGCCAAAGAGAAATGTAACTAACACCTATAGGCTTACTGGTATCTGAAACATCTATGAGATGGTGTTATTTATAAAAAATTGAAAAGCAAAATGTTATCTAAATAGGAAATTTCATCAAAATCATTAGAGCCATTTCTGGGATTCCAAATATATATAAGAATATTGGAAAACCATTGGTAAATATCCCGCCCACAGATTCACAAACAAGAACATCATGAGACTTATTGAAATATGCAAACACAGCAACTTAAAAATCATGTCAACTTCTTTGAGGAAAGATCCACGAAAACAAAAGACCTGTAGATCCCCCATACCAGAACTTGGTGAATATCAGATTGATCACATTGTCATTTCTTATCCTCTACAAAAAGAAGTCTATGATGTTCAAGTCCGCAGAGAGGCAAATATAGACACAGACCACTATTTAACAAGAATTAAAATGAAATTCACTCCAAAGAAAATACATCAGAAAGAAACACACCTACAGAAATTTGACACAAGGAGGATCAGGGAAAATAATCACAGAGAAGAATGGGAGAAAGAACAAGCAGATACCTGGGAAAAATTCCACACCAAAATTACACAAAAGGCCAAAATACTAATAACATTGAAAAAGAATATGAGACATCCTTGGTGGGATTCAGAATGTGAGTAAGCACTATCAGGATGCAAAGAAGCTTTTCGTAAATACAACAGTAAAAAATCAGTGGAAAACTTGCAGCACTTTCAAGAAATCCGGAAACAAGTGACGAAAATCATCAGACAAACCAAGAGAAAGTACCTGAAAGAGCAACTGGATTCCATCAAAGAAAATTTCTGCAACTATAATACCCGAGACTTTTATAGAACTTTGGTAGGAACAATCCGAGGATATACTCCTCAAAACTCATGCTTCAGGAAATCGGATGGAAAGCTCACACTAACTAATCAGGAAAATTGTTGAGAATTGTCAAAATACTTTTTTGAACTGCTCAACTGCCCTGAACCGCCATCAAGATTGTCGAAGGAAAACCCCACCTATAACTATCCAGAATCGCCACCACCATCACAAGAGGAAATCTACAGACATAGTCTCAAACTTAAAAACAACAAAGCACCTGGAGAGTATGGTTTCAATGCGGAACTATTGAAAAATCTTGGACCAATTCACTTAAAGAACTCACACAAATCATTACAGAGATCTGGCAGACAGAAAAATTACCTGAAGACTGGATAAGTACCCTCACACTACACAAGAAGGGAGATAAAACAGATGTCAACAACTATCGAAAGCTCTCCCTTCTTCAAGTGCATACAAAATTCTTTCAGCAAGAGCAACTCTACCACAAAATTGGTGAGTACCAAGCTGGCTTCTGCACTGGTTGGAGTTGCATAGAACAAATATTCAATTTAAAAACTACACTAAAATATAAATCACTCAGGAACAGCCCAGACATTTCCTCCTTTGTAGATTTAAAAAAGGCATATGATTCAATCAACTGGCAATCTCTCTTCAACATCCTTGAAGAGCAAGGGCTTGATCCAAAAACCCTAAACCTCATTAAACTAACACTCACCGGCACAACCTCCAAAGTGAAATTCATGGGAGAGATATCTGAACAATTTCAGATCAATACCGGCGTTCAAAAGGATGATGGTCTGTACCCGATACTCTTCAGCCTTGTTCTGGATAAAATCATCTGAGAATGGGAGAAAGAACTTAAACAGCAGAACTATTGGAAACCTATACAACTCAGACGACGCAAGAATTGTATTAAAATTTTCCTGACTAGCCTTCACAGATGATTTATCCATATTAGCAGATGACGAGACAACAGCAACTAAACAGATAGAAACTCTCAAAGAATGCTGAAAGAGTAGGCTTACAAATATCCTTCCATAAAACCAAGTTCATCTGCTCAAAACTCCACGCTCCAAATCTGATCACAAAATGTGGACAAATTGAGAGAGTATCCGGGAGAAATCATCGAACCCATAGGAGGAGAGAAAATAGCACAGAAAGTTCGCATACAGAAACTTAGCAGAGCCTACAGTAGAACCTACAACATATATAATAAAAAAAATGTTTGTTCATATATATACAAAAGTCAACATTACAACACGGTTATCGAATCTGAAGCCCTGTATGCCAGCGAAACTTTAACACTACACAGTAAAGGTGATCTAGAAAGCATTTTGAAAGAAGAACGTAAAATTATAAGAAAAATCCTTGGCCCAGAATAAACAGATGATGGATATAGACTTAAATCTCGAAAAGCAACAGAAACACTATCAAACCTCACGGCAGGCATCAGGAAACGAAGATTAAGATTTTATGGAAATATCCACAGACTTCCAGCAAGAAGACTCATTCATAAAAATTGTGACTTACATAGTACAGCTAAAAACTATGCCCTGGGTCCAGCAGATCAAAAAAAGACCTGGAAAAAGCCCACATAAACTCATCAGAAATCATAAACAGAGAAACATAGAGAAAAAATTAACAAATGGGAAGTACCGCCAGAGAATGAAGTCATTAAGAGACCGGGGACAAGTCGACTGAAGAAAGGAAAAGAATCCATGGAGAAAAAATTAATTAACAAATGGGAAGTACCACCAGAGAATAAAGCAATTAAGAGACCAGGGACAAAGTGTAGGTTCGAATCCCCGTCCGGGCATCCAGATTTGGGTTTTCCATGGTTTCCCCAAATCACTCCAGGCGAATGCCGGGATGCTTCCTTCAAAAGGCCATGGCCGAATTCCTTCCCATTCCTTGCCCCCATCCTTTCCCGTCTCTAAAGACCACGTTGTTAAAAAGGGACGTTAAACTGTTTAAAAAAAAAGACAAAGTGTACTGAAGAAAGGAAAAGAATCCACGGAGAAAGAATGAAAGCTGTATGGAAACTTAGAAAACTGAATTGTTAAGGGTTTGCATGATCCGACAGGGTCCAATTGCAGATAATAATATATATATATATATATATACACACATATATATATATATATTAAAGATATAAGATTATGAAATAATCTTCTCATCCACTATAGTAGTTTTTACTTTATTTAGCACCATTTTGTGGCTCCCTCTGTCAAAAGCTGTTGAAAGATCTAGTGCTACACAATCAATTCAGCCTCTCTTGTCCAATTCATACAAAATATCTTGCACATATTTACATTCCTCAATGACACCTCTGATGTGATTGGTGATTGCATACCAAATCTTCCATTACTTTATCTATCAATGATGACAAAGTGAATGACTTGTAATTTTCTACCCTATTTGTCACACCTCTTTTATGGACCAGAACTTCACCCTTCTCCAGTCCTCCTGTAAGCAGCATGTATCTAGACTCAATTAAAATAACATTTCAAGTTAAGGTACAACATCACATCATGCTATCTTTAATACGACTATAGTAATATTAGCTTTACCAGCCCCTTTATGCTGTTTTGCTTGCTTAGATCCTTCAGGATATACTCAGGATGAATGTCAAATTTTTTAGTCTGCTCATTTCTAATTGTGTGGATAAGCTCATTCCTCTATTAATACCATCCCATTCCTGAATCATAGTACCTAATAGTCTCACTACACCAGTTACTCTCTACCTTTTTTAAATCTTCAGTAACTTCTTTTCCATACTCATCTTTAACTATCTCTACACCCACCCTACAATCAGTTTTCTAACATACCCATACCCATTTATAGACTCATATGCCTCTGCACCAATAATAAACTTCATAAATCCTATTTAGCCACCTGTTTTGGTATTATTAATCCCTTGTTTAGTTGTTTCGATTATTTATTACTGGTTTAATGCCTCTTAAGTGTTTTATGTTCTCTTCTCGCCAACCTCATTAACTGCCTCACCTCCATATTATAGCATGTAGGTTCCGTTTTCCCCTTTATTTTCTGTTTTGGAATAAATATTTCTTCACCCTCGTTTTCATCTCCTTGAACTCTTTCTACTTCGACTCCACTATACTTGTGTCATCCTTCCATTTGTTGAAACTTTTCTTGAAATATCTCTTCAATTCTGAAATCTGTTCCTTTTTATAATTGTAACTATTTTCCCTTCAATTTTGGCCACTGATCTATTGAAACCTTTAATATACATCAGAACTGTTTCATTATTACTTATTCCTTCAGTTACCTGGCATCCCACAAGGTTATCGTTAGACTACATAAAGATATCCAACATGTTTCATCCCCCTGTGTTCTGCTCAAAAACTTGTGTTAAGCCTTCTACCCCTATTAAAGTATTTGCAAACCTCTGTTCCCTTGTGTTATTAATCTTATTTTCTACAAAGATGACACCCGGTAAATTTAAATCCCCACCAATTATGCCCATTCTACTCATGAGCATGAACTTAGTTTCTCCCCAAGAGACCCATCTTCATCATTCATTCTTCCACTGTGATAAGCAGCCGACACCCTGATTCTTTCTTTTTTACTACCCCAGAAATCTATCACACATAACTCATGGTCATGATTTATGAACACCAGTCAGCTGTAGTAGTTTGCCTTATCAGAATAAACATGCCTTCAGCAATTGCTCCTCTAATTCTGCAGTATACTCTATAACCATCAGGTAAAACCTAACTGTCTATTACTTCTTCTATTAACCAACACTCAAGCCCTATAATTACTTATGTTACTGCATCTCTATTAAGTTCGTAAATTCTATCAATTTGTTCATTACACTTCTACAGATCAATAGCAACACTCCTGTCACTGGCTTTGGAAAATTTTCAGCACTAACCTTCACCTACCAGTTCCACCCTCATCAGTTATTGTTTCAACAGCTTCATCTATTTATTTATCATTTGCTATCTTTGCCATGGTGGATCTACAATCAGAATCCTTTTGATCATCTTTCTCCAGACACTCATCCTAATATAAAAAAGGCAGTCTTAGGCAGTCCTAACCCTATCATCACTGGAAGTGGGCTTCCTTACAGCTTTAGCTAAATATTCAGAAAGCAGCCACTTCTAATTAGGTGTATATCATGCCTAGTTAAACACCACCTACGGGTAGAGTCCACAGGCACAAGGCCCAAGACAGAAATAATGCCTCTCCCAAGTGGTACTTCCATTTCCATTTTACCCGCATCACAGTGTGGTTCAACTGTAGCTGATCATTGTGACCAGATCCTGCACGAGTTCAACCCTGGTAAGGTGCACCACCTTCACAAGTTTCCTGAGTTCAGTTTCAAAACTGCAACCTTTACTTCTATAAGTACCATTTCCTGCACCTCCCACTATCACTTTTCTATTATCCTTAGTGAAACTACTACAAAGTGAATGTATATTCTCAATTACCTGACCTAATATTGTACTAGGATTGAAAAAGTGATCTGGTAGCCTATGTCTAGCTTACCTTCCAGAAGAGGACCTCCATTTCTCCTATGGCTGCTACCTAACAGCAGAACTCTTTCCTTCCTATATTTTCCTTGCACATTGCTATTTCCAAAATCTATTATGTAGCATAATACCCAGCAAATTCCTTCTATTCCAACACTATCCCTATTCCCACAATCTACTTCCAAAACCAATGCTCACTATGGGTGATTTTTAAACTAGTGTGTTACATTTTTGATCATTTATTTCAAATTTTCTTATGTATTTTATGTGCTTTATGTTCACAGAAAAGACTCTACTGTACAACTTTTATGTTGACTCCTTCTACCTGCCCATGATTTTTTCAGGATGAAGTTCCCAATTTTGCAACACTTGGATTTATGCTCTTCAACCCTCTACCCCCTCCACACTCCTCTCCATTTTGATTTCCCTCCCTCCCCTCAACTCCATGGCTCCAGCCAATGGCCTATGAGCAATCAGTTGACTTCATATCTCCATCATGTGTCTACTTCATTCTAACATTAATTAATGGTCATAAACCTGAAAATTTTAATACACAATGTGTGTAAATGTCTGTCCATGTTTTGGAACTGTCCTGCCTCCAGGTGTGGTAAGCACTGGTTGTTCTCCAAATGGTTTATTTGTCCCACTATTAAGTACCTATCAGTTGCCAACTAGTTTAATGGGGAAGCCTCAATCGATGTTAAGGTCAGTGGGATGCATGGGATCATGCTTTGCCATCTACAGAGTTACAAAGAAGTAGTAATATCAAGAAAAATTTTGCAGCTATTGTTTTAAAACAGTTGTTGAGATTATTAGAATTGTGGGAACTGAAATGGGCTGCCACTGCATGGTCTATGTTGCAAGTATATACTGCTTGTCTGTGGCCATCATCCTGATTGACAGTAGGTTGGTGGTTAGGTCTATATTAGAAGATGTGGAGTGAAAACAGCTTAGTTGGTAAATGAGGTGAGCAGTTATGGAGTTGTGCAAGTGGCATGTCCAATAATATGATAAGATTCCCTGTAGGAGGGTACGGAATAGGTAGTTGGATGCTTGCTTCAAGTTTTGCAGTGAGGTCTATCATATGGGAAAGATCCATTTTGAAGTCTAGGAGAGTCAGAAAATAATTGTGGACCTAGTTGTTCAGCTGGTCTGCTGAAATATGTGCAGTGCAAGGAGCAGTGGGTAGGATTTTAGAAAGAGGAATGTGTATTTTGTGGAAGGGACACAGAATGTCATACTCATGGCACAGGATCTGGTTAGTGGACAAGAGAGAAGTGAGTGATAAATATGGGACTGCGGTGAGATTTACAAGCGGCAGAACAACAATAGTTGAAATGGTAGGTGATAGCACAACATATTTGTTTTTGTTCAATGTCATGGGTTAGCAGCAGGAAATTAGGCCTTCTGTCAGATTTTGGGAATACATGAAAAGTGATTCATGATTGTAACAGGTACATCTGCCATAGATTGCAAGGAATCCTGTTACCACCTTACCTGCCTTCACAATACAGCTTCCTCACAACTCCAACAATCGCAATAATTGTTTTACAGTGAGAACTGTCAGAGTTTTTCCTGATACTACAGTGAAACTATGTAGATGGGAACCAGCCCACCGACATCCTGCATCCTTGAGCCCAAGCAGCTCCCTAATGGGAGTTAAGTAGTGAAATGGAATTACAAATTAGGCTGGGGAAATAAACCACCACTTATCTTGTATGTTGACTGTGTAATGTGAACACATGTAATGGACATGAACGCTACAGACAATGTAATTTTCAGACCTTCATCAAGTAGAACATTGCAGAAGGCAGGTGCTGCAGATCACTGCCTAACATAATGCTTGTTGAATAAGGAACACATGGTGGGGGTAAATTCAAACAGAGTACAGGGAGAGGGCATAGTGATTTTAAGTTAATACATGAGAACTGCAAAATATATTAATTATGGATAGGAAGAAATAAATAATACAAAATATTAAATATGTAAATTTAAATAAACAAACATAAACATTAAAAAAAATATGAATATAAATATACCCTCTGGTTACTGGTATCTCCAGTTAGGTAGTAGGGTAGAAAAAGAAGCAAAGAGAGAGAATGGAAAGCTAAAGCAATGACTAGGTATTATCTTAAATTGAGGTCAGGTAGTTGCCTAGCACCCAGTTTATACTGGTAGACACCTTCTGAATTCCGAGAAGCTGTAGCTGATCGGGGGACTGATAGCACAGACCATAAAGCAAGAAATAAAATAATTGGTATCATTGGTGATGGCATGAACAGTAACTAGGTGGTTTGAATTCTAGGCAAGTACTGTCTGTCATTGGCCATTCATTCCTATGGCTAGTGGTTTGGTGCTCAAACCTATCCAGGAAGTGTGTAGAGGTTGCAGCTTAACTGGTATTTTACATGGGAGGTTTCTCAGTTATCATGACCTATTATGGGAAAGCTTTCGCCAGTGATGGGCTTAGGGAAGGTTGTGGAAGTATGATGTATGTTGCACATCTTGCAGCAGGAGCTATAAGAAAGACCAATTTTTGTGGATTAGGAGTTGATTGAGTTTAGGTGGTCTGGTGAAACAAGTTCTAGGAGGGTCATGGAGGATTTTGGATAGAACTGATATCTTTTCTGGCCAGACTTTAAAGAAATCTACATACATACTCTGCAATTGTGGGCGGCTGTGGGTGCTAAGCACCAAACCTAATTCTGTGCATTCCAATCCTGAATATCTGGAGGAAAGCAGGAATACATAAAAGCATTGGTATGGCATCTTATTTCTCTAATCTTATCCCTCTGGTCATTGTGACCTAAATAGGTTGGCAGAAGAAGTATTCCATTGCACTTGTAAGTCAAAGAATTTCACACATTCTCCAATAAATTCAAACGAAAGTGACATCGTCTGTCTGTAAAATGATTCCAGCCCAACCTATGTATCAATTCTGTGAAGCTTTCATAAGGGCTGTAGCAAGCAGTCAGGAATCGATCGGCTCTACTCTGTACTTTCTCTAATGCATCAATCAATCCATTGTGGATCCCGAACTCCATGACAGAAATCCAAATGTGGCTGCACTACAGTTTTCTATGCTATTTCCTTAGTATGTGCATTACAATTCCTCAAAATACGGCGTATTAATCAGAATCTAGAATTAGCCCTACCCATGATTGAAGTTCAGTGCAAGTCCCATTTCATGTTGCTCTGAATTATTACACCCAGATACTTCAGGGAATCAACCATGTCAACAACTGAATTGTTTACTTTGTACTCGTGAACAAAAGGCTAATTTTTGTTACTTATTTGCATTGCCTTGCACTTCTTGCAGTTAAGTAACCTGCCATTATGGCACCATTCTTAACATATCTATCCTCTTATCTCATCTTACTTACCTAAATCAGTCCAATACATCATCCTTCTTGATTGTGCATGTATTTCCATTTGCTTTTTGAGTAACCATTAAATTTTACATGTATACCACAGGGGATCATTCCCTTCCCTGACTGTCAGTTTTGGTAAGTTTCCTGACAATACATATGAATCGATGCCACATTTCATCAATGGTGCCTTTTGCTACTATGAAGGTAAGGTAATTATCCCTCAAATACATTCTAAAACTTTCCTTTGGGGCCTTTTTGAATCTGAAAACAATCCTTTCATTTTTCTTTTTGCACACGGTTGTTAATTTTACTGTAGCAATTACAACTTTATGATCATTTATTCCCATGCGTGGTAGTAATATCCACGAATAGTTAAGGTCTACTTTTAATGATAACATCTAAAATGCTTGAAGATCTCTCGGGCATGCGGCCAGATCAATTGATTGTAGTTCAATGAATTTTCGACGACATAACATGCCATCATTTTCAGGTTGTGTCTACTGGCTGGCGTGAGGAGTGCAGTTCAGTACGGGACTGATGGGCCGGACCTACCAGGTCAGTATTTATACCCTTTGATCCACCCCTCCACTCTGCCAGGGTACTCCGATAACAGTGGTGGAGGTGGTATACTCCGACGTGTCAAGCAATGACCCTCAGTCTATATACCACCTCCATTGCATAATGTGCCTTGGCTCTGGTGTTTGCAGAGCTGCTTCAGTGCTGCGTTCCAAGTTTGGCTTAGTCAGAACCCATCATATTTGTTTATGAGGTTACTTAGTAGCTGGATCTCAATGGCTTCCTTGTATACCCAGTCCCAAAAGTGAGATGTGTTTCTCAGAACTTTGGTGTCCTCTTATTTAATATTATGCCATGTCTCTAGACAATGTTCAGCAATTGCTAATTTTGAGGGCTGCTGTAGCTCGGAGTGATGGCATACTTCTGACCAAGTACTGCTGGAAACTACCTTCTCAAGGAAACACAGGTTTCCTATTTATAGTCTTGGCTAATCTTAAAATGACATGTTCTAGAACAGCGTTTCGCAATTAGTGGTACGCGTACCCCCAGGGGTACGCGCAGTAATCTCTTGGCTAAGGTAATTACTCCGATAGTTAAAAAAATAATTAGAAAAACAGTAATCGCCAAAAATATATATTAAGACAAACTGTGTGTGTGAATTATATTTCTGTAATGCTGTTGTGCGAAGCATTCGATTGGGATAAACGCAATTATTTATCATTTCAGCTATAATGGGGGTACGCGATAGTGAGCTCTTTCTTGATGTGGTACTCGAGAAAAACTAATTGGGAACCACTGTTCTAGAATAAAGGGGTATTCCCGAGGGGAAATACTATTACCTTCTGAATTACAAAAATACCTTCTTCTCATGGTACCATATTTTTACTCGGATTTTTCTAAAACTTTTCTATCTTTTAAATTATTTTAAAATTGTCTTGTAATTATCCTTGTTTAAGAGTTATTAATTCCTAAAAGTCACACATGGTAATGTCTTCAAGCTTCACTACTAAAATTTCATTTTTCTTCCTTTAAAACTCAAATTACCTTCAAATTGTTAATGATTATTATTGAATGAATTTTTCCCTCTCATTCAAGCCTACTTTTATCTTCCTAGCTATTTTATTTACAAAGATCAAATTCTTTACTTTACTAAAAACATATTTGGAAATTACTTATCTACTCCACTTTTATTCAGGATAGTTCTAGTTGTGCTGACAACAAACCCTGATATTGAAATTTGTAATAACTCTTTTCATTTATTGACAATTTAAATTTATTTATTTTTATTTTGTTTGTCCTGTGAGCATAGCGAAATACTACTTGAAATTGAACCTTAAAGAAAATTTTTAGCCTATATATGTTACCCCTCAAATTGATTGCAATTTTATGCTTTATTTGTGAACATGGAGACAATGAATAGGGTTAACATAAAATATTCGATTAAGCTTTTTCTGTTTTTGCTGGAAATGTTTAGAATTTGAGCTGAAAAGTATTTTATTATTGAGTAAATAGTTATAAAAGGTATTTTCTATATGAATTATATGTAATAAGCCTCCTAATAAACAGTTTAGGCAAGATGATGGATATACAACATGGTTATATTGTAAGGTGAAAATGCTTTATTATTTTGAAAATGAAAATTTTTCTGTATGAATTATATGTAATAGGCCACCTGCTAAAAAGTTTAGGAAAAATAATAGACTGTCACAGAAATGCTGTAATCTCTGGTTCAGTCCCTCAACAAAGCTCTGAACCAGAGATCCACAGTCTGGTTTATCAACAATAATGTTGGACCTTCCGACATCTA
Source organism: Vandiemenella viatica (assembly GCA_031002005.1). Classification (NCBI taxonomy): domain Eukaryota; kingdom Metazoa; phylum Arthropoda; class Insecta; order Orthoptera; family Morabidae; genus Vandiemenella; species Vandiemenella viatica. The sequence continues at coordinate 305,465,970 of CM061920.1, read as the reverse complement.
GAATCCCTTTCTGCAGTTGGGGTTGCCAACTCACAGGATGATGATTGCAAGATTGAATCAGTTCCAGACGATATGTCAAACTGGTCAGACAGTGGTACAAGCTTGCCTTCCTGGAATTCAGGCTTGTACGACTGCCCCTTCATGAGGCGTCGACATTCAGAAACCACATGCCAGGTCACTGCACCACAGTTTCTTAAAATTTCTGCCTGGACTGCAGGTGTGATGACTGGTAGAGGAGAATCTGCAAGAGGCTTAGCTTAACAGGGTTACCAATACCACATCTACTGTACTCACTTGTGGCAGCTTCCAGCTGTGTGACTATCATTAATAAAGTTGCAAGATGGGTGTTGTAACGATAGTGTTGCACCCCCAAATAGATGATGAGTGCATCATCTTTAGTAGAGTGGAACATCCCAAAAAGGCGAGATAGAGACAAAGATGCTGGTTAGCTAAGACAATCACATGAGAAAAAGAAGTGTGGTGATTGACTGTGAGAGACGCAGGAACAAATACGGCTATAATACTAGTGGAGATAGTTGGTAGGAAGAGTCTTGGAAGTGACCGGTCGTGCAAAGAATGTTCACAGTGTACCAATATTCAGTTATGTGCCACCCACGTTCTAGACTATACTGAATAGGAACGTTAAACTTGTGTGTTGAAGAAACTGTTGTTTTATGTGCAAACCTGCAATCTTGAGCATAATGGAAAGTCCGATAAAACAATGATCATGTATGGTGACGACATACTATGTATGGTGATAGAATAAACTGTGAAATAAATGCAGTTTCTGTGTTTGGCATACAAGTGTTATTAATTACCATAAGGTACAACCACTAATTAATTATCACAGTGTGCAGATCAGCCATCTCAGAAAACTGAGAAATGGATGAAAGAATGGACTTGCCAAGCATTCTGAATAGCAGCCTTTTCTCGTGAACTAACCTCAAGGTGCAAAGACAAAATTTGCAAATTGTTCACTACTAATCTCTCAGCTCAAATAAAATCAGACTATGACAGAACTTGAAATGAGCACTTCGTAGGACGTAGGTTTAAAATGCATTAGCTATTCACAGCAATAAATAAAATATCAGACAAAATGTACATATGTTCTACAGATAATTTTTAAGGTGATGATGGTTACTGTTCCCTGCTACTATTTAAACAACACATATTAAACAAAAGCTATCAACACACTTTAATTAAATTTACACTTGTCATAACGGTTTTTGAAGATCGACTGACTGTTGCTGCAGGTAAACAGTAAATATACAAAGATGAAACACAAGTTATCTATACACTTTAAAAATTAACACTGAAGGTGGCACTTATTGTAATGGTTGCCGATGATTGACTGGTGCATACAATGATTAGAATTTTCCATAAGTATCATAAGCCAACTTCTCCCCCACCCCTCCCTCCCATAATCCTTCCACACACTTCCCACATGGGTTATCTTTGACTTTATCTATTTGGTGAATATCGGTATGTATATATCCAATACCCTTGCCATACTTCCTCTTGTAACAATAATTAAATAGCAATGTCAAAGAAAGTGCCATTACGCGATTAAAATAAGGAAGGATAGGCAAAATTAGCTGTCATTTACCACAGATGAAGGCTGAAGCGTCAAACATGAAAATACAATGTTTCAGTTTAAAACCTTATTCATGAATATAGGATTGAGCCATTTGGCAAGAAGGTGTGTGCACACAGCATGGTCTACGACAAGACTAGCTACTCCACAGAGAGGAAATTGGGGGAATTTGAGTTGGTGGGAATAAACTATTTTGAAGTGAACTATCATTAATTCTCAAGGAAAGACTAATATATTAAAAATATATTATATTACAGGTGGTGGTGAATCATCAAAGTGCATATGTATGAATGTAAAAATGTGTTTGTATTAATGGAGCAGTGGAAAAAAAGAGAATACTACTAAATAAATTTAGAAGAATGTTGACAAAATTATTAATAAATAAACAATAAATGTTGGGTTATTGATAGGGTCTTATCAGAGATTTAGGCCAGAAGGATGTATGATATCCAGGATATTTTGGAACGTAACTTCCCATCTCCAAAATTCAGATGTGGCGGTGCTTTCTGGGAAAGCTCTGACAGCTCTCACTGTTTTTTTTTTTTTTTTTTTTTTAATAGAGGATATATTTATGACCTGGACTCACAGTGAAACCAACTCCTAGAATTCCTCAATTACATAAACAATAATCATTCCACCAATTTACTCCGACACACACAACATATTCCTCAAAGTGGACAAGAGCGTACCCTTTGTACACATCAAACTGGCTAATTTGCAGCAATATCCACAGTTAAAGTTCCCTCCCTGACAGCCTTAGTAGCCATTGAAAACGCATCTGTTTTCATGAAGAATCATTCTCCCAGTACTCCCAAAACTTATTTCAAACCATCAATTTCAGCTGCTACGCTATGAATCATGTACAAAAGCAAATCTCTCGTGCCATCAGTGACCCTCCACATAACTGTTCTCGCCCTGAACAAACAAAACCAACCATAGTGCTATTTTCAGTAGTGAGTTCTCTTCTGGTCTAAATTCCATCAATCAAGTCCTGTGATTCATTTGCTCTTTTCCATAGAGGTACACATTTTTTCCCAAAATTCTAACCATTAGGTCCCACAAATGTGGTTAGCATCACTCATTCTTAAGACCATCTTGGTCCACAAATACAATCCTTCAGATTCTCCAAAACCACTTCATGGATCTCATCCAAGCCACAGACCTCTCTGCAAAACCTGCAGCATGTCCGATTCCAATCCTTCCACAGGAAAACCTTCCTCATTATTAACATGCTACTTGTTCCACAACATATCTCATATACCAAGTAAAATGCACTAGATCATACATAGGCCTCATTATAAAACAACTATCTGACAGAATAAATGGCAGCAGATGAACAGTCCACTCCTGCAACCTACACCTTCCAGTAGCAGAACATGCCAATTTCTATTACTCTAATTATATCAATGACTGGTTTACAGTAAGAGCCATCAGCATTTTCACAGAAACCATCACTGCATCTGAACTTCGGAAAAGGGAACTTGCATACCAAAATATCCTGGATACCAAACATACTTATGACCTAAATTACTGATAAGCTACCAATAATAAATAATTTATTGTTTTTTATTAATAACTAGCCTCAAAGCATGTAAAAAATGATGGGTTGAATGGATTTTTGTGGCAAGTCATTCATTTGCAGATGCTTAATTGTTATAAAATAATACCCAATGCAATTTCTCATTCCTTAGGCTGTAGCAAAAAGTTTCAGTTATCATCCTAGTCCATGTTGCATTTCAGTCTAACAATAACTCTGCTAATACTGCTGCAGAAAATCAAAGCTTTTGTCACAGGCATATTAAAACATTCACTGTGTCACATGCTAGTGACATAAACTTAACCAAAATTCTTCACAAGTTTTTACATCTTTATTTTTCATGATTCAGAGCTATATTTTAATAATTGAATGGCTGACATAGTTACATACAGCAGAAATGTAGTGTCAATGAAAGCAAAGAATTCGGCCATGCCCTTTTGAAAGAATCATCCCGGCGTTTGCCTGGAGTGATTTGGGGAATCATGGAAAGAAAATCTTTATAAAGTCCCAGGTGTTTGTAAATCACATCATCATGGACAAACCACCAGACAAATTCATGCCATATTCATAAAAAAATGTTATTGCTGTGGCCCAAAGGTAAACATTTTGACTGTGAGAAAGCTATTGCCTCAGTGGTTTATCAGTGATGATGTGTTTTACTAATGCAAGGTGGATTTTATATATAAAATAAAAATCACAGAGCTTCCACGCAATCGAAATGACTACCACGAATGATATGTTTAACTCTGTGAGACAATGTGGGACTTCTTATATCATGGCCTATACCCACACAAATAAATCAATCTGTTCATATTCACGCCAGCCAGCACCATTTCTAATAACACAAGCAGAGAAGTCAATTGAACAATATTGAAGTGTGCCTGTGGGGCATATACAAATATAAAGTTTTCAGTTAGTAATAATTTCAAGAAAAGATATAAATAAATAACTCATTCAAATGTGATATATATTTGGAAGGAGAGGAGAAAATCCACGAAAATGGATAAAACAGGACTGGTCCTCAACTTTAACCTATCCAGAAAACATTTCTTTGATAGTTTATATGTGAATTAACAGCACAAATCTCATGCGACAAAGTTGCTGGCAGAGCCAGTTAATAATAAATTTTAACAACCAACCATATACTGCATGGTATTAATCGTGGACTAGGCCGCATTGATTGCAGTAAATACAGAACTACTTTAATGCAAACAATGTAATGTGGAACTCATAAAATTACTTATGGCCTCTGTTGTAAAGTCAAATGACAATTATCATTCTGACCCACTATCATTATTACCCAAAAATTAAAATATTTATCTTACATACCTATTGGTTTAGAGTTTATAAAAATAATCTACACTGCATAAATAAAAGTAAATAAAAAGCCACTAATAATATGTTAATTTAAATAAAATACACACTTTTCTCTCAGTATTCTGGCAACTTATTCTTCGTAGATGCTTAACTAAATAGAACTGTTTTTAAATAATCCTCATAACCTTTACTATGCAGTAATATCTATGGCCATTGTTAATCCACCATTGAAGGCTGGTTACACGATATCACAGACACAGTGACCAAAATTAGCATTTTATTAGTATAGATCTTAACAACATTCTTCTAAATTTATTTATTGTTTTTTTTTTTTTTTTTTTTCACTGCTTCCTTAATACAATTTACATTTTTACAATCATGTATATCTACATTGACATTTCATCAGCTATTGTGATATACACTGAAGAACAAAGGAACTGGTATAGACATGCATATGCAAACACAGAGATATGTAAACACTCAGAGTACAGCGCTGCGGTCGGCAACGCCTATATATGACAACAGGTGTCTGGCACAGGTGTTAGATCAATTACTGCTGCTACAATGGCAGGTTATCACGATTTAAGTGAGTTTGAACGTGGTGTTATAGTCAGCACATGAGAGATGGGACACAGCATCTCTGAGGCAGCAATGAAGTGCGAATTTTCCCATATGACCATTTCATGGTGCACCGTGAATATCAGGAATCTGGTAAAACCTCAAATCTCCGACATCGCTGTGTCTGGAAAAAGGACCTGCAAGAATGGAACCAATGACAACTACAGAGAATCATTCAACTTGACAGAAGTGCAACCCTTCTGCAAATTGTTACAGATTTCAATGATGGGCCATCAACAATTGTCAGTGTACAAACCATTCAACAAAACATCATCAATATGAGCTTTCGGAGTCAAAGGCCCGCTCATGTACTCTTGCTGAATGCATGACACAAAGCTTTACACCCCACCTGGGCCCTTCAATACCGACATTGGACTGTTGATGATTGGAAACATGTTGCCTGGTCTGACGAGTCTCGTTTCCAATTGTATCAAGCGGATGGACATGTACGGGTATGGAGACAACCTCAAGAATTCATGGTCCCTGCATGTCAGCAGGGGACTGTTCAAGCTGGTGGAGGCTCTGTAATGGTGTTGGGCGTGTGCAGTTGGAGTGACATGGGACCTCTGATTCGTCTAGATACAACTCTGACAGGTGATACGTACATAAGCATCCTGGCTGATCACCTGCATCCATTCATGTTCATTGTGCATTCTGACATACTTGGGCAATTCCAGCAGGACAATGTGACACCCCACATGCCCAGAATTGCTACAGAGTGGCTCCAGGAACACTCTTCTGAGTTTAAACACCTCTGTTGACCACCTAACTCCCCAGACATGAACATTATTGAGCATATCTCGGAGGCCTTGCAACCTGCCGTTCAAAAGAGATCTCCACCCCCTCATACTTTTACAGATTTATGGACAGCCCTGCAGGATGCATGGTGTCAATTCTCTCCAGCACTACTTCAGACATTAGTCAAGTCTATGCCACGTCGTATTGTGGCACTTCCACATGCTCGCAGGGGCCCTACACGATATAAGGCATGTATACCAATTTCTTTGGCACTTCAGTGTAATATTTTAGTTTTTCCTCCGAGAATTATTGATAGTTCATATCACAATACTTTACTCCAACCACCTCCACTTCCTCATGCTTGCTCTCCATGGAATAGCTAGTCCTGCAGTAGGCCATATGCTCTCAATCCTACGTACATAAATTAAGTTTTAAACCAAAATATTGTTAAGTGTGTAGGTGGTTTTTTTTTTTGTGTTTTCATCTGGCCTTCCTGCCTTTATCTGTGACATGAGATGGATTATTAACTATATACTTCCTTATTTTCTAACCATGATTATGATTTATACTTAAACAATGTAAAGTGCGCTTGCTTTATGTGATCATCATGACCTTTCTACCTTTATCAATTGTGAGGGATTGTTTGCTCTTAAACATAATTGAAGGTTGTGATATGAAGGTAATTTCTAAAATAATAATTGATTCATTATTTATAAATGAACTTTAAAGGCATTATTCTTGTAACTAATTCATATTAAAATGTTGATGATCAATAATTGGGCTTCATAATCAGAAAGTTCATTTATGTATGGCTTGTATGTTGAAGAGAATTTTAAAACATAAAAGCTATCTTTTGTTGAATAACTATTATTCATTAAAAGTAGGAATCGTTTGACTGAATGAGCTAACCAATAACTCCAGCATGACTTTCTACAGTAAAATATTTAGAAAATATTTATCGAAATTAATTGATTTTCTACTAATGCTAATAAAAGTTCAAGTTGCATTAAATAGCAAATTTCAGAGGATACTATTTATATAGTCACTATTACAAAATTTTCATTATTGAAATTTACCTTTGTAGTAAATGCTTCAAAATATTAAACCAAATAATACTTATTAATACTGATGTCATTAAACTATAACCATTTCCAATTTGAATGACAAATTCTCTTCTCTCCAAGCAGTTCGATAGTGATAAAAAGCTAAATTACAAACAGTTATATTTAAAATATCTATTCTTGTAGTTATAGTGTGTTCACACAAGTATTAAACAGCTGTTCCATTTACAGCATCCATTTAATTTATGTTAATCAGCAAATCATCCACTTTGTTCCTTAATATCATGATGTTTCGATGTAATACTTTTATTACTACACAATTTTTAATTATGGTGTTTGGGAACTGTTCACACCTTGAATTAGTTTCTATTATGACTTTCTGTCACCTGAGCCTAATGAAAAACAAGGAACTGCCCTATACCATTAACTGCAAAAGTCCTTCCACAAGAGCAGGTGGCACTAATCAAAGATCTGTTTAGGCAATCTAAAAAGATCTGCTTGCTATTACTATTCAGGTGTAGGCCATTTCTAGGAATGTAGTTGATGCAGGGGGATTGCTGCACAATGCATCAAGAAATTTCTGTAGTATGTTAGAAAACTGAGGGGAAGGGAAGCGAAGGGAAGGTATTGTAGATAAGAATGGAGAAGAAGATACTGAGGATTTGAAAATGGCAGAGATATTGAGAGACTGGTTTAATCAAGCCTGGGATGGGAGGGAATAAATTGGAGGAGTGCCTCCATATAAGAAGAAATTAAGAAACTACAAAATTTGAAATAGATGCTCAAGAGATTATAAAGGAACTAAGAAAGCTAAAAAAGTGCAAAAGTTCAAAATTACATGCTTATCAGTTTGACATTAGTGACAGGCAAAATTATGGAAAGAATAAAATGCAAACTGCCTCAAAAATATCTGTCAGGAAAGAAACTTGTTTGCAAATTAACAAGATGGCTTTAGGAAAGGATATTCAGGCCAGTTGATATTGAAGCACTAGATCTTTCTAAAGCACTTGACAGAATAAGCCATAAACTGGTTTTAAATAAGTTCATATAAACAACAAAGAATATGGAAAAATGACTCATCACTCACCAAAGCAGAAGGCTGCAGTGAGTGGAAAATATAAGTGACTAACAAAAAATATACAAGTTTAACACATGACAGTAATTCTAATGAATTATTATGTTAATGGTTTATAGTGATAATTTATATTGTTGGCACATGACATAGTGATAAACAATAAAATAAAATGGGAGAAGATTGGACGGATGCAGCATGACACTGCACAGAATATCTAACTGGGTAGGACAACATGGAATAAAGATAAATCCCAAGAAGAGTCAGCTTATTAGGTACACAAAAAATAATTAAAGGTTGTTTATGATTAGGGAGCATCCATAAACTACGTAGCTCCATTTTGGCTTCCTGTGAACCCCCCTCCCTCCCTACGTACCGCCCTTCCCCCACACGTGGCGTGTAACTTATTTCCCCAGTAATTCAAGAAGACATTTTGTAGGTACCGTTTTCTTTTGTCAGACTTTCATAAATTATATATGGAGATAATTAAATTATCTAAATAAATATTTATATACTGTTGTGTCGTCTGTGTCTTTTTTTTAAACTGTGGTAATTAATATAAATGGAAAGCTATGTGGCTTGGCTCAGACACCCCCCCCCCCAAAAAAAAACCAGACTGAGACACACATAGTTTATGGATGATCCCTTATACTGTGAGGACAGAATTGCTTGCTGAATGCTTAAAGTGTAAATATCTTGGCATAACATTTGATGATAAATTCAACTGGGAAGAACCCATTGGGCAGGTGGTAGGAAAAGTTTACAAAATCCTTCATTTACTGGAGAGGGAGATGAGAGGATGTACCAGAGAAGTGATAGAATTGGGTAAAAAAAATTGGTCAGGCAATTGCTAGCAGTTTGAGACCCACATTTCAGTTATCAAATACAGGAGTTAGAGGGTGTACAAAGGAGCGCAGCTATATTTGTTTGTGGAAATTATTACAGGCCCAGTCAGCATCTGATGATAAAAGAGCTCAATTGGGAGCCAAGAGGATGAAGAGAGTCCTCAGCATATGTTGGAGATGGGGCTTGGAAGGATATTGGTTGAAGAATTAGGTGTAGTGAAATGAAAGAAAAAGATGACCAAGGGTACAAGCTGGCACTTCATTTCATGCATGAGGGGGTGAGAAAATTTTCTTTTGTGGGTAAGGGTTTCAGGAATTGGAAAAAAAGTTACTAAAAGATGTCATGTACAATTTACCAAAGTGGTGAAGGAATTTAAAATTAAAATTTGTAAATGGGAAAAGTAAATTGGTGGAGATTTTTAACACTTGAAGCATATAAGATAATAATATAAATAATAAAAAAGAGGGAATGTCTTTATGCAATCTAGGGTGTAAAGAAGTGCTGAATGAATCAACAGTCTGCAGACTTATGGTAAAATTCAATTAAATGGATTCAATAGAGAATGTGAAAAGTTCTGGATGTTTTTGTTCTGGCCACACCATGTAAAACATTTGGCTGTTAGTCCAATGACATTGGTTCATCACTGATCCCAAAAATTGGGCATAGGATATTCTTCAGTACAATCTATTCTGTGGTATGATCACCATTACCACACTTACAAAATTCTGTTAACACAGAACATGAAAATGGTTGATCACAAGATGTGACATTTTGACGATTGGTTTCTGAGGAGAAGACAGGAGAATGATGGCCTTAGAGATAAAATCTTCTTTAGTGATGAGGCAAATTTCTATTTAAATGGATGAATGGATAAGCAAAAATGCCATATGGTACGAAAATCCTTGCAAGTTTCAAGAAGGGGAAATGCCTCCACAGTGAGTGATGGTTGGGTGTGCCTTTTGGGTGGGTGGCATCAATGGCCTTTATTTCTTTGAAGCTGTTGCAGGAGAACCTGTGACAGTTAATTGAAACCAATATGTGATGATAAAAAAATTTTCTCGCCTAATTTCAATGGAATGGACATTCAAGAGTTGTGGTTTCAGCATGACCTGCGCATAAATTGAGTTACTTCATAAGCAGTTTCCGGATTGTCTCGGCTCATGCAACTACCATGACTACCAAGGTCATGTAACTTAAGCCCTTATGATTGTTTTTCATTGGGGTTATCTGATGTCATTGGCGTATGTCAATATATCCCAAAATAACTGAGTTAAAGGCAGAAATTTGACACATTGTTGGTGACATGCAAGTGGAGTTTTATGAGGCAGTCATTGCCAATTTCAAGGACAGAGCATGTTGGTGCAGTAGAGGGGGGCATATGCTTAACATCATTTTCCATACATGAAATGGAAAGTTTTAGGGAACATATTTATGTATTTCGTTACTGTGTTTTTAAAAAGTAAAGTTCATAATTTGATATAGTAAAACTGGCACCCATTTTGCAACACCATTGACAAACGTTGTTCTGTTCAAATTTCAATAAATTTGTTTGTGATAATTTTGTAAATTTGTAAAAAGCTGTTGAAGATATGTAAACGAAGTAAAAATATGAGAAAAAATTTCAGAGTGATCATTGTTTTTATTAATGATTGTGTCCATCGATATTCAATTTTAGAAGGAGTACATTCAGAAGTATGCCAATGGGAAACTTTACTTGCCAGATGAATTCTAACAGCAGTACACCACTGAAATTTTGGAAATTTGTAATATACCTTGAATGTTATCAACTTGGAACTGTGCGGTTTTGTTACAAAATATATGTCACAATTAAATTAAGTCAGAATTTCATGTTAACCGAATGACTTATTTTCAGCCATTGAATTTGAAATCTCAGTGAATCTCAAGATGTTTTATTTACATTTTGATCATTGCACCACCAAACTGGTTTTGATTGTATCATAGATCCAAAGACTTTTTATGTGACATCATACGTTCTCTTCAAACGATTAATTTGGAATGCAGCAAAACTTTGGCCATTGCATAGTTCTTTGAAAGGTTGCATGTTGGAGTTTCATTAATTTGCATATTAAATAGAAAATTGAATGCTGAATGAGATGTTTGACCACCTTCTAACAATGTAGCTGCAATTCCTGATGAAGCAAGTCAAAATCAACGAGTTTCATCTCGAAGTTTTTCCAGTTCCACCATGAGCATCCAAGAAGAAAATCCCTCTAGGTTCATCGTTCACAACTTTAATGAGCATATTATTGTTGATGATTCAACAGTGGAACATTCATTCAAACTGCTTCTCTCAGTATATCAAAATCATATTGTCTTTCGCATTTCAACTCTTGATTAAATTGAACCGTGGATCAGATGACTGGACGTTGCTGTGCATAATTGAGGCAATACCTTGTTCGATATCATCAAACACATGTCCTCAATTAATATCAGTGGAATTGAAATAAAATAACTACATCTGTTTGACGGACTGCAAAACAACACAAAAATAAACGCAATTCTATTATAATTTTCACTGGTATGTGTTTTTCAGATTTTTCTTTAGATCTTCCAGTTGTTTTTAATAGAAAACATTTAATGGAGCCATTTACATCCTGGAGGCATAAGAAACAAAACATAAAAAGAATTATCTCCCACAGAACCAACGCACACCAGAGCCTATCTTTATAGATTGTGACTTCAAATTTTGCTTATTTTTATTTTTAGTTTTAACTTAAAATTTCTGAATAATTTTTTTCAGTTGTTTGCACATGTGTCCATTACTTGGTGGGCTTTTGGGACCATTAACTGAGGTATACTGCCCTTCTGCGATGGGTCCTTGTGTACAGTTTTGCTTTATACTTGTTATTCATCATCATATTCCAGCCTGTGCTCTTCTACCCCCACCCTCACTTCCTGCCATGTTGTTTTTCCCCCACCATGAGCCACCGACATTGTGGCTCACACAGTTGGCTGCCAGCTGCTTGCGTGCAGCCATCTCACTTCTACTGAGGAAGATCGTTGCTCGAAAATTCTATTCTTTGTGTGTTCGTGTTTTTTTCGTGTACCAATGCCGCAGGAATCCCCTTCTTTGGTAAGCGGTGGTTTTTTATCCTATCCTAATGTTTAATATATCCGCTTTTAGTGCATTTGTTTCCTAGCAATCTATATATATAAATGATAGCGAAATGAACCACCACTTACCTTAGATGATGGTTTCACACATGAAAAAAAAAACAGCAGGAAAAACAATGAATATTTCGGAACTTGACCCTTCGTCAACAGGAGAACATCATGGAGGGAGGGTGGTGCAGGATATGGTATCATAGAATGACCGTTAGTCAGGCACATGGTGGGAGCAAATTCAAACAGAGGACAGGGAGAGGAGGACAGTAAATTGGATCTAGTACACGAGCAATGCATAATGTTGCAAAAAGTGCAGAATAATACATCGAAATGTTCATAACATAAATTTGAGAAAGTAAAAATAAATAAGAAAACAGAATAATAAAAAAATAAATAAATATAAAAGTAATAATAAGAAAAAAGAGAATCTATGCAGATAATAATTTGAGATGATACCTAGTTAGCACTTTTCCTTCCCTCTATCTGCTCCTTGCCTCCATGCCCACTGACTATATTGAACCACCACATACCAGAGGTGATGTTTATATACATAGATTCTCTCTTTTCTTATTATTACTTTAATATTTGTTAATTTTTTTGATTATTCTGTTTCCTTATTTACTTTTACTTTATCAAATTTATGTTATGAACATTTTAATGTATTATTCTGCACTTTTTGCAACATTTTGCATTGTTTGTGTACTAGATCCAATTCACTGTCCCCTTCTCCCTGTCCTCTATTTCAATTTACCATTACCATGTTCCTGACTAACGGTCATTCTGTGAGACCATACCCTGTACCACCATCCCTCCGTGATGTTCTCCTGTTGACGAAGGGCCAAGTCCCGAAATATTCATTGTTTTTCCTGTTCTTGTGTTTTTTTGAGTTCACCCCATGAAACCATCACCTAAGGTAAGTGGTGGTTCATTTCGCTATACTTTTTTTGTAAATCCATTCGCTACTTAGCTCCTATTACTTCCCAGCTACTATATATATATATTTCTACATTTATTTACCCCTATAACTAATCAAAATAAAATTGTAATTTTTTATGTAGGCACCACAGAGATTATCTTATTCCACTTTTATCCCTGTTCAACCTTATCCCCCCATCTCCAGCACTTCCACCACCACTTCACATGTTACACCTTTGCTCTCCTGTATTCATCTGTGGTAAGTGCTTGGTTCTTTTTCCCTATCCTATCAAATGTAGCCAAAGAAATTTATAGTTGTATCATGAAGTTTTTTCCATTTAAGCATTATGTTTATGAAAAATATATATTGTATCCACTTTTTAGCACCTTTGTTTTCAAACAATACTATATATCTATATATTAAACAATGAAATTAAAGGCGCTAAGTAGTGAAAAGGAATAACAAATTAGGATAGGGAAATGAACCACCACTTACCTTTAGATGATGGATGTGGTGCATGAAGAGACAGAAAAGACAAAAACACATGTGATAAAGTAAGTTTCGGGTCTAGCCATTTCTCAACAGGAGAACATTATGGGAGTTGGGTGTTGTGGGAGACCATCTCACAGAAAGACTGTGAATGACACAGAAAATGGTGGGGGAAATTCAAACTGAGTACAGGTAGAGGGACAGTGATTCAGAGCTAATACTCGAGCATAGATAAATGTCAAAAGCAACCGGTGGGTAGGAAGAGCAAAATAATATAATAAAATCTAAATATAAACAAGAAGAAGATATTAAATTTTTTTGAAAACTAAATTAAAGATTATATGAAGTCAAATATCATCTCAGGTTAGTTGTGGTTCAATTTAGGTAGTGAGGATGGAGGCAAAGATAGGATAAGAGGAAAAAAATGTAAACATAAATAAAAATAATGACTGGATATTATCTTAAATTGAGACCAGGTGGTTGCCTTGTGCCTAGTTTGTACTGACAGGCACTTTCCCGCCTTCTGCGTTCAGAGGAGCTGCTGCTATTAGGAAGGAGTCTCATAGCACGGACTGTGTTACATGAGTTGAAATTATTCGTGTCTTGAGAGATGGCATGGACAGCAACTGGGTGCCTAGGGTTCCGTGTGAATAGCATTTGTCGATGGACATTTATTGTTGTGGAAAGCAGATTTGTGGCCAGACCTTTATATGAAGCCAGACAGTGGCTGCATGTTTACTGGTATATTACATAGGAGGTTTCGCAGGTGGCGAGTCATATGATCGGAAAGCTTTCCCCAGTGACAGGGTTGGTAAAAGTGGTGATGGGATGATGTATGTTGCACATCTTGTAGCAGAATCTCTTGCATGAGAAAGAGCCTTAGCGCCAACTGTTGAGATGAGGAAGACTTATGTTTGTGGACTAGGAGTTCGCTAAGGTCCGGAAGTCCGCTGAAAAAAGTTCTGGGAGGGGCCCTCCCATAACTTAAGATAATATCGATTCATTATTTTTAATTATGTTTACCTTTATTTCCACTTATCCTATCTTTGCCTCCATCTCCACTACCTAAATTAAACTACCACTAACCTGAGGTGTGGTCTGACTTCATAGAGTCGTTAATTTAGTTTTTAAAATTTTTAATATCTTTTTCTTATGTATGTTTTTTTTTAAAAAACTTATATTTAGACTTTATTATATTATTTTGCTCTTCCTGCCCACCAGTTTTTAAAATTTATATTTAGATTTTATTATATTATTTTGCTCTTCCTGCTTACTAGTTGGTTTTGACATTTATCTATGCCCAGGTATTAGCACTGAATCACTGTGCCTCTACCTGTCCTCAGTTTGAATTTACCCCCACCAGTTTCCTGGCCAACAGTCTCCCACAACACCCACATGGGCATGAACAAACAGAAAAGACAAAAACAAACAGGATAAAGAAATTTTCGGGTTGAGCCTTTTATCAATGGGAGGACATTTGGGGGGTGGGTGTTTTGGGAGACTGTGTCACAGAAAGAATGTTGGCCATGAAAATATATATATTTCTTCTCTACCATTAGGTAGTTGGATACATTTTATTTGGAAGTATAAAATGGAGTAGCTTCCTCTAGTCTTCCCCATTGATGGAAGTGTATTTATATGATTATTGGTTCTTAATAGCCATATTCACAGGTGGGTGTAGAATGGTGGGGATTTAAATTTATGAGGTGTAGATCATGCATACAATTAGATTAATAACACAAGGGAACAGAGCTATGATCCTTATGGCTTTATGCCTTGTCAACATCATTAGAGGTGATAAACGACTGGGTGTAAGAAATGGGAAGACATTTTCCATGAACTTTTGAACATATGGACATTATGTAAGAACGGAGACTTTCCCAGCGTATGCTTGAAATTAAGTGTTCACGGGTGTACCGCCAGATAGTGTGGTACACCCATGAAGACTTCATTTCATCTGGACATTTACATGGAGTGATTTCAGGAAACTGAGGTAAACTGAAATCTGGATGGTCAGACAGCGATTGGAACCTGCATTCTTCAGAATTGGAGGCCAGAGTGATACCACTCAACTACCATGCACAGTAACAAAGCCTTGTAAATATGTTGATGAGGGAAGGAGACCTCACACCAGTGACTGAGCAGAAGAAAACGGAATAAAATAAGTTGGATATTTTCCTAACAATGCCCCATGATAACTGTGTGGGGTCTCAGTTTACAAAAGAATAAGTGAGCATGAAGCAGTTTTAATGGATATTAGATGTTTAAATAGACACAATACCTAAATTCATCCAATTTGTTCTACCTATTTTATCTTACTGTTAAATGTTTGTACAAGGTATTTACATTTTATTCCTTCAACAAGTCATTCTACTGCTACTGAATAATCATATAAAACATTTATTTTCCTATCTGTTAACCTAATAAGCTGACTCTTCTTGACTTTTAACTTCATTCCATGCTTATACACTCAACTAGATTTCCTGAATGGTCTTCTTTGTATTTGCTTAAAATTCTTACTCAGTGAAATCCAGTTAAACTGCATTGTGTCATCTGCAGGCAGCCTAACCTCAGACTGCAGATCAATTACAGAAAAATTAGTTAGAATAATGAACAGCAGTGGACCCAATACACTACCCTATGTCACATTGTATATCATTTTCATCTCCCTTTATATTGCAATATCTGCTTTCAATCTTCGATTCATGCCTCCTAAGAATTCATCCACCTGAGATACATCTTGGTTTATCGCAATAGTCTCATAATTAATCACAATCATTTTATGGCTAACTCTATAAAATGCCATATAAAGATCTAGTTGCACACTATCTACTTAGCTTCCCTTGTCAATTTCATCTGGATTATATTCTACATAACCTACTGAGATTCACATGAACAACCTCTTCTAAATCCATACTGCTGACGACAAACCTTTCCTTTTCCTCACAGTTTTTCCAAATGTAGCTTGTTACACAACTCTCCATCAACTTGCATGTCACTGAAGTTAAAATTTAAGGGTCTGTAGTTTTCAATCCGATTTGTTTCCACACATTTATGATTTGATATTGCGAAATGGATGTCCATACCATACCATCATATGGATCAAGCTCAACGTAGCTAGGACAAAACTTGTGATAGGCTCCTTCTATCGTCCGCCCGATGCAAGCATAAATATTGCCGAGGCCTTGAGAAATAATGTAAATAATATAGCACGGCAATTTCCGGTCCATACAATAATGCTAGGAGTTGAATTTAACTTGCCAGATATTGACTGGACTAATTATGTTCAAGTTACTGGGGGCAGGGATAAAGCAGCTTGCGAAATCATTCTAGACCTCTTCTCAGATCACAATCTCGAACAGCTCGTAACTAAACCAACGCGATGCCTCAACGGCAACGAAAATATTTTAGATATAGTTGTTACAAATAGGCCTGAACTATTCACGGATATTTCTACCACTGCAGGAATAAGTGATCACAAAGCTGTAATTGCTACAGTCAAACTAACAACCACGTGCAGAAAGAGAAAAGAGAGGATCGTTTATAGATTCAAAAAGGCTTCAAGAGAGTGTTTTAGAGCGTATTTGAGGCATAATTACCACACCTTCTTAGTAGCAGGAGGCACCGTTGAAGAGAGGTGGCATCGATTCCTACATATACTCGGGGAAGGTGTGAACTAGCATATACCGAAATGGGCAATCAGGGAAGAGAATGATCCCCCATGGTACACACGGGAGGTTAAACGGTTACTCAAGAAGCAAAGGAAGATACATGCACGATCAAAAAGGACGATGCATCGGACTGATTTAGATAAGTTAGAGGAGATAAGGGGATGTGTTAAGAATGCGATGCATGAGGCCTTTAATAACTTTCATGAAAATTCTCTCTCTAAGAGCCTCACTGAAAATGCTAAGAAATTTTGGTCGTATGTAAAAAAAGTTAGTTGTAGTGGGAACAATAAGCCAGTTCTAATAAAAGACGGACGGAAAGTTGAAGACAGCCGCGACAAGGCTACCGTATTTAACACCGAATTCAAAAATTCATTCATGCAAGAAAACATCCCCACTTTACCACATCGTGTGGAATTAGAGATGGATCCAATAGAAACTGATAGCGTAGGAATTTTAAAACAATTAAAACTCCTGAAGTCGGGTAAAGCGCCGGGTCCCGATGGTATACTGGTAAGAGTATTTTCTGAATCTGCGGAGGATATTGAACCATTTTTGTTAGATATATTTCGTAAATCACTAGAAGAGAGAAAAGTACCTTCTAGCTGGAAAATAGCCCAGGTAAATCCCGTTTTTAAGAAAGGAGATCGGAGTGAAACTAGGAATTATCGACCCATATCTCTAACATCGGTCTGCAGCAGAATTCTGGAACATGTCATATGCTCGAACATTATGAGTTTTCTAGATGAGAACGAGTTACTTACACCATGTTAACACGGATTTTGGAAGAAGAGATCGTGTGAAACACAATTGGCGCTATTTTCGCACGACATAATGAAAGTTATCGATGAACGTTCGCAAGTTGATGCAGTTTTTTTTTGGATTTTCAGAAAGCTTTTGTTTCTGTGCCACACAACCAACTTTTGGTGAAGATTCGAGCTTACGGTATTTCGGCTCAGATTTGCGAGTGGATACATGATTTTCTAACTGGTCGATCACAGTATGTCATTGTTGAGGGGGAAGCCTCTGCTAAGATAAATGTTACTTTGGACATTCCTCAAGGAAGTGTAATAGGTCCACTTGTTTTCTTAATATTTATAAACGATCTAGGTGACAACGTCAAATGCTGGTTGCGATTGTTTTCCGACGATGCAGTTATCTAAAGGTGCTCCGACGATTGCTTAGAAATTCAGCGTGATTTGGATGCTATTTTTGATTGGTGCCGTAAATGGCAGCTTACACTTAATTGCAAAAAGTGCAAGGCAATGCGGATAAGTAACAAGAAGAATCAGTTTGTTCACAAGTACAAAATAAACAATTCAGCTGTTGACACAGTTGATTCCGTGAAGTATCTGGGGGTGATAGCACAAATCAACATGAAATGGGACATGCACATAACTTCCGTCATAGGCAAGGCTAATTCTAAATTATGATTCATAGGTCGTATTTTGAGGAATTGTAATGCTCAAACAAAGGAGATAGCATATAAAACACTAGTGCGTCCGCATCTTGATTACTGTTGTGGGGTTTGGGATCCATATCGCAAGGTTCTGAGTGACTCAGTTGAGAGGGTGCAGAGGCGAGCCGCTAGATTCGTGACTTGTTCTTACAGGCCTTATGAAAGCGTCTCAGAATTGATACAGAGATTGGGCTGGGATAGTTTGGAAGACAGACGACGTAGCTTGCGTTTGAATTTATTGGAGAATATGTGAAAAAATTTAAATTTTGAGTGCAACGAAATACTTCTTCTGCCAACCTATTTAGGTTGCAATGACCGGAGGGAAAAGATTAGAGAAATAAGATGCCGTACTGATACTTATATGTATTCCTTCTTTCCTTGCACTATTCGGGATTGGAATGGGCGGGTTTAGGATTGGTGCTTAGCACCCTCTGCCAACACAATGTTTGTGATTTGCAGAGTATGAATGTAGATATTACGATGGCACATATACAGTCCTCTGGAATATAGCAAGTCTTAAGACTGAAACCAAATACATCCAGGTATGGCATCTACACTCCTGGAAATTGAAATAAGAACACATTGACCCACCATACTTGCTCCGGACACTACGAGAGGGCTGTACAAGCAATGATCAAACGCACGGCACAGCGGACACACCAGGAACAGCAGTGTTGGCCGTCGAAGAGCGCTAGCTGCGCAGCGGTTGGGCCCGCCGCAGTCAGTATCAGCCAGTTTGCCATGGCATACGGAGCTCCATCTCAGTCTTTAACACTGGTAGCATGCCGCGACAGAGTGTACGTGAACCGTATGTGCAGTTGACGGACTTTGAGCGAGGGCATATAGTGGGCATGCGGGAGGCCGGGTGGACGTACCGCCGAATTGCTCAACATGTGGGGCGCGAGGTCTCCACACTACATTGATGTTGTCACCAGTGGTCGGCGGAAGGTGCACGTGCCCGTCGACCTGGGTCCGGACAGCAGCGACGCACGCCAAGAACATTGCATCCTACGCAGTGCCGTAGGGGACCGCACCGCCACTTCCCGGCAAATTAGCGACACTGTTGCTCCTGGGGTATCAGAGAGGACCATTCGCAACCGTCTCCATGAAGCGGGGCTACGGTCCCGCGCACCGTTAGGTCGTCTTCCGCTCACGCCCCAAAATCATGCAGCCCGCCTCCAGTGGTGTCGCGACAGGCGTGTATGGAGGGACGAATGGAGACGTGTCGTCTTCAGTGATGAGAGTCGCTTCTGCCTTGGTGCCAATGATGGTCGTATGCGTGTTTGGTGCCGTGCAGGTGAGCGCCACAATCAGGACTGCATACGACCGAGGCACACAGGGCCAACACCCGGCATCATGGTGTGGGGAGCGATCTCCTACACTGGCCGTACACCTCTGGTGATCGTCGAGGGGACACTGAACAGTGCACGGTACATTCAAACCGTCATCGAACCCATCGTTCTACCATTCCTAGACCGGCAAGGGAACATGCTGTTCCAACAGGACAATGCACGTCCACATGTATCACGTGCCACCCAACGTGCTCTAGAAGGTGTAAGTCAACTACCCTGGCCAGCGAGATCTCCGGAACTGTCCCCCATTGAGCATGTTTGGGACTGGATGAAACATCGTCTCACGTGGTCTGCACGTCCAGCACGAACACTGGTCCAGCTGAGGCGCCAGGTGGAAATGGCTTGGCATGCTGTTCCACAGGACTACACCCAGCACCTCTACGATCGTCTCCATGGGAGAATTGCAGTCTGCATTGCTGCGAAAAGATGATATACACGGTACTAGTGCCGACATTGTGCATGCTCTGTTGCCTGTGTCTATGTGCCTATGGTTCTGTCTGTGTGATCATGTGTTGTATCTGACCCCAGGAATGTGTATATAAAGTTTCCCATTCCTGGGACAATGAATTCACGGTGTTCTTATTTCAATTTCCAGGAGTGTACCTTTAACACACCTGTGGTAATATTTTATATACCAGGCACTTCATATATTTTTTTTTTACAAACTATGTGGCTCTTTGATAATACTCCATAACTCTTTCTAATTTTTCAGTGTGGTCATATTCACTAAGATGGGACTGATTCTCCTCTGTTAATTCTCCATATGCCCCTGTGTAATGAAAACAGTTGCTCAGTATCTCAGCTATTTAGTTTCTTCTCCATCTTTATCCACAATTGTCTGAATACCTTCCTTCCTCCAAACCCCCCCCCCCCTCCATTTTGAACATAGTTATAGAAATTTTGACATGCATTATTCTGTGTACATTGCCAAGCATTTATCTCAATTTATTCTTATCTTCCTTCTTTACTACTATTAATTTTGTTGTTTCACACATTTTCTATTGCTCTGCTGTTTTTTAAAACTGTTAAGTTACATTTTCACCAATCTCTTCACATCCCTCTTGTAATGTGCAGCTTCTGTGCTCCCCATTTTTTGTTTTGGGACAAATATTTCCTCACCTATCTGTCTGAACTGGTCACACTTACATTCTACTGTTCTACACTCCACAGGTCCTTCCTCAGCAGGGATATATGAAACAACAGTAATAAACAAATTAGTAAAAAAATAGAAGCTGCTCCTACACCAACTCTGCTGCATACCTCTCAAGTGTTCATCCCAATCATTCTAATTTACCTAAATGGCATTAAAACTATTCAATACCATTCAAAACCGTTCAAAAGCTCATAGAGCTCATAAAGTCAAATTCTTTGAATACTTAGTACCACAACGTGAATCTGTCCTGCCTTGTCCAATGTCATGTGAAATATTTTGTCCATAACATCCCTAGGTTAACATGAAAAAACTCTCCTAAATTCATTCTGTTAATTCATAAAGCTATACACATCTTTTGTAATATTCTTTATGTAGGAATGGGTTTCCTATACATTTATGAAACTTTCATAAACAGTGATCAAAATTGTTAACATGCTAGTCAGGTGAAGCAATGGTGATGAGAGTAATTTTTACACTATCCATGTTTTCCTAAAAGCACCTAAATGTGAATAATTAAATGCAGATTCCTAACTCCCTCCTAAAAATATATATATATATATATTTTGAAATTCAAACGATTAACAAAAATTTAAAAGCAAATGCAAAAAGGGGATTACTGGAGACCGCGATTCCACCTGGAGTTGGAATCATAATACTGCAATGGTCAACCACAAGACCCTGCTAGAAATTCTTTCCAAAGTACATTTAATGGTTTCATGCTGGTCCAGGCTGTATTACAACATAAATTTTGATTGAATATAATGGTACAGGCTGTATTACAATGGAATTACTGCTTGAAAATAATACATCTTGTGACTGACTACAGCAGTATTACAACGATATTATTTAATGTTGTTGTAGTGGAATCGCGATCTCCATTAGACCCGCAAAAAGAATTAATGACATTTAATTTTAAAAAAAAAATGCTTATTTGTGACTAAGTAAAAATGGTAATATAAATATTTAATAATTTTTTATGAACTAGGTTACTTAATTTATTCAAACACTATAATTATGGTAATCATGCAGGGGCGCCGACTCTGTGGGTGCTCAGTGCCTCCAGCACCCATGATAGTTAAATAGTGGGTGTGCAGCACCCATGAACATCAAAACTAATCAGTAATCGACTTTGAGCATTACCTGTATTACCTGTCTTACACGCCGCGTTGCAAGGCAAGACATCTGAACTAGATTGCATTTGCTTACCATGCGAGCATGCGCAAATACTCGTTGTACCCAAGGAGAATGTAAAAACTACATTAGATCATACTTAAAACATTCCAGTGTGCGGTGAGTAAGTGTAGGTGTGATTTGTGAAGAGCAAGCACACAACCAAGCCAAGCAACCGGCCTCGTTGTCAGTCGAGCTGGTAAATAAAGCACGTGATTTGAGAGCCCACTGCGTATTTTGTCATCATGTATATTTCGGAAACTTATTAGTTTCAATGGATAAATTCATCGTTCGAAATTGTTAGGTGCCAAAACCTGAAGAACCCTCCACAACTAGCTTTCTCAGCTTAGTACAGCTCAACAAATTCACCCAGAAAATGTTATTTCTGAAAAATCAGTTGAAGAGAAGGAAAAATGCATTTTCAACATAAATGGCAAACAATTTTTTTATGACTACTATATGATATAGGCAAAGTGTATTACCAAATCTGTAAAGTAACAAGAAGCATTTTGGTGCCAAAAAAATCATCAAGAGATGTTGAGTCTATTAAGGCATTCACTCAAAGCAATGTTTTATCATGAAATAATGCTTTAGAAAGGTTTTAAAAATTGAAAAGTCCGACATTCACTGTTTAGAACGTGGTGTCAATGTACGCTGCATCTTATCAAAAAATAAAAATGAAGTTATAAAAATACTAAAACCATCATCTTAAAAATGATTTCAACTCTTCGTTTTTTAATAACCGCAGGCCTAGCCATAACGAACATTCAAATTACATTTGATTGTTGAACACACGATCACAGGATACTTCCGAGTTAAACCCTTAGCTCCAAAAGGTATTATTGAGAGTAAAAACCTATTTAAGGGGTACTAAGACCAAGCAAAGACTGAATGATCACATGGTAAGGCAGGTAAACTGAGAAATAGTGGATGATGATAATAATAATAATTGATAAAATTGCAAAGGAGGCTCCGGTGGAAATCTCCCTACTCACCCGTCTTTCTCCTTTCCTCTACGCACCCACATTTGCCCTCTATTAATTTTTACTTTAAATTCTGTCAGTGTTTTTGGTAAATTATTCATCATTTCACTTGGTAATTTATTCCAATCCTTTACACCCTTTTCTACTAAAGAAAATGTTCACACACCCTTATGCCTGATATCAAGTGGCAGCTTGTGGTCATGGCCATCTTTACCCTTCCAAGCACCTCCATTAATTTTACCACAAATATCTTTCAATGTTTCATCACCAAATTATGCCTTGTACATTCCCATGACTCTCCTCACCCTCCTTCTATCCGCTAATGAATCCTACACCAGCTCGTTTATCATATTAGTTACCAATTGTGTTTTTGCGGTAATTTCCAAAGACAAATCTGGCAGCCTTTCTCTACACCTCCTCAAACTCCCATATACGATACCCAAAATGTGGGTCCCACACTACACCACCACATTTCAACAGTGAACTGACCAAAGTTTTGTAACCCAATTCCCTTACTTCTCTAGTGCATCCCCTCATCACTCATGATTTTGACCTTCAAAGAATTGATGATGTATTTTTAAACAGAGCAGTTGTTCGACAATATTATTTTGAATTGGAAACAAATAAAATCATTATTTTAAAATGTTCCTACTTAAAAAGGTTTATTGATATTTATTTGTTGGTTTTATGATTCATAGTACAATTGTGTACATTAATTAGATACTAATAAATATATCCTGCTAGTAAAAATTGTGTTACACACTGTTAACAATAATAATTATAATGGTTTCATTTTAACGTTTTTATTATTATGACAGGTATCCATTCATCATTGTTCTACCTAGCATTTGGAACCCTTCCCATCTATATCTCTATATTAATTGCTAGCTGTACCAACAATTCGTTAACGGTAGCGATCCTTGCGGACAGAAATCAAGTACAATATCAAAATTCTGAATTCTTTAAAGAGTACAAAAATCCTTAGTTATTTATCCAATAATGTTATAATCTTGAAAATCTGTAAGTTTTTACTCCTTTATTTATTTATCAATCATGTTTCATGGATCCCCGATTCCCTGCTGAGGAATGACCACTAGGACGTTAAACATGTCATCCTTATTATTTTGTTCAAATTCTTGAATTGAGTAGGAGGAGTTGTCAATAAGACAATTTCTCAGTTTGTCTGTAAATATGTCTTTATTATCTGCAAACTGTTTTATACTCTTGAGAAGTTTATTAAACAGATGTACACCAGAATAATTAACTCTTTGTACTAATGAGAGAGATTTTTCTGTTATGTGCACGTCATTTCTGTTTCTTGTATTAAAATTGTGTACCTGTGAATTAGATGTAAACAGGTTAAAATGTTCTATGACAAAGCACATGAGAGAATATATACACTGAGAAATTGTAAGAATATTGAGTTTTTAAAAAAGTTGTCTGCAAGAAGATCTTGGTTTTACCGTACACAGCATCTTAATAGCTCTTTTCTGTGCTATGAAAACTTTTTACTTTGTGAAGAGTTCCCCCCCCCCCCCCAAAATTATGCCATATGACATCACTGAATGGAAATATGAGGAGACACCTGTTTCGCTAATTCTAGATTTGCTGAGATAGAAAGTGTTCATATTGAAAAGGTGGCACTACTTAACTTCTTCAGTAGTGAAGCGATATGTTCGTGCCAACTGAGTTTCTCATCTATTTCTATACCAACAAATTTTTTACTCTTTGTTTTTAAGATTGTGTTATTTTTATAGCTTACTTGTAAGTCCGGCTATACATAATTTTTTGTTTTAAGCCTAATATAATGTGTTTTTTCAAAATTGAATTTGCCTTAAACCAATTTGTTACTTCACTCAATCAAGTAAAAAGGGGTTTCATTAAATTTAGTATGTTTTAGTCTGGAATAGTATTAAGAAAATGGAAAATCTTTCTGTCCTACTCTGCTGTCTGTTCGTTTGTAACCTGAAATCTACTGAACGCATTTAGATGCGATTTTTACGATTATGCAAGACTAGCTGGTGCCCGCAACTTCGTGTTTGTCAAGAATTTTGAAGTTTTTTCCCCGCTTAACATTTCCATGATAAATAGTAGCCTTTGTTACTCCCTGCCAAATCAGCAACCTGTCAGTGAAGGTCCCATCATAATCGATTCACACAAATTTTCAGGTCTTTTCTTTTAAAAAAAGGAGTCATTAAATGAGCATGGGTATCCATGAGGTTTTCTAAAAGCCAGCGCCCCTGTAATCATGAACTATTTATTATTCAACTACACAATGTAATATTAATATTTTATAACTTTCTACATCCTACAGAAGCAGTCACTTATATTTGGAGCTCTTGAAAATGGATGTATTTTTCTATTGAGGCTATAAATCCTTCAATAGGTACACCATTACCTAACATTTTGCTTCGAATATAATTATTTTAAATGTGCCAAATTGCAATGTTGTATTGCTACCTGAGATATTACAGTTTAGCTGCTGCAGATATTAATTTGCTTGTGTTTGCTCTGCCCAAATGTCAATATATAGTCATAACACATATTATTACTCCAGAATAACGTTTTCATTATTAAAATAACATATGTATGACCATATCATACAAGACGGATTGCTGATCAAATTCTAAATGTAAAATAATTAAGAGCAAAAGAAAAGGAAATAAACAGGCGCAATGAAATTATTTATTGGCATCGTAACATTAATCGTGCGACACTATAAAGGTATATTAACGCCGTACTAACCATTGACAAATAAACATAGCTAGCATGCAATTCCACGTTTATTTGCTTATTGATACCATCTTCACAGTCTTTGTGAAAATTCTGTCGCACTTGACTTTCAGACATCACGAAGAAGAGTGCTTTTGTGTCAGAAATACTAGATCAATAAGTGATACAACTGTCAGAATGACAGGTAAACAACACTCTGTCGTCTGCTTGCGCAATTCACGATGTGTTTCTTTAGCAGGTGCACAGACAGTTTTGTGTTCATACTCATGGAAACATAACCAAAAACACAAAATATTTTCGGAGGTAAATGTTTCATAAAAAGTTATTTTTGTTTCATGATAAGTATTTTATATAGATTACCGTAAATTTTACTACTTTGGGTAATTAATATAAAATACAAAATAGTCACATATAGTAAATAGTCACATTTAACGCCTACGTTACTACGTTGGCAAGAGTGTTTTACCTGTGAAATAACAAACAACACTCTGTCACTTGTAAGTAATCAACAATCAACAGTGATTGGGTGTAAATAGTGATGCGAAGATGTGTTATTTATGTTTTGCTTGTCTTTTAGTTTTACTTTATACATTTTCCTATTGTTCTGCGTCCACCCACTGGATTGTAACCGAAAATGGACGTATCCAAGCTCAGGTGTGTATATTTGACTCCTGATAGAGGCGCCTAATTTGTTATTTGAAAAATGATTAAAATTGTGATGTCTGCTGTACGGAAAATTTTGCGCTTTATGATGTATATGGTTGTGGGTTTTCCATGAAGGTATACACCAGTAGATCTTACTGAGATGGGAACAACTTAGGCTAGAATGTACTATGAGGGGCGTACTTGATATAGGAGACGAAGAGTAGAGCCAATATTTGTTGTTATTGTAGTGTGTGTGTATGTTTTTTTTTATTTAATATTTATGTGAATATATTAATATTTTTATATATGAACTCTTATCTTTTAAGCTCGATTCATCCTTCCACCTGCGTCGGCCATATGATCTCTTGGCACTTTTGGAACAAGAAAACCGTATGCGAGCCATTGATGAAATTTATCATAGCTTGGTGAATCGTAGAGCAGTACTTGACAGTCAGTGGGCAAGCCTTGAAGGAGCAACGGACATAGAATCTCGGCTTTATGCAGAAGATGATGATTGCATTCGGGCTGGACGGACACTTACTGCTGAAGATTTGTATGACATTCCATTGGGGGACATCAAAGAAAGGATAAGGTAAGATATACAAAAAGGTATTTTTTTGTGGTATTGACTACAGACCTGTTTACTCTGTAATGCTGTTTTATTGGACTAAATGCTGTGTATTCAAATTATTTCAATTAAATACAATACAGTAATTGTCCATAGATACCATTATAGGAGACTGACCCTGTGAAAAGGTGTAAATTTATAGCAAAATAAATTTATAATAAATGCATACACCAGAAGACGTAATGTCACAGAATGTGGAGGCTCCGCCTATAGTGACAGATAGAGATGGTGGGTTTGGAGAAGAGGTAGGAAACGATGGTTGGGAGTTGATAACAGGTTGTAGGAGAAAAACGGTAAACAGGAGGAAGAATCCAGACACTCCAGAAATTGTTGGGAAAAATAGGTTTGACCTGTTACCAGAGTCAGGAGGGAGGAGCCTCATGCAGATGTAGGAGTAGGTAAGGTGCAGCAGGCCTTTAGGAATAGGGGCATACGAGGAAAAAATAGGAAGAAAAGGGTTCTGCTGCTAGGTAGTAGCCACAGGAGAGGTGCAGGATCAGCTGCACTCAGGTTACCAGGTCACAAGTTTTTTGAAACCTAATGCAAATTTAGATCAGGTAATAGAGAATATAGGTTCACTTTGTAGGGGTGTCACCAAGGAAGATAGGGTAGTGATAGTGGGAGGTGTGGGAAACAGTATCTATAGAAATGCTATTTATAGTATAGGGAGTGGCATGAAGAAAGTGTTCAAGGAGGCACAGCACACTAGGGTGGAGTTCATGCACGTCCTAAGTCGTCATGACCAGCCACAGTTGAACCATGCTGTGAGGTGGGTAAATGTGGAAACGGAAGAGCTGCATGGGAACAGCATTAGTTCTGTCATGGGGGTTGTGCCTGTGGAGACCATTGGTAGGTGTGGTTTCACTAGACATGGCCTACACCTAACTAGGAAGGGCAAGGGAATACTTCCTGAGTTGTTGGCTAGGGCTGTGAGAGAGCCCACTTCCAATGGTGACGGGGTTGGGACTGTGCCTTATTTAGATTAATGGCTTCTGGTGAGGGGGTAAATACAGGAATGATAGGAATACTGAGTATAGATCCATAGTTAGAATAATCAGTAATACTGAAGAAGTAGAAGAAGCTTTTCAAAAATAACAGAGTTGGGCAGATCTGGGAAGGCAAATGATAGTGCTGAAAATATCACAAATCAGTGATAAGAGTGTTACTGGTAATCTGTAGAAGTATAATGAATAAAGTCACGGAATTTGAAAAACTAATTGACATACATTAACCTCGAGCAGTTATAGTGGTAGAGTCCTGGTTAAAAGAAGGAGTACTAGACAATGAGGTTTTTCCCGATGGTTACATACTGAACCACAGAGACGTGAGAAACTGGGGAAGGGTTATTCATACTGGTTAGCAGAGACTACTACAGTTCACTGGTGTTTAGAGATCATGACCATGAGTTACTTAGAGTAATCTTCTGCTTACTTAAAAAAGAAAAAGTAAGGGTGTTAGCTACTTACAGTAGTGGAAAAATTATAAAGATCAGGCTCTTGGGGGAACTAAATTCAGAGTTATAAGAATGGTCATCACTGGTGGGGATATTTAATTTAATTGCAATGGAGCACAGGCTCCGGTGGCAATTTCCCTACACACCCATCTTCTCCCTATCCTTCACCCACCTACATTTGTCCCTCTACAAATTTTATCTTTAAATTCTTTCAAAGTTTTCGGTAAATTATTCATCATTTCTCTTGGTAACTCATTCCAATCCCTGACACCCTTACCTAAAAAAGAAAATCTTCCCACACCCTTGTGCCTGAAATCGAATACCAGCTTGTGGTCATGGTCATCTTTTCCCTTCCATACAGCACTTTTCATACCTATTGCAATATCTTTCCATGCCTCATTGCCAGTATATGCCCTGTACACTCCCATGACCCTCCTCATCCTCCTCCTGTCTTGCAATGAATCCCATTCCAGCTCCTTTATCATATCCGTCACCGATTGCATTCTGCGATAATTTCCAGAAACAAATCTAGCAGCCCTTTTTTAAACCCTCTCCAATTCCTGTATTTGATACGTAAAATGAGGGTCTCATACTGCACTACCATATTGGAATAATGGTCTGACCAAATTTTTGTAACCCAATTCCTTTACTTTCTCTCGTCCATCCCCTCATCACTCTCTCCATCAAGTGCAGAACTTTGAAACCTTTTCCTACCACCTGTCCAATGTGTCCTGCCCAGTTAAGCTTGTTATCAAATGTAATGCCAAGATATTTACATTTCAAGTCTTCAGCAAGCAATTCTTTCCCCACCTTATATTCATAATTAACCTTTTGTTTTTTATTTGTGTATCTAATAAGCTGACTCTTCTTTGCATTTATCTTCATTCCATGATTACCAACCCAACTAGATATCCTGTCCAGATCACCCGGCAACTGTTTACAATCCTCTATCGTTTTGATTCTTTTATACAGCATTATGTCATCTGCAAACAATCTAATTTCAGATAGTAAACAATCAACACAATTATTCATTAGAATAATGAATAGCAATGGTCCCAATACGCTACCCTTTGGCACACCCATTTTTACTTCCACTTCTTTTGATACTACATTTCCTAACCTAACTTTCTGTTTTCTGCCTTTTAAAAATTCTTATATCCAGCAAATCACTTTCTTATCCACTCCAATGGTTTTTACCTTATTTACTACCATTTTATGGCTTACTCTGTCAAACGCCTTTGACAGATCTAGTGCTACACTATCAATTTGGCCTCCCTTGTCCATTTCATCTGAAACATCTTGCATATATCCCACCAACTGAGATTCACATGAATATCCTTGCCTGAACACATGTTGCCTGCTTGAAAACCACTTACTTTCCTCACATATATTTCTGATGTGGTTGCATATCAATCTTTCCATTAATTTACCTACCACTGATGCCATACTGATTGGCCTGTAATTCTCAACTCTATTTCTCACCCCTCCTTTATGTACCGGTACTACTATTGCACTTTTCCAGTCCTGTGGTAAGCAGCAAGTATCCAGACTCAATTTAAATAATATTTCAAGATAAGGTACAATGTCACATCCTGCTATCTTTAAGATATCTGTAGTAATATTATCTTCACCAGCCCCTTTATGTTTTTTCAGCTTTCTTATTTCCTTCATGATTTCCTCAGGATGAATATCAAATTTTTTACTATAGTCATTTCTAATTGTGTTGTTAAGCTCTTTCTCCGAATTAGACCCTCCTGTTTCTGATTCATTGTCCTTAATGCTTTCACTGAATCAATTACTTAAAATCTCTGCCTTTTTCAAATCGTCAGTAACTTATTCTACATCCTTATCTATAAGTGTCTCTACACCCTACCTTCCCCTCAGTTTCCTGATATAGCCATAGAAATTTCTAGATGCATCAGTCAATGGTCCTCCTGCACTGACAGTACTCTTCATAAACCCATCTTTAGCCATTTTCTTTGCTGTTATTAAGTCCTTGTTTAGTTGTTTTAAATATAAAGTTAGGGATTTTAACATTAGCATCTGAATATATATACACATTAATGTCCTTTGTAGTCACAAATTATACTTTGTTTGAAACAAATAGTAAAATACACAATTACGGCACTAGAAGTAAAAATGATCTTCACAAGACTTACAAGTCATTGGTTCAAAAAGGGGTCCGATATTCAGGGATACATATCTTCAATATGCTCCCAACACATATTAAATGTCTAGTAGATGATAAGAATAAATTCAGGAAAAAATTGAAAGAATTTTTAATTGACAACTCCTTCTACTCTGTCGAAGAATTTATTTCTAAGGTCTCTTAAAAATAACTGCCAGTATCTTGTGTAAATATAGTTCAAATAATTAATTTACCATGTATGCTATGACTGTACATCTCCTGGTGTATGTATTTAGTTTGTTATGTAATTGTTTATAGTACCATATATTTTATGACTGTACATCTTGTGGTGTATGTATTATTTTGTTATTTTTTTTTTATGTACCTTATATCCTATGACTGTACATCTTCTGGTGTATGTATTATTTTGTAATGGAAGTGTTTAATGTACCATATATACTATGACTGTACATCTAGTGGTGTACTTATTATTTTGTTATGCAACTGTTTATCTGTAAATTGACAACTTTCCACATCCCACAGAGCCAGTCTCTTATATTGGGATCAATGGAAAATGAATGTATTGTATTGTATTGTATTCCCTACTACCCTGCTGTCTCTTAACTCTGTTATGTTCTTTACTTACCAACCTCTTTAACCTCCTCACTTCCCTATTATAGTACATAGGTTCTCTATTTCTCTTTATTTTCTGCCTTGGAATAAATTTTTCTTCCCCCTTTCTTATTATCTCCTTGAACTCTTCCCACCTTGACTCTGCTGTACTTGAGCCTTCCTTCCATTTGCTGAAGTGTTCTCTGAAATATCTCTTAAAATTTGAAACCTGTGCCTTTTTATAATTGTACCTATTTCCCCCTTCAATTTTGGCTGCTGGTTTACTGAATCCTCTGATTTGAATCTACCAGGTGTCGACTGGGTAGGAAATAAGATTAATAACACTAAGGAACAAAGATTTGCAAATACCTTACTAAGGGAAGGAGGTTTGACACAGGTGGCTGAGCAGAAAACAAGGGGACAAAACATTTTGGATATTTTCCTTATAAAGCAGGATGATAACCTAATCGGGTGTCAAGTAACCGAAGGAATAAGTGATCATAATGCAGTTCTGATGGGTATAAGGGGATCCAGTAAACCAGTGGCCAGAATTGAAGGGGGAAATAGATAGAATTATAAAAAGGCACAAATCTTGGAACTGAAAATATATTCCAGTGTTAATTTTAGTAAATGGAAGAATGGCACAAGTTCAGTGGAGACAAAGTGTGAAGAGTTCAAGGAAATGATAAGAAAGTGTGAAGAAATGTTTATTCCAAAACAGAGAATAAAGAGAAGTACAGAACCTTTATATTATAACAGGGAGGTGAGGAGGTTAAAAAGATTGGTGAAATGAGAAACAGCAAGGCAGTAGGGAGGCCATGAAACAACTAACAAAGGAATTAATAATGTCAAAGAAACTGGCTAAGGATGAGTTTATGAAGAATATTATTGGTGCAGGGGGACCTCTGACTGAAGCTTCTAGAAATTTCTATAGCTATATCAGGAAACTGAGGGGAAGAGAGGGTATTGAGACAATTATAGATAAGGATGGAGAAGAATTAACGGAGGACTTAAAAAAGGCAGACTTATTGAGTAACTGGTTCAGTGAGTCGATTAGGGACAATAATTGGGGGGTTATATCTGGAAACGAGCCTATCCGCACAGTTGGAGGGGAGCAGATTAGAAAATTTGAAATTAAATATAATAAGATATCATGAAGGAACTAAGGAATCTAAAAAAATCATAAAGGGGCTGGTGTTGATAATATTACTACAGATGTTTTAAAGATAGTAGGATGGGACATCGTACCTTACCTTGAAACATTATTCAAATTATACTTGCTGTTTACCAGATGACTGGAAAAATGTGATAGTAGTACCGGTCCATAAAGGAGGGGGTCACAAAAAGGGTTGAAACCTATAGCCCAATCAGTTTGACATCAGTGGTAGGTAAATTAATGGAGAGATTAATATGCAACCATATTAGAGGTGTCTGTGAGGAAAGTAAATGGCTTTCAAGTCGGCAACATGGCTTTAGACAAGGATATTCTTGTAAATCTCAGTTAATAGGATGTATGCAAGATATTTCTGATGAAATGGAAAGGGGAGGTCAAGTTGATAGTGTGGAACTAGATCTTTCAAAGGCCTTTGACAGAGTGAGCCATACAATGGTGCTAAATAAGGTAAAAACTATTGGAGCTGATAAAAAGGTGATTTGCTGGGTGAAAGAATTTCTAAAAGGTAGAAAGCAATAAGTTATGGTAGGAAATGCAATATAAACAGAAGTAGAAGTGAACATGGGAGTCCCACATGGTAGTGTATTGGGACCATTGTTATTCGTTATTCTAATGATCGTGTTAATCGTTTATTGTCATAGATTAGGTTGTTTGCAGATGACATAATGTTATACAAAATGATCAAAACAATAGAAGACTGTAAACAGCTGCAGGGTGATCTAGATAGGATAACTAGCTGGGTGAGTCAACATGGGATGAAGATAAATGCAAAGAAGAGTCAGCTTATTAGGTACACATATAAAAAGCTAAAGGTTGATTATGATTATAAAGTGGGGAAGGAGCTACTTATAGATGACTCGAAATGTAAATACCTTTACATTTGATAGCAAACTTAACTGGGCAGGACACATTCGACAGGTGGTAGGGAAAGGGTTCAAAATTCTTCACTTGTTGGAAAGAATAATGAGGGGATCCACTAGAGAAGTAAGGGAATTGAGCTACAAAACTTTGATCAGACCACTGCTGGAATATGGTGGTGTAGTTTGGGATCCACATTTTGGGTATCAAATACAGGAGTTGGAGTGGGTGCAAAGGAGGGCTGCCAGGTTTGTTTCTGGAAATTACCGCAGAACACAATCGGTAACTAATACGATAAAGGAGCTGGTGTGGGATTCATTGGAGGATAGAAGGAGGGTGAAGAGAATCATGGGAGTGTACAAATCCTATTCTGGTGATGAAGCATGGAAAGATATTGGTGGGAAAATTAAGAGAGGTGCTTGGAAGGGTAAGGTTGACCATGATCACAAGCTGGCACTTGGTTTCAGGCATAAGGGTGTGGGAAAATTTTCTTTCATAGGAAAGGTAGTGAGGGACTGGAATGAATTGCCAAGAGAAGTGATGAATAACTTACCAGAAACACTG
>CM061920.1:305029070-305431076 GCA_031002005.1 Vandiemenella viatica | reverse complement strand
CAACTATGAAGCTTTCACAGGCTAGCCAACATTAGTGACTAAAAAGCCCTAAATGCAAAATAAGTGATACCAAAATCCTCTTTTTGACAGACGTGTCTGCATGTAGTTGTGTGTGCAGCTACTTTTAAATTTCTGTAATTCTGGGGCTTCCTTCAGTCCAATATCCTTAAAGTAAACCTTTTCTTGTTCAGTAAACTACAGAGAATTTATAAAACAAAAATTGAAAAAATTGATTTTTTGACAGTTATTCACATTCAAGACCCCTTAATCATCACCGTTACTGGTGGTAGTGTTCTGCACTATGGCAGGTTTTCACATGGCTTTTTTCCATGCTTTCCTGTCTTCTGCCCTCCTTTTCATGTCCATGTAGTTTCCATTTCCTTTCACAAAAGAAAATGGAAATTTCTTGTTGGTGGTATCAAAAAAACAAGCACCTGAGAATATCAGTTGAAATTAAGCTCAGCTGGGCAAGGCAAATTTTGGAGGTAATAAGTAAAGGAATGAAAGTCTGTTGAAGATGATAATGAATGAATGCCCCTTGTGCTGGGAGTTTATGTGAGTTGGAGTTGGTGATGGTTGGATTTATCTGTGAAAATTATATCAAAGGATGTACTCAGTAACAAAAGAGCTGGACTGTTACTAATTGGAGATAATAAGGTGGGTAAAAAAATTGTGGGCATGTATAAGGAATATATTGGCAATAAGGGCTGTATACATATCAGGGAAAGATTTAGAACAACCATCTGAAATGGAAGAGAGGACTATCATCATGGTATATGGCAAGTATTGTTGATAAGGCTGGGAAAAATTTAGAACCATCATGTGGAAGGGAAGAGAGGAACATGATAACAACTAAGCAATTTATTTTGGGCAGCAGTCAATAGGGGAGCCTTCATTCCTAGTTTGGGAATTTTGGGACTGGAACAAAAGTATGTGATAAAACTATATATCAGGATGTAAAGATTTTTAAGTAAAAATGCGTATAACCGTAAGTAGGTATGAAGCGGATTTCCTAATGGGTACATGAGTGTTGTCATGATTAATTAATGAAATACATAAGAACAAAGTTTTCACAGCATTGAGAATATTAGTATACTGGTCTCCGGTAACTAGCCAAGTGGACAAGGTGTTTAGACTAGATTTCAGCAATAAAACACTCATTCACCAGAATTTGGCGACAGAAATTTTGATTGCCGGGTGTAATGGATAGCGTTCTGGCCTCGCATTCGGGAGGACGGCGGTTCGAATCCCCGTCCGGGCATCCAGATTTGGGTTTTCCATGGTTTCCCCAAATCACTCCAGGCGAATGCCGGGATGCTTCCTTCAAAAGGCCATGGCCGAATTCCTTCCCATTCCTTGCCCCCATCCTTTCCCGTCTCTAAAGACCACGTTGTTAAAAAGGGACGTTAAACTGTTAAAAAAAAAAAAAAAAAAAAAAAAAAAAAAAAAAAAAAAAAATTGATTGCCGGAATATCATGTGTTTTCACAGTATCAAACATTAGATATGTCTCATTATGCTGACTGGATAAAGGAAACAAAGAAACTGCCGCGAGGAACTGAAAATAAGATAGGATAGGGAAAATAAATAGTTACCCGTCACTTACCACAGATGAAGGCAGGAGGGCGAGACACGTAAAAACACAAAAACAAAAGAATTACACAATATTTCGACTTTAGTCTTACTCATGTCTTTCCCCCTGCCATATGTCTCGCCTCCTACATGAGTAAGACTAAAGTCGAAATTTGTGTAATTCTTTTGTTTTTGTGTTTTTACGTGTCTCGCCCTCCCGCCTTCATTTGTGGTAAGTGACGGGTAACTATTTATTTTCTCTATCCTATCTTATTTTTATTATGCTGACTGTCATTCGCGCTAAACATTTTCTCATAATGCTACTTCAATTGGCATTGGTGCTCAAAATTAAAATATATTCCGTACCTGTACAGTTTAATATCAGGTATTCAGAACTAAGCAAAATATGAAGGAAAAAAATATTTACTTTCGATTTTTTTCAGTGAGTTACAAACTGCGGTGCCATTTTATTGTGAGCAGAACGACAAAGATGATGATAGCCAGAGACATTGTACTTGTGCTGACCGAGATTGTGATCAAAGAAACTCTGTGTTGTTTTTTCATTATTAATTTCTTACATTCAATATGACCATTTATGGCGTTTAAAAACTGAATATCCTGAATTAATGGAAGTAACATTTCATGTTTTATTTAGTGTACAAAATATTTATAATTGCTTACTTTAAAGGCTATGGTCAGAAACATTGTATTGTGTGTTTAGTGTGAAGTATGCAACATCTAATCGTTCTATCTTTGGGATTTGTCACCATATGTTCAGAATTTCATTTAATGTTCCTGCGTTATGTAACGTTGAAACAAAAAATACCAAACAACTCAATTGAGAATCTAAACTTTAAAACGGTGAAAATTCCATAAAAATCTGTTCAGTAGTTTCTGAGCTTTTATAAGTTAAATTTTCCAGTTTTCGTATTGTAGATATAGATAAATCATTATTAGCTAGGTAAGTTTTGAGTTTCCCTTTGAATTCCATGCTACATAAAAACTTTAATTCATTGGGTAGTTTATTATAATTTTATCCTTTTTTCTAATGGATCTTGTTCAGCATATTGATTAATCACTTTCACTTGAAGGTAATTGCCTTGATGGGTGTGTTTGTCTGATGCCTTCCTTAGGTTTACTACTGATACCAGTTCATATTCAAGAAACATTTCAGAATATACTGTTTTCGTATAAAGTAACTTTTATTCAGTGCAACCTACTGCTGTTAGCTATGACAGGTCAATCTAATAGATTAGTGGCCGATTTTTAAGAAACTATGCATCTTCAATGTCCGATTTCAGCAGTACAAACATCATCAGTAACAGTCAGAGCTTCAAGCAATCTGTACATATCCACCAAGTGCGGATAAAGTTTGACTGGTAGTATGAATGGTGTTTTCATATGATCTTGATTCCAAGGTACTAGTTGGATGTGTTTTTTTATTACTGTTTTAAAACCAAAACAAAAGATTCACTAGCAGTTACCCAGCAAGCTAACGGCTCCCATTTTTAAATGTTTCTCATTCTTTGTTGAAGCCTGCCAAATAAATGATGTAGTTCGTTGGGAGTCTGATTGCCTATTGTCCAGTCAGTCAGTCGATCAGGTATATCTCATTTCCATTTTTAGTTTAGTTGTCAATTTTACTATCCATGTTGATAAACCCCAGCACTGGAAAATTGTTTTCAATGATACATATGTTAAATTTGACATTTATTGTGCAATAATCCATTTTATTCACACATTCTGACCTGCTCGTACATTTGCTTTACAACCATAAACTTTTCCAAGGTGCAAAGCATATTAGATAAACAGTTATTACACAGTCTTGATCCATCTAACAACCAGTCCAATGTTGTGTAAAGCCAACACACTGCACATCTGGTATGCAGTATACCAGAGCTCTTGGTAATGGCTTCAGTGCATTTTGAGCTGAGCTAATTGGAAGTGGCACATGGTCACCAAACATGCAGCAGGTCATTTCACCTACTCCTCTTTCTCACACTTCTACCTCCCCCGTCCCCCCTTCCTCCTCACCATACACTTTACCCAAAAAACTAATAGGAGTCATTTACAAGAATATTATTTCCATTGTTGTTGGTATTTGGCTTAAAGGATTATTCCCTCCCCTTTCTTCTACACACTCAGCTGAAATCCACTTGTTGAGTTAGTCTTTCCCCTATTCCTAAGCTGGACCCAAAAATGATAGTGTCAGTATGTGGAGAACTGTCACCTGGAATTGCTTAAATCTGACACTTTTATAGCGATTGGAGACTCCTATGCAGCCCAATTTTCTACAGAATCATGCCCATGTAATCTTCCTTCTTGTTAACAAAGGACTTTACCTAATACTACTTTTTCATCTTGTAATATGTTTATTGTGCCATATGCTAAGGTAATTAATGCATTCTTCTTTGTCATTATAGAGATTATTTAGTGTTACATACAACATATGGATAATTGTTTTGATTGAGAATTCAACTTGAGTGTGCTGTTATAAACAGATATTGGTGTAACAAGTTAAGATACAGATTGGCAAATCAGTTATTCAATTTTCTGCTTTATTATTCAGTTATCTACTTTACTTTTCTTTATCTAAATCCATTCTTTCCTTCTACCGGTCATTGCCCTATAATATAACCAATACCATCTGTCTTAAAATCTGATTTATGGATAATGGAAACTGCCATTGAGCACAAAAATAAGATAGGAAAGGGAAAGATGACCTGTCACTTACCACAGTTGAAGGCACGAGGGCGAGATGAGCATGAAAAAACACAAAAACAAACAAATTGCACAATATTTTGGTGAGAAACCTTATCCATGTCAGAGGCGAGGGGAAAGATGTGATCACAACCTGACCCGCCACATGAATGAAACAAAGGCGGGAACACGGGGTGGGGGGATAAAGTTGAACATCGATAGAAGTAGAACAAGATAATCTCTGCGGTGCCTGTTTGGAAATTATTATTGGAAACATTATTAAAAAAATTTACAATACTATTTTGATTTGGTTCAGTTAAAGGGGTGAATAAATTAAGGCAGAAATATATAAGATTTTAATAATAATAATAATAAAATCTGAGGAAACACACAATAAATTTCTAGAAGTTCGCAAACAAACATCAAAGATTTTAAGGAAAAACAAACGTAAATATGTCAACGACCAACTACAGAGAATCGAAGACCAAAAATTACAATACACACATTTTCTACAAGACCTTCATGAACCAAATCAAAGGGAACTCACCACAAAACCTAAGTTTTAGAAAACAAAATGGTAAACTTGCCCTGAAAAATAAAGAAAACTGCCAAGAGCTGGCCACTTATTTCTCACAGCTCTTAAATTGTCCACAACCCAAAAAGAGGTTCCCGGGGAAAAAAATCTGAAATAAAAACAGAGAACTCATTACCACCAACACAAGAAGAAACTTAAAAATAATAAAACATCAGGAGAATATGGAATTGTAGCCAATCTTTAAAAAAAAAAATTATGTTCAAATTCAGAATTTGCACAAATATTCCAAAACATTTGGCAAACCGAAAAAATCCCAGATGATTGGAAGATTCCTCTAATCCACCCACTACATAAAAAAGGTAACAAATCAGATGAAAACAACTATAGAGGGATCTCCCTCCTACCAGTCAAGTACAAAATGTGAGAAAGAACTCAAGAAATGTAAGTGTTGGGAAACCAATTCCACTTGGCTTTCCCCAAAAAAGGCCTCTGTATACCATACCTCACTTTTGCGGATGATTTGGCAATACTAGTAGAAGATGAAGAGAGTGCCATCAAACAGCTTGAGACACTCAAAGAATGTGGAGAAAAAGTAGGGTTACAAATCTCATTTGAGAAAACTGAATTCATATGTTCAAAGACAGAAATAGCAAGTTTGAGACAAAATACAGTAAAATCAACAGGGTCCAATACTTTAAATGACAGACCTTGAGAAAATCTCGCAGCAAAATCGCCTCCAAAAATTAAAAAAAAAAGCATTAGGGTTAGTGCAAAATCTCTACAACAAAAAATCCATGTGAAGACAGACCAAAATTCGGCACTACAACACAGTCATAAAACCAACAGTCCTTTATGCAAGTGAAATGTTAACACCAAACAGAAAAAATGGCCTTGAAGAAATAAAAAAAGTAGAGAGAAAAATTAGAAAAATTCTAGGAGCAAGACTCACTAAAGATAGTTAGAGACTACAATCAATCAAAACAACAGAAAAGTTTTCAAACATCAAAATTGACATCAAGAAAAGGCGAATGAGATTATTTGGTCAACTTAAGAGGCTAACAGAAAATGATTGACAAAAACATAATAGATTATGTAACTTCACTTAAAAATCCAACACCTTGGCTGAATGAAATTTGGAAGGATCTTAAAAGTGCAAACATAGGAGCAACAGACATTGGTCGGAAGAACGAAAACAAGCTTTCTCGGAAAGAATGAAAGCCTACTGGAACAACAAGAAGATCTAAAAGAAAACTTGATTGGGTCATTTGCTTAACGTCTTCCATTTATTGGGAGAATTCGCCAATAATAATAACAATAATAATAATAAAAATTCAGAGAAAAAATCTATACTATTATAAGTCTCTAAGCAAGCTGCGTGTGTCTCTTTATTTGAGCGAGAGCCGCGAAAAAACTATGACAGCAATTTGGACAGAGTTTTCAAATTTTTCGAACTAATGGTGCGAGTCAAACTCTATGAAAATAGCTAATGACTTATATGTACCATGGGAAGGAGTAAGCAATTAAAAACCCTTATATATGGAAAATTGTGGGCTGCAGATCATTATGCACTTTCAAACGCTCACTCCTATGGCAACCACCTGACAAAACTAAGGATTCCATTTTATTTATTTTACTTTTGTATTCAGTTTTCTGTACCGCAGTACTCTAAAATAAACAGAATACATGAATCAGATGTAATCAGTGTTTATTTAGATTGTAACAGGTCAGTTGTCGTAAGAAATGCGTTAGATTACTAATGTGGTAGACATAGATTGTCTTTGGTAGACAACTAAACAGTTTGTCTCTTGTACAATGTGTCTTACGTCATTGCTAAAGGGAGTACAACAAACATTATTACGCTAATATTTTTTAGTTACATATCATTATGGATACGGAAATTCAAATTTTTTTTTTCAAAGAAAGATGTCTTAGAAAAAAGCTAGCAGGTATCAAGACGTAGTTTTTTGACATTAACTTCTACAGAACTGCCTATTATTTTTACAGACTTTATTTGATTAATATATATTTGGTGGATCTCATATGCAAAAATTCTTTAACGTGTGTACATATTTTGCCTGCTGTTCAAATCACAGCCAGTAAAATAAACTGTTCTTTCTATAAAATTCCTTTATAACCACGATTTTCTAATGTTTATCTCCATATGTACGATTGGGTTAGTGACAATAACAACAAGCAACCAATGAAATTAAAATTAACTAGGCATCTTAACACCTTATGTCACACTGCGTAAATTATAAAACTAGATCCATTATGCCTTATGCTGTAACATAGCGTGTCAATTGCCATTCTGGACCAGGCTGTGTTTCAACCTAACGACAAACTTGGCTTCTGTCATATGCGCATTAATAAATTCACTGTTTCGCTATCGAATCTTGGCCCGTTGGAGGTACTTATATGTGACTGAAATAATAACATCAATGATGCAACTAAGGAAAATGGAAGCGGCTTCTAGGCGATATAAATAATAAAAGAAAGAGAAATTAACCCACCACATACCAAAGTGGACGGATGCGATGAGAGAACACTAATGCTGACAAACAACTACACAATATTTCGGCGTCTGCCTTGCTCACAAATAGAAAAATGGGCCATTAGGCTCGGAACGTGTGTGCACAACGAACGTTACCTAATGACATCAATAATACAGCTTTATTGAATGCAAAGAGAATTTAAAATAATTCATATCCTGATGCTAAATTGCTTTAATTATAAAGCTAAATACATATTGTCTCTTATGTTTCAACAAAGCTTGTCAACTGTCATCATGATCCAGGCTGTACCACAACCTCAGATAATATTGATGTTCGAAAATCATAGCTTCAGTCAAACGTGCATTAATACATACACTGTTGCTTGAACAAATCATGACATTTTGCTATTATTTATATGTAGCTGAAATAATGGCATTAGTAATATGGTGATTTGAAAGCAATGGAAATTAATAATAATTCTTAAGGTTTGATAACACGTGAGATTAATTTTAATCAACATAAATTTTTATTTTATAGCAAAAATAACTGATCGTACTAACATATCGTCATAATAAAACCAATATACTAACAGCAAAAGGAAAAAAAAATATTTCAGAAAATTGGGATTGGGAATCACTGGATGAAGTTAGGAGGGTGAAGGAGTGCTGGGAATATACAGGGCATATGTTGGTGATGAAGCATGGTGGGATATTGGTCAAAGAATTAGGAATAGTACATGTAAGGGGAAACACGATCATGACCACAAGCTGGTGCTCAGATTTCATGCATAAGGGAGCAGGAAAATTTTCTTTTCTTGGTAAAGGTGTCATGGATTGGAACAAATTACCAAGTGAAGTAATGAGTAAGTAATGTACCAAAAATGCTTAAGGAATTTAAAATTAAAATTTGTAACTCAGAAAAATAAATGGGAGGTGTGGGGGGTTTAACACACCAATTATAAAATAAAATTTTAAAAAATAAAATGAATAATTAGATGACTGGGAGAATTGACACCTGAGTATTAGCTCCATTGCAATTAAATTAATTATAATAATAAATCGTGCAGTCCTCCGTATCGGCATTTAAAAATGGCACACAGAGGCATTACAGTGACCAACCTACTAAGTAAGGTAAAGGTAACATTTTATTTCTGTTAAACATTGTTACACCTACTTATATCATGTAAATGAAACCCTTTCTAAACATTTTTTTTTCTTCTCACCATAATTATATCTACGAATTAATACAGTTAATTTTTGAGATATCATTTCTGTTATTTCATAAATTGTATAACATTAAAATATGAATGAAACAAAACTCTCGGTTATCAGTATGAAAACCGAACCTAAGGCAATAACTAAAACAAAGGAAAGTTTTTAGAAGACATTTAGAATTCAATCCTTTCAACGTTAATACATATTTGGTAATAGAATAAAATTGGTAAATAATTTTTACACATACCAAAGCACACGCACGTGAAGTAGCGGGTAAATATATATATATAATAACAATGAGCAGGAAAAAGCTTTAAGGCAATAAAATTAAGGAAGGATAGGGAAATATGACCCAACACTTACCACAGATGAAGGCGGCTGGGACGACGAACAAAAAACAAACACAAGAGAAGCGCAATATTTCGTCCTACAGCAGCCTTAAACGTGCAGAAGGTGAAGCACCAGTCGGCCGTCTATGTGTACACATGTGACGGCGCCTGGTGCTTCACCTTCTGCACGTTTAAGGCTGTTGTAGGCCGAAATATTGCGCTTCTCTTGTGTTTGTTTTTTGATCGTCGTCCCAGCCGCCTTCATCTGTGGTAAGTGTTGGGTCATATTTCCCTATCCTTCCTTAATTATATATGTGTGTGTGTGTGTGTGTGTGTGTGTGTGTGTAATAAGTGACAGGTTTAATGTACGTTTATGCCAGGGGTATTATTTTATATTTTTTTCTCTTAATTTTTTTTTAATCTTATATATTTCTGCCTTCATTTATTCACCCCCATAACTGATCCAAATCAAAATAATATTGTAAATGTTTTTAGTAATGTTTCCAATAATAATTTCCAAACAGGCACTACAGAGATTATCTTGTTCCACTTC
Source organism: Vandiemenella viatica (assembly GCA_031002005.1). Lineage (NCBI taxonomy): Eukaryota > Metazoa > Arthropoda > Insecta > Orthoptera > Morabidae > Vandiemenella > Vandiemenella viatica. The sequence continues at coordinate 305,421,683 of CM061920.1, read as the reverse complement.
TATCGATGTTCAACCTTTTCTCCCCACCCCTGGCACCTCCACCCCCACCCTGTGTTCCCGCCTTTGTTTCATTCATGTGTGGGGGTCGGGTTGTGATCACATCTTTCCACCCGCCATATGTGATCTTATTTTAAAATCTGGTTTACCATACTCTCTCTTCTTTCTATAAGATTCTTCTACTAATTTCTTTCTTCATTGTTTCATTTTGTACCATATCTGTTCATGTAATTTTTGACATCCTATTATTCAGATGCTTCCTTTTCGTCTTTTTGATTTTCACAAAATTCAAGCTTAACTTCCAGTAAGTGTGTCACATTGTTGTTTCTGAGTCATAAATTATAAGCCTTCTCCATTTTGATACCGAGCGTGGTGGTGTAACGGCTAGCGTTCTGGCCTCGCATTCGGGAGAACGGCAGTTCGAATCCCCATCCGGGCATCCAGATTTGGGGTTTCCATGGTTTCCCCAAATCACTCCAGGTGAATGCTGGGATGCTTCCTTCAAAAGGCCATGGCCGAATTCCTTCCCATTCCTTGCCCCCCCCATTCTTTCCCGCCTCTAAAGACCTAATTGTTATAGGAGACGTTAGGCAGTTAAAAAAAAATAATCAATTTTGATGAATGCTGTTTTTTGGCAGCGCTGTTTACATCATCCTTTTATCAGATATGTTTTAGGTTGGTTATTTATTTGCTGAAAAAAATATATGACAATATTATAATAAAATGTTACAATAGCGTCACTTTGATAACTACTTTTTAACCAGTTCAAAATTACATTATTTGGTACATATGATGTGTCTGTGTGTTGCATTAATGACACAGAATGCCTTGTTTTAATAGTAGTAATGCATTTTGTATTTCTTTGTTTGAAATATATTTGCTCTCAATGTGTGAAAGTCGTTGAGTGATTTTGTGATTTGGTATTCTCATTACTTATGTGTATGTTGTATTGCTTCAAAAGAGTAGTTTTCTTGGATTGTTGCAGCTTATACCTCAGCATACTACCACATGAAAATGCATTAAAAAATAATAATAAACAACCTGGTTTCTTTGATGTATACACCATTTTTGTAGTATGTGTAAAATTTAAGCATTTCATTGTTTTGAACTATCTAACTAGTATATTTTGCACATAGGCTGGATACTTATTTACCAATGGATCTTTTCCAAGAGGGAGAATTCATTGAACCTGATTGCATTAAATCAGCACGCTTGGATTTCAGTATGAGAACATTTGAACATCTGAAGGTAATAATTTGTTTCCAGTATTCACCACTTTTTGGTTAGTTGGTTGGTTAGTTATATTTGTTGGTCACAGGTATGATTTTGTTAAGTAAGAGATATTAGAGTTGGTATCTCTGCAGTAACAGGCACTACATTTAGATTGAGGTAGATTGTTGCTCAGACAAAACTAAAACTTTCTAGATGATCAATTCTCCCCTCATTGCAGTTCATTAACGGAAAAATATTGATGTGAAAGTGGGAGAGATAACTACTATAAATATTGCTCATTGGTATTGTTAATTTGGTATTGTTAATTTAATAGATGCTTCTACTTGTCACAAGCTTTTTATATGATCATTAAATTTTAGTAATTACAACTACTGAGTTATTAATTTACAGTCACCTATACTGATTCTTATTTCAGAAACTGATAAACATCATTAATTTGTATTAAGCATATGTTAAGGAGTACTGAGAAGATTACAATTGTGGCATTAGGAGTAGTCTAAAAGTAATGTTTACAGCATAATCATTCATTCTTTTAGTCTTTTAAATTTTATCATTCTGTATCTGCTTATTGAGCAGCTCGGTAAGTGGTAGCTATCAGGCCTGCATTTTGGGAAGACACTGGCTTAATCATTGGTCTGGCTATTCAAATTTCAGCTGCACTTGGTTTCCTGGGTATTTCATCCAAAAAGACCATAGCTAAATCCTTCACCATTTCTTGAACCCACTCTTTTACCACTACTAATGATTTTGGTGTTGACAAGGCATAAAACTCAAAAGAGAAAAAATCCTTTGTCTACTTGTTTTTATTTGGGAAGTTAGTGGTATCAAAATATAGTGATATACATAATTAAGCTTAATCCTATACTAAGAAAAATATTGGCATGAATGACTAATTTTGCAAGCTCATGGGTATTAGTCATACTGAGCAGATTACATGAGGACTGCTCAGTAACATCATTGTGATAAATAACCCGCCCACACACATGTATATTAGCTTTTTACTTTATGAAGGCTTACTGCTCGCTGGGGGTTACGCTTACACTTAAGCTCTGACCGTTAACGTTGCCTGATGGTTCACTGTCTTTTGGTCACCAATTCCCTGTAACAACACGAGGAGATGAAGGTAGGTTCATAAATAAATGTTTACTGTAGGCTATTACTGTATTTTCAAAACAGTATATTGTTCAAAACACTTTACATCATACGGTACCAAATTTTAAGGAATCAGACTTTTCTCCAAAATCCTGATTACAGACAGGTTAAACCAAAAAAACAAGTAGCAAGAAACCCAAATTAAACATAGTCCTATTTCATCGAGAGCAAAGCCTCACTTTCATCAGATGTTGAAGCTAAAATGACGATGGCGGACACACTACATCGCTATACTTCCACTACCAACTTTTTCGCCTAGCGCATGGCGCCAAAAACTGCTCCTCATACAAATGTCCACTCTCAACCAAGGCTTCTGAAACACTAACTCCAACATGGCCACTCAGCCTCCTTAAATATCCTTTATTTTTCTCTAATCTTCCTGAAAAATGTACATATGATTGCTCTCAGTCAGAATGTTAAATCAAGTCCTTATAAATTTTTCTCTGTATGCAACCATTCTTTTATAAAAAGTTCTTAAAGTTTTACAACCTAACATTTCCTCTCATTTGAAAAGTCTTTGAGCTTCCGAGGTGTGTGAGAAAAATAATGAGACTGGTAACACTGTGAGTGATATGGCAACGCTGTGTCTGCTGGTCTGTGCTAGACTGGTTTGTTCATTCCTACAACAAGCTTAGTCTGTGGTTCAACTCAATTCAGGCAACACATTATTTTTGACAGCGCCATCAGTGAGGTTGTTTTTTTTTTTTCTTTTTTCTTTTTATGTGTTATGAAAATGGGGCATCAGAATTTAAAGTAACGTTGTGTTTCGTGTTAAACTTGGGGAATCTGCAAGTGTGATCAATTGAAAGTTGAAACAGGCCTATGGAGAACATTGTTTATGAAGAACACAAGTTTTCCGCTGGCACAAATCATTTTCGGAAGGCTGAGAATGTGTTGAAGATCAAGCTCACTCAGGGTGACATTCAACTACAAAAACTGACAAAAACTTTGAGCGTGTGAGGCCTCTTGTGAGATCAGACCATTGTTTAACAATAAGGATGATGAAGGAACAGTTAAATTTAAACACTTAAACCATACATCAAATTTTGAAAGACAATTTGGAAATGTGAAAGGTTTGTGCCAAACTGGTGCCAAAAAATCTTACAACTGAACAGAAGGACAGTCGAAATAATGTGTGCATTGACCTTCTTGGAGGATTGACAGTGACCAAGTATTCTTCAGTCATGTGATCACAGGTTATGAATCCTGGATATTTGAGTACAGCCCTGAAACAAAGTGGCAAAGCGAAGAGTGGCACACTCTGTCATCTCCTCCACTGAAAAAATGTTGAATGAGCAAATCAAAGATCAAAACAATGCTTATTTGCTTTTTGACACTAGGGGTATCAAGCACAAAGAATTTGTTCCTCCAGGACAAACTGTCAACCAAGTGTTTTACAAAGGTGTCCTTGAATGGCTCAGGAAAAGAGTGATTCGTATGAGACCATACATTGCAGACAAGTGGATCCTTCATCATGACAATGCCACCTGTCACACGACTTTATCCATCAGTGATTTTTTTTTTTTTTTTTTTTTTTTTTTTTACCTCTAAATGCGTTCCTGTTGTTCCTCAACCCTCCTATTCACCTGATTTAACTCTTTGTGACATTTTTCTTTTCTTGCAATTGAAACATGTCTTAAAAGGACATCATTTTGGAACTCTAGAGAACATTCAAAATACTGTGACCGACCAGTTGAAGCCTTCCTGCTCTGATACCAAGAGTGGAAACAATGACTCCACCATTGTATAGCTGCCCAAGGGAACAACTTTGGAGGGGATAGTATTGTTGTTTGGGAAAAGAAATAAAAAACTTTGGTAAATAAAAAATCAGTCTTGTTACTTTTCTCACACACCTCCTATGTTTTAATTCTTTATTTAAAATGTTCTAAAGAGCCTCCCCTAACTTTTGATATATAATATGGCTTGATTGTAGCTATATTTCTTTGTAAAAACTGCTTCTGTGTGTTACTTAAAAAACTTAGATACTACTTATTTCCATAATTACTTGTGCTACTAAATCTCAATGACGTCATCGCGCCATTTTCTCCTTCAAATTTCAAATCTTCTTTTCCTCTTTCCAGCCAAAATATTACCTAAATCTTTACAAAAATCGTAAAGCATGTATAATAAAAATCCTACTTTGTTTGAAAATTACTCTCAAGTCTGTAACTAACTGAACTCCGCACTGTTCAAAACGTGTCAGTCATTTCAAATCCATCATTTTATTTTAAAAAGGTTACTTCCACTTTATCTACAGATTACAATTTTCCATATAATATAGTTGAAATTTTCTGCATCTTTTAAGCTATGAAGCTTTACTATCACTTAAAAATCTAGAATTGTAAAATTAAAAAAAAAAAAACTGTTTTGGCGGTTTTTCTTTCCTCATGTTTTGGTTCACAGTTAATCTCAAATATTTCTTCGGTACTATTTTATAAAGTGTTGCAACTCCTTTGGATCATGATCTTCTACCGCACATCTGTACGTGGAGGGAGTGAAATCTGTTAACAAATAACCAAACCTCTTTATATAATAAATGTTTACATTTCATTGCGATTGAACATTACTATTTAATCCTACTGTTTACCTGAAAACTTCTAGAAAATGACTTTAAACATATTTTACCATTGGATTCTTATGATCTCACAGCTCTTTTAGTTAATTTTGATCATCTATTGGTAGAATGAAGTTGATATGCCAACTTGATGCCATTTTAATTCTATGTACTAGGACAAAGATGTTTTTCCAAGGAAAAATAGATGCAAGAGACAAAATAAAAAAGTTACTAGTTTGACAGAAGAATTAGCATGAAACAAAAGGAACAATTAATGGTAATAAATACTTTTGCGATCGATGTTGTTTTTGAGTGATGTAATTAATGGAAAGAAACCACCACCTTATCATTCCATAAAAAAAACTTAACTTAGTCTACAACCCAAAGGTTGGTTGGATCCTCCTGAAGGAGGCATACTGAGCCACTGTGTCAGAGCTAGGACGGCCAGTTCCTGTCCTCTGGGACCTACAGTTTAATGTGGAATCCGAACCACGGAACGTGCTGGCATAGCTCATATGATTAAACACAACTCTCAAAATTCCTGCGCCTGCCGGGATTCGTGCCCGGGGCAGGAGTAGCGAATGTTTTGAAAGCAAGTGCCTTAGCCACTGAGCTACCAGAACGCTTAATATTAAAACATAAATAAGAATAGGGAATGACTAAATTATTAGTAAATGCAAGGAAAAAATGGAAGAAGATAGGTGGGATCAAAACGTTAAGATAATTCACACAAATTATATAAATGACAAAATTAAATTCAAATGAGTAAAAATGATTCTGAATTAAAACATTTGTCATCCAGGAAGTTCCTTGGTTGACGCTGATCCACATGAATTTAAAGAAAAGTTGTCTTTTTTAACATAGAATCCTTTTAGCTTTTTACATTTTTTCTGACGTTTTTATGCCATTTGTGTGAAACTATTAGTTCTGGTACTTACTGAAACTAATACTCATGAAGTGTTGCCCCAACACTGAATGCTTTGTATCTGGAACCTTTATCTTGATGAAGTAACAGTTTTTTTTTTTTTTTTTTTTTTTTTTTTTTTTTTTTTTTTTTTTTTTTTTGGCAGGGTTTGATGCCCATTCTGGCTAAGGAGATGTCAGTTTTCAGGGTTTCATGAAATCACTACACTTTAAAGTTGGGATGGTTGCTTGAAAAAGCCTTGGTTTGATTCCATCCCCCCTTTCTCGTCTCCCCTATCCTCTCCTTGCTCTAATTAAGTTGAGTAAAGCCATAATAATAAAAATTTATGTAAAGTACAACCTCAGAATCCCAGAAAACAGATACTCTGTATCATTTCTTCAGTGGGGAAGAAATGGTGTGCTTCCACATTGACTCTGTGGTTAAGTGATGGACCTAGATCTCAACCACATTCAGAAATCATTCAACATAATCTAAAAAATCTATTAGATTCTCTGCAGACTGCTGTCTCCTCCCTGTCTTTTAGTCAGCTCACAAAAGTTTTGATACACAGCAAATATAAACCTCTCTCATGTCAAATTACTGTCATAAAGTGCATTTCTAACTATACGGTAGACATATCATATATTCTGAATAAATTATCTGGAGGAGAGTAATTTATTTATACAGGATCTGATCTATGGAATAATTCAAACTGAAGAAAAGTTAGCACTGCTGATCAATAGTAGATTGGAGCTTCCAGTTTTGGAGAAAGCAGAAGCAAGAGTCTCGTTGTGGATATTACATATAAATGTTATGCATTTTTGGTATTGTCATGGAATCAGTTTTTTCATCTAAATTCATCAGCATGTATTTGTGTCATAGTGTCAACATGCTATCAGGAGGGTACGTGGACAACTCATCTACAACATGATGGATAATGTAAAGAAGCACCGAAGATTTATCTAAGTTATATTATTTTGCAACTGGGTATTTTTATGGCATCAAATGTAGCTGATTAATATTTCATGTTAAACTGTTAATTTTGGTTCTACCACTCTTCAGTTTACTTTCGCTAACCAATCTTGTGACTTATCTTCATCTAAATTTGTCTGTTGACTATTTCTGGTATTTCATAAGACTAGTTGACTGAATAAATCACCACTGAACAGTTCTATGAATAATTGCTAGAAGTAGATAGGTTATTTGAAACCATATGAAACTTTGTGTAAGGGTTTAAACTGATACTCGTGGGGGAAGTATCAGTTTAGTTCCTTAGCTAACTTCTGACTTGTTTTAAGTTCTAAATTTTCATTAATAACATTGAATGACCATGTATCAGCCTGGATAATTCAACTATAAAGCCTAGCGGTCGCCACATAGCTTATTTAATCCAAAAGCTAGGGAAAGGTTGATGTTCTCTACGAAAAGATGCACAGTTCACTTGATGGGAAAATTTTAAATTTATTCCAAAGTCACATTTGAAATTGGCATTTACAGTTGAAAAGGCAAAATCGAACTAAACATCTCCAAAAATCACAAGTCATGAATAGGAAGAATTACCAGACTAAACCCCGTTAGAAAAGTTATAAGTTCATAGTCACAGATTGCACCACTGACTGGCGGGAAAATGCAACATGGCCTCAAGTCACACATGTTGTAGCTCACTCAAGGTCTACCGGAAGACATTTTCGTTAACCGATACCAACGCCTCTCAACGGATTTCTTACAACACACTAGCGCATGATTTACTCCGCGACTTGAGATAAAAGGCCCCAATATACAAGACAAGACTCCGCAATACAAGACAAACCATCCGGTCACAGCGCCTCAATATATACTCTCAGCCGTAAACACTCTGTGTCACTTCGTTTTCTAAAAATAGTCTGATAAAATTTTATTATAGCCAGTGTTCAAAATTTAACAGTGTGTAGCCTCACCCTTAAGGTTTGTTAAAAGTATGATGACCATAATTCCAAATTAACTCGTTTCCTTGTAAATAATTAAAGTGTGCGGGCGTAATGGTAATGGACTTCCTAAAAACGGTTGAAAAATCCCCGGGCTGTTTCTTAATTTGTTAAATTTTAGAAATTCCTGCTTGATTACAAATTATCATGTTTAAAGTAATGTCATTGTGTTTAGTACTTGCTCCTGATTTCAAAAATGCAACTTTTATTATCATCGGTGGTGTATTAGAGAAGTTATCAGTCTTACAAAAATTGAGGTTGAAACTGCTGAGAAGACATGTTGGAAAAAATTGATTTCTGGTTAATAATTATTAAAGTGCCACTTCTATCAGAAAAGTGTTGTTCTCTGAATTTTCTTTTAATTTTATTATGTGTTTTAAAAGTTTTTTTGTTTACGGAAGTGGTCTTGTTTATTCACAGTTTAATTTTGAAAATTACCACGTTTTTGCTTACAACATAATAACTTGAAAATTGATTTAATATCTGTTCTATTGCATGGAACGTTTTAAAACTTTAATATGTTGTACCCGGTTCTTTGTTCTTACAGAAAATTTACTTTTTATCTCAGGAAATTATTGAAAACGTGTTGTTATTTAGTGCTGAAAATACAAGTGTGTCTAACGAAGTGTTTAAAATTTTGTTTACTTTATTTATACTGCCTGAAAACTACTGAATTTTAGTGAATTCAACTTAATTTTGGATTATTATTATTATAAAAATTCTTTACTGCATCGAAAGTGTTAAGAATTAGTGATATTATCACGTAACCAAAATCGACTGTTTACAAATTGGATAACTGTGGATTACCCTGGCTCAGGTTAGTTTAAAGGTTATTTACTATTATTAATTGTTTATTTAGGGCTTGTATTATATGCAAAGTGACTTTATTGTTTTTAAATCGGCGTATTTACTGAGTTAGGTTGCAGTATTGGCTCCTGCATGAATCGTGTCTCTCATATCCTGTAGCTGCGAGATAAAGAATTTTATGTTTACTGGAAGGCTTACCCCCTCCCTTATGCTCTATAGCCAAGAAAACTAGAATTTACCCAAATTCTAAGGTGCTTACAGCCTTATCACTCTGCTTCTTCATTTCTACCAAACTGGCAGCCGTGAACTATTAATTTACCATTATTAATGAATCTATGTGTAATCAGGACAGACTAACTTTTATTTTCTTACAATTTTCTGCTGTTATTTATATGCCTTATCTGTCTTCAAAATTCTAAGCTGTCAACCTTACGCTTGACATCACCACATCCTATACCCTGTCCACAGTCTTTTTAGTTAATGTTTTCACTGCTATTCCTGCATTGGGTTCATCTACAGTACTGGTTCTTCATGGGCGCCGGGAGGCGGTTGCAAAAATTTTATTATTAAATTCACTGTTTGAATAATAACATAAGGCGCCTAACTTGTTGTCCAAATTTGTTTCAACACATTGGCAATAAATACAGCATCCTTAGTTAATAAGTGTTATATATAATATATAAAAAACCAAAAAAAACCAAACAGGTGCACCCCCCTTAAAGTAATCTGCCAGTGCCCATGTGGTTCTTACTTGTTTTAATTCAGATACTTACTTTTTATTTCTATTGTATACAGGAACACTCTCCACTAATGTTGCCGACACATACTCATCAGTATTTTGTGCCAACTTCACTTTCTTGTATAAATATTTAACCACAGCACAAATTTCTTTGAATCTTTTCAGCATATGTAACACAATAAGAATTTGTCCTAAGTTATTATGATTGGAGACAGTACCTTACAAAAAACCAAAGTAATATATACAATTTTTCTTAAGGGAGTGCCATTTTGTTTTTGTGTCTAAGCCATAAAATTATGGGAAGAGCCTGGCACTAACAGAATTATTATTTATTTTTAAAATTGAAGTGTCTGTACAAAAATGTTGAGATTATTATTTTATCTCATTTATTTCTTAAAATTTGTTTTGTTGTAATATAAAGAGCTAATTAGCAAATATAGATATAAATAATGAAAAAGAAGAACTTTCTATTTCCACAAGTTTGACAATATGGTATATAGACAGTTAAAATATAAACATCTAACATACAGAAATTTTTGGGATTAAACCTCCTCCCCTCCCCCCACTCCCCCTTTCAACAGTTAAATGTGAAGGCACCCACCAGGCCTTAACCTGAGATAGAGCTCCAATGTTTCTACCTAAGCCTCACTCCCCTTTCCCTGCGCTGTTTTCTATCGTCGCCTGGGTGAGATATCACTTAGTGTTTATTGTATAATTTTTAATATGGCAATAATTTATTATCTAATGATGAAATAAGACAAAAATAAGGATAAGACAGAAAGAATATACATAAATAAGTTGGGGCATCTGGGTTGTATTGAATCGTATCCAACACTGTGTAATGGAATAGTTTCTGAGACATGAAGGTAGGTTTACATTTTTATCGCATTTTTAATGAAAGCTGTTAGGAAAAGTAAACAGTTAGTTTCAAGAAATGTGAAAAGGGTAGATTAAAGGGAATGAAGAGAAAATTAGGATAGTAAAAGTAGGAAGTAGTACAAATCAATAGCATTTTTAACTTTTTCTTTTTTGCTGTCATCAGTCTTTCGACTGGTTTGATGCAATCCTCCATCCCTTCCTTTCCTGTGCTAACCTCTTCATTTCTACATACCCCTTTCAACCCACATCCTCAATTATCTGCTTCATATATTCTAATCTCTGTCTTCCTCTACAGTTCTTACCTTTGACTGTTCCCTCCACTAACAAATTAACCAATCCAGCATGTCTCAAAATATGACCTACCAACCTGTCTCTTCTTTCTGTAAGCTTCTTCCACAAACTTCTTTTCTCACCCATCATTTCCAAAACTCGTTCATTTCTTACTTTGTCTGTCCACTTAATTTTCAGCATTCTTCTGTAGCACCACATTTCAAATGCTCAATTTTCTTTCTTTCCGGTATTCCTAAAGTCTATGTTTCGCTACCATAAAGTGCTGTGCTCCACACATAGAATTTAAAAAAAGTTCTTTCTAATTCCTAGATCAATATTTGAAACTAAAAGGTTCCTCTTTTTCATGAAGGCTCTTTTTGCTAGTGCTATTCTGCTTTTAACATCATTCCTGCTTGTAATTTTACTTCCCAAGTAACAGAATTCACTTACTTCTCCTATTGCATCCGATTCTACTTTTATATTTAATCTACTAGTATTGGTATCATTTCTGCTACATTTCATCACTTTTGTCTTGCTTTGATTTATATTCAGTCCAAAATCTTCCTTCAGTCTTTTGTTCATGCCATCCAGTAACTTCTCAATATCCTCAGCCCTCTCTGCTAACAAGACAATGTCATCAGCAAATCGTAGCATACTGATTTTTTCTCCCTGTGAACTTATGCCACATGGAAATTTTTCTTTTACTTTCTTCACTGCTTCTTCTACATACAAGTTGAATATTAATGGAGATAGACTACAACCTTGTCTCACACCCTTTTTAACTGATGCATGTCTCTCGTGATTCTCTACTTTTATTTTAGCCACTTGATTCTTATACAGTTTATAGAGTATTCTTCTATCTCGATACTTTAGACCTGACTTCTTTAAAATTTTGAACATCTTGTCCCTCCTAACATTATCAAAAGCTTTTTCTAAATCAACAAATGCCATAAAAGTATCTTTGTTTTTCTTGATCCGCCCTTCAAGTATTAATCTTAAAGCCAGAATTGCTTCCCTTGTACCGCGATTTTTCCTAAACTCAAACTGATCTTCATCTACTATCTCTTCTACAACCCTTTCCATCCTTGTGTATATTATTCTAGTCAGCAATTTTGAAGCATGTATTGTTAGACTAATGGTGGGATAATTCTCACATTTGTCGGCTTGTGCTTTCTTTGGAAGTGTGAAGATGATATTTTTATTAAATTCAGTTGGAATTTCTCCTGTTTCATAACTTTTTGATATCAGCTTGAATAATCTTTCGATTCCTTCCTCTCCTAGGGATTTAATAAGTTCTGCAGGGATCTCATCAATTCTAACTGCTTTATTTGCTTTCAAGTCATTCAGAGCTTTATTAAATTCTGTCTTCAAAACAGGATCTCCTAAGTCTTCACTGTTGACATCACCTTCCTTTTCTATTACGCTATTGTTCAAGTTGTCCCCATCATACTGTTTCTCAATGTATTCCTTCCATTGGTTAGCTCTATCATCTGAGCTTAAAAGAGGTTTCCCGTTGGCAGCTTTAAAGTTCATACCTCTTTTCTTCATTTCTCCAAAATTCTGTTTTATCTTTCTATATGCAACATCTACTTTACCTACGAGCATTTCCTTTTCTACTTCTTCACACTTTACTTGTAGCCATTTTTCTTTTGCTATTTTGCATTTCCTATTTATTTGATTTCTATATTGCCTGTACTGCTCTGTTCCTGCTTCATCCTGAGCATTTTTGTACCTTCTCCTCTGATCCATCAGCTCCAAAATTTCTTCTGTGATCCAAGGTTTTCTGGCAGCTTGTTCCCTAAAGCCTAATGTTTCTTTACCAGCTTTCATTATTTTGGTCTTTAATGCATTCCATTCGTCCTCAGTTGAGCTCCTTTCAGATTTACTTCTTAGACCTAAGTCTACCATTTCTGCAAATTTTTCTCTCGTGCTAGATTGTTTCAGTTTATTCACTTCCAGTCTGTTCCGCTTATACTGCTTCCTTATTCGCTTAAATTTCAGCCTGCACTTCATTATTATCAAATTTTGGTCAGAGTTTATGTCTGCTCCTGGGTACGCTTTACAGTCTAGAACTTGATTCCTGAATCTCTGTTTGACCATGATATAATCTAGCTGATATCTTCCTGTATCCCCTGGACGTTTCCAGGTGTATATTCTTCTTGCATGGTTCTTAAACTGTTTGTTTGCCACTACTAGCTTATATCTTTCACAAAATTCTAGCAGCCTGCTTCCTCGCTCATTTCTTTCTCCTAGACCAAAGCTTCCTACAGTATTCCACTCTTTTCCTTCTCCCACTATTGCATTCCAATCACCCATGATTATTAGATTTTCCTCCCCCTTCACATATTGGATTAATTCTTCAATTTCAGCGTACATTCTTTCTATTTCTTCGTCATCTTCATGTGACTGCATATACACTTGTACTAATGTGGTTTGGATGGGCTTAGTTTCTAACCTCATCAATATAATCCTGTCACTAAACTGTTCATAATAACTCACCCGTTTCCCTACTTTCTTGTTCATTACAAATCCTACACCAGTGATTCAATTGACAGCTTGTGTGGTAATTATCCTGTGTTCCCCAGAGCAGAAATCCTGTGCGTCCTTCCATTTAATCTCGCTAATCCCAACAACATCTAGCTTAAGTTATTCCATCTCCCTTTTTAAGTTTTATAACCTACCTGCCCTATTCAGACTTCTAACATTCCACGCTCCGACTCATAGAATGTTTCTATCCATTCTGATGACTCCTCCCTGAGTAGTCCCCACCTGGAGATCCGATTGGGGAACTATTTTACCTCCGGAATATTTTACCCAGGAAGAAGCCATCATGATATATGTAATTTGAGAGTATTACATGTGATCGGGATACCCTTTGGGTCTTTAATGCAGTGGTTTCCAGTTTCCTTCTGCATCCCCATGTCATTGATCATTTCTGATTCATCCGCCTTTAGGGGCCGTTTCCAACCCCAAGGGCAAGAGGGTGCCCTGAACCACTCCCCGCTCTTCCGCCCTCCTTTCAGAGGCCGTTGGCAAGCAGTGGGTGATTCCTTATACCGGGAATCTTTCAGTCGCCAGAGCCTCATCCGTGCAAACAAGGTGCACCACGTGAAGGAGAGGTTGACATTTGGTTGGAAAAGGCTAGTATAGCCTCTCCCAAACCCTTAGACCCCATTTTTAACATAAGGACAAGTAATTCAAAAGATGTAAATGATTTTCCCATTGTTACTGTAAGGTATGACATGAAGAAGGACATGTATAACTATCTCAAGACAGCACAAAATAATATGAAATAGCCTTCAAATGAAACTAGAGAATCTGAAGAATGTAATGTGTAGGTTAAAATAAGCAGGGTAATAAATAGTTTAACAGAAGTTCAGATCAAAAGTGCGTGGACCAAGATTCGTTTAATATAAAATAAATCTTAAGTTTGGTGGTAGAATATGAAGAAATGGAAATTAAGACCCAGAATAGAAAATAAAACACCACAAACAACCAATTTTAGGATTGTAATACGTAAGTTTGGGAGTAAATTGACCAAAGACAATGGCCCGTGGTTATTATTTACTTTTCATTTGCAGTTTGGGTGAAATTATCGACTGTAATCATATCAGAAGGAAATAAGATAGAAGCAAAGTAGGAATAAAAGTGCCAATTAAGAATATATTAAGAAATAAAGACGAAATGGTAAGTTTACAACATGTGCTTACTTCAAAGCTAAATTATGGCAAAAGTAAGGTTTATTTGGAAAAAGTCATGAGGATAGGAAATGTTTCTTAAGTTAACATCTGTTGATTGATAAAGTTTTAGAGCAATTCATGAAGAAATTAGTTTTATGATAAAATTTGGAGGTTGCCATAGTAACAAAAGAAGCACTAGCTGAATCGAAGTAAAGAAGCAAAGTTTATTTTAATGCACATTTGGGGTATTTAACATGATATTAATACATAAAATAATTGATGAAATAATTTAAGTCTAGAAGGTTGATACATTCTATGGAAGAAAAATAATTATGAAGTTTTGGTATGCATTTGGACAGTTTAAAGTCAATCACTGTTTAGTGTGGGTGGACGCACAGGTTATTCCAGGCGCAGAGGAATACCAAGAGTGTGGAGTGCTACGGGTTTGGTGTGGAAGCCACATGTGTGCAAGGAATGTGATGCTTAAAATTTCTAATAGCAACTGTTCCGGCAATGTAACCTAAAGGTGTGGAACTTTGAATATTGTGGGAATTTAAAGAATCATGAAGTGAAATTATAATTGGAAATGGGTGTTTCAATAACTGATTCAGTGTTGCATTAGGAGATTGTTGTCATCTACTAGATATTTTGTCTTCTATAATTAATGAAGCCAACATTAAACCTTATTTATAACTGGTATCAAAACTATTGGAGAAGTTGAAGAATATAAACCAAATTTTCAGTGACTTTTGTTTTAATTATCATAGTTAGTACAACCTGAGATTGTATGAATTCTGTTAGACTATTCCCTCTCATTGAAGGTTGCAGTCATATTACATGACTTTGAACCTAGTTTAAAAAATTTAATAGTAGTGGAAAATAAACCAACTAGTTCAAGTAAATGACATGGGCAGAATTAGACGAAAAAACTGGCGCAGAACAGAAATCCCGTACGAGTTGAACTTTTCTTCTGCAACTGAATGTAAATAAACTGAATGGTGAGAACTATGGGAGAACCAAATAGTTATGAAACAATTGGAAAGAATGTTTGAACAGTTAAACAAAATAAGTAAAAGCTGGGCAATGTAATTAGAAAATGACATGGAAATAAAGAGGTCTAACAGAAGAAGACCATCAGGCAACAATAACAATTCTAATAAAGCAATGAAATCTACAAATGATCAGGATAGCAAATTCATGACTCATGAGAGTGAAGGCAGGAGGGAAGCAATGGACACACAAAACAAAGATGAACCCAATATTTCGGTTTACAGCCTTCATCTCGCAGAGAAACACAAGGAGGAGATCTGTAGATTTTTTTAATTTATTAGTGTAATCTTCTTTTAGTTCTATATACTTTTTCAAACACTTCTTTAACTTCTCTATGCCCTCCAAAAAATAGGACTTTGGAAGATCTGCAAAATAGGCATCTGTTTGGGCGATGACCTCCTTATTCGATACGAACCATTGTTGACCAACTCATTTTTTTTTTTTTTAAGTTTGGAAACAAAAAAAGATCACAGGGTGCCAAATCTCAAATCTGGTGAGTATGGTGGATGTGGTAATAATTCGAGCTTTAACTCCTTAATTTTGGCTTTCAAAACTGCAGGTGTGCACCCCTGCATTGTCCTGATGGAAGTATCTTTTTTTTCATATGAGGATCTTTTTATTTTTCAAATTAGGACTTTTTTTTATCAATTTCTTCACCTAACTGGTGTAATAATGACACATAGTAAGCTCCAGTTACCGTGTGTCATTTTTCCAAGTAATCAGTGTAAATGATTCCGCGTGTGTCCCTATAAACCGTATAAGATTTTTGGTGGTTTAATTGATCTGATAAATAATCAACTCACGAAATAGTTCAGTTTAAATCTGCATTTATTTTAAAAAAACACGTCGTCAACAACACTGTTTACATGAATACACACAATCCAGGGATCGCATACAACACTCCTTCCACAGACAATACAGTTCTTGGCCGTCGGTGAATATTTGCCGAAAACTGTAACTAACTGTCTCGGATGTTTGCTTTATATTAACTCCACCGAAATGTCTAGAACACTTCAAAAGATTCCGACAGATATTTCTCGATTATTAATTATTCTTAAACAATTGATACATATTAAAAATAATTGGAATTAATACATAATCATTTACCATCATTACAAAATGGCCAGAAATGGAAAATAAAGATACTTAAACACAAAATTATTAACAGAAATCATTTTAAACTGTAGCAAATTGTCCTTTAGACATAGTAACTTGCCTTAATACTTGGAATTACAAACATTTAAGCAATTCTCTTGCACAATTCTGTTCTTAAACATATTAAATGAATTCTAAATAATTTATTTTCATAAAACAAAGCCTATATACATTGATTTACAGGAAATTGCAAAACAAACCTACCAGATCAAATTCAACCAAACTTTAGCTTACTACAATTGCTTCATAAAATACATTCCATTTAAATTTAGGGTTGAGGGCTATTACAGTGGCCATCACCTTGCCAGCTGATTTCGCTGTTTTCACCTTCTTAGGATCCCGTTTGCCTTCAAAACTCACTATTTAGACTGTCCCTTAGTTTCAAAGGTACAGTAGTGTATCCATGTTTCATCCACAATTATGTATCGACATAGAAATTCATAAGGGTTGTGACAGAAATGTGTCAAAACAGCCTCGGAGTTGACTGCGTGATTGCACTTATTCTCCACTGAGAACAAACACACACCCATCTTGCTGAAATTTCTTTTACACCTAATTTTTCATGAAAATTGAATACACTGTACCTTGAGATATGCCTGTTGCCTCTCCTATTTCACACACTGTGATTTGTTGATCATGGAATTTGTCAATTATTTTGGGTGTATACACTTCCATTTGACATCCTGATCATTGTTCATCTTGTGTGCCCACATTTAAACTCATTTACTCAATTTTTATTGGATGCAAATGCAGGAGAAATTGTATCATGAACTTCATCCAGCTCAGCTTTGATTTCTTTCAATTCTAAGCCTTGTAAATAATAGCATTTAATCACTACTCGATACTCCATTTTTCTCGATGAACAACAGTTGTCTCCTTCAATTTACAATAACAATGAAACCATGTGATGGAGCAAGCTGAGATTTTTATCTGCTGTCTAGTGAGTAATGATGCTTAATAATAA
Source organism: Vandiemenella viatica (assembly GCA_031002005.1). NCBI lineage: Eukaryota > Metazoa > Arthropoda > Insecta > Orthoptera > Morabidae > Vandiemenella > Vandiemenella viatica. Next base: position 305,404,335 of record CM061920.1, on the reverse strand, counting down.
AAAATGTTTAAGACATTGTGCGTGCCATCTCTAGGAATTTCAAGGACTTATTGAACGGTCCTTGTATGAGTCAATTGGAAGAGAGGTTTGCATACACTGCGACCTACCGCATGGCTGAGCGGTATTTGGAGAGTAGGTTGGTGGTAGTGGGAATGAAGGAATAAATAATATGAATTAAGTTATATATAATTAGGAAAGCAATATTATTGCAGTGGTAGAACACAAATAGAAGCAGATATTTAAAATTAAATGACAACAATAAAAAAAAGAGACACAAGAAAGACTTCAAGCCCAGAGCAAAAAGATGAGGTGGTTTTGGGAAAATAAAAATAACAAGAACAATAAGGACAATGCAGACTTTTTAAAAATTAATTAATTACATTGGAATGGAGAGCACGCTCCAGTGGCAATTTGCCTACACACCCATCTACCCTCTTTCCTGCACATACCTACATTTGCCCTCTACAAATTTCAACTTTAAATTTTTTGAATGTTTTTGGTTCTCTTGGCTCCATGTGATCCTTAGTGGACTAAGCAATGAAATAAATTAATAAAAATAATAGAAAATAAATAAGGGACAAAGAAACAATATGTAAGCAATAAGTGATTGGTTTACTGGTAGAATCTCATCAGAGGTTAAGGCTGGGTGCGTTGTTGGTGTCAAGCAGATGTTGGTAAGCTAGTTCCCATCTACAGAGTTCACAAGTGGTGGTGATTTCTGGAAACCTCTATCAGACCACACTTTAAAAGAGCTGTTTGCCTGTGGTCATTTATTCTGATTGAAAGCTGATTGGTGGTGAGGCCTATGTGAGAACTAGTGTAATGAAGCTACATTATGGGGCATGTCCATTGATAGGATAGATATACCCTACGGTTGGATTTTAGTGAGTTATGGTTGTTTGGAATAATTTGGAGAGAAGTATTTGTGAACAAGATGTTCTTGAGACTGGGTAGTCTGCTGAAATATATGCAGTGAGGGAGTGTGTTGGTTTTTTTGGGAGAAGGCTATGAATTTCAGGGAAGGAACGAAGGAAGTGAAGTCCATGTTACAGGATCTGCTTAATAGATTCAAGATCTGAGGTATACTGGTTAGCAAAGACAGGGTTATGGTTGGTTTTTAGAGGTGCAGGGCGAGAATGCGTTTGTGGAGTGAGGGTAACAGCATGAAGTGTGTGTGTGTGTGTGTTTTTTTATGTTCAGCAGTGTAAAACATTGGTAAACAAATGCAATTATTTGGGAGTATCTTGAGAGTGATTGTTCATCAGAACAGATACATCCTGCAAGGCTGTAAGAAGGAAACATATGGTTTGGAGAGGATTTAAATTTTCAAAGTGGATATACTCTTCTAAATTTGTGTGCTCAATGCGACTAGAGGGCATACTGAGGAATGTAATTTTTGTGTGGGAGGAAGTTAATGGAATAGGTATTTTCAAAGGAAGGAATGAAATGTAGGAAGTGGTTTTCACTTTGTGTCCAGTCTCTATATATATATATATATATTAACAACAATGAGCAAGAAAATGCTTGAAGGTCATCTGGTGTATCATTATTATATTATTACTCCGCGATTCAGTTGCGGAGGTAGCATTCCACCTATCCGAAAGGGTAATTGTTTGGAAGGGGTATACAGGATATGGCAGGAGGTGCCCATGGGCTAATGTGATGCGCCATCCCAGCATTCACCTGGAGTGATCCCGGAAAATCATGGAAAACCCAGATCAGGATGGCAGAAGTGCTTTATCGGAAGCTACTCCTGTCAGATTTTAAGTTTACTCGCCCGTTAAATCCTTTCTATTCCATTCCCTAATTGCTCGTGGGAAAAATGATTACAAAAATAAATTGGTTCTGGCCTTGATTTCTCTCATCTTATTTTCGTGGTCATTCCGAAATATGAATGTTACTGGTAGCAATATTTGCTTGCTGTGATTCCGAAATACGTCAGTCATGAATTTTTCAATTATCTTCTGTCGAGAGCAACGCCTTCGGTGTTCCAGGTCTTCCCAACCTAACTCCTTCAACATTGCACTTACGCTTTCCCTCCAGCTATATATACCTGTTACGAATTGGGCGGCTCTTCTTTGGACCTTCTCTAATGCCTCCATTAATCCCTTTTGATGGGAACCACGTACAGAACAACAATATTCTAAGTGAGGACGTATTCACCAGACGGCCATCGTCATGTACATGTCTGGCTCTACCTGATGTCTCACTTTTGGAAGAATAAGGCTATATCCAAAAAATCACGCATCTCTTGTGTTTGTTCTTTTTGCCTTCATCTGTGGCAAGTGTTGGGTCATATTTCCCTATGCTTCCTTAGTTATATATATATATATATATATATATATATATATTTATTTATTTGTTGAGGCCAACTAGGACCACGTTAAGCCTTTGTGCATTTGGCAGCGAGTTTCTTCTTCTTTTGGTCCCAGAACTCCTTCATTCGTTTTGAATGCGCCTGTTTGCGCTCCTCTGTCCATAGTGTACCGCGTCTTCTGTTGGAGTGTTCGTCTCGGCTTGTCCCACTTGTCATTAACTTCTTCCGAAACATATCTCTGTTTAAAGCATCTTCTGGTTCTAGCCCCATCAAATGGAGATCTTCTTTAATATTTACGAACCAGGGCATTACAGTTTTGGGTCTGGAATCAAATAAGTTAAAGATTTTTTTTGTTAGTCTGTTCTCCTCCATCCGTTTGAGGTGGCCATAGAATCGAGCCCGTCTTTTGCGGATTGTTTCAGTGATTTTCTCTATTTTGCTGTAGACTTCTTTGTTGGATTTCTTTTGATGGACGCCATTCTTAAAGTTGGAACCCAGAATTCCTCTAATAATTTTTCTCTCCTTTTTCTCCAGTTCTCCCAGAAGTCCTTTATCGGCATTCAGGAACAAGGTTTCAGCTGCATACAAAACTACTGGTTTCAAAACTGTTTCATAATGACGTATTTTAGTATTTTGTGAAAGACATTTTTTATTATAGACCTCTCGCGAAGTTTGGTAGGCTATTTCTAGTTTGCGAATCCTTTCCCGAATAGCTTCTTTGTCCAAACCATTTTTCATAATGATCTCACCAAGGTACTTAAATTTTTCCACTTGATTAATGTCCCCGTATTTGGTTTGAAGTTTTGGTGGAGCATCCTTGATGTTAGTCATTAATTTTGTTTTCTCAAAAGATATCTGTAAACCGGTTTGATCAGCAATTTCCTTCAGCAAATCAATTTGGATCCTAGCAGTTTCTAAGTCATCTGATACGATAGTGATGTCATCGGCAAAAGCCAGAGTGTCTATTGTGATCCCTTTAGATTTAGTTCCTATTCTTGATGGGCTGCAGTCAATTTCCTTTAATTTTGCTCGCCAGATCCGAATGATCTTTTCGAGAACACAGTTAAAAAGTAGTGGAGACAGACCGTCACCTTGCCTGACTCCAGTTGTGACTTCAAAAGGATCTGACAGACATCCTAAAAACTTAACTTTTGATTTTGTGTTTGTCAGTGTGGATCTAATTATTGCCAATAATTTTAGGTCAACTCCAAATTCATTAAGGATGTTCAAAAGCACTTCCCGATCTATCGAGTCATAAGCTTTCTTAAAGTCCACAAAAACTGACACATATTGCTTTGATCTGAGCATGTAGTATCGGATGATCGTCTTGAGGTTGTGGATCTGTTCCGCTGTAGAACGATTTTTTCTGAAGCCCCCTTGGTATTCACCTATTTGGTGCCCAACTTGGGATTCTAATCTCTCCAGGATGGCAAGTGAGAGAATTTTATATGTTACCGGAAGCAAGGAAATTCCTCTGTAGTTGTCAACAATCTTCCTACTGCCTTTTTTGTGCAACGGGTGGATTAAAGCCGTTTTCCAATCTTCGGGTACAATTTCCTCATCCCAAATTTCTTCTATACACGCACATATATAGTAACCAGGAAATAATATGTGCAAAGTAGAGAATGGATTTACAAAAAATGACAGTGAAAAGAATCACCACTTACCTTTGATGATGGTTTCATGATGTGAACACACAAAAAAACTCAAGAACAGGAAAACAATAATATTTCGGGTCTTGCCCTTTTTCAACAGGAGAACATTATGGAGGGAGGGTGGTGTAGGAGACTGACTCACAGAATGACTGTTAGACAGGAACATGAGGGTGGGGGTAAAATCAAAAAGAGGACTTGGAGAGGGGGATAGTGAATTGGAACTAGTATCCGAGCAATGCAAAATGTTGCGAAAAGAGCAGAATAATACATTAAGATCTTCACAACATAAATCTGAGTAAGCAAAAGGGAATAAGTAAACAAAATAAAATCAGAAAAAAGTAATAATAATGAAAATAAAATACTCTTTGCAGTTAGATATCGCATCTGGTACGTGGTGGTTCAATTTAACAGTGGGGATGGAGGCAGGAGAGGATAGAGGGAAGGAAAAGTAATGCCTGGGTATTATCTCAAATCGAGACCTGGAGGTTGCCTTGTGCCCAGTTTGTATTGGTAGGCAATCTCCAACCTTCTGACTTCAGAGGAGCTCTGTTGTTTTGGAGGTCTCTGATATTACAAACCGTGAAACAAGAATTAAAATTTAGGGCGCTAATGACCCTGTCGTCGACGCACCCTAAAATCCAAATAACATCAACATCAACAACAACAAGAATTAAAATTATTGGTGTTGTGGGAGATGGCATGGAAAGCTATTACGTGTTTTGGATTCTGAGTGAAAACTGTCTGTCAGTGGCCATTCATTCTTGTGGTTAATGGATTGGTAGTCAAACCTATATAGAAAGCCAGGCAATGTTTGCAAATTAGCTGGTATATTACATGGGAGGTTTTGCAGGTGGTGTGTCCTATGATAGGAAAGCTCTCCCCAGTGATAGAGTTAGTGAAAGTGGTGGAGGCATGGTGTATGTCGCACATCTTACAGTGGGGTCTATTGCATGAGAAAGTGCCTTGGGGTTGTCTGATGGGATAAGTAAGACTGTGTTTGTGGACTGGGAGTTGGCTGAGGTTGGGAGGACTGCTGAAACACGTTCTGGGAGGGCCAGGGAGGATTTTTGGAAGAATGGATGTTATTTCTGGGTAGGTTGTAGGAAATCATAAACCTGCCAAAGGATTCTATTGATGGACTCAAGGCCAGGGAAGTATTGTGTAACCAGGATTGGCCTATGCTTGGTTTTTGAGAGTTTGTAGCAGTCAATAGGTTGAGCAGGTTGCAATGTGGCTCATGAAAGTTGCTTGTGACCCAAAGCTGGGGGATAGTTGCAGCATACAAATGCTTGTGACATGTTGTTTGAATGCTCAATTAGAGTTTTCTGGTCGGAACATGCAAAGACTGTATAGGAGGAAACGTTTGGTACGATATGGATGACAACTGTCAAAATGGAGGTACTGCTGTGAGTTGGTGGGTTTGATGTGGGCTGATTAGCTGAGGTGGCCATTTGAGAGGAACAGGTCCCCTCCAATAATGTGGCCTGGGGGTGGGAGTAGGTCCATGTGAGATTCAGTGAGTTATTAAAGGTATTAACTTCATTCTGAAAATTTAGAAGGGTGTCCAGATCATAAAAATATCATCTATGAACCTAAGCCACAGGAGGGGTTTGAGGGGGACGTTCTCCAAAAACGTCTGTTCCAGGTGGCCCATTAAGAGATTAGCATAAGAGGGGGCCATGCGAGTGCCCATGGCAATGCCACAGGTTTGGTGGTAGATATCACCTTCACAGGAGAAGTATTTGTTGTTGAGTATCAATTCAGCGAAGGTGGTGAGGAAAGATGTGCTGCGGCATGTGGAATATTTGTGTACAGTTTTGTGACATTAATAGTTACCAGGATGGAGTTGGAGGGAAGTGGTTTGGGCATATTGGAAAGATGGAAAAGGAATTGTTGTGTATCCTTGATATGGGAAGGAAGCTAAAAAATTATAGGTTTTATACTGTTCCACCAATACAGAGATTCATTCAGTAAGAGATCCGTAAGCTGGAACAGTGGGGCATCCTGGATTGCCAGGCTTATGGATCTGGGAAGGAGGTAAAGGGTAGGCATAAGTGGAGTTTGAGGAGAAAGAAGAGAGATTGACTGTGGGGTGAGACCTTGGAGGGGCTTATTGAACTGTACATATTCCTGTATTTTTTTGTTGACAACAGGTCCGGGATCTTCATTATGGTGACACTAAGTATCGGCATCTGATAACTGATGAAGGGCTTCAGCCACATCTTTATATATAAAGATGAATGTATGTTTGTTTGTTTGTTTGTTGGTTTGTTTGTTCTTCATACAAATCCACAGTTTTCTTCCGATCTCGATGAAACTTTGAACACTTATCCTTTGCAACAAGGAGAAAAATACTGTCTACATTTGGTTGACAAATTACCTGTATAAATAACACAATTTGTCTCATAACTTCGAAATACGGCGATAGACATCACGTTGGATATGGTCACCTCCGGACCGTGTTTCCGTGTCGTGGACTGGCAGCTAAGTGGCTAAAGCGCTTGCTTACGAACGTCGTGGTCTCCGGTTCAAACCTCCGTAGAGGCTAAGATTTTTAAAAATTGATTTCAGTGTAAGAGTCAGGCCTGGGCCGTAGGTTATTCGGATTAAATGTTAAACCGTAGATATTAGAAAGTTAGGGGTGCAATGCGAGGCAAATCGTAGGTAGTCTTGCAATTTTGTAGGTGTACACTTTTTTACGTTATAATGATCGCTCAGGTGTTGTTCGCAGTCAGTGTGTGAGTGTGAACCACAGTAATCTGTATAAATAACACATTTGTCTCATAACTTCGAAATACGGCGGTAGACAGACACTTTGGATGTGGACGACTCCGTACCGTGTTTCCCCGTAGTGGTCTGACAGTCGAGTGGCTAAAGCGCTGGCTTACGAACGTCGTGGTCTCCGGTTCAAATCTCCGTCGGGAGAATATTTTTAAAAATTGTTTTTCATCGTAAGAGTCAGGCCTGGGTCGTAGGTTATTCGGATTGAATGTTAAACCGTAGATATTAGAAAGTTAGGGGTGCAATGCGAGGCAAATCGTAGGTATTCTTGCAATGTTGTAGGTGTATACTTTTTTACGTTATAATGATCCCTCAGGTTTTGTTCGCAGTCAGTGTGTAAGTGTGAACCACAGTAATATTATTATAATTAGGGATGTAAGTCTCTGTCTTTTTGATACGTTATGACGACCAAATGGCTATATCGTTGTGATGAAATTTATAAGGAAATCTGTATGAAGGGCACAGGATATTTTTTCCAGTATGATTAACAGTTGTAATCACGAAATTTTGAGACCTTATCGAATGGTGACAGAAATATTTTGGCAATTGATTCTCATAACTTGGAAATACGGCAATAGACAGACACGTTGGATATGCACGTCTTCAGACTGTTTCCGTGTAGTGAGCTGGAAGCTCAGTGGCTAAAGAGCTTTCTTACGAACGTCGTGGTCTCCGGTTGAAGTATCCGTGGAGGCTAAGATTTTTAAAAATTGTTTTTCATCGTAAGAGTCAGGCCTGGGTCGTAGGTTATTCGGATTGAATGTTAAACTGTAGATATTAGAAAGTTAGGGGCGCAATGTGAGGCAAATCATAGGTATTCTTGCAATGTTGTAGGTGTACACTTTTTTACGTTATAATGATCCCTCAGGTGTTGTTCACAGTCAGTGTGTGAGTGTGAACCACAGTAATATTATTATAAATACGCAAGTAAGTCTCTGTCTTTTTGTTACGTTTTGACGACTAAATTTAATTTTATAAGGAAATGTGTATGAAGGGCACAGGATATTTTTTCCAGTATGATTAACAGTTGTAGTTACGAAATTTTGAGATCTTATCGAATAGTGACAGAAATATGTTGGAAATTAATTCTCTTCAAGAGGCAGGTTCGACGGTAGAATGATATAGTGATAGCTTTCCTGTCATATTATGCCGACTCGATATTGTTTGGGACTAACCCTTCATTACCAACAACTTACTATATTTAATTCTGGCAAAAAAAATTCTTAATCCACGCCTACGAAGTCGTGGGTACGAGGCTAGTAATCACTATAATTAATTACTACTGTGGTTGAACCCTTGTCTGTGGGTAGAATGATAAGGTCTGGGTTAGTCAAAAGTTGTTTTCTGCTATACGTTTCAACTGGGCTGAGATTGCTTGTACTCTTATTCGTCAAGGACTTCAGAAAACTAAGAGAAGTCAAACTGTGGATAAGAAGTCCTCAAAAATTTGTATGGAATGGTTCTGGGGAAAGGTGGTGGGTCAAGTGTGAATAATAGTTTGAGTTTTTTGAGACTGGGTTCCAGGTAGTCTTTAGGCCCAGGTTCACTGACATAAATGGCAAAGTGGTACCACCAGCGGAGTGTTTGACAGAATGAATGATAGTCACGGACTAGGTTGGCATGGTCAAATGTAGGGGTAGGTGAATAGGTAAGGCCTTTGGAGAGTATGAGGTATTGGGGTTCAGAAAGTGGTGATGTGGACAGGTTCTCAATTGACAGTTTAGGCCTGGAAGGAAGCATATATAAAATAATAATAATGAGCAGGAAAGTGCTTTAAGTTGATAAAATGAAGGAAGGGTAGAGAAATGTGACACAACACTTACCACGGATGGTCAGCTGGGAATGATCAACATTAAAGAGACGAACACAAGAGAACAATATTTCGGCGGTTAGTGTTATTCTTGCCAGGAGTCTGCACACAGCCTTTGGCATGTACACATTGTGCCTATAAAACTAAGGAAGGTTAGGGAAATACGACCCAACACTTACCACAGACGAAGGTGGCTGGGAATGATGAACATAAAAAGGAAGAAACACAAGAAATGCGCAAAATTCAGTATTTGTGCTTTCCCCCTCTCCTATACTACCATCTTTGCTGGCCATGTCATACAACCTCCATTCACCAGACAGCCATTGTTGTGTACATGTCTGGCTCCACCTGGTGTATCACTTTTAGGAAGAATAAGGCTGACCGCCGAAATATTGTGTGTTTCTTGTGTTTGTTTTATTTAATGTTCATCATTTAGTACAGGCATTTTAGACAGATTTTAGGGGTAACCTCAAAAAAAATAATGTAGAGCTGAAATTTGGCACAGACGTTCATTAGTACCTAATAAACACGTACTAAAAAGTCCCCACCTCTAGGGTGTCGGCGTCATAGTTTTTTTAGGTCAAAAGGGCTTAAATAGGGATTGAGTGCCAAATCTGTATAAACTCGTTGTAAAATTTAAAATGTCAGACTCAGTAACGTTTTATTGCACCCTAGGTAATTAGGATAGACTAACCACTGCATAAAAGTGCAATATCGGCACTATTATTATTTAAAAGTAAAAGTACAGTCACATTTTATCATGAAGGCAGTACGAAACATAACTTTTTTTTTTAATTTCTCTGCATTGCGGAAAAACTGTCAAAGTTTCCAGGTCGGGACCTATGATAAAAGTTGTAGTACACACTTTCAGCATTAAAATGGTATATCGTTCATCCCTCTGCGACATATGGTTGCCGAGATACGCGTTGAAACAAGCACACGTGAGTCAACGCTGGGCCGAGAGCTCCGCGCGCCGCTCCTCGGCCATTATGGGTATTAACCTGAAAAAATATAATGTAGACCTGAAAATTGGAACAGATATTACTTACTACCTAAGAATCATGTCTTGAAAAGTCCCTATCTCTGAGGTGTCCTCTTCATAGTTTTATCAGGGCAAAAGTTTTCAATTAGGGCTTAAATGTCATAATCAGTATAAACGTCTTGTAGGTCTTAAAATATCAGCTTTTGTATCATTTAATTGCGCTACAAGTAATTGGAAAGGCTAATTATTGAAAGACGGCGTAGTTTTGGACGTAATTATTGGACAGAAGTAAAAAATCTCACATTTGATAGTGAAACAGGTACGAAATATGACTTGTTTTGTAACAAAGTCAGATTTGCTAAAAACTTTCGAAGGCCTATTATCAAAGTTGCAGAACGCAGTTTCAGCATTGAAATGGTGTATTCATCATGTTTTTTTGACAAACGGTTGGTGAGATATCATCGAAATATTCGAAACAACGCGCAGATCTAAGCATAAACGCCGTTCCGCTTACCCTTCCTCTTCTGTCTGCATCATTCTAATCTCTTTGAACAGTGCGCTGAGATTTTGTGCCCTTGGCATTATATATAAACTGACAGAAAGAAACCTTGAAAATGACGAAACATTTTGCAAAATTATGAATTATACAAATTTTTATTAAAATCTTTGAATTAAATTTAATGTTCAGCTTCATCATCGTACTCATCGTCTGGACCTATTATAGGTGACTTTATCGCATGCAGATCTTCGGCAATGTCCACACATTAGTGAACACTCCAGCCCACAACGCACACATTCAAATCTATTTCGCAGATGTAATGAAAGTTATTGATGCGGGATCACAAGTTGATGCTATTTTCTTGGATTTTCAGAAAGCTTTTGACCCTGTACCACACAACCGACTCTTAGCGAAGATCCGAGCATACGGTATATCTGATCAGATTTGCGAATGGATACGCGATTTGCCTCTTCTAAACTAGATGTTACTTCGGGCGTTCCTCAAGGAAGTGTAATAGGTCCACTTCTTTTCTTAATTTTTATAAACGATCTCGGTGACAACGTTAATTGCAGGATGCGATTTTTTGCTGATGATGCACTTATTTATAGGGAAGTGAGGTGCTCCGACGATTGCTTAGAAATTCAGCGCGATCTGGATGTTATTTCGGAATGGTGCCGTGAATGGCAGCTTACACTTAACTGTAAAAAGTGCAAGGCAATGCACATAAGTAATAAAAAGACCCCTCTTGCTCTGGAGTACAAAGTTAACAATTCAGTTGTTGACACTGTAGATTCCCTGAAGTATCTAGGCGTAACAGTACAAAGCAACAAGAAATGGGACTTGCACATAACTTCCGTTGTAGGAAAAGCTAATTCCAAACTACGATTCATAGGACGTATTTTGAGAAGCTGTAATGCTCATACAAAGGAAATAGCGTACAAAACACTAGTGCGTCCGCATTTGGAATACTGTTGTGGAATTTGGGATCCGTATCGCAAGGGATTGATTGACACATTAGAGAAAGTACAGAGAAGAGCCGCTCGATTCGTGACTGCTAGTTACAGTCCTTACGTAAGTGTCACAGAGCTAATTCGTGGGTTGGGCTGGGATTGTTTGGCGGACAGACGACGTCGTTTTCGTTTGAATTTGCTGGAGAATATGCGAAAATATTTAAGTTACGAGTGCAACGAAATACTTCTTCCGCCAACCTATTTAGGTCGCAATGACAGGAGGGATAAGATTAGAGAAATAAGATGCCGTACTGATTCATTTATGTATTCCTTCTTTCCTCGATCTGTTCGGGATTGGAATGCGCAGAATTAGGATTGGTGCTTAGCACCCTCTGCCACCCACAGTATTTGTGATTTGCAGAGTATAGATGTAGATGTAGATGTAGACAATTGCAGGGTACCAAACTGAGGAGATGATTCGGAGCAAGTGCAAGTCACTTGCACAAGAGTTCCATTCTGAATTTTCCAGTCCCAATCTTCAGGACCTAAAGAATTTGCTAACCATTCTTGAATCTGTAAGTATATTCGTAGAGAATGGATGGCCAATATACCATATATTCGTAGAGAATGTCGCTCACATGCTGCATATGTTGGTGGAAGGGACGGAAACTGGAAGGATGCAGTGACTGGTTGGGTTGCGAACTTACGACTGTATTTTATTACCAGAAGTTCATGAATATTTTGACACTGAGATATAAAATTTTCATAGTGAGCAACGGCAAACGTCTTTCCTCCGGATATTATGTCTTCTTTCTGTGCGTTGGGATGTTCGAATGTTTCCACTTTGTCACGCAATACGTCAGAACCCTCAATAACATCCAGCCTTGTTTTTTTTATTTATTTATTTATTTGCCGAAAAGAGCGCTGGCAGTATCGCACCCAGTGAATGCATGACAATAGAGTGCAGAGTTTTTCATGTTTGTGATGGATTTTCAGAGTTCTGCCGCGTTGAAGACCTTACTAGCAGTTTTGGTTGTGACAAGGTGAACTACATTTATACGACTGCTTCCAATAAGTCTTGCTACCAACGAGGACATCCGTATAGTTGGAAATGACCGCTACCTCTTGACCCCTGCAATAATCAAGTGCAAACGATGCAATGCTGGCATCCGCATCTCCTTTACACTGAATGGCATGATGACCCGCAGTCTTGAATTTGTTTTAAAGTAATTCGCCTGGCTTATTTATGTTATAATACTTTTTCAAAAGCTCAGCTTGGAGTGAAGTGACAGCCGTGTTGTGGTGAGCGAAAACATTGGCAGATGTTTCACCCGGCACAACGACGACGCTCCTCTGTTTCCGTTGTCATGTGTTTAGATCCATCGTTTGCCGTTGCCCACTATGACAATTTTATATCTCAGTGTCAAAATATCCATGAACTTCTGGAAATAAAATACAGTCGTAAGTTCGCAACCCAACCAGACACTGCATCCTTCCAGCTTGCGTCCCTTCCACCAATAGATGCAGCATGTGAGCGACATTCTCTACGAATATATGGTATATTGCCCATCCATTCTCTACGAATATACTTACAGATTCAAGAATGGCTAGCAAATTCTTTAGGTCCTGAAGATTGGGACTGGAAAATTCAGAATGGAACTCTTGTGCTAGTGACTTGCACTTGCTCCGAATCATCTCCTCAATTTGATGCCCTGCAATTGTAAGAACATCTGCGAAATAGATTTGAATGTGTGCGTTGTGGGCTGGAGTGTTCACTAATGTGTGGACATTGCCGAAGATCTGCATGCGATAAAGTCACCTATAATAGGTCCAGACGATGAGTACGATGATGAAGCTGAACATTAAATTTAATTCAAAGATTTTAATAAAAATTTGTATAATTCATAATTTTGCAAAATGTTTCGTCATTTTCAAGGTTTCTTTCTGTCAGTTTATATATAATGCCAAGGGCACAAAATCTCAGCGCACTGTTCAAAGAGATTAGAATGATGCAGACAGAAGAGGAAGGGTAAGCGGAACGGCGTTTATGCTTAGATCTGCGCGTTGTTTCGAATATTTCGATGATATCTCACCAACCGTTTGTCAAAAAAACATGATGAATACACCATTTCAATGCTGAAACTGCGTTCTGCAACTTTGATAATAGGCCTTCGAAAGTTTTTAGCAAATCTGACTTTGTTACAAAACAAGTCATATTTCGTACCTGTTTCACTATCAAATGTGAGATTTTTTACTTCTGTCCAATAATTACGTCCAAAACTACGCCGTCTTTCAATAATTAGCCTTTCCAATTACTTGTAGCGCAATTAAATGATACAAAAGCTGATATTTTAAGACCTACAAGACGTTTATACTGATTATGACATTTAAGCCCTAATTGAAAACTTTTGCCCTGATAAAACTATGAAGAGGACACCTCAGAGATAGGGACTTTTCAAGACATGATTCTTAGGTAGTAAGTAATATCTGTTCCAATTTTCAGGTCTACATTATATTTTTTCAGGTTAATACCCATAATGGCCGAGGAGCGGCGCGCGGAGCTCTCGGCCCAGCGTTGACTCACGTGTGCTTGTTTCAACGCGTATCTCGGCAACCATATGTCGCAGAGGGATGAACGATATACCATTTTAATGCTGAAAGTGTGTACTACAACTTTTATCATAGGTCCCGACCTGGAAACTTTGACAGTTTTTCCGCAATGCAGAGAAATTAAAAAAAAAAAGTTATGTTTCGTACTGCCTTCATGATAAAATGTGACTGTACTTTTACTTTTAAATAATAATAGTGCCGATATTGCACTTTTATGCAGTGGTTAGTCTATCCTAATTACCTAGGGTGCAATAAAACGTTACTGAGTCTGACATTTTAAATTTTACAACGAGTTTATACAGATTTGGCACTCAATCCCTATTTAAGCCCTTTTGACCTAAAAAAAACTATGACGCCGACACCCTAGAGGTGGGGACTTTTTAGTACGTGTTTATTAGGTACTAAGGAACGTCTGTGCCAAATTTCAGCTCTACATTATTTTTTTGAGGTTAAAACCTAAAATGCCTGGGCTAATTCCCAGCTGCCTTCATCTGTGGTATGTTTTGGATCATATTTCCCTATGCATCCTAAGTTTTATTGCCTTAAAGCATTTTCCTGCTCTCATATATATATATATATATATATATATATATATCTGAACTAGGGGTTTCAATCCAGCAATGCAGGATCTCATAATCCTGCATCATTTGGCAGTCTGACAGATTCTACACAAAATTAAGTGGATCTGCAATCTGTAAAATCGGGCGAAAGCGTGTGTCAGTCTGTGTGGCCTTGCCTCCTCGTCTTCGCTTTCCACCCGACTTGGGCTCTACCAGTTGTATTGTCTCGTTTGCCTGTACCCTTCATGTTGACATTTGACACGAGGCAACAAATGTGTGTTGATGTTATCTTTCTCAATTTGGAAGTAAATAGATTTACTTCTAGAACTCCCCCTTTTTTTTGTTGTATGCATTGCTATAAGTTGAGTTATGTCGTCCGATCGCAAAATTGGCTCCTAGATCGTACACTCAAAAAACATGATACAATTGGATTTTTTTTTTTTTTTAGAAGAAAGTAGAAATAATACAAAACGAGGTTAAAACTATTGACAGCTATGTCTGGAATAAGATTGCTTTTCAAAAATGTTTTTACCAAAATTGTTTCTGTACTCCATCAGATTTGAGATATTTGTTTTGAAATGTGGATTTCAACTTTCTAGTTTAGCTAATATTATAAGATCTATAGTCACAAATTTTGCAAATACTGTAAAAGTTGACATGATTGTTCAGTTTAAATATCTTTAGAATTAATGATAAAGATTTTTTTGAGTTTTGATAAGTGGATGCCTAAAAAAATCACCAATATTTAAACATTTATATTCACACCATAGAAATACAATTTAATCTAGGCTTGCTGGGAATACTTGGTTCATGCAGCTTACTCGAAGAATGGCTGACAAGCTTTGGTTTCAATCTCTAAATTCATGTTATTGACTTAAGATCTGACGGAACTAGTGTCATGGTAAAAGTTGATAAACTTCTGTCTTCTTTTCCCGTATACTCCTCAGTTTTTCTTTGTGTGACAAAAGGCAGCATACATAGGGACTGTGGTGGTTGTGTGCAGATGCAGGCTGAGGTGGCTGATCTGCGCACCCAGCGTGCAGCATTGTTAATGAGAGTTACACAGCTGGAAGCTGCCACAATTGAGTGCAGTAGATGTGGTATTGGTGACCCTGTTGAAGCTAAGCAGCTTGCAGGTTCTCCCCTACCACTCATTGTACCTGCAGTCCAGGCAGAGATGTTGGAATGCATGTGGCAGTCACCTGGTGGTGACTGGCATGTGGTTTCTGGACATTGATGCCACATGCGGGGGCAGTCGTACAAGCCTAATTTCCAGGAAGGCAAGCTTGTACCACTGTCCAACTGGTTCGACATATTGTCTGGAACTGATTCTGTCCTGAATCGTCATGCTGTGAATTGACAGACCCCCAACCCGCTAGGTTTGGGCAACCGCAGAAGGGGATTCTGGTGGTCAGAAGCTCCAATGTTAGGCGGTTTATTGAGCCCCTTATGGAAATGGTGAATAGATCGGGGATGACATCCAGTACCTATTCATTGTGTATTCCGGGGGGTCTGATCTGAGAGGCGGAACATTCCATCCCAGATGCCATTGAACAGATGGAGTGTAGCCAGTTGCGGATTGTGGCTTATGTCGACACCAATGATGCTTGTTGCCTAGGGTCAAAAGTTATCATCTCTGACTTTGGGCGTCTTGCAGAAAGGGTGGACTCTGTAGCCATTGGCCTCATGATTTTGGCTGAGCTAACTGTCTTCAGCATTTCGATAGAACTGACTGTTGACCTCTGGTTCAGAGGCGTGTTGAGCGGCTGAACCAGAGTCTATGGCATTTCTGTGACAGTCATGGCTGCAGATTCCTCGATCTTTGCCCTGGGGTTGAGTCATGTAGGGATACCTTGGGTAGATCAGGTGTGCACTACACACGTGAATCAGCTACACATGTGGCAGGGGCCGTCTGGAGTGCTTTTTGTTTTGCTAAGGGAGGATGACCTTGAACAGGAAATTCTTTTACGGATAGCCCGGATAAATTCAACACCACATGTTAGGGGTAGCTTAAAAGAATCTCAAACATTAATTGTTCTAGTAGAGAACTGCAGAAGTGTTTGTAATAAACAGCCTGAACTTGAAAATGTTATTCATAGTTCAGATGCTGATATCGTAAGAGGCACAGAAAGTTGGTTAAAACTGGATATAAGTTCCGCTGGAATCTTTAATAGCAGCATTAGGATAGGTTGCATTCCCATGGAGGTGGTGGTGTATTTTATAGCTGTTAATTTCTACCTCCCATGTAACGCAATTGATGTCGATACTTTCTGTGAAATCTTATGGATTAAGCTGAACTTAGTAAGGACAAAACTTGTGATAAGCTCCTTCTATCATCCTCCAGATGCAGGTGTAACTATTGCTGAGGCCTTGAGGAATGATGTAAATAATCCAGCTTGTCAATTTCCGGACTATACAATAATACTAGGTGGTGACCTCAACTTGCAATATATAGACTGGACTAATTACGTTCACGTTACTGGTGGCAGGGATAAAATAGCTTGTGAAATCACTTTAGACCTTTTCTCAGATCATAATCTTGAGCAACTCATAACAGAACTAACGTGATGCCGCAACGGTAATGATTATATTTCGGATATTCTCCTTACAAATAGGCTTGAATTATTCATGGGCATTTCTACCACCATGGGAATAAGTGATCATGAAGCTGTGATTGCTGCAGTAAAATTAACATCCACATTGAAAAAGAAAGGATCGTTTACAAATTCGAAAAGGCTTCAAAAGAATTTAGAATGCTTTTGAGGCCTAATTACCTTACCTTCATAGTAGCAAGAGACACCATTGAAGACATGTGTCAGCGAAGGTATGGACTTGCTTATAGCGAAAAGGACAATCAGGGAAGTGAATGATCCCCCATGGCTTTTTGTGTAACCTTGAAAAGTTACACAAAAAGCAAAGGAAGATACATGCACGATCAAGAAGGACAATACATCAAACTGATTTAGATAAGTTAGATGAAATAAGGGGACCTGCCAAGAATGCGATGCGTGATGCCCTTAATGACTTTCATTGCAATTCTCTCTCTAAGAGCCTCACCGAAAACCCTCAGAATATTTGGTATGACGACAGCCACAATTAGGGTACCATATTTAACACTGAATTTAAAAATTCATGTGCGAAAACATGGAAAACATTCCCACTTTACCACATCGTGTAGAATTAGAGATGGATCCGGTAGAAATTGATAGTGTTAGTATTGTAAAGCAGTCGAAGCTCTTCAAGTGGGGTAAAGCACCGGGTCCCGATGATATACCGATAAGAGTATTTTCAGAATATGTGGAGGAAATTGTAACATTTCTATCAGATATATTCCATAAATCTTTAGAACAAGAAAAAGTACCTTCTGACTTGAATTTCCTGTTTTCAAGAAAGGAGATTGGAGTGATCCTAGGAATTACTGACCCAAATCTCTAACATCTGTCTGCAGTAGAATTCTGGAGCATGTCATATGCTCTAACATTATGAAGTTTCTACATAAAAACAAGTTACCTTTTACCGTGTCAATATGGATTTCGGTAGAAGAGATCGTGTGAAACACAGATGGCCTTATTTTCCTGTGACATAATGAAAGTTATTGATGCAGGTTCACAAGTTGATGCAATGTTCTTGGATTTTCAGAAAGCTTTTGATTCTGTACCATTTAACCGACTTTTAGCGAAGATTAGAGCACATGGTATATAGAATCAATTTGCGAATGGATATGTTATTTTCTAACTGGTCGATCACAGTATGTCGTTGATGGGGAAGCCTCTTCTAAGCTATATGTTATTTCAGGCGTTCCTCAAGGAAGTGTAATGGGACCACATCTTTTCTTAATTTTTATAAATGATCTAGGTCACAACATTAAATGCTGGTTGCGATCGTTTGCCGACGATGCAGTTATTTATAGGGAAATAAGGTGCTCTGATGATTGCTTACAAATTCAGCGTGATTTGGATGCTATTTCCGAATGGTGCTGTAAATGGCAGTTTACATTTAATTGCAAAAAGTGCAGGGCAATGTGAATAAATAACAGAAAGAATCAGTTTGTTCACAAGTACAAAGTAAACAATTTAGGTGATGACACAGTTGATTCCCTGAAGTATCTGGGAGTAATAGTACAAAGCAACATGAAATGGGACATGCACATAACTTCTGTCGTAGGCAAAGATAATTCTAAATTATGATTCACAGGTCATATTTGGAGGAATTGTAATGCTCATGCAAAGGAAATAGCATATAAAACACTTAAGCGTCCACATCTGAATTACTCTTGTGGAGTTGGTGGTCCGTATTGCAAGGGCTTGAAAGACTCAGTGGAGAGGGTACAGAGAAGAGCAGCTCGATTCGTGACTGGTTGCTACAGCCCTTATGAAAGCATCACAGAATTGATACATAGATCGGGCATTGATTGTTTCAAAGACAGACTACATCATTTGCATTTGAATTTATTGGAGAACTAGCTTTGCTTGACATGCATTGCAATGCCTATGTTCACTCTCAATGGGTACACATGCGCAAGGAATGATTTGGGGAAACCATGGAAAACCCAAATCTGGTTGCCTGGACAGCGATTTGAACCGACGTCCTCCCAAATGCGACACCAGAATGATAACCATTCACCCACCATGCTTGGTCTGATTGGTCAAATGGTATCGATTGTAGCTTTGTATAAAAACATTGACAAAAATTTAGGGGTGGAAAGGAGGAGAGCGATTCATTTTTCGTAAACCAAATACCGACAGTATTTTGCTCGTTGTTTTAAATTATATGTGTTTCATCAAAATCATATTAAAACTGTGGGTTTCTACAAATATCATTGGAAATTAAGAGGGGACGGAATAAAAGGTGAGAGGAGTGGGGTTTGGTAGTACCAATGTAGACTTTGTTTTTTAAGTTTACTTGTGCAAATTTCCATCGTAATCGGATAAATCCTGTGGGTTTGTTTAAATTAGGGGGATGTAAAGCGAAAGAGGTGATACGTTTTTTGAAACCGTATGTAGGCAGTATTTTTATGTAGTTTTAAAGTATACATGTGGAAATTTCTATCAAAATTCGATAAAATCTGTGTGTTTGTTTAAATAAGATTTGTAAAGGGAGGGAGAGTATAGTTTTTTTATTTTGTCAGAAACCTCCATGAGAAAATACATATATGTGACATCTTTAAAAGTTATCAGTAAATGGTTTCAATTGTAGATTTGTATAAAAAAACAAAAATTAAGGGGGTGAGAGGTCGATTTTTTATAAACCAAATGTTGACAGTATTTTTCTCCTTGTTTTAAAATATACGTGTGCAAATTGTCATCGAAATCAGATTAAAACTGTGTGTTTCTATAAAGAGTATTGGAAATTAAGAGGGTAGGGGTAAATTGGGAGAGGGGTATGCTTAGGTAAACAAAATGTAGATAGTATTTTTCTGTTTGTTTTAAAATATACGTGTGCAAAGTTCCTTCAGAATCGGCTAAAAACTGTATCTTTATATAAAGTACATTGGCTAAATGTAAAGTGGAAAAAGGGTTGCATATTTGGAAACAATATGAATGCAGTAATTTTCTGTTAGTTTTTAAGTACATGTGTGCAAATTTCCATCGAAATCAGATGAAACCTGTGGATGTGTTTAAATTAGGGGGATGAGAAGGGGATGAGGAGTTGCGTTTTTGGAAACCATATCTAGGCAGTATTTTTAATATATTTTTAAAGTATACGTGTGCAAATTTTGGTGGAAATCATATAAAATCTGTGGGTTTGTTTAAATTAAGGGTTGTAAAGGTGTGGAGGTTGTGGTATTTTGGAAATTTTTCCTAGGAATCTTCACAGACGTGAACTGTACAACTCACCAAAGTTTCACCGAAATCAGATGAACGCTTTAGGAGTGCATAGAGGACAAACAGGCAGACATTGGTTTTTTCTATGTGTCACTCTAAGTGGGTACACATACGCAAGGCAAAAATAAATTAAAGTCAATGGTTTTTTATGCTTAAATTTAAAAGGAAAATAATTACTGTGGTGCTTTGGGATATAAAATATTTGTGGTATTTCCCTATTTCACAAAAGCAGAGTACCCAGCATTTCTCAGGGGATGGATGTGCAAAGTACCTTCAACTTCAGATAAAAACTGTAGCAATGTATAAAGAATATGAGTAAGGGGATTTGAAGGGGGGGAGAAGGGTTGTGTATTTGTAAACTAATTTAAAGACAGTAGTTTCTCTTTGTTTTCATGTATACGTTAGTAAAGTTTCATCAGTATCCATGTAATAACTGTAGGTATCTATAAAGAACAGTGGCACAAAATAAAGGGGAGTGGTAATGGAGGAGAGATGTGTGTCCTTCCAAACTAAGTATAGATGGTATTTTTCCATTTGTTTTAAAGTATTTATATGCAAAGTTCCATCTGTATCATATGAAAACTGTGGGTATATATAAGAAACATTGGCAAAAATTAAGGGGTTTGCAGAAAAGTGAGAGATTAGTTGGTTTTTAAAATCAAATGTAGATAGTATTTCTCTCCTTGTTTTAATGTGTATATGTATATCGAAATCGGATAAAAACTGTGGGTTTCCATGAAGAACCTTGGAAATTAAGAGGAGAGGGGGTAAAAGGGGAGAGCTGTGAGCTTTGGAAAATCAAAAGTAAACAGTACTTTTCTGTTTGTTTTAAAGTATAAGTGTGCAAACTTCCTTCAAAATAAAACTATAGCTTTGTATAAAGAACATTGGAAAAAATTGAAGGGATGTAAAGGGGAAGCCGGGTTGCATTTATGGAAATCATATGTAAGCACTATTTTTCTGTGTTTTAAAGTATACATGTGCCAAATTTCCATCAAAATCGGATAAATTCTGTAGATTTGTTTAAATCAGGGGGATGTGAATGGGATGAGGGGTTACATTTTTGGAAACCATATGTAGACAATATTTTTCAATACACGTACAAATTTCAGTAGAAATTGGATAAAATCGATTGGTATGTTTGAATTAAGAGATGTAAAGGGGTGGAGGGATTGGTTTTTTGGAAACTTTATTTGTCAGGAACCTTCGCAGGCGCCCACTCTACAATTCAACAAAGTTTCACCGTAATCGGATGAACAGTTTATGAGTGCATAGAGGACAGACAGACAGACAGACAATGATTTTTATATATAAGACAAACTGACCCGGCGATGCTTTACTATTGCTAGACTTGACTACACATATAATTTGAATAAATACATTTGAAAGTTTGTATTTGGTTAAAGTAAGATGTTTACAGATAAATTTTAAGTGCTGTTTCAATCAGTTTCAAGATCATTGCAATAGTCTTGGATATACAATGTTTTTGGTGATTCCATTAGGGATATATACAAAAAATCTATCAGTTCGTTTTGGAGATAATTCTTAAACACGGAAAAGATGCATGTGTAAATCTGTCTTAAGAGGGGTGAAAGGGGAAAGCAAATGCAGCTTTGTAAACAAAATGTAACCATCCTTTTCACTTATTTTAAAGCATATGAGTGCAAACTTCCTCCGATATCGAATAAAAATTGTAGATTTGTGTTGTCACAAAAACTTTGAAATAATTTTTAAAATTTAAGTCAAATTTCTCGGTCAGCAAATTTTTTGACTAGAATCGGTCAATTGTTGTTTAACAGAAAATATTGTACTCTCTACTATTGTACTATCTACTTTGGCAAATTTCCACACTGTTTTTGAGATATTTGCGAAAAACTGTATGGTTTCAAGGGTAAATTTTGCTTAGTTATGGTGATGGGGAAAATTGGGTTGTTTTTTGTAAACCAAATGTAGACATTATTTTTATCTTTTCTTTAATGTACACATCTGCAAATTTCCATTCAAATCAAATAAAAACTACGAGTTTGTGTAAGGAACATTGGGGCTGAATGTAAACAATATTTTTCTGATTGATTTAAAGCATATGTGTGCATACCTCTTCAAAATCAGATAGGAACTGTAGCTTTGTATAAAGAACATTGATAATAATGGAGGGGTGGAAAAGGGGAGAGGGATTGGGTTTTTGGAAAACTATGAGCTTGTGTAAAAATTAAGGGGTGGGAAGGGGGAGAGGGATTGTTTTTTTGAAAACCATATGTAGGTAGTATTTTTCTGTTTGTTTTAAAGTACTGTATATGTGTGCAAATTTCCATCAAAATCGTATAAAATCTGTGTATTTTTTTTTTTTTTTTTTAAATTATTGGGTGTAAGGAGGAAGAAGGGGTGATCTTGGGGTGGAAAAGGAAAGAGGGATTGGGTTTTTGTAAAACTAATCTCTACAGTATTTTCCTATTTTTGAAAAGTATATGTGTGTAAAGTTCCATCGAAATCTGATAAAAAGTGTGGGTATGTATAAGAAACATTACAAAAATTAAGGGGTTTGGGGAAAAGGGAGATATTGGTTGGCATTTTAAACCAAATGCAGACTGTATTTTTCTCCTTGTTGTAATGTGTATATATACAAAGTTCCATCAAAATCAGATGGCTGTCTATAAAGAACATTGGAAATTAATAGATACAGGTGTAAAAGGAATAAGCAGTGGTCTATGACAAATCAAAAGTAAACAGTATTTTTCTACTTATTTTAAAGTACACATGTGCAAAGTTCATTCACAGTCAGATAGAAACTGTAGCTTTGTAAACATTCACAATAATTATGGAGGTGGAAAAGAGGAGAGGGATTGGGTTTTCATAAAACTGATGTGTATTTTTCTTTTTGTTTTAAAGTATACTTCTGCAAAGTTCCATCGAAATTGGATCAAGGAGTGAGTTTGTATTAAAATTGAGGGGTGTATAAAGGGAGAGAGTGTGGCTTTTGGATTTTTTACATTGTCAGAAACCTACATGGAAAAAGTACATATATGTGCCCACTTTCAAAGTGTTTGGTCAAAAAATGTCAATTGTAGCTTTGTTTAAAAACATTAACAATTATTACGGGGTGGAAAGGGCTAGAGGGGTTGGTTATTGTTAACCAAATGGAGACAGTATTTTTATCCTTGTTTTAAAGTGTACATATCGAAAATTCCATCGAAGTAGGATAAAAACTCTGGGTTCCTATAAAGATCATTGGAAATTAGGCGGGGAGGGGTGAAAGGAGAGAGGGTTGGGCTTTGACATCCCAAGCGTACACAGTATTTTTCTGTTTGTTTTAAAGTATACATTTGTAAATTTCCATCAAAATCGGATAAATGCTGTAGCTTTGTATAAAGAACATTTGCAAATTTAAGTGGATGCAAAGGGAAAGAGGATTGCACTTAAAAACTATACAAATGCAGTATTTTTCTGTTTGTTTTAAACTATGTGTATGCAAATTGAATAAAATATGTGGGTTTCTTTAAATTAGGGGGATGTGAAGGGTAGGAGGGGTTGCATTTTTGGAAACCATATGTAGGCAATATTTTTCCATTTTTTAAAAATGTATAAGTGTGCAAATTTTGGTGGAAATTGGATAAAATCTGTGGGTTTGTCTAAATTAAGTGGTGTAAAGGGTAGAGGGGGGGAGGGGGCTTTATGAATTTTTTTTCTTATGATCCTTCTCCAATGAGCTCTTGACAACTTATCAAAGTTTCACCATAATCGGATGAACGGTTTAGGAGAGCATAGAGGACATACATACATACATTGATTTTTATATATAAGATATGCGAAATTCTTTGAGTTGCGAATGCAATGAAATACTTCTTCCACCAACCTATTTAGGTCGCTTTGACCAGAGGGATTAGATTCGAGAAATAAGATGCCGTACTGATATTTTTATGTATTCTTTCTTTCCTTGTGCTATTAGGGATTGGAATGCACAGAATTAAGATTGGTAATTAGCACTGTCTACCACCCACAATGTCTGTGAATTGCAGACTATGGATGTAGATGTAGATACCTACAATTGTGCTTCTTTATACAGTACCCAATTGGCCATTTTATAAACACCTACTGAAAGAACAGAATGCACAGAAGCAACAGGGAATATGCATGAAATTCAAATTTATGTCTAGTATTTTTATTTTGAAACTTTATTAGTGTTGTATTACCGCTATAATGTTTTTTTCCTATTTATTCGATTTTTATTTACTGGTTTTAATTAATCAAAAGTGCTAAAAATACAAGGAAAATGGAACTTCGCAAAACGCAAAGCTATTGGTCGAATCGAATCGTGATGACCAAGTACACGATATTATTGTGAACAAAGGCATAGTTGCTGTGAGTTCTAATAGCTTTGCGATTGTGTTGAAGTTTATATTAACATATCAGCATAACTGGTGAGATATTGTATTCCTGCTATAATACACACACCAAATAATGACTGAAAGCGGTTTTCTGAAAGCACAGTCGGATAATCTTCCAAAAATTGATGCTTTCATTTTGCAACAAATCCGAATTTTACGGCCGCTCAGCTCAGAGCAGTGAAAGCTGCAAGGTAATTAAGTTATAAATATTTCAATATTCGCATGCAAATAAACAAAAAATGCCTGGTATATAGTAAATTATTAGCCGTTCTTACCAAATGCTGGTGTGGTCTATGTGGTAGGGTGTTAAATTCATAATTTTCTAACCCGCGTTCAAACCCCCCGCATAATTAAATATTTTTATCTTCAGAAATTGTCAAGCTTGACCTTTTTATTTTGTTAAAAGTTCATTTACGTTCTTTTATTGAATGAAATATTATTTAAACAAATCATATTACCTATAATTCAGCGTCATTTTTTTTCCTCAACGCGGAGAGAGACTTCGTTCCTATTTTTTTCCTGATTTTTTTTTCCGTAATGAATTCATGGGTCTACCGACGGATTGTCTTTTCACAACACAAATCGGCCGCACACCCTTAAAAATTTCATTGCAATCATTCATCAAGAAAGTCTCCATTCTTATTTTTTTTCCACTTTTTGTTAATAAGTTGTTCCGGTGCATTTTCAATTGAAATAGTTCCTATCATGTTATTTATTTCATCTTTGTCGTTTCTTTACTTGTATATCATCAAGAGGTATTTTAAACGAAATACGTAGCATTGGGAAGCTAGTTTTTTCTTTCTTTCTTCTACACTTGATTTGTTCCAAGAACAGTTGCGTGTAAATGGTTGAAAATAAAATAGTAAGCCTATCCGTGACGAAAAATGGAGCTTGACAAGGAAATGGAAGAACAAGTGACAAATGCAAAATTCTTCTATCAGATTCCAGTTTACTAGCAGATTCGCCTCATGACTTAATGTCATTGGGTATGGAGCGAGTCATATTAGAAAGCCATTGTTGATAAATGGACCGATATTATGTTTGGTGTATTTGTTATAAGCAATGTGACTTGTTTTAAATTTTAATTTGCGCTATAAAAGTATGTAAATGAAGTTTTAACAAAATAAAGAAGTGATGCTTGACAATTTTTGAAGATAAAAATAAGTAAAAATATTTGATTCTGTGGGGATTTGAACTCGGGTCACAAAATTACGAAGCCAACATCCTATCCCATAGACCAGTCCGACGTTTGAAAATGAGAGGCAATAATTTAATATGTACCCGTCATCTAGAATTTTTTGTTTATTTGTATGCAAATATCTCACAATCTACCCAGTCCGACGTTTGAAAATGAGAGGCATATGTGAAGGAGATCACAAACCTTTCTTAAAATGTGTAATGGCCTCCAAGTAAGATATGATTAGAGTTTAAACAGGTAACGAATTTTTATGTTACATTTCCTAAAATACATAAATACAGAAATTCTAAGTACTTACGTACAATTGATCTTCACAATAATGTAAACAACTATTTGCAGATCTATTCTCATAGCGGTACATCACTTTTTTTTCTTATATTCGCATCTCACGGGACAAGAAAATACACTTTATAAAGTGTATTTCTTTTAGTATTTTTGCACACAGGTACAATACAGTACTTATAACATGGTTTTCGACCTCCTTCCATATCGACAGTAGTTAGAAAACATGAAAGTTTTGAGATGAAACACTCCACGCTATACAGTACGCCAATGCGGTCGTGTACTTACACGTCACAGTGTAGCGCGCCAAAATGGCAGCGTTTAAATCGGCAGAACTGGATTACAGTTTTAAAGTATTTATGTTGATGTTAAATCTTAATATTTACATTAATGTTATATTTTTTACGGTTATGTAGGAATGTAAATAATTAGTAAAAAAATAAAAAAAATACATACATATACCCTATCGGATGTAGACGATGAACAGCTGGACGAGACACTCAAAGCACAAAGCATGAACATAACACTTAATCATCTAACTACTGAAGTGGTTCTTGAGTAATATGATCTCAAAACAGTAGAGAAAGTCTTTAAGCTTTTCAAAAAGTATTTTATTTATGATCATTTTAATCAAACAAATGAATGAGAAGGCAGAAATGGTATTCTTGGGCACTGACTATGTTCTTTATAAATAAAGTGATAGTTTGACTGCTTTGTAGTTAGGTAGATTATTTTTCAAACTGCTGTGTATGGCATGTAATGTGATCTGAATACTTACCATATTTAATTATTTACTTAATAACTAGTATTGGATTTAAAAGAAAAGTTCAAAAGCGCAAAGAAGATTTAAGATAAGCTAGAAATAGCTAAATTAATGTTATTTTGATATTTATTATAATAATAATAATTTAATTGTGATGGAACACTTGCTCCAGTGGCAATTCCTTGCCACCTAATAACCCAATTTTTAGTTTCACTTTTTAATTATCTTATATAATTCAAGTGTTAGATTCCTCCCCCATCTACTTTTTCAGTTTACAAATTTTAAATTCCTTCAGCGTTTTGGTAAATTATTAATTACTTTGTGATTTTTTCCAATCCCTGACACCCTTACCAAAAAAGAAAATTTTCCCACTCACTTTTGCTTGAAATTGAATGCCAGTTTGTGGTCGTGAACATCTTTTCGCTTCAATGCACTATTCCTAATTCTTCGACCAATATCCCTCCAAGCCCCATCACCTTGTACATTTCCAGTATTCTCTTCACTCTCCTCCAATTACTTCCAATTCAGCTATTTTATCATATCAAATACTGACTGGGTCCTGCAATAATTATCTTAGAATTCTGTTTTATTTTTTGACTTTGGTTACTCATTTTGTCAGTTGTCTTAAATGCAGTGCATTAAAATAAACATAATATGTGAATAGAATACAATCATTAAATTTGCTTTTTGTATACTTTCATTAAAAACAATATCTTGAAACTTTATGACTGAAGAAATGTGTAACTACTTTTCAGTAAGATGTCACTAATGAAAGAAACATAAAAAACTTACAAAAATTTAAATTATTCATGGTCTCTGCTGTAACAATGAATGTCAATTGTCATTCTGTCCAAGTTAATCAAATGATCAAAATTTATACATTATGGTTCATTTGATTTTACGTATTTTATTTGTTAATGCCATTTGTTCATGTTCACTGAACATGAGTTACTAGATTATTTAAAGTGGTCATCAGACTTCAGATACATTACCTACAAGAGTATTCTGGCAATTCATTTTTCGGAGTTGCTTAGTTATCTGACTCTGCAATCTGTAGAAAGTTCTCTGACTGCTATGGACACCATGACCAAAGATTATGTTTTGAATGTTTGTACAGCCTCTATCAACAACAGCGTGATGCCTTTGAATTATTGTTTGATGGATGATCATACTCACCGTAAACTAAATAGAAATTCTTCAAATCTTGTGGAGTAAACCTTTAAGATCAAATACAAGTCAAGTTTGTATTCAAGCAAGATTGAGTCTAGCAGTGAACCCTTTGGGTGAAACACAGGTCAAGTTCATATTTGGCCAGTTCAGGCCAACCCGTCATTACCTTTGACCCTAAAAATTGTAACTATTCTATTCCCATGACCCTAACCAAACAATGGCCACAAGCTGACACTAATTACCTTATGAAGGAGAAGTTGTAAAAAACTTAATGTTATAGACAAAAGACTGCGAGAGGAATAGTTGTATGGGTAATATCATAAAAAACTGTTCCTTGTGAACCTTCTCATTTGCCCAGTTGGCCATGTCAATTTATACTGGAGTATATTTCCCTGTAGATGAATTTTTACATTGCATTATTTTTCACTTTAAATTTTTCAGTATTGTGGGTATCCTATCCATTGAATTCCTTGATAACATATTGCAGTCAAAATTTAGTCTCTCTTTATGTCTGAAATGAAACTTGATAGTAACCTCTTCAAATATTTGTGCCAGGATTGTTTTTTATTTCAAAAATGCTTTTTTAGTTCTTCTTTAATGTTTCTCCTATGAACATATTCTGGAAGTTCTGAAAAACAACCACCTACAGTTGCTGCCACCTCTCCATTTGTATCAAAACATTTTTTATCCATAGATTTCTATAGATTGGGAAATGGATGGAAGTCATAAGGGGCAAAATTTAGTGAATACGGTGAATGTTCCAACAATTTAGATACCAGAGTCTTCAGTTCCCATATCACCAGAGTGCTTTTGTGGCAGGTACATTGTTCTGTTGTAGATGCTTTTTTTAATTTGCAATCCAAGACACTTCTCATTATATTTTTCATCCAGTTCTCCAGAAAACTTGTAATATTCACTGATTATTGGTTTATTCTTTTTAAAGTAATCAACAAAAGAACCCATTATATATCTCAAAAAACACTGACTATGACATTTTGGCAGATGAAATCATCTTCACATTTTTGGTACATAGCCATTGGCTACCACCCACTGTTTTGTATTGCTAACATACAGTGGTCAACCATGTCTCAACCATAGTTACAAAGATCCTTTTGAAGATGGTCCAACCATTGCTGAGAAATGCATTTTCACATGATTTTTGTCAGAAATGTGACACTCATTTCAAGATTTCTTATTTTAATTCTTAATGTAAACTGTACTGTACCCTTCGGTCTGATATCCTGTCCTTATACACTTTATTTAATCACTGTATAATGTGCATCTTTCTCTGTGTTACGATCTGTGGTAGCAGTTCTTTGGTCATCTTTCATGTATCATCTGCAAGATATGTATGACTATGTTTAAATTCAATTGCCCATATCTCCACTGTTGAAAATGAAGGAACAAACTCCATATAAACCTTTGGCATCTTTGGTTGAAATTCTGTTGGCAGTAAATAACCCAGACGAAGAATTTTATGGTAGCATGATATTTGAATTTAGACATTAAATTTCTCTACTTTAAAAAGTAATATACAGAAAATTAATTCACAGATCAAGTTGAAACTTGACATTCAGTATTGAAATGTGAATAAAAACACACACACACACAATTGATAATAATGTCATTCCTGTGCCAGGCTGATAGCTTTTCACCTTCCCCTATAAATTTTTCCCTCCGGCATCCACTCAGGCCTCAATGCCAATATATCCCAACAATTTTTTTCACCTGACCCCATTTTTCTAATTACTTCTCACCCTGCTCTTTTACCATATCAGTCACTTATTGTGTTTTATGGTAATTTGTGCAAACAAATCTTGCCACTCTTCTTTCGATCTCTTCCAAATACTGTATTCGATATGCATATTACAGGTCCCATACTATACCACCATACTTCAGCAATGTTTGACTGAAAATTTTGGTCACAATTCTCTCACTTCCCCTCATCAACCTCTCTAGTAAACAGAACCTCTTTTTTGCCAGTTGCCTAATGGAGTTCAATATCATGGTTATGCCAGGATATTTACACTTTCTCTTCAGCAAGCAATTCAAATTCTAGCTTGTAATCAGACAAAACCTTTATTTTTCTGTCTTTAATAAACTTGACTGTGTTTAGGATTATCTTTCCTCCAGATTGGTCTACCTTGTTAACTATTGTGAACATATTATTTGTAGCTTTTCATAATCATAGGTTATTTTAGCCCTACTTCTGAATATTAATCATCGACACAGCATTAATTAGAATAATAAACAGCAATTATCCTCCTGTTTTCATTTCTAATTCTTCTGATACTTCACTTCCTACACTAACTCTTTGCTGTCAAACTTTTAAGACTTTCTCCGCCCAGCAAATCAGTTTTTCATACAAACCAATGCTTTTTACCTTATTTATCACTATATTATGTCTCACTCTATTAGATTCCTTTGAAAAAATCAGTGCTACACTATTAACTTGTTCTCCTTGACCATTTCATCTGAAATATTTTTTACTTAGATCATTGACTGCGATTCACATGACTAACTTCTCATAAACCCATGTTGCTCATTTATAAACCACTTTCCTTCCTCACCCCTACTTCTGATGTGATAGCATGTCATACTCTCCGGCAACAGTCTGCAACAAAATAGCCCTCGGAGGGTTACATTCCATTAATTAATTTTACCATTTAATCTCAGTTCTATCTGTGAATTTGCTATTCATTCATTATAGTTTAATCCAGTTTCCAGATGATTTATGATTCCATCAAAGCCTTAGTCTTGACGGTTGTAATTAAGTGGTTGTGGCATTTGAATGAAGAGTCACTAATTTTATTAGTTCTATGTTAACTCTTATACATGGATACCATGTCATCTTAGATTATATCAAAGCATAGATAATGGAAACAAAGAAACTGCCGCGAGGCACTAAAAATAAGATAGGATAGGGAAAAATAAATAGATACCCGTCACTTACCACAGGGGGGGTGAGACGAACATGTAAAAACACAAAAACATAAACAAATTGCACAATATTTCCACATAAGTCTTAGTCACATGGGAGGCGAGACATATGGCAGGGGGAAAGATGTGGCCACATCCCAACCCACCACATGAATGAAGCACAGGTGATAAAAAAATGTGTGGTGGTGGTAGAATTGCCGGGAGGTGGGAGGGGGGGGGGGAGGTAGGCTTGACCAGCGATAAAAGTGAAACAAAACAAAATAATCTTTGTGTAGCATAATTCGAAAAGTTATGATTTTATTTAGATTGGTTATAGATGAAAATAAAGGGAGATAGAAATATATATATAAATGTATAAAATGAATAGATGAAATGTACATATATAAGTAACTGCGGGTAAAATGAAATGAAAGATGGCAAGTGACAGGTTATGTTAAACCTGTCACTTGCCATCTCGCATGTGCAAATCAAAGATCAAGACAATGCTGATCGTGTTTTTTGACCATCTTGAGGTGATTCATAAGGAGCTCGTTTCCCCTGGGGAAACTGTCAACTTGAACTTTTAAGTACAAGTGCTAAACCACCTGCGAGACCGAGTGAGTCACATCCGACCAGTCATCTCTGACAACTGGACACTGCATCACGACAATGCGCCGTGCCAAGGCGCGTCGTCATGAGGCTACTGTTGAACCAATTCGACATTGCCATGTTGCTGCACCCCACCTACAGCCCTGATCTGGCTCAATCTTACACTTTTTTACTCACACGGATGAAAATGCAGCTGAACAGTCAGTGGTTTGACTCGATTCAGGACGTTCAAGCAGCATCGACGAGGGCTCTCAACAGCGTCCCCGAATCTGACTTCCAGAAGGCGTATGGCCAATGGCAGCAGTGTAATTCTAAGTGTGTAGCTGCCCAAGGAGGGTGCTATTTCGAAGAGGATTAAGGAATTGTAAACATATCTTCAATATTTTTTTTTTTTAAATCATTCCTACTACTATTGGTATTGACCTTGTAAATCTTGAGATACACAAAGCTTGCATTAGGGGGGAGGGGGAAGGGAAACTTCATTCTCAGCTATAACCATGGTTAACCTTGGATAATGTTCAGCTATGGCTTTGCTAGATTGAATAGGTCGCTACTTAGCTTGTCTTACCTCAAACTAAGGAAAGGTTGTATAAATAATGTTCACAATTCTATTGCTGTTTAAAATCATTATATTCTTGAAAGCTCTGCAAAGTCATAAACTGAACTGTCATAAGACTAATTCACTGAAGATTATCTTGCAAATTCGACTAACCTATTTGAGTCAGACCAACTTCACGACCCCTTAGTTAACTTTTAACTAAATGAGGTGTTAAAATTTTCTGCACACGCCACCATGCGGTATGCACAAAAACCATTGTCTGCCTCGCCACGCGCCCAAATTTGCAACAACGAACTGCATAGTGCTGCTCTCACTGCTTCTGAAAGACTGGGGCTGAGGGAAGGTTCTAGGGGGCTGTTTATGCTTTCTACCCATGGGAAAGTTGATCACTTCCACATGTCACAGGATGCTTCAGATAACTGATCAGTTTCGTATAAGTTTTCATCATCTCTTAAAAATATGCAAAAGTTCGTCAAACACTTCTACTGTTAAATTAGTTTGTGAATGACCGACACTTAAGTAATCCAGAGGCCCCACATGGCGTAATATTACTTCAAAACTGCATAGTTGTTATTCAGACTGAAACTTTAAAACTTCGCGATGCCTACATCTCGCCTACACGATAGCACAATAGTGTAATCCTGTGTGACGTTTTGTTTCTATTGTTAAGACCTCTAGGTTTCCAACATTTCACTTCTGTTATTACTACTTTCACATTACATTAAATTACATTACATTGTTATTTGTTATATGGAATCTTGTATTGGTTCATCTTTATCTTGTATGTGTGTTCTTTGGGTTTGCACCATCAATTCGTATAATTTTTTAGCCATTTCTCTTTGTCTATTATCCCTACCAAGAGGCTGGTACCCTCTTGTAGGAAAAAAATATTAGTAGTGGTACTCTGAAGATTCACTTACAAGGAAGGGGAAACGAAAGGAGGAAGTCACACAGATTTCAGCAAAGTTGACTTGGGAAAGGTAAAGTTAAATTACCAGAAGTTAAAGAAAAGCTAAAAGTTGCAACTTTGAAAGAGAAAGATCTACATGATGAATTTAAAGAAGTTAAGATAAATATAGCAGTGATAATGGTAACATATTACACATAAATAAAATTAATTAATTTCTCAATATTTCTTTAAATTATATATGTTGTAAAAATGTAATTCTTTTATAAATTTTCAAAACTATCTCATTGTAGCATCCTATTATTAATTCTATTAACTTCTGATTTCAGATTAAAATCTTACACACCACCCTTTTTCTGCTCAAATTAGTATTCCACACTTTTTATGTCTTGCACTGCAATTTCAGCAATTCCATGAGAACCTACATTTTGTAATCAGTGATTAAAAGTTTTCTCTTATTTGATTTCAGGGCATGGCAGAACGCAAGAATCTCAGTATGAATCCTGAGACAAGTGTCTTGCAGGATGTTGCAGGTATTCATGGGGATTCTGCTTTGTTTGGGCATCAAGTATCAATAGCTTTACAGAAGAATAGAACTTCATGGCTGCATTACAATCTTGCAACAGCCTATTGGCGATTTAAAGGAAATGCACCCAAGGCTGTTGAATGTGTACGACGAGCTATTCATTTTTCTCCTAGGTGATTTTCAACAGTTTTATTTTTACAAAAATAATGTTGTTAATGAACTCCATTATATTTAATGTTGTGCTGAGAGTCATGATCTGGATTATGAATGTATATATTCTTTGTTTCAAGATGTGTCTTATGTTATTTATTAAATATTAACTGACTTTGAATGCTTTGTATCCCACATTAGGGTGGTCACAAGAAATAAAATTTTGATTATTTTCTGGGGGGACCCTACTAAAAGTTATAAAATTGCTCAAAAATGCAATTGACAAAGTTTCAGCTTAGTCGAATAAAGTTAATCCATGCCTCATCGAGAATGAAATCTCGAAAAAATGAGATTTTTGCTGAAAAGTCAGTTTATCCTTTGTAAAGTGAAAACCATTTGTCTTATAAATCAGATATTTGTTTCATTTCATAGAAAATGTTGTTCCATTGAACTTTTACCTTTATCAAATTTTTCTAAAATTTAGAATTAGTGATATTTAGCACATTTCAAGTCAGGCTGTTACCCCAATAACTTTGTATGAAATTTCATAAAAACATTGCAACGTTCTGTTTTCTAAATTCATTTGTTTCATTTTTAATTTTCTACGTCAAGGACGGTTTATTTAAAAGTAAATGAAGAAAATCTAACTGGAGAATTAAGAAAGAACAAAGAAAGTACAGAAATGAGAACAAATAAATTCGAACTGCTTTTTTTTATTATTATTAAATTTGTATTATAAAAGAAAAACCATTACAAAGAAAAGAAATTATTATTATTTACAATTATCACATTATGGCGGTATTGCCTTAGGTAAGGTGAATTTTGATGAGCCAGGAAAAATTTTCTATATTGAGTTACAACTTGTAACAGAAATTTCTGTTGGCCTTCATCTTGTGTTAAACAGAAATTGAAGCCATTGATTAATTGTATTCCTGTTTCAGCTGTCACTGACAACCTTAAAACCATTCACATTTTTTTTTTTTCTGCTTTCAAATAATGTTTATTTTTACACCATACATCAGGATGTGTATTTAAAAAAAATTATATTAATTTCAAATCTCTTGAAAAATTTCGTAATTTGAGGAGAAACACAAAAATCAACTTCTTTGTCCAATATACAGGGTGCGGCAGCATAACTTCCTTTTTTCAAAACTTAATAAACCCATTGTATGAATCAGAAAATTTTTATTTTCTTTTTATAATGTAGGCACATACATAATGTTTTATATTACTTAGTTTTGAAGATCAAATCAGGTAGGTGACGTCCCCCATTCTGCACACACCGAGTAAACCAATTTGTGGTGTTTGTCACGACTCCCGCTAGCATAGCAGGCATTATGTTGGCAATTTCTTCCTGGATGCTGGTCTTCAACTCTTGTAGGGTCCTTGGACGGTTCACATCAACACGGGATATCAAAAAAAAAAAAAAAAAAAAAAAAACATAGAAAAAAAATCACAAGGGGTCAAATCAAGAGAGCGGGCCGGCCATTCCAAATTGCCCCTAACTGAGATGAGGCGCTCTGGGAAGTGTTCCCTCAAAACAGCCATCAATGCTCTTGAAGTGTGTGCCGTTGCACCGTCTTGTTGGAACCAAGTGTCTCCTAAGTCCAACTCATCTGCCATGGGAAAAAAAAATCCTGTAACATGTTTACATACCGGACCGAATACACTGTCACTGTGACTTCATTTTCCTCAAAGAACTAGGTACCAATAATTCCACCTGAGGAATTTCGTTTGTTGACGGATCCACACAAATGAAAATGGGCTCAATCATCCAAAAAACAATAGCGTCCTCAGGAACGTCTTCCAGAAGAATCTCACACACGTTCCTCCAAGAATTGAAGTCACATTCAGAAAATTCCTGCACAATCGCCATGTTGTATGGATGGAAATGAAGATTATCATGAAGAATTTTCCTCACAGAATGATCAAAAATTCCAAGGGCAGACGCATGTCTGTGCGCAGAACGTCGTGGTGATCGCAATATTGAAGTTCTCATTGTCTCAATGTTCTCAGGTGATCTAATTGGCCGAGGACCTCCAGTTCTTCGTCTTGTCGCACTTGCAGTTTGTCTGACGTAGTGACCCATGTAACAATTGATTTCCGGTCCGGGACAGGGGACAATGGGGTATTAATTAAAGCGATTCCGAAAAACGCCTTGGATTGCGATCACAGAACATCTGCTCGAAAATTAGGCCTCAACGGCAAACGTACGCTCCTCACTGTTCCAACGCATGATGACGACTGAACTGTGTCGGGACAAAACTTTATAGTCACGCCTCTTGAACGAAGACCACTAGCGCTGCGCTACAATATCAACCGACTGAATGGCGTGCATTTTAAAAAAGGAAGTTATGCTGCCGCACCCTGTATGATCCACTTCGTTGAGACCTATTGCATCTTTTTCTTCGTCAAAGGACATTACAGCCAAATTTATTTTGACTTTTTTTTCCCAAAGTATAACCGAAAAATGAAAATGCAACTTACTTCAAGTTGATACCAAAATTTTTTAATCGTTTTAAAGAGTACCTTGTCTGCAACCTCTTGATCAGTTTTTCTGTAATCAATAAATGATTTTAATAACTGTAAGTCTTGGTTGTGACCCAAGTTGGTTTGAGGGCATTCGAACATGCTTTACATAATTATTGATTGTAATTAAACAAATCTCTGTAATACATTTTTTCTGTAAATCTTTTAATGAAGATTGATCCTTGAAAAGGTATACTTTGAGGGAATAAATGGCCTTTGCCATAGCACCAGGCTCTCTGAAAAAATATTTTTTTTATGGGAAGACATCCCACAAAAATTAAAGTTGAATAAATTCTTTTTAATCATCCTTGGGCAGTTGATTTTTTAATTGGTTTATAAGAAATCTTGAAATCTGGTTTGAATTAAGTAGTATATATCTAATGTTTTTATCAGCAATACCAGTTTGTACCGAGACAGTAGTAAGTCGTGTATATTATGTGTAAAGCTTAAAGTCAACATGAAGCATTGTTAAGCGCAGAGACACGTGGGGGCAAAAAGTAATTGTTGAGTTAGTCTGCAATGGGCCACCGAAGAAATCGGTCGCGAGTTTGGCCGCTGTTGGTATTATGTTAGCTGCGCACTGTATTATGGTAGAGCAGACATAAAAGTAACAAAATGTTATATGTAAATCACTAAAAGAAAGTGCATCGTGACGATTGACAAGCTGAGAGGAGTTGTGACACAATGTATAGACTTAGTAAATGAAAGTGTGGTCAGAACCTGCAATTTGAAAAGATAAAGTGCCGCATAGCCTTTATCCGCAGTCAAAATGAATAAATAGACTTATTGGTGGTGGTGGATATGTATATACGAGTTTGTGAAATAAATCTGAAGTGGATTTAAAGGCGACTTTGTGATTTAGTCGAACCTACAATCTAGAAACAATCCAACCTATTATTACCCACCCACCACACAGGCTTTCTATCGCCTGCACAGTGGATGAAGTCATGATATTGCAACTTGGCGATATTAAATCGCCACAAGTTACGTACTTTGTCTTATCAAACTTAGACCATCCAACCTGAAAACTTTTAAAATATCTGGCTGAGGGCCAGAGCTTGTGTCCATTTTACAATCAAAAACTTCTTTTAGTATAATTTCTTGAATATGGTAACAACATGGTAAACACAGAAGATTTTGCTCTATCAGTTGTTGTAGCTTAACATAAATTTCCCTGAGGTGACCAGTGTTTATAGCAGTGGTATCAAAACACATTGCCTGGATTTTCTCAAATGCCCCATACGTCAATTGCTGAAAATACAGCTTTTGCCTCAGTAATTTACATACTGTTTTCAAGCTGAGGAACTCCTATCAACTGTTCTTCATATCTGCAACCTATCAAAACAAAATGAGACTTTCAGAAGTCCATTTTGAATATATCAAAACTACAATAAAAATTGACTAGACACTTCTTTTTGAGGAATAGAACTAGAAACCTATTAATTAACTATAATTAGCAAAAATATTTATAAAGTTACAAACGATTGTTCAATTTTATGCCTTTTATTGCAAATAATACAAAAGCAAAAGCAAATGCTTTAAAGTTATTAAATTGTTTCTTTGTTATTTTTTAATTAACAACAACATTTTCTGTGAAATGAGACAAGAATCTGGTTAGTAGGATAAATAGTTTTCATTTTATGATGGAAAAACAGCATTTTTTTTTTTTTTTTTTTAATCTCATTTTTTCAAGATTTCAATCTCAATAAGGCACAGTTTAACTTTCTCCAACTGAGCTGAAACTTTGGCAATCTCATATTTTAGCCATTTGGCTACTTTTAGGGGTGGGGGTCCATGGAAGAAGCTGAAAATTTTTCTCCCGTATTTCCTTTGAGAACCCTAATCTCACATATAACACTAAAAGTGTTGGTAAATACTGTTACTGAAGTGAATAATTACAAAAATTGATTAAATCAGCATCAAAAATGTTTTTATGCTTTTTGAAAAGTTTCTGCAAATTGTATTTGATTGTAAATTTATGATAATACCTGCCAACTTGGCTGTAAATGTTAAAGTACTGCCGTATTGGCTGCAGGGAGATACTTTTCAGGATTCTCCCATCTCTCCATCTCAAATAATGCTTCACAGTAAGCTGAAATGTCAATATTTCTAAAATGCTGTTTTTTATGTTACAAGCCATTTATCTCCCTCAATACATAACTGAAATTGTTAAATAAAGTATCATTTTAAAGATTAAGATCTTCGTTTTGGTGACATCATATACTAAGACAAGAATTTTTTGGATTTTGGTGCTTAAAGTGCAAAAGTATCAATACTTCTACATTTCGTGTCACTAGCCATTTATTTCCTTTGATATCTAACCAAAATAGATGAGCTATTATATTAAAGGTTATGGTCTCCACCATGGTCACATCATATCTTAAGATTATTTTCGGAATTTGACCGTTAAAGGGCAAAAGTAATAACTGTGAAAGTCACGCGTATGAGCCAGTTCTAAGCCAACTTGCTAGATAGCAGTAGCACATACCACAGAGATATTAATAAACTGCTTCACTGGTGTCAACTTTTGTTACGTATCTATTACACTAAATAAATGAGTAATTGAAACAAATTAGGCGGTTCTTCTTTCATTCTATTACAAATCCTAACCTTACTATTCATTGTATTCACGAAATTTTCACATGGGTCATCTAGTTACTTAATATTATATTTTTTCCATTTATGTTTTTACATTTGTTGGATACATTGAGTGGCAGATATAAGTGTTGGCAGATATACGTGATTGCCTATCAAATAATATTTTTACAGTGAATGAACACTTTGCGATAAGTGCTTTATTTCTTTTATTTATTTATATGCCAGTTGGCTTTGTACATCAATAAATAATTCTTAACATCAACATGTTGGATATGTTCATGGTTATACAATTTATTAAAGTCTTTTAATGTTAGAGATTAATCCAGCATGAGATCCTACAATTTTTTTTTTTTTTTTTTACTGCTTAACGTCTCTTAACAGCGAGGTCTTTAGAGACGGGAAAGGATGGGGGGGGGGGCGAGGGCAAGGAATGGGAAGGAATTCATCCACGGCCTTTTGAAGGAAGCATCCCTGCATTTGCCTGGAGTGATTTGGGAAACCATGGAAAACCCAAATCTATATGCCCGGACGGGAATTCAAACCGGCGTCCTCCGGAATGCAAGGCGAGAATGCTAACCGCTACACCACCACTCTCGGTCTCTACAAAGAAGTTTATGTTGGTAGTATGTAAGTTAACTAGACTTACTAGTCTATGGTATGGTCCAAAAGCAACATAGTTTTTGTTGGGTTTTACAGCATCCAGCAGTCTTGTTCGAAGATCTACCCTAGAGCAGTTAAATCGGAATTGCTCGAGTATTTCTAGTGAATCAAAAAGACTTGAAGCGTAGGTCTGTCAATTGCCTCCGACTTCGTAGGCTTTTAACGTTATAATATTGATACACACACACACGTCTCTAAAGTTTTCATCATGAGGATAGCATAACAGGAACTTACAGATCTTACACTGAACTTTTTTGACACAGCTAATTTGTTGACCTGTAAATGGTGAACAGACAATACTACCATATTCCAGCAATGGTTTGACAAAGGCAAAGAAAAGTCTAAACAGTGTATTAACGTTTTTGAATTCCTGCCCAGCTCAACATATGAATCCCAGGACACGAAATGCTCACAGAGTTGTGTAGTTAACATGATCAGAGAAAGTAAGCCTATCATCACTCCCAAGTCTGTTATTGAGTTAACTAAACTATTTCCACATTTTGATACATAATGAGTAGTTAACAGGAAGCATGCTGTGTATAGTATAGCATATTTTTGTATATTAAGGTGCAACTTATTTCTGGACACCATACCTCGAACTCTGATATATCTCGTTGTAGAATATCAATTTCATGATCACTGTATATTGCTCTGAAGATTTAATTTAATTTAATTTAATTTAATTGCAATGGAGCACAGGCTCCGGTGGCAATTTCCCTACACAGCTATCTTCCCCCTATCCTGCACCCACCTACATTTGCCCTCTACAAATTTTTTCTTTAAATTCCTTCAAAGTTTTCGGTAAATTATTCATCGTTTCTCTTGGTAACTCATTCCAATCCCTGACACCCTTACCTAAAAAAGAGAATCTTCCTACACCCTTGTGCCTGAAATCGAGTGCCAGCTTGTGGTCATGGTCATCTTTTCC
Source organism: Vandiemenella viatica (assembly GCA_031002005.1). Taxonomy (NCBI): domain Eukaryota; kingdom Metazoa; phylum Arthropoda; class Insecta; order Orthoptera; family Morabidae; genus Vandiemenella; species Vandiemenella viatica. The sequence continues at coordinate 305,364,166 of CM061920.1, read as the reverse complement.
CTTCCATGCACTACTTTTCATACCTACTGCAATATCTTTCCATGCCTCATCACCAGTATATGCCCTGTACACTCCCATGACCCTCCTCATCCTCCTCCTGTCTTGCAATGAATCCCATTCCAGCTCCTTTATCATATCCGTCACTGATTGCATTCTGCGATAATTTCCAGAAACAAATCTAGCAGCCCTTCTTTGCACCCTCTCCAACTCCTGTATTTGATACGTAAAATGAGGGTCCCATACTACACTACCATATTCGAGCAATGGTCTGACCAAAGTTTTGTAACCCAATTCCTTGACTTCTCTCGTACATCCCCTCATAACTCTCTCCAACAAGTGCAGAACTCTGAAACCTTTTCCTACCACCTGTCCTATGTGTCCTGCCCAGTTAAGTTTGTTATCAAAAGTAATTCCAAGATATTTGCATTTCAAGTCTTCAGCAAGCAATTCTTTCCCCACCTTATATTCATAATTAACCTTTTGTTTTTTATTTGTGTATCTAATAAGCTGACTCTTCTTTGCATTTATCTTCATTCCATGTTTACTAACCCAATTAGATATCCTGTCCAGATCACCCTGCAACTGTTTACAATCCTCTATCGTTTTGATTCTTTTATACAGCATTATGTCATCTGCAAACAATCTAATTTCAGATAGTAAACAGGCAACACAATTATTCATTAGAATAATGAATAGCAATGGTCCCAATACGCTACCCTGTGGCACACCCATTTTTACTTCCACTTCTTTTGATACTACATTTCCTACCCTAACTTTCTGTTTTCTACCTTTTAAAAATTCTTCTACCCAGCAAATCACTTTCTTATCCACTCCAATGGTTTTTACCTTATTTACTACCATTTTATGGCTTACTCTGTCAAACGCCTTAGACAGATCTAGTGCTACACTATCAATTTGGCCTCCCTTGTCCATTTCATCTGAAATATCTTGCATATATCCCACCAACTGAGATTCGCATGAATATCCTTGCCTGAAACCATGTTGCCTGCTTGAAAACCAATTACGTTCCTCACATATATTTCTGATGTGGTTGCATATCAATCTTTCCATTAATTTACCTACCACTGATGTCAAACTGATTGGCCTGTAATTCTCAACTCTATTTCTCACCCCTTCATATCATCAACAAATAGCAGATAGTCAGACATAAATTTTTCACCAATTTCATTTATGAATATGCTAAATAGGATAGGTCATATATGGGAACCTTGTGGTACACCAGAGGTAACAGTGTACTCATCTGACAAATGACCATTCACTCATACTTATAAACACCTGTCAGATAAATACGAGTGAAGCCAGTCCAAGGCTTTGGATTGTTTCCCATAAAGACTTAATTTACTAACTATAATTTCATAGTTAACCATGTCAAAGGCCTTGCTGAAATTGGTACATAGGGAGTGCACATCCTGACCTTTATACAGTATGTTAAGTATGAAGTAGGTAGAGATTAGTTGATGTATATCTTCCGTGACTGGTGCCATTTGCTTGTGCGGGCGTCATATGGAACCCAAGATTTTGCACGTCATTCCTGAAGGTATAAAGGAAGTTCGATAGGAGGCTAAACCAGTCTAGGCAATGACAGTCAGTTTGCAACAGCTAGAAGGGACCTGACACCTGATGAAGACAGCAGAGCTAGCTGTTGAAATGTGTTTATACAACACTATCCGGCTGGACACCCAAGAGGATTTTACTGCATCAGTACACCGGGAAAGTCTCTACTCACACATGATTGCGTATTGGTCTCTATTTGCTGACGTTAGATTTATTACCTGATTTATGTATGTATCTAATGTATGATAGTTTACATGTTGAGAGAAAATTTCCTGTTTCAAGAGACTTATTGAAGATGTGAGTAATAGGCTCACAAAGTCCAGTAACACAGTTTCTCAATATAATGTTGGGTTTCATGTCAGGTACAGCACGTTTAACGTTTATTAATGTTCAGTCATGCGAGTTCACAAAAAACATCATGAAAATAGACTACAAATTTAGAGATGTCTGCTTCTGGATATTTACTGCTATTATCATCAAAGTGGACAATCTGATGGATCAGATTGCTGACCTTAACACCATTACTCACAGTGGCACCATTCAATGTCATAGTTGAAGTTATGTCAACATCACTGTGTAATTTATTTTTAATGAAACTCCAGAATTTGTTGGTGTCAGATTTCAAATCTTCTACAATTTTGTCAAGATAATTATTGTAACAGGATACACTTAGATTTTTACATTCAGTCCATAATTTACTGAAGGCAGTATAATTACTGCTGGTTTTTCTCTTCCTATAATTTCTATGAGCTGTTTTCCTCTATTTGGTTTTACATATCAGTTCCGTAGAAAGCCAACATGGATAATTAGCATTTTTCTTAAAGCGCAATGGGACAGACTTATTAATACCCCTGTAAACTATCTCATTGAACCATTTTACTTTCTCATCGATATTGTCGAGTTTATATAGATCTATCCAATTGATACCCATAAATTATTTATTCAATGCAGCAAAGTCAGCACTTCTGAAGGCATAAGTAGGTGCGTCATTTGGTTTCAGAGTTACTTAAAAATTTGAGTAGCGCAACTAAAGCAGGGTGATATCTGTCTTGATCAATAATAGCGAATACCTTGTCAATCAAGACATAGCGGATGTCTTGTCAATCAACACATCCAGAACACTAAAGCACAAGTCCAGTATCCGACCATGATCATTGCAAATGTTGTTAACTTGAAGGTATGCAGAGAGAAGAAATTTCTTGTTCACCAATGTTTCACATTCTACCTGTGGTAAGCTACTATGAATATTATAATAACTAAATATCATGAGTTGACAATTTGGATACTTATTTCTGTTGTAGGATATGGCTTCCAGATGAGTAGAGTATATATCAATGTAAGACTATGGTGGAATGTATACACATCCAACAATAATATCACCATCATGACCTTTGATTTTGACAAAAATAAAAATTTGTTCCAAATTATCATAATTTATTGCCACTGGTTCAACAGTAATACAACGCTTTATAGAAATATAACTCCACCACCACACTGATGAGTGCTAGTCATTGAATCTCTGTCTTTCCTGTAAATAGAATAACTATTATCAACTACTTCACCTTCCATAATGGATGCATGAAGCCATGGCTCTTTGATGCATAATACATCATAGTGACAACTGGCTGATATAGTTAGAAAATTATTTAATTTATTCCTTAGTCCTCTGGTTTTCTGGTAATACACTAGCAGATCACGATTAAAATTGTTAATTCTCCTTGGGTGCACGAAAGATAGTCCTGTTCACAATCCTAGGAATGCCATTGATGTACTTTATGGTCTTGGTTTAATTGTTAGTGTTAAGTCTCCAACTTGGTGTGTAAATTCTTCAGATGGACTTGTGCACGAGTCATGTCGGTTTGAAATCTATTTTATCTTTGTTGCCAACAAGTTTTCTTTTAAGTATTTCTCTCGCATCCGCAACCGAATGAGCATATATTACCAATGGGCAAGTTTTACTGTCTGCTTGGCGACCAATCCTGTGAAATGTCATGTTGGATACAGCAACAGTGAACTCAGTTGGCAAGAAATTAGCAACAGCTGCATGATCATCTTCCAATCACTTTTTACCAACCTGCTTCTCGACTCCAGAACATTGAAAGCAATAACATTTTCCTCATTTATTTTTCTTTCAAATGTTTGCAAAATAATATTATCAACATTGGAAGTACCACAATCAAATGTCTTTAACATGTTTTCCATGGCACTGAATCATTGTTTAGATGTGCTCAAATTCTATTTAGAGATATTCTCTTGTTCACTTTTAATATTCTTAAACATATTTTCAACACTGTTTTTAAAAGGAGTAAAATATTTATTAAAAACACACTCCAATGTAGATACAAGTGGATTGTAGTTATTTTTGTTGTCCAGAATATCTCCGGAGACCACAACATTAACATCAATTATGCACTTATCACAGATCCATTTGAAGCTGTTTTTTATTATTATTTTATTTCAACTGCTATCTTATTAAAATCTTTACTGTCAATACCAGAAAATTTCTTTTGTATCCAACTATTATACTTGGAACATAAAATACTGGACACAATATCTTTTATTATATGTGTGCAAATGTCACATGTGTATTTATTCGGCACCATACCATGCCTCTACACAAAGTCCTATTGTTTTTTTAAAAATTGCAATGGAGCGCTTGCTCCTGTGGCATTTTCCCTACATACCCACCTTACCCCTTTTCTGCACCCATCTACATATCACCTATATATAACAAATGTATATTTGGCAGAGTCAATGAATTATGTAAAATGTTTATCACATAAAAGTGATCTGACTGAAATACTATATAATTGAAGGGGGAGGACAGGTAAGTCAATTCCTATAAACTTGAGAAAGTGTAACCTTAATGTTTGACTTCCCTATGTCATTCCCTTTGCAGCAAACTTTCAGTGCTATTATCTTTTGACCTGCATGGTTTTTGTCCAGTTCCAAACTTTCAACTGATGTATATAATTAGTCAGAATTAAACTATATACAAGGTTTACAACTTTGCTTCCGCCGTTTTTCAATAGTTGGCTACAGTGGTAAGTAGCGGTCGAGATAAACATATCGCAGACGTCAGGCAGTTAGCTGTGAGCTTCGTCAACATAACCTCATTCAAACATTAGTCGATTTGTGTGTGCATCGGAACGTTGTTCTCGATTGAAAATGTCAGTGTACGAGCCGAATTCTCGTCATTTGCGGGAGGCTCTGCTTTTTTGTTTCAATATGAAGAAAACTGCGGCTGAGTCTCATCAAATGCTCTCCAGTACTTATGGTGAGGACTGTATTAGTGAGAGAACGTGTCGCAAGTGGTTTCAACGCTTCAGGAATGGTGACTTTAACGTGGAAGACCGGCATAGTGGCGGAAGAGAGAAAGTTTTCGAGGATGCAGAATTAGAGGTATTGCTGAGTGAAGACTCGCGTCAAACTCAAGAAGAACTGGCACAATCATTGGGGGTGACACAGCAAGCCATTTCAAAACGTCTCAAAGCCATGGGTATGATTCAGAAATAAGGAACTTGGGTCCCATATGAGTTGAAACCGAGAGACATTGAAAGGCATTTGTGTGTTTGTGAACAGTTGCTTCAGAGGCAAAAACAGAAGGGTTTTCTGCATCGCGTTGTGACCGGGGACGAAAAATGGGTTCATTACGATAACCCTAAACGCAAAAAATCATGGGGGTTTCCCGGGCATGCTTCCACGTCAACGGCCAAACCGAACATTCATGGGTCCAAGATCGTGCTCTGCATTTGGTGGGACCAGCTCGGCGTCGTGTACCATGAGCTGTTGAAACCAAGTGAAACAATCACAGGTGATCGATATCGAACGCAATTAATGCGTTTGAGCCGAGCATTAAAAGACAAACGCCCGCAATACAGCGAGAGGCACGATAAGGTGATTTTGCTGCACGACAGTGCTAGGCCCCACGTTGCAAGAGTGGTCAAAACGTACCTGGAAACGTTGAAATGGGACGTCCTGCCCCACCCGCCGTATTCTCCAGACGTTGCTCCCTCTGATTATCACTTGTTCCGATCAATGGCCCACGACCTGGCTGAGCAACACTTCCGATCTTATGAAGATGTCAAAGAGTGGATTGTTTCGTGGATCGCCTCCAAAGATGAACAATTTTTTCGACGCGGCATTCGCACACTGCCGGAAAGATAAGAAAAAGTTGTGGCCAGCGATGGACATTACTTTGAATAATATCTGTGTAAGCATTTTGTTCAATAAAGGGTCATATTTTTTAGAAAAAAACAGCGGAAGCAAAATTGTACACCTTGTATATATATATATATATATATATATTGAAACCCCTTGCTTGGCTTCTTTCACCCAAGTTTTCAATTTGTGAATTTACCTATTTGCTGATGATACACTGTATATTATCATAGGGATACTGTAAAAAAATAATAATAATAAATGTTTTAAATGTCGTAAAGTAAGTTGTAGATAACATGCTTAAGTTTGTAGATCACATACATTACATAAATAAAAATTGCAAAAAAAGTAAATTTGTCATAGAAATTAAGAAAGGTATTGTATAAATCAAGTAAATTGCAATTATGTTTTCTCATGGTGTTCAAACAAGAAATTATGAAGTTGCAAATTAATTTCAATATGGGAATAAGGTTTATATTAAATAAAAGAAAACTAAAATGCAAAAAAAAAAAAGTTGAAGGATTTGGGGTATTTATATACTGAGAATGTAATAATGATAGACTTTTGCATACATGTTGGAAATTAGATAGTTACCAAAGTATCTGTAAAGAGTAGAAAAGGAATAATGATGTACATAAAAATAAGACAAGTCAGTTCCATGTGTAAAGCACAAGACAGGTTTGCAAAAAGGTTTCATAATGCATAATAAATTACCAGAAGAAATAAAAAGATCAAGAACAGTTCAAAATTTTAGAGAAAACCTGGTTTAATGACTGGTGGAGAGATAATGTAACTTTTTTTAAAATGTAAAGGTTGCTTACATTTTTTTCTTTTATTCAGATGTATCAATTCTGGTGATAAGATTATATTAGCCATAGTCTATTTAAAAATAATAAGTATTAGATATTGCGATTGTTGTAGATTGTTGCTAAAACATATTTTAGACTGTTCTGTCTAAAATGTAACTTTGTTATTATCATTAGTATTAATGCCTATAAAAATAATAATCTGCTAGTAATACAACAAATATAATAAATAATTACCTAAGTAGTAGTAAATATGTGACTTCTGCTGATCAATAGTATCGATCCAAATAGAAAAAAAAAATCGATTGTGAATGTAACTTCCATATATCATGAGATATATTTTGATTTTAAATAAAATAATTTCCTTATTAACTTATTTTCCAAAAATATTAAAATAGCAACTTCAAAATATCGTAGTTAAAATGTTTTTATCTATTTATTAATCACAGTAACTTGATTCAGGAGTAAAGTTCTATTTCAGTTCTATAATAAATCTAAGTACATACTATAAATTTTATTAGACTACTTTAGCAAATAAATTTAAGGTTTGGTTAGGAGATACTAGAAGTATTTGGGAAAAGTGATCACTGAAAGTACACGGTAAAGAGAGTGGTTTGTAGCTGGTGTAAGAAGTGGTTTCATTGGGCATGTAGGGAAGAGGGAACCTGGGAAATAAATGAGGCTCTCCCATGGTTTTGTCCACTTAGAGATGAAAGGATGAGGAAGATGGGTGAAACAATCAGCGAGTTGCATGAAAGAGTCTGGGTTCTTGAGGCTCATTCTGTGAGTCACAGCCTGTTGAACCATGGTGTTTGGTGGCTCCACCTGTGGAGGTGCAGCCTGTGGGAGCTCAGGCAGTGGGGGCTCTGCTTGTAGAGGCTGAGCCTGTCGAGGCTCGGGCTGTAAGGGCAGAAAGTAGAGATAGTAGGTAGCAGAAAGTTGAGAAGGATGGTTGTGTGCTGATAACAGGGCGTAGGAGAAATTCTGATATCAGTATAAGAAAGCCAGACAATTCAGAAATTGTGGGGAAAAATAGGTTTTTTAACCTGTTACCAGAATCAGTAGGAGAAAAGCCTTATGTAGATGTAGGAGGAGGGAAGATGCAGATCATGCCTTTGGGAACAGGTGTGTGAAGGGAAATAACAGGAATAAAAGGGTCCTGCTGCTAGATTGTGGTAATGGGACAGGTGTAGACTCTCTTCTCCAGTATCATTTAGGCACAGGTTACCAGGTCACAAGATTTTTCAAATCTTGCGCAACATTAGATCAGGTAATAGAGAATGTAAGTTCATAATGTAGGAGTATCACAAAGATAGAGTAGTGATAATAAGAGGTGTGGTGAATAGTATTGATAAAAATTTTAAGTTATATTATAGAGAGTGACTTACAGGAACAACGTCCAAAGTGAAATTCATGGGCGAAGTTTCAGAGCCTTTCGAAATTAAAACTGGAGTCCGGCAGGAGGATGGGCTATCCCCAATCCTCTTCAATATGGTTCTGGAAAATATTATCAGGGAATGGGAACCTCATGTGAAAGGCATCAAAATTGGTATCAAGGAAGAAAACCGAATTAGACTTAAATGCCTTGTATTCGCAGATGATATTGCAATTATCACAGACAACAGAACTGAAGCGATTCACGCAGTGGAAAAACTACATGAAATAGCACAAAAAGCCGGATTGCAAATATCTTATGAAAAAACTCAGTATTTCGAAAGACGACCAGAAAATAAATCTCCATTAATTACGAAATATGGTAAAATTGCTCAAGTTGCCCATTTTAAATGTCTGGGCGAAATTATACAATCCTCAGGGCTACACCAAATCGCCAATGAACAAAGAGTCACCAAGGTTCAAAGGGCCTACAGGCTAATGTGGAACTACTACAACAAGAATTGCATTTCAGTAGATGCAAAATTAAGACAATATAAAATAGTGATTCTTCCTGAAGCAATCTATGCATCCAAAACAATAGTAATTGATGGTCATTCCAAAATTAAAGAAATAGAAAATTCTGAGGAAAATATATGGGGCAATAAATAGAAATGGCATTTGGATGAAGAGGCCGTGAAATGAACTCTATCAAAAGATCAAGACAATAACAGAAGAGATCAGAAAGTGTCGAGCTAAGTTCTATATCCACATCTACAGAATGGAAAACACTAAAATAGCAAAGAAATTACTTGACATCATAACGAAGAGTAAATGCGGTACGGAATGGCTGAAAGAGGTCCAGATGGACCTACAACGAATCAACATAGAAAATCCCGAAGACCGCATTGAGTGTCATAATAAGATCACAAATGCTAATTTAGAGCAAAGAACAACCTGGAATGAAATGGACAGATAAATGGAAGAGAGAGCACTCCGAGAGGATGAAGAGATTTTGGGAAGAAAAGAGGAGAAACAGCTGAAGATTAAATCATGACTTCAAGTTCAATCGCCCTCCTAAAGGGGAATAATCACAAATAATAATAATAGAGAGTGACCTGAGGAAGGTTTTGAAGGGGGCGCAGAATACCAGGGTTGAGCTCATGCACATCCTAAGGCGATATGACCGACCACATTTGAACCAGCTCTGATGCATGTAAATGTGGAAACAGAGGTGCTACTTGAGAAAGGCGTTAGTTCTGTCTTGATGGTAGTGCCTGTGAACACCATTGGTAGATGGGGTTTCACACCTAAACAGAAGAGGCAAAGGGGTACTTCCTAAGTCGTTAGCTAAAACTGTGAGGGAACCCATTTCGAGTTATGATGGGATCAACACCGTTAATTTTTTTTTTTTTTTTTTTTTTTTTATAAAAAAAAGATGGGGCAAGTGGGTACTTTCTGATTGTTTGCTAAAGTTGTAATGGAGCCTATTTCAAGTGATTATGGAGTCAGGATTGAGGCCTTTTTTTAGATTAGGAGCTGCAGGTTTGGGGATGGAAATAGTTGATCAAAATGATACTGATTGTAGATCCACCTTGGGAAAAATCACAAATGCTAAAGAAATCAATGAAGCTGTGGAAACAATAACTGACTGGGACACAAATAGAAAAGAGGAGGTTGATGCAGAAAATATCACAAATGCAGTAATAAGGATGTTACTGGTGAATTGTAAAAGTATATTGAACAAATTAATAGACTTTGCAAACTTGATAGAGATACACGAATCGCAAATAACTGTAGATTTAGAAGTACTAGGCAATCAGGCTTTTCCCGAGAGTTACGGAGTATACCGCAGAGATAGAGGAGCGATTGGTGTAGGGATTTTCATACTGATTAGCAACACTAGTGTTCATAGACCATGAGTTACTTTGGGCAGATTTCTGGGGTAATTAAAAAGAAAAAAAATGGGGTGTTGACTGCTTATCACAGTGGAAGAATGACTGATGAAGGTAATGCTCTGGTGGAGTAATTAAATTCATACTCATTTTTCAGAGGTGAGAATAGAGTGGTCATTATTGGTGGGGTTTTAAATTACCAGGTGTAAAATAGGTAGGAAATAAGATTAATAACACAAGGGAACAAGAGATTTGCAAATGCCTTAATAACGGAAGCTGGGGTTACACAAGTCATAGAGCAGAACACCAGGGGACAAATCTTGTTGGATAACTTCCTAAAAAAAAAGCCAAATGATAATCTTGTGAGGTGTCCAGTAACTGAAGGAATAAGTGATGGTGAAGCAGTTCTGATGGATATTAGAGGATTCAGTAAACCAGTGGTCAAAATTGAAGGGGGAAATAAGTACAATTATAATAAGGCACAGATTTTGAACTTGAAGAGATATTTCAGGGAACATTTCAGCAAATTGAACAATGCCACAAGTACAATAGAGTCAAGGTTGAAAGAGTTCAAGGAGATAATAAGAAAAGGTGAAGTAATATTTATTCCAAAGCAGAAAATAAAGACAAGTACAGAACCTATGTACTATAATAGGAAAGTGAGGTGGTTAAAGAGTTTTGGCAAGAAGAGAACATAACAGAGTTAAGAGACAGCAGGGTAGTGGGTAATATTTGAAATAACTAAACAGGGAATAAATAATTGCAAAGAAGGTGGCTAAAGAGATTTATGAAGAGTATTATTGGTGCAGCTGAACTTTTGACTGAAGTATCTAGAAATTTCTATTGCTGAGGGGAAAAGAGGTTGATGAGACAATTATATATAAAAATGAAGAAGATGTTACTGTAGATATGAAAAAGGCAGAGATTTTAAGTAACTGTTTCAGTGGGAATGTTAGGGACAATGAATCACAAATGGGAGGGCGTAAGTTGGATAAAGAGCCTAACAACACAATTAGAAATGAGCAGGCCAAAACATTTGAAATTCATCCTGAGGATATCATGAAGGAATTAAGAAAGCTGAAAAAACATAAAACGGCTGGTGTAGATAATATTACTATCGATGTATTAAAGATAGCGGTGTTTGAAGTTATACCTTATCTTGAAATATTATTTAAATTAAATTGTGTATGGGTTCTTGCTGCTTACCAGAGGACTGGAAAAGTGCAAAAGTAGTACCAGTACATAAAGGAGGGATGAGAAATAGAGTAAAAATTATAGGTCAATCAGTTTGGCATCACTGGTAGGTAAATTAATGGAGAGATTGATATGCAACCACATCAGAAATATATGTGAGGAGCATAAGTGGTTTTCAAGCCAGCAACATGGCTTCAGGCAAGGATATTCGTGGAAATCTCAGTCATTAGTCTATATGCAAGATACAAGTATTTCCGATCAAATAGACAAGGGAGATTGATAGTGTTGCACTAGACATTTCAAAGGGCTTTGACAGAGTGGGCCAAAAAATAATTGGTAAATAAGGTTGGAGTGGATGAGAAAGTGGGTAGAAGAATTTTTTAAAGGTAGAAAGCAAAAAGTTATGGTAGGAAATTTAGTATCAAAAGAAGTGGAAGTAAAGATTGGAATGTAATAGGATAGTGAATTGGTACCATTGCTTTTCATTATTCTAGTGAATGATTGCGTTGATGGTTTACTATCAGAAATTAGATTGTTTGTGGATGATATAATGCTATATAAAAGGATCGAAATATTAGAGTGCTGTGAACAGTTGCAGGATGACCTGGACAGGATATCTTGCGGGGTTGTTAAACATGGGATGAAGATAAATGCAAAGATGAGTCAGTTAATTAGGTGAACAGATAAAAAACTTAAGGTTGATTGTGGTCATAAAGTGTGGAAAGAATTGCTTGTTGAAGACTTGAATTGTAAATACCTTGGCGTAATATTTGATAACAAGCTCAACTGGACAGCTCACATTGGACCGGTAGTAGGAAAAGGTTTTAAAATCCTTTTCTTGTTGGGGAGAGTGATAAAGGAGAGAAATAAAGGAATTGGGTTACAAATTTTTGTCAGACCATTACTTGAATATGATGGTGTAGTATGGTACCCACATTTTGTGTATCAAATACAGGAGTTTGAGCTGGTGCAAAGAAAGGCTGCTAGAATCTCTGGAAATTACTGTAGAACAGAATCAGTAACCAATATGATAAAAGAATTGGAATGGGATTCATTGGAAGACAGGAGGAGGGTTAAGAGAGTAATGGGAGTGTACAAGGCATATATTGGTGATGAGGCATGGATAGATATTGATGTAAGAATTAAAAGTAATCCATGGCTGGGAAAAGGTGACCATGACCACAAGCTGGCACTCGATTTTAGGCAGAAGGATGTGGGAAGATTTTATTTCGTAGGTAAGTTGGTCAGGAGTTGGAATAAGTTACCAAGAGAATTGATGAATAATTTACCAAAAATGGTGAAACAATTTAAAGTTGAAATTATTTGAGGTCAGAAGTTGGTGGGTACAGGAAAGGGGGATGATGGATGTGTAGGGAAATTGCCAATGGAGCATCGCAATTAAATTAAATAATAAATAAATAAGGAAAATTCTAATATTTTTCGTTTTTACTGCAGGAAATTTCGTGACCTAGCTCTGCTGAACTTGGGTGGAGTGCTGCTTTTGTCCCATCATCCAGCAGAGGCTGCTATTGTTTTGCATGCTGCAGTGGACCATGCTCCATACAAGCCTCTAAGTCATTTGGCACTTGGCAATGTGTATGTCATTCTAGGTGACTATAACAGGTATTGTTTAATAATTAAAATGTTTGATTCTGTATCATTCCTGATGGGGACCTCACAGAATTAATTTCTTTCTTTAGCACAGTCTAATGATCTGATTAATCAGAGACACTTTTTTGCATCCAGATGTTTGTTGATGATGAGAGAGGTACTTTAGTAATTGTAGTATCTGGCAAAGTGGTTAATTTGAATTCGAGATAATTACTTTGAAATCTATATCACAAGATGATGTAACAACTGCATTGTTCACATTAAAAGAATGTAGACATTATCCCTGACTGATTAGAAAAAGAACTAAGCAGCTATTAGTTTGTACTACATAAAGCTTGAAGAAAAAATCAGCTGTGATTGATCGTTTTTGGACTATGTAGTTGTGGTAAATATTTGTGATGATATATTTTAGTGTTTAAATTGTAGTTTCTGTGATTCATTTGCTAATCTTTAAACCCAGATCCTTTGATATCTGTATAAATTTCACAAGATCTTTTGGCTACTATTTTTTGCTAAATATATTTTGTGTGCATAATTTTCTCCTGCTCAGCCTCAAAGAATTTCTTCTAATCTGTTGATTGTTACTACAGTATTGAAATACCAACACTTGCTTGCCCATGCAGACCTAGGTGTATGGCATATTTTTTATGTTTGAATAGCGTATGCTAACACTGGGAAAGAAAAAATCCAAAGTTATGTAAGATATTTCCTTTCTTATAGCCTGTTTAAATAATTCCTTCAGTTCTTTGAAAGGTTTGAATTTCATTTTCTGTATATTTTAATGAAATTTAATTCAGGAAGATTACAAAAATTAGATTAGTTAATTTCATAATGGTATGTAAAATTAACTGAATTAATAAGAAGATATAAAATAGAAACTTTGATTAGGTTTCTGTCTGAGGTTTCTAAAGTAGCGTCTTTGAAACATTTATTATAAAGAAAAAGTAACGATTTTGTGTAACTGAAGCTGAGATATTAGATATTTTTTAAATATTAAAGATGGCAAAGTGAAAGGTTTTTGACTGTTAGCACTTGCAGGAGCTCAGACACGTTTCTGTGTTCTTGAAAGAGGTTTTGGCGCTTTTTTTTTTTTTTTTTTTTTTTTTAAATCTGCATGTGTTATTTTTATTGCTGCTGCTCCTTCCTTCACTTTGGTGAGTGTTGGGTATAATTTCTCATTCCTTTCAATTTAAATAGCACCTCATGTCATTTCTTCCTGCTCTATTGTTAAGAAGATAGGGAAGTAACATGTGATCAGCTCACATTATCAATGCAGAGCATAAAATAAAGTTAGAATGTTATGTGTTATATAATATCTTAGTAAAAGTTAAGATGAAGAAAAAAAGTTACATTTTCATATACAGAAAAAATTGATGTGTGAAATTTTGGAGCAGATTTTAAGACAAATTCAAAATTTGTAATTTTGATGGATTGTAATATTTGTGAAGTTGTGCCCACAATTTGTCCTTATTAAACTTAAATTATAATTTTAAAGCTACTGGACAGATTTTGAAGTTGGATTCTAATCTTTCTATGCATATTGATGGTTCTGTGTTTGATGGTGTATGCAATGTCTGGCTGGGATATTATTAAAAATCTATGGTGCATATTTGTTGAGATTACAAACTGCTAATCAGTTCTTGCTCTAGACATTTATAGTCGTGAGACTGCAGATTTTAAGCTAGACATAAGCTTTCAATCTGTTGAAACCACATCAAATCAGTTTGGTGGTTTTTAAGTGATGCCAGAAAAAAGTAACAGATGTGCAGCCCCTACATATTTATACATAAAGATTTATTTTGAAAATTTCTTTGTTGTGAACATTTATTCCTTCAATAAATTTAGTACCATAGAGAATAAGTCATTGGTTACGTGAAGCTCAGTTCTAAATTATAGCTCAATTATAAATCTGGTTCTAAACTTCATTTTAAACTTATAGTGCCTTTTTTCACTGCCTGAAAATCTTTATTCTTCCCTCTGGCAACTGAATACTGTGAACAAAAACTGTTTCCCAGAGTTGCATGGATATTGAATAAATTATGACAGTAGAAAACTCAGTGAAACTTTTGTAATATGTTTACACTGTAACTTTTGCTATGTATGTGTTTGTCATTTCATTCTTTATCTGCTGTATAATTTTTTGAATTATGATACAGAATTCTGCCTTGTGTTTTTCTTAACACTGGATCTTATATTCTAGTACTCTAATTTCATACTGGAACCTATTTGTCTTTGTATTGTACTCACACTTTCTAAGCACCTATTCACATGCAAAAACATATAATTAAAAAAAATTGTTGGGAAATAAACTACCATATATCACAAATTATGTTAGGGCAGCATCAACACATGTAAATTATACAAACATGTATAAAATATTTAAATTTCTGGATCTATACCCATTCTCAGTACAAGAACATAGTGCATGCAAGGTAGCTATCAATGAACAATTGTTGCGATGTATGATAGAAGGAGTAGGGACAGGTTAAAAAAAAATGGAGTAAACGGAATGGAGTGGGGATAACATATTGAATTGAATATACCTGAGCTTTGAAAAATCAATTAATAATAAAAATTTGCCATAGGAAAAGAGTTGATAAGCAAATATTTGTATGAAAAATATATGAACAACATTAGTAACTACCTATAAATTAAAAAAGGAACAATAATTTAGAAAAGAATAAATAAAACATGTTTTCTGGGGGCACATTGGTTTATGTTAGGGGAAAGCATAAAAGGAGGGAGGCGGTGGTAATGGAAGAAAGGTATTGGGTTAAGAGGAAAATTAAAAAGGATCACTTATCAGATATCAACAATCAGGCTACTTTCCTGGATGTTACTATGTTCCTCACCAATGGCTACCTCAGCACCCCAATTCACATCAAACCTACTAACATTCAATAGTGTCACCATACTGACAGCGGTCATCCTCATATATAATATTTCCCCATTCCTGGCTTGGTATTTTTAGTCACCCACAAATGTTCTGACCAACAGTCCTTCACACAAATTCCAACAGCATCTCCAAAGCCCATATGTCTCTCAATTATCTGCGAGATTTAATACTCAATCAAATATACTGTGCCACATCACAGCTGGCACACCCAACAACCACTACAAACCCTCTGAGACCAATCACAGTCTTGTTATGGTTACACTGTTTTTCCCAAACCTTGTGTCTATCAATCAAATCTAATCATAGCGCAATGATTTCCTTCAAGCTTGCCCATAAACGAGAGTCTTTCTTTCCAAAATCTTCACTACCTTTCCCAGACCAAGCTACAGTAGACCACCTAACCTCACCCAATTTTTAGTCTACATATAATGTTATCCCTGTATCACTAGACTGTTCATGGTTACTTTCCATGCAACAGACCAAATCTTGAGATGTGAAAAATGCAACATACACTCAAAACTTTTTTTCTTCTGGCTTTTTACCTCGACGAGGTCATTAGAGGTGGGATGTGATTTGGGACAAGGAACGTAAGGAATTCAGCCATGGCCTTATAAAGAAAGCATCTGGCCACTTGCCTGGAGTGATTTCGGGAAACCCTGGAAAACACAAATCTGGATGCGCAGTTGGGGATTCGAACCTATGTCCTCCTGAATGCAAGGCCAGATCATTACACATTCACAACTTTCACCAATGCTATCACTGGTGAAAGCTTTCCTACCATAAGAAATACCACATGTGAAAGTTTCCATATCATTTACCAATTAACTTGCAACACTGTCCGGCTTCCTACGTAGTTCTGACTACTAAACAACTGTCAGTAAGGATAAATGGCTGCAGACAAACAGTTTTCACTCAGAATTTAGACCACCCAATAGCTGCTCCTTTCAGCTCTTATGATACAAATAATTTAAATTTATACTTCACTGTCTGCACTATCAGAGTCCTTTCAAACAGCAGAAACCCTTCTGAAACAGTTAAAATTTGGCTTCAGGCAACCACCCAGTCTCAATCTAAAATAATACTTAATGATGCCTTTTAATTTTTCTCTCTTTCCAGTACCTATCTTCCTTCAATTTTCTTCCCCTCTTCCTCATTATTCTTTCACCTCCCATGAGCTATTGCTCATCAGAGACGATATTTTATTTAAATTTTTCTAAATTATTGGTTTTTTATGTATTCACTTATTGTTGCTTATATATTTTCATACAGATATTTGCTTATTGTCTCCTTTTTTGATGATATTTTATTATTTATTGATTTAGCAAAATTTGTGCCTATTCTCTTTAATGTGTTACCCCCACTCCTGTCCTGTGACTTATTTTTTAATCTGTCCCCACCCTTTCCATATGCTCAATCATTGCTCATCACAACAATTGGTCTTCAGCACCTGCCTGGTGCTTGCCCTGTTCTTGTGTCAACACTGTCCTATCATTGTCTGTGGTAATTGGTGGTTTATTTCCCTAACATAATTTTTATTTTGATATCTAGCTTCTTTTATTTGCTTGCAATCAAAAACATATAAATACTTTTTTTTTATTTATTTGTAAGGGTTTACAGATTGAACACTATTTGAGAAGGATAAAAATATTACCATGTAACTTTGATTTTTTTTATTTTTTTTCTTTTTTCAGATCTGTGGCATGCTTTGATAATGCTCTGAAATTGCAGCCATCACTTGAACAAGCCATCACAAATAAGCATTCAATGTTGTGCCTCCACAAACTTGAGAAAGGTCTCCTGCAACTTCATGGGTATATATTGCAGTTACTTTTTGTTTTGAATTTAGTTTTTAATTGACTTAACTGTGTAAGAAACACCATTTCTCAGAGACTAGAGATTTGGTGCTATCTTATTTTCCATTTTCACTATTTATTTCTTAAAAAGCTCAAGAGATATTGGTGAACAATCTTGCTTGCATGCCCCTCTCCAAGAATTTTCGTCAATCATTCACAATCATTATAAACATATTGTCAGACAATCTGGTACTAGGGGGTGTAGTGCAAACAGCTTGTGCTAAGCTATGACCTTTCATGTAGCCTAATGGTTCACTGTCTTTTGGCTGCCAATCCCCTTTAAAACTCCCAGAGATAAAGGTAGGCTCTTGAAATAATTTTCACTGTATACTGTTACTGAGTTTTAACACTGTATATTCTTCAATCACTGTACATCATACCGTAACCAATTTTAAAGCATCAAAATTCTTCTCCAAAATTATTGGTTGCAGATTTAAACCATTAGTCAAGCAGCAAGAATCTCCTGATGACCCCCTAAACTAAAATTTCTTTTCCATCATGAGCTAAACATCTCTCCTACTATATGTTGGAGCTGAAAGAACATTGGCCAACTTGCTACATTACTTCCACCTAAGTTTCTGCCTAACAATTCATGGTATGATAAGCTGCTTTGTGCCGACACAGCCTAACCCTACTAAATCTTCTGAACAATTGTCCCCAACATGGCCACCCCCATCTCATTTATAAGTTACTGGACACCTTTCGCAAATTTTTTAAGGGGAGGTCCAGATAAAATAAAAAATTATCTAGGTGGGCCACAAAAAAATTGAACATTTTTTTTTTTTTTTTTTTTTTTTTTTTTTTTTTATAGGTGATAAACTTTATTTTTGATTCTTACATCACACACACCTTATATTATATGCTAAAATGGTAAAAAATTTAGAGAAAAAAGTTACAAAAATCGTTTATTCTTTAGAAGAGTATGAAGGCTCATGTGACAGTTGAAACTGTGACTGAGCTTCTAAAAGTTGTTCACAATCTGGTAAAAACTGGGATGAGCTGATTCACTCAGTGAAGCTAGATGGTGGTCAGTCAATTGGTTTCTAATGATGTTTTTGTGAATATTCATAGTAGAAAACACCTGTTCACAGATGTAGGAAGATGCAAACGTCACAATTATCTTCTGAGTGTGAGATTTCAGGTTTCGAAAACTCAAGTTTAGAAACATTGAGAAATAGTTGCTTCAATTTGGTGTTACAGTTCAAGCTGCAATTCTGCTTTGACTGATTCACAATTCATATTAAGTGGCATGCTAAAAATGTCCAGCTCCTGTTCAATAACTTTGAAGTCTTTGAATCTTCATTCAAATTTTTCATGAAGACATTTCAGGCTTTTCCCATAGCTCCTAAGTTTGTCTTCCCTAACCTCAATAATTTTTACTCTTGGAAAATGAGTAGAGTGTTTCCTGATTAGTTGTTTGGAAAATATATTCAATTGCATTTCGAAACCTCTGATGTGACTCCAAATATCATGGATTATTCCATGGAGTTTAAGGTTCAATTTATTTATGTAACTGAGAAGATCTGTAAAAATGCAAAGTCCAAAAGCCATACAATATCTTACAAATGTTCAGACTCGTCCATTCCTTTTTCTTCCAAGAAAGAGATTATTTTGTCTTTTAGATTCCAATCTCATTTGAAAACCTATCCTTCGCTGACCCACCTTACTTTAGTGTAGTAAAGTAATCATAATATGCAGACTGAAACGAGTCAAGAAATTCTCAAAATTACTATTACTATTACAATTACTCCGCGATTCACTAAAAGTGTTTGGCGGAGGGTTCATTGCACCTATCAGGAAGGGTAATGGTTTGGAAGGGATATACGGTATATGGCAGGTGGCGCCCATGGGCTATTGTGAGGAACCATGGAAAACCCAGATCAGGGTGATTGAGTGCTCATGAACAAGTGCTATTAACAAGCTTAATAACAACATCAAGCAAATGTTTCATGTCTAGAGCAGATTTACACAGAGCTTCTTGATGTATGACATAATGAAGAAAATTTTACTTTGCTGCCTGAACTACATAGCACAGATGACTGGCATTTGTGCGTGGTAATAGCATCGAGTCTCCCATCGTGCACTATGGTGGTTAGATGTCGGTAGCTGTCAATCCAAATTCTTTACAAACATGAACGAAGTCATGGGTACCAGCTAGTAAATAATAAAAAGAGGCAAAAAACTGTAGATAAATTTAAAATTCATAATTTTTTTAAAAGATCCTTAGGTCTACAAATAAATTCGTAGTGCTGGCAACATTAGTTCAAATAGCAAGTATCAAACCAAACAAGGGGGTAAGGGGATTCCTTTTTGTGCAACCAAGCTTCTTCGAGAAATCCCCGTTCGTAAAAGAAAACTTCATTCAATGTTGCCAGTATTTTCGTAATTTTCTTTTTAACTGAACAAGAAAAAAATATAGTAGATTTAAAAATTAAGATAAGTACTTAGTGTAAACCCTAAAACAGTCATATTAAACTATAAATGCTTTACAAATTTGAGATTTAGTAGTTATGAAAAAAAAACGTGTCCCAGAAAAAAAAACGTGTTTTTTCCATAGTTTTTTTTTTGGTTTTTTTTTTTTTTTTTTTCAAATCAGAAAAAACGTTTTTTTACAACACTAGCTATGAAACATAATACTGAAACATTTTACCGATTTAATTTCATTAACGAGCTTAGATTTTACGTGGTTTGATAGAACTCCTATGAATTCATTTGGTGAATCTGGTGGCAGATATTTATTATGTTTAAAATCCATGATGTGCTCTTATGACACTACATCATATTTTGAAAGAGGTTGGACCAGTTCTATGAAACTGTTGTTATTTGTTGAGTTACGTCCTTCACTAGGTTCACGACATGCTTGGTTTTGTTTAGCCAGAAACAAAGTTATACCAATAATTTACAATTTCCTGTAATTGTTGAAGCCATAGAGCAATGCTACCCTTGTTTAAGTGCGCAGTGTTGCTAATAATTGTACTCCACTCTATAGAAAGCTCACAGTACACTGGATTACATTTGAAAAAATTGCTATATCAACTTTTTAAAAAAATTCTTTTTAGTATCACACCATTTTCAAGTATTTCATTCCATGAATTGCAGGTGTCACCCGTTTGGGGGTGACATCCGAGGCAGACCACCTCCATTGCCCCCCTTCCCCCTTTAGCTACGCCACTGCCTCCATCTGACCAAAATACTATCTAAATCCTTATGAAAATCACTCAGTGTGCATGCAAAAACTTTTATTTTTTTTAAACATACTCTCAAGTCTGAAAAAAACTGAATTCCGCAGTGTACCAATCTTATACTTCTTACTAAGTCATCATTTTTTTTCTCCAAAAAGGTTACTTATGTTTTACCTACCGATTCTAAATTTTAATATAAAATAGTTCACATTTTTCTGCATCTTTTAAGCTATGAAGCTTTCTTGTAACTTGGAGCTGTGGATTTAAGAATCTGTTTTGGCAGTTTTTATGAACGCATGTTATTTTTCAATTTCAATCTCAAATATCACTTTGGTACTATTTTATAAACATAAAGTGTTATACAGGGTGCAGCAAAAAGATCTGACGGTTTTAAAATAAAAAACATGATGAAAAATAAAAGTGATACAATATATTTTATTGCTTATTACAGAAGGATGTTCAGGTAAATTAATGAAAATAATTTCAGAACAACCAATTTCATCCATTTATGATGTGAAGATTACGTTCTTTAAATGACATCCGTCTTTGACCAAGCATTCTTACAGGCTTGCAGAGGACGTTCATGCAGTTGTTCCGGATTTGTAGCCAACCAGTAACAAAAATTCTGTTTGTTTACATAAGCATCCAGATGGAAATGTCCCTCGTCGCTCATCATTAAGATTTTTTCATCAGTCAATATAGCAATCATTTCTTCTGCAAATGCTTTACGCTTTGCATAGTCATTAGGCTTTAACTGCTGGACAGTAACCATTTTGTACAGGTGGAAGTGCAGATCAAAACGCAAAATTTGTCTTACTGAGGCGGTCAGACATGTGCAAAGCAGCAGCTTGTTTATGGGTTGACCGCCAAGGATTGGCTTCCACAGCTTCTCTTACTTGATCGATATTCTCTGGCATCCTGGATGACCTTGGCCGACCTGTCGACTACTTTTTTAACGCTGAATCGGTAGCTCTGAAAATGCTCACTCATAGCATAATGGTGTTACGAGTTGGGGCTCTTCCTCTTGGACCCACATTAAAACGTCTACAGAACTGCCACTGAACAGCAACGCAGAAATCGCCACTTTTAAATAACGCCTCACCAACAAACGCATGGTTCTCACTCGACCACTGCTGCATGGCTACTACAGATGTCCATGTGCCGGCTCTGGATTTACCTATCCCCACCACCCCTCACCATCTACTCGCTCGACAATACGGCGGCAAAAACCTTCAGATCATTTGCCGCACCCTGTACCTTGTTTGCATCACGGTCACCTTCTGTATCTCTGTACATGAATGTAAAGAATTCTATTCCGAAATTAGCTATTCTCCTTATATAGCCAATGTTGTCAAATCATTGTGATCAAACTTATTTCCTGAAAACTAAAAAAAAAAATGTTTTTGAACATATTTAATTTATAGCTCTTTTACTGATTTTTATCATTTATTAGCAAAATTTACATTATATGTATATATCAATTGCTTCTTTTCTAAAATTTAGTTGGGTTAGCTATAATTGTGATGTCTGGGTTGCTGCAAACCACATTTCTGACTTACTGGATTAATTACTGTCATACATAAAATACTTCCCTGATGTAACAAGACCTTTTGCCACATTTAACACATCACTACCCATATATTTGAACATTTCATCATTAAGTAATATTACATCAGCTCATGTTTCTCTGTATACCAACATTCCGCATTGCCATTCATCCATACTGGATCAGTGTCAACCAGAACACTAGCCAGAATAACATTTATACCTTAATCCAACAACTACTTTTCCTTTTACTCTCCAATACACCATGATGTTCATGGCGATTCCATGGGTTCTGTGGTAGTGTCTTCCATGTTGTCATCTTAGTGAGTTGCTTGGTATAATGCTCATGAAAGAAGATAATTCTTAAGCCTCAAAAATAGTTAAGAGATGTATTTGACTTTCTCGAGTCCTATGTTGGAGCCAGACAATGGTTACAGATTAAGTGGTATACTACATGACAGGTTTCAAGGTTGTGTGCAATATGATGGGAATGTCTTCCCCAGTGACAGGGTTTTTTAAAGTGATAGAGCCATGGTGTGTGTCATGCATCTTGCAGTGGAGCTGTTGCATGGGAAAGAGCCTTGGGTCTGTTTGATGGAACAGAAAAGACTGTGTTTGTGGATTAGGACCATATGAAATTCGGGGTGGATTGTTTTCCACAAGGCTCCAGATCATGAAAACGTCATCTCTGAATCTGAGCCATATAAGGAATTTGAGAGGGATTTTCCACAAAAATGTTCCAGTTAGATCATGAAGAGGTTAATATCACAGGTTGGCATGTGAGTTCTATGATGATGCCACAGGTTTGGTGGTAGCTATTGCCTTTGAAGTAGTAGTAGTTGTTGTTGGGTTTAAGGTGAGGCAAGGTGGTGAAAAAAGGTGCTGAGCAGGCTAATGGAAGGAAACTGACCCATATAATGTTCCTTGGCAATAAGCCAATGGCAGTGAGGATGTGGGTGTACAAGGATATGACAGCAATCATCACGGAGAAATATGAAAAATCAGTAAAACTAGGAAGCCGGTATACAGACGTAAATAATCAAACCTTTCAGCATCAATTCCAACATTTTTAAACCATTTTGAAAGCAATAAGAACAAGTAAAAGCTAGTAGATACACGTAATTAAGTTTCTATAACAATTAAAAGACATTTTACTAACCTGCTGTTTGTTAATCCAATTTCGAAATAACTCGCCAGAGGCACCGTACACAAAATATGCTTTTACACTAATTTTAAACACTGCCACACAATATAAAGTAAATAATAAATTAAAACAGTCCGGAAGAGAATTAAATTCATCTAAATCTCGTAGTTTACAACAGTTCCAAGAGCTTAAATGGTTATTCGAACACACAAAATAGATCACTCAACTTTACCATTTTCTTATTCAAAAGCCTACCAAGATTTCGAGATAAAAAGTAGTTTTCCTTAAAGACCAACTCTTCTAGTTTCACATACCTTAATTTCACGTCATTTAACGCAATAGAACAGATGTTAGAGAATTTTCAAATTCACACGACAACAGCCCACATGGTCTGAATAGAACATTTTATTGTGCAGAAGATATCACACCCACGAAGATGGGACAACTTTCAAAACACGTATTTTGATACTGGCTACACTTTAGTCATTTTTCTGGTTTGATAAATCACATACCTTCAGAGTTATACATAAAAATATATACACAATAAAATGGCGAAGGTGTGAAATTTCTGTTTTTAGTGATAACTCCATCAATTCCTAACCGATTTGAATAAAATTTACAATTTTGAGCGGTTAAAATTCGGGACAACACTTTGACTATAGTTTCATGTTTATAACTTATGCCGTTTGTAAATCCCTAAAATTTCTGAACATGTTGCAATCAGGGGATGCTTTGAATTTTGCAGTGACGTCACATTAAAAATAAAAGTTAAGAATAAATTAAAATTTTGCCATCCAACATGCCACACATAAACTCCCATAACTAGTAAACACTTTAGATTTTAAAGTAACCACCTTTGAAGAAAGTTGTAAAAATAAATGTGAGGGATTATTTTAGACCGCGGCAGAACACCGCCGGAGGGTAGCGTCCTTGTACCACTCCTATATAAGCCCCGGTGAGGGAGGGGATAAGGGAGTCCATCAGATCGCATTGACGAGATCACACGTACTTGATGTGTGCTCAAGTTTGAGAAGGCCGGCTCCGGCACGCGGTGGGTTATGGTCACGGCAGTTCAAAACATGATGGCCGACCGACGCCATTTCTAAAATCGGCATGACCAACGTAACATTTTCCGACATGTGTTTGTAACAGATTTCAGTTTCATTTTTGGGGTGGTGCGGTCTGTTCTGTTTCACGATTTTTAATCTTCGGCTGATGATTTTTCTCCGATTGCCATTGCTAACTGTGACTTTTGTAACTTCTGTGAAAATTTTCAAGAATATATGATTCAGTTATCCGGATTCAGACTTTCATTTCTACATTAGTACCTTTCTTACAGGAGGTTAATCTGTAAGTGGCGACTGTCGTCAATCTTACAGTTAGCATTCTACATGGTTTAACACGGCTATAGAACTTTTTACGAACTTTGACAACTTTTTGGATGACTTTGAGTTTAGGTGAAGAAGCCGATACCAGCCCCTATATCAGCTTGGATCCTAACAACTTGTAGGTATTGTAGCAAATTTGTGGGCTTGTGATGGATGGACTTACAAGGGACACACTATCATAGAGCAACTTTAAGGAACCAAGGCTGATACCGGGGCTGTAGTATAGCCTTAGTGCCTCAACTAACACTTGATGTTGACTCAAAGTTCTGTAGAAAATTTATGAAATGATTTTGATTTGACCATGTAGCCGGATAAACTCAACGTTAATGCTTGAGGTCGCCACAATATTTGTTAAACCACAAATAGAGAAAACGTTGCAAGATAACTATGAAATGATAAATGTTCACTTTCCGAAAATTCCAAGTTTTATTTTAAAGTCACAAAATTTCAAATATGCATTTAACAGTTGAGTTGGCAAATCGAACACACTTTACCAAAAGTTTGCAAGTTGTGGAGCGAAATTTAACCGACTGACCCCTTTTGTAAATTTAAAAGTTCATATTAAAAGTTCAAGTTGATATATAACCCGACACCCCACATGGTCGAAAACAGTTCACTGACCAGCATAGCAAGTTACGACCCGCGACAAAACCGACGTAATGTTCCTTCACATACTTTTCCCGAAGTACAGGCCAGACGAAACCGAAAGCAAGAAAAGACAGACTACATTTTGCTAAGTTCCTATTTTACACATCACTGCACTGATAAAGTCATGCGCGGAGTTGCTCGATCACTTCCCGGCGTAAGAATGAGACAACGTGTGCTTACCGCACGAACTATTATAGCCCTGCACGCGCCTATGACCTTGGCAAATCTTTCTTTAATTAATATCTTCAAAAGTATACGATAGTTTAATTTGAGATTTTTACAGGAACTTTCTATCGTCCTGTTCTATCTATTTTAATTTAATTTACCATTCCAAAAGGTTTCTATCGTCTTAAAATGGAATTCATCACGTGACCAATCTTGGCGGACTTTCCCGAACTTCCACCCGACAATCAGCAATAATCTATTTTCAAATCTTGATTACCAAACAAATACTAAAACTTTTTAAGGAAACCAATTCATGTACAAAATCATCTCAATTAGTGCTATCTACTGATGTAATTTTTAATTTAATATCTCTTTTAATAAAAAAGCTTATTTTTTCTCTTAATTAAAATCGCTAATTAGACTTTACCAAATTATTTAATTTTTTTACCAAAATATCGGGGACAGTGCTGACTATAGCTGGTAATAAAAGGTCAGCTGTAGCTTTACCCGATTTAAAGATATTACAAATCTTAGAATTTCTACTTTACCGATCGCGTGTTTCAAAACATGAACAAACCTAAATATCTCTTAAACCAAACATTTCGCAATATGATAAATACACTTTAAAATGATTTTTATTGCAAATTGTTACTGTGGGCAAGATTACAGGGAAAATCCTTAAAGTTGAAAACTGCTCTTCTCGAAATTTCTAAGTCCCGCCTAAGCAAACTAGAATTTGCCAAAATTCTAAGGTTCTTACACAACGTTGCTTCAGAGTCCTACGTGTATTGGACAGATTGATTTGACAACTGTGATACAAATGTTTAGCCAAACACTTTCATAATTATAGTATAATGTTGTAGGACCAACATGTTGAGCTTCAAATACAGCAATTAAATGTACATGAGGACAGCTGGGTTTGTTTGTAGAAGTTAAGGTTGAATGCTGTCAATAACTGCTCTGATATATGAGTTTGTTTGGGAATTGTTTAAAGACAAATTTCAGATTCCTTCCCGGTAACTCGATGTGTTACACCTCTCTATGTCAACATACCCCATTGACAGGGCCTTAAGTTGTTACGATATGCTAGCTTTGCTTAGGGCTTGTAGATATTGGTTATATGTTATGCAGATTGTTAAGGCTTGCAGGTTCAATATCATGTCCAGAAATAAATACACAGTCGCTCTATAGTTTATCTTGATTTAATTCACATAACATATACACTGCCCATCACCACCACTGAATGAAATAAATTTATTGACCGTGGATAAGGCTATCACGAAACTTCTTCTCTTCAGACTACAGGTTCTGAACACGCTAAAGGATTGATGGCTGCATATACACATGTACTAGAAAATCTACTGTTCTTCATATTAAGCTGACTGCACTAACTTGCTTCCCACCACCCCCTCCTTATACTATGCAATGGAAAGCCTGGCATACCCTACTAATATAAGAATGCTGTACTCCAGAATTAGCTGCAAGCATTTGTGGCAACCAGCTTCTTACAAAATCTAAAGGGACAGCATTATTATTATTATTATTATTATTTTTTTTTTTTTGTTTTTTTTTTTTTTTTTTTTTTGTTCTTTTGTCTTCTTTATATATAACAAACAGGAGTCTGGTACATGCTACCAATACTAAATGCCGCACTCCTACTTAGAGTCAGACATGTCTGAAGGCCAGCTTCCAACTAACTCATCTTTTTTTATTTTATTTTGATTAATTTTGTTCCTGCAATTAACATTTCGACTCTGATCATAACATTCAAAACCATGATTCATGGGGGCTGTGTTGATTGTAAGTAGCTGCACAAGCTCTGTCACACATTTCTATTGTCTTGTTGAAATAATATGGAGTATTTTTTGTTGTTGATGTCATCCTCTTTTCTTCTTTGGTGAGTGGTGGGTATGTTTTATTGTTCCTTTCCATTTAAATATGGCCCTCAGCATTTGTCCTACTCTATTGTTGCTTTAGTGTTGCTTAGATTATAGTTACAATGTAAGTGGCACCAGGCAATCTAAATAAGGAAGTACAGAGAAAATAACAAGGCAAACATAAAAAATCACAAGCTCACTTTACACTATTTTGGTGAATAACCTTACTCATGATTGAGCTGATAAATGTGGCAAGGAGATTCATCCTGATCTACCACATGAATGAGTCAAAGATTAACTAAGAGGGAAGGATGGGTTAGCTACAGTGGTGGGGAAAGAAAGTTGACAAACGGCAGGAAAGTATAATCTCGGGTGACCAGTGAAAGTAAAATAAATAAATATTGAAAAAATTACTTTTGATCTGTGAATATATTATACACTAGATACCCCCAGGAAAAAAATTAGAAAATAAAATGTGATGAGTGGTGAGGTTAGTGGATTATAGTAGGTTGAAAGTAGAACCCACTCATTTGTAGCAATATCTTTCTGATTTCAGCTGATGTATGTTATCCTGCAGCCCTCTACTGTACGTCTGAAGCTACTCCTTCCTGGAAGCTGAATACAACTAAGCTGAACAAAGCACAAGCAGTATATCACTATCTCTGTGATATGTGGTGCTGCTATCTAATGCTAATGCGATCTTAGCCCATACACAAATTTTGTGAGTAAAATGTTTAAATAGGAATTGTATAGCAGAACACAAATATTTCCTTAACCTACTTGCTGTCTTAGTGTACAAGAAGATGCACTATTTATTGCTGTCTCTGTGATATATGAGGGGGTACCCAAAAAAAAGATTTTTTTTACAAAACAACCTTTATCCCCTTCAAAATACTCTCCATTACGAGTAATACATTTGCCCCACCAGTGCTTCTACTGTTCAAAACATTTTCTGTAGTTACCTTTAGAAATGGCTGACAGCTCCTCCCTCATTTTTTTCCTGACCTTTCCAATGTTGTCAAATCGGTGTCCTTTCATGCCCCTTTTCATGCTTGGAAATAATAAAATGTTGTACAGAGCCAAGTCAGGTGAGTAAGGTGCATGGGGCATTGGGACCATGCCATTTTTAACCAAAAACTGCCTAACAGAGACAGCTGTGTGTACAGGTGCGTTGTTGTCGTGGAAGAACCAGTCTCCTGTCTGCCATAAATCTGGTCTTTTTTGACGAAAACTTTGTTGCGTAACCTTCTTAAAACTTCCAAATAAAAGGTTTCATTGACGGTCTGATGTGGGGGAACAAACTGAATGAACTACGTCCTTGGCATCAAAAAAGCAAATGAACATTGTTTTGATGTTTGATTTTACTTGACAATATTTCTGTGGATGGGGTGACAATGACATCTTCCATTGTCTTGACTGTTGCTTTGTTTCTGATGATTCATCACCTTTGATAGAAAACCTGCATCAATTTCAAGCTGTTGTTTCAAAGCATGACATGTTTCAACTCGACATTCTTTTTGATTGTCAGTCAGAGCCCGAGGAACAATCTTGACAGCAACCCTTTTCATTCCCACATCTTCGGTTAAACTTCGCTGAACTGAGCTTCATGATAACCCACAAAACTCTGACAGTTTATCAATTGTCTTTCGACAGTCTGAGAGCACAAGCTCTCGAATTTTTTCAACATTTTCATTGATTTGGGAAGTTGATGGACATCAATGAACATGTCACCATTTTTAAATCGAGCAAACAACTCGTACCCTTGAGTTTTTACCATAGTGTCATCTTTGTAAACTGTTTTCAACATTAAAACAGTTTCAGCAGCATTTTTACTAAGCAGAAAACAAAATTTCACAGCTTTTGTTGCCATTACAATTACAAAACAGAACTAGCAAAAACAATCACTGCAGATTATCAGAACGAACCAGGTCAACAACACAGGTGGCACTGAATGACAATGAGTTTCACTATAAATGCCTAGCAGCAGAAATGCGCACTTCACAAGATCCATGTACGGCAGTGGTATTCCGGTTATTGTTGGGTACCTGCTCCTATAGTGCTGCTATCTAATAGTAACTCAGTCGGTTGCCAGTGGAACAGTTTTCCAATATATATGTGATATGTGCTGCTGCTATCTACCGCTTACATCATCAATCAGTAGCAAAACCTAATGGCTTAGTTATGAGTTGTCTCATATGCGTGACCTTGATGATTAGTACTTCTAAAAAAATCATTCTTAATATATGATGTTACCAAAGTGAAGATATTAATCGTTGGAATGATACCTCATTTATCTATTTTGGTTTGGTATGAATGGTGATAAATGGCTTGTGACCATAAAAAGTTTTAGTAATGATACTTTTCCCCTTTAAGGATCGAAGTCCAAAAAAATCCTTTCTTAATTTATGATATAAAAAACAGCAGACTATAACCTTTAAAATGATTCCTCCTTTATTGATTTCAGGTAAGTATGAAGGTAGATAAATGGATCATGAACAAAAAACAAAATTTAGAAATAATGTTGCTTTTGCCCTTTCAGGGCTGAATTCCAAATTTTCCTTTCTTAAAAATCAAAGTGGAGAACTTCAGGGTTAAATTATAAATTTTTCCTTTCTTAAAAATCAAAGTGGAGAACTTTATCTTTAAAATGATACCTCACATATCAGTTTTGGTTAGGTCCCAAAGGAGATTAAGGGCTCATGACACAAAAACACCTTTGAGAAATAATGATACTTTTGTCCTTTAAGGGTCAAATTCCAGAAAATTCATTTCTTAAAATATGATCTCACCAAGGTGGAGATCATAATCTTTAAAATGCTACCTCATTTATCAATTTCAGTTTGGTATCAAGGAGGATAATGGCTTATGACAAAAAAAAAAAAAAAAAAAAAAAAAAAAAAAAAAAAAAAAAACACCTTTTCGAGCAGGTTGCTTGTCCTAAAATAGGAGAAGATTGCCCTGTGATAGGATTGGAATAGATAATGGTTGCTGAATGCATGCTTCATGTTTAGCAGTGTCTGTTGCATGGGAAAGATCAATGTAAAAGTCTAGGAGAGTCAGAAGGTGGACCAGGATGATTGTCATATTTGGAGGTCTACTGAAGCTTGTGCGTGGGTTAGTGGGTAGGATTGAACATAGGAAAACATGAATTTTGGGAAAGGAATGTAGAAATTCATGCCCATGGTGATGTATCTGGTTAATGGATTCCAAACCAGTAGACAACTGGGTGATGAATATTAAGTTGCGATCATATTTAGGAAATGCAGAATGATAATTGTGGGAGGTAGCATGAGAGATTTGCTTTTACACAAGATCACGGGGCTAGCAGTGAGAAATGAGGGCAGTTGATGCTTTTTGAGAATACGTGTACAGTGATTCATGATCATAACAGATGCATCTGCCACTGATTGCTAGGCTGCATGGAAGGGAATATTTGGCATGGAAGGGATGGCAACTAATGAAGTGTATAGGCACTGTTGTAAACTCTTTAGCTTGATATGTACATAGGGCACATTGTCATAGGAAGATGTTCATATCAAGGAAGCTGACACATGTATGCAAATATGGCCATGTGAAATTGTTGGAATGACTATTGTTAGAGAAATTGAGGAAATCTGAGAGAGAGTTTTTCTTATAGGACCAGATCATAAATATACTATCTATGTGTCTGAACCACACAAGGTGGATGCAGGGAGTAATCTCCAAGAATTGATCATCCAGATGGCCCAGGATGAGGTTGGCTTAAGAAGGGGACCATGTCAGTATCCGTGGCCATGCCACATATCTGATGATAAACCTGGGAATTGAAGATGTAGATTTTGAAGAGATGAAGTTGCCACAAAATGTTAGAAAGGATATGCTCAGGAGACTGTGTGGGTGGTGTTGATGAGAACTAAGATCCTGACAGTGGGGTATGTTAGTATACAACAAGATAACATCAATGAAAGCAAGGAAAGAACCTGGTGGTAGAGGAGTGGGGTCTGCGGACAGACTCTCCAAGAGGTATGGGATATCTTTGTTGCACGAAATAAGATTCTGCACAAAAAGGTTGGAGGTGTTGATACACAAACACTGATATCCACTCAGGCACTGTAGCTATAGGTTGCCCCGGATTGCCAGCCTTGTGGATCTTGGAAAGAAATCATAAGGTAGCTGTGGATTTTGGGGAGTGAGAAAGGATGAGGATTGTGATTTTAATTTGACTGGTCGTAACAGAAATTATACTTCCCCACAATTATTGTTGATCAACTCCTACCCACCATGTTCCAATCCCCACCCTTCCATCTACGGTCATCTTTGGCTCATTAATGTGCTAATTCAGGATGTGATTACATGTTTCTCCATGCCATATGTCTCTCCTCTACCATAATTATGGTTATTCATCAACACATTGTAAAATGTGTACCTGATTTTTGTACTTGCCGTCCTGCCTTCATTTGCAGTAAGTGACAAATCATTTTTCTATCCTTCCTTATTTTTCCTATCAATTTTTCTTTTTCCTTCTTTCCTTATTTTCATTTTTTTTTTTTTTAAATTGTCAAGGCATCTGGACATAGTATTTACCTTTCTAATCCCCTGTTTGTATTCCAGTTTTGGTGAGTATTATTACTATGTTTATTCAGCTTGATAGTGATGAGAAGGATAAGCATTATGGGCACAGCAGTTTATGGAGTACTCTGCTGTCAATTAAGGTGATTTCGGTGGATGCTAATGTGATACTAATTAATAATTTCTGTTTTAATCATTTACTAATTCTTAGAGCTGACTTGTCATTCAGCATTATTAAATGCACCAATGAGCTCAAACATTATGAGCTTAAACAGTATGACCACTGCCAACCATGAGATCGAATACCATCAGGTGACGTTGTGGGGTCTCTTATGCAGTAAGAAAGTATATACTGTAAGTGAAGCAGACTTACATGGGAAGTTCTTCTACTGACAATTCATGTCGCAAATCTACTGACATAAGTGTCTTTGACAAAGTGAATATTGTTATGGCCTGGCACCTAGGAAGAAGTATGTCAGAAATGGTGAAGCTGTTTATGTGCTACTTTAGTAAGCATCAATGGATAGTGGGTGATATGGTGGTGGATCTCCATGCCTCATCTCAAAATGTAAAGGTGAGAGGCCTGCCCAATCTGTAAAGCAGTGTGGGTGATCTGAGGGAAAACTGATGGCAGAGTGCAGGTGCAGGTAAAAGTTTTTTGGTGTATGCTGCTCAATGCATGTTGTTGAACATGAGCCTGTGCAGCAAACAGAACCTACATGTTCCCATATTGACCCAATAACATCATCAATTATGGCTGCAGTGAGCAATAAAATCATCGAGATTGGACTGTAGATCAATGGAAACATGTTGCCTGGTTGGAGAAATCACATTTCTTGTTACACCAAGTCTATGGACATGTTTAGTTATGTCGTCTTCCAGGCAAATGACTGCTCGAAACATGCACCGTGCATGCAAAGGAGTAGTATTATGCTATGGGGAATATTCACCTGGGCTTCCATGAGTGATCAAAAGCACCATGACAACTGTGGATTATATGAAAATTATTGCAAACCACTTGCGTCTCTTCACACTTCATTTCTTCCACGATAGTGACTTATCTACCAACAAGACAACTGTTCATGACACAAGGCCAGAATCGTGCTACAGTGGTTCGGGTAATATGGTAATGAACTTACTTTCATGTCTCGGTTAACAAATTTGCGTTATCCAAAACTGATAGAAAACATCTGGGACACAATCTGGCACCAGCTTCATGCCCACAAACTACCGCAAGTAAATTAAGAGAATTGTGTGTCCTGTTCATAGACATCTGGTGGCAGATACTTCCAGAAACCTACCAAAGATTTGTCGAATCCATGACACACCAAATAACAGCTGTTTTGCATTCCAAAGTTGGAGGAACTGACTAATAAGCAGATGGTCATAATGTTTTGGCTTATCGGTTTATATTAAGACAAATAAAAAAAGAGTGTGGAATCAGCAGTTTCCTCAAGTGATTGCAGGCTAGTATAAGAAACAGTGAAAACATGAACTCTTGGGATTGAACTCTTCTTCAACACTAGGGCATGGAATTATCAGTATGGGAGTCAGGAGCAACGAACTAGTTGTTGCTCAGAGACAGCTAAGAATGAAGGGAGCATCTCAGATTGAGAGCTGGTGGGTACCTAGTTCCCAGTTAATTTAATTTAATTGCAATGGAGCACACGCTCCGGTGGCAATTTCCCTACACACCCAACTTCCCCCTATCCTACACTCACCTACATTTGCCCTCTACAAATTTTAACTTTAAATTCTTTTAATGTTTTCGGTAGGTTATTCATCATTACCCTTGGTAACTCATTGCAATCCCTGACACCCTTACCTAAAAAAGAAAATCTTCCCACACCCTTGTGCCTGAAATCGAGTGCCAGCTTGTGGTCATGGTCATCTTTTCCCTTCCATGAACTACTTTTCATACCTACTGCAATATCTTTCCATGCCTCATCGCCAGTATACGCCCTGTACACTCCCATTACCCTCCCATTACCCTCCTCATCCTTCTCCTGTCTTGCAATGAATCCCATTCCAGCTCCTTTATCATATCTGTCACTGATTGCATTCTACGATAATTTTCAGAAACAAATCTAGCAGCCCTTCTTTGCACCTTCTCCAACTCCTGTAGTTGATACTCAAAATGTGGGTCCCATACTACACTACCATATTCGAGCAATGGTCTTGCCAAAGTTTTGTAACCCAATTCCTTTACTTCTCTCGTGCATCCCCTCATCACTCTCTCCAAGAAGTACAGAATTTTACTGGGTACTTACACAAGTTCAGATCAGTTGTTACTGACAAAACCTGAAGTTACTGTTTGGTGGTGCTTAACCCCTTAATGCCTGAATTAATTTATAGTTTAGGAAAAAAATAAAAAATCACATTTTGAGCTCACTATTGGTTTGTTATATCATATAGAATGCCAAATGTAATAAATGTTTTACGTAATTGGTATAATTAGGTATGTGTCAAATTTGCGACAACAGGCATTTGAGAAATAAAAGACTTTCAAATATTCATTGATGAAAATTTTTTTTATTGAATTTTCTCATAAGATTCAATAGGAAAAAATAATTAACATATGTTTGAATTACATTTATGTTTATGTCTAAGGCCAATGCATTGTATTAAAATTACTCTACTCATGAAATTGCCGAAAACAATTTGAGTTTTTTTCAGGCAAAGGTGAAGATTGCATTTTGAACACATAATAACTGTCTGCTCTTTACAGCTGGGCCTTTTGCATCTCTGCCTTTCTATTACACAGGGCCAATGACCTACTCCATCAGTACGGGTACACTTATCGGTGACTGGTTTCGTTGGACCCCGATGCTTCTTACGTTGAATTTCCGTTTCCATGCTTACTGAGGGCCTACCTCTCTTCTTTCTTGTCATGTCTTTTCCTTGCTTGCAGAGAGCATCTGCTATTCTGGATTTGAATGACAGAAGATCATTTTGTTTTTGACGAGGAATTCCCAAAGCATCACAGTCCCTTCGATACAAAAACCAACAATTCACCATGACAAGATCCACAAAGTGAAAAAACAATCTCTGATAATATTTTCTTGATTTTATGAAAATCCTGTAAAACGAAATTGAAGCATCAAGCAAATCCACCCCTCCCATGAATGTATTATATATTGTAAAAATGCTAGGGCATGATACCTGAGTGTGTGTTTTTTGTGTTCTGTCCCATCTTTGTATTGCACTAACTGGATGAGCAGATGAAAATGTACTGGCAAGAATCATACCACTGTTGTCAAACCATTTTACTGCTCTGACCTCTACCCCTTCCACTGTAGCCTCATATTCATCAAAAGACCCCCTTCCTCGCTTCTTCAGGTTGCTATCAGTAGGAAATGGACAACGTGTAGAATCTGCTTCAACCAGCACTGGGGCTAGAAAACATTTTTACTTCCATATATAAGGGTCAAATTGGTATGATGCGAATTTGCGACCATCGGCATTAAGGGGTTAACAAGATGGAGAGGAGTTTTAGTAAATAAAAGGGTTTTCCAGAAAGTAACTTACATTTTGAAATAAAAAACAAACCAAATAAGAGAAATATTGTTATATGCATTTAAAATGGACAATTGTAAACTATTTTTCTGTATAGTCACCATTTAAATTGAGGCACTTATCATAACAATGCACATGGTTTTCAATTCTTTCTCTGTAGAAATCTGACATCTTAGGTTTTAACCACTGAGTGTGGTGGGTAAGGGGTAACATTCTGGAGGATGTGGGTACTAATCCCTGTCTGGGCATCCAGATTTGGGTTTTCCATGGTTTCCCCAAATCACTCCAGGCAAATACCGGGGTGCTTCCTTCAAAAAGGCCATGACCGAATTCCTGCATGTTTCTTTCCCACCTCTGATGACCTCGATGTCAACAAGGCACTAAGCCATAATGTAAGCTACCTTACTCCTTATTTGCAATATTTAGTTAAAATCCGACAAAATTTGGGTCAACATTTGATACATGATACCGCAGTCTAAAATTGAGTCAACAACACTTCAGAGTTAGGAAAGTAAATAAACAGGACATAACAACAATAAATAAACAGTTTCTAATAAAATATTAATTGTAAACTTACCAAGTTGAGCGTAATCCATAAGTATCCAAAGTATCCAAACTTGAAAGTAAACAGATTTGGTTAAGCAACCATATCACTAATATTCCACACATCTCGACACAGTAAAGCACTTTTATAATAATAATTTCACCATTTTATATTAAATTCACTAATAACTCGAAGTTTTAAATAGATTTAAAGCATTAAATATGACTTTTAAACAAATCTCCCATGTGCTAATTTCAATAAAATGTTTCAATCCAGTTAAGTAATTTCAGAGCTCTAAAAGTAGAATTAATGACACTAAATAACAGGCAGATGAATATTCTTTGAGTTTCCAATAGCCATTAACCGACAAATAAAAGATATAAATAAGTTAAAAATCGGAATTCTACTACGCAATAACAGCCCATTTGTAAATAGAATCTTGATCTGGCAAACATATTTCAGGAGCTTAAAACTTTTGTAAAGCACTTAAATAAAATAAAGGAAGACTTTAAAAATAGTATCAGGCCAAAATAAGTTGTAAATAAAAAGTGAACAAAATTGAGTAATGCTGCAAAACTACCAAATTTTAGAAATTCCATAACTTTCGATACACTTAACTGATTTGAAAGATTTTTACCTTTTTTGAATCAGCAGACCTGTATGAATAGTTTGGTAATAGTTTAAACTTGATATTTTAAGGTTTAGCAAATTCACATTGATATGACGATTTGCAGTTTCAAAGTCGGTTTGCTTTCCTATTCATCGAACTTCAAAATAGTTTACACCGGTTTGAAAGCACTGAGAGGAAAAATACACACAACACAACACTTGGTACAAAACGCTCTTCATCTTGTGATTTTCTGGAAGCCCTCAGCTTGAAAAAAAGAATTTAGTACCACGGTTGATCATCGCAGTCTAGGCATTTTCCATAAAGGAAGGTCCGGGTGTTGTTCTCAAGGCATTTCGCGGAAGTCTCTGGTCAGGTTAATATGTAGTAGTGGTGAACTAAACTCGGCGCTAGTCACGCGCGTAGGATCATGGGATACCGGAAACCATGATGGCAGCCATGTCAGGGAAGCCAACGTCGGACATTGAAATTCTTCGCCATGTGACGCTACAGTAGAACTTTTATTTTCTGTTTCGGGGTTGAGCGTTCTGTTCTGTTTCATGACTTGTGATCTTCAGTGTGACGATTTATTCCGATTGCCATAGCTAACTGCAACATTTTTGTAACTTCTGTGAATTTTTAAGAATATATCTTTTTTGTGAATCGAACTTCAACTGTGTTATTTCTCAATTAGTACCCTCCTTACATAGGGTTTGTTTATGTAAGTGGCGGTCGCAATAGAGCAGTTAGCATTATCCAAAGGCTTTTCATGGTTTCAAGACATTTCTTCAACTTTTATCAGTGACTGCAGGTGATTAAGTTCAGGTGGACGAGCCGATACTTTAACCCCGGTATGGGTCAGGATCCTGACAATAAGCAGTGGGTGTTCAAACTCCTGCAATCCAAGACCATCCAAGAGCTGTCAGGTACGATTAGCTGTGTGTGGACAAGTGTTGTCATACAGAAACAAAATTTTTGAGCTCAGTTTTCTCCAACACTTGTTTTTTTATCACTCACCTTAGTTTTGTTAATGTTTCACAATACATTTCTGAGTTAATTGTTGTGACATGTTCAAGGAAATTAACCTGAAGCACTCCCTCAGTATCCTAAAACACAGTTGCCATAATCTTTTAGCTAACAACGTATGCAAACATTTCACTGGTTTTCTGGTAGAACTCATATGCCCCCATTGCATGGACTGTCTTTTTATCTCACAATTGACATGCCTTACGCTTGTCTCATCTCCTATTATTACACAACGAGAAATGCATCACCATCCTTAGGAAATTCTGTGATGGAACAAGACGCTGTTTTTGTAGTGTTTGGTCGAGATTTTTGGCATCCTGTTGATCAAAATTTGTGATAGCTAAGCTACTTTGGTACAATTTCTTGCAGTGAACTTTGTGAAATTTGGGGAAATGAAACTAGAGTTCTGAAATCACAAAGCAGTGATTTTCACAAATTTTATCATTGATTTTCATGGTCAGTTCATCTGTAAGAAGGCAAGGCTTACTGTGGTCCTTATCATGCACATTGGTGCAGTCATTTTTAAACAGAATGCACCACTGCCTCACTACACCTGCACTCATTATTCTGTCTCCATACACCCAACAAAGTTGCCAAAGAATTTCAATTTGTCTGATGTTTCTTTCCAATAAAAATCTAATAACTGAAAACACCTCACAACTCGCGGAATTTTCTATTACAGTGCAGATTTCAATAATTCACAGTGGAAAAAGTAGAAAAATCACGGTCCACATACTACAATGTCTTGATTTTTACAGAGTTTAGATATGTTTTGACACCAAGAAGGCTGCTTCACCTGCACTCATCTCCACGCTAGGCACAAATGGAAGTTACTTTCTGGATACTCCTCGTAATTGGTTGCTTATCAGACAAATGTGTGGAGTGGTACATTTGTTGCAAGTATGGTGGTAAATGATGTAGGGTGTTTTTTAAGTGGTGTATTCTGTGATGGTCTCTCCAATGGTGTGTTTTTGATGGTGACAGGGTGATAATACAAGTTTTATAGTGAAGTATGTTGCAAGGAAAATACCCGGGAGACTGTTTTACTGCATGTAGAGATCATTACTTGTCAACCAGAAGTTGACTAATATTAGTTGGTAGATTCAAGCAAGTTTTGTGTGGAGGTGAGGATGATATATATAAAATGTAAATCGGGATAGGTGAATGAACCATTTATTACCTTAGGCCTTGTAAAACTAGGATTCTTTACGACTATTCAGTGCTGCGGTCTGAATCTGTGCTGCCTTGATTCAATGTCATGATTCTGATCCATTGCTGTACTGATGCTGCCCTGTGACTAACAGTCATATCCATACTATCTGTGGTATTCAGAATTAGTTTCAAATTAATTTTTTGGTATCGAGATGTCCGAGAATCTTGCACTTTTGGGAGTGCCAGTAACACTTCTTTTGCTCTTTAAAATGAAGGATGCAGAAGAAGTAAGAAATGTATGGTTGGGCTTGTTAATTATTTAAGGTTAGATGTTCAGGCTATTGGCTGCCCTCATACTTGAAGATGCAACAGGTTCAAAAATTTTTTTATTTTATTTTATTATTTTTTAAAAAAAAATTTATTTTAAATTTTTTTTTTATTTTTTTTTATTTTTTTAAATAGAACAACTACTACTCATTTTTGAATGTCTTTTGGAAATAGTTGAGTACTAGATTTTCAAACAAGTGACTAACTTCAGGCAGCATGTTTAGTTATAAATGGATTCACAGCCTCGAGATGATTGCAGTAGCTGATGGTAGCTATAATTTCATATATTTAGGTGTGGGTTATGAGGGCTATATTACAGAAGGAAGAGTTTCCGTTGGATCTGTATACCAAGATACATGTTTCCTTTACCCAGAGGAAATGATAAATTGAAACAAACTTTTTCCTTATATATTTGTCAGTGATGACATGTTCGCAATTTCTACAAATCTGATGAAGCCCTTTCTGGTTATTGGGTTACCACATCCTGAACACATGTTCTTTATTTTGGAAATAAAAATTTAGATATTTCTTATTTAAACCAATTGATTTGCACTCTGGTAAAGTTCAGAGTATTGCTCTCACTAATCCTTATTTGTATAATTTTCTGTGGAAAAATCCTAGATCAAGAAATGTTTTCGTCCCACAGGGGGTTCTGATGGAAATTTCATGGCTGGAGCTTGGAGATCTGAGGTTAAGGAAAGTGATACCCTCATCATTCTACAAAACACACCAAGATGAACATCTAGTGAAGCACAGGACATGCACTGAATTGAGCTCTACTTAAAATTCAGTTACTATATTGGACACAAATTGTGCTTCTGACATGACTTTTGTAATTACCTTTTTTGGGATCAACAAAATCAAACCACTTGTAAGCACAGCCCCAAACAAATAACTTTTGAGTACTAATAATAACAACTGTGTTTTGTTAAATCTGTTCTACTTCTTTCCATAGAACAAACGGGCTTGATGTTTTAGATTCTTGACTGACATTAAAAGACTGTGCACTAGTGTTTGACTGAGTTTACTGAGCCACTGGTACTTTTTTTACATCCATTTCTACTGAAGCTTGCTTGGGTGGCATGTCAATACTGCATCCCTGAAATTTGCTGTTGACGAAATCCAAAGCAATTGATTGATGTATCAGGATGAGACCGATCTGATAAATCAGATTTCAATCATTTTGAAGTATTACCTTCTTCAGAAAATA
This sequence comes from Vandiemenella viatica, assembly GCA_031002005.1. Taxonomy (NCBI): domain Eukaryota; kingdom Metazoa; phylum Arthropoda; class Insecta; order Orthoptera; family Morabidae; genus Vandiemenella; species Vandiemenella viatica. The sequence goes on along the minus strand of CM061920.1, from coordinate 305,323,925 downwards.
ATTCATGTAAATGCAACTCTTCTAATGCACAAAAAAAATCTCTATTGCCATCACTGAGTTTCATCTATCCTGTCTGTACATCTGGGAATATAAATGCCATGAATTGCTGCTAATGGTCACCTAGTATGTAAACCTTTCCAATTAATGGTTGACAACAGGTCCCAGTCCATGCCATGTAAATACAGTCCATATCAGAATGGAGCCTCCACCAGTTTACCTTCTTGACCTGGATCCCTGGCTTTATAGGGTATGCACTACACTTGAACCCCATTGTCAGCCCTTACCAATTGACATCGTGACTTATCTCACCACGCAACCTTTAACCACTCTACTAGGATCCAACCGAATGTACACAAGTCCAGTAGAATGCTGCGGCTAGAGGAATTTTACTAACAGAGGCACTCACATTGGTCTTCTGCTGCCATATCCCATCAACATCAAACTTTGCTGCACTGTCCGCACAGACATGCCTGTTATACTTTCCACTTTGACTGTTGTTGTCCTTTGATGTGGTGATGCTGTCTGTCAGCATTGGGACCTCGAAGCAGATGTAACTGGTTACTATTTTTATAACATTAGTTTCATAAAAAAATGACCTTAAATAACTCATCAATATTTTACAGAATGGTCAGGACTTTTCAGAGTCATGGCAGAGCATGGGTAATTACACTGTAACACTTTCATCTTCACCAGGCTAATTCCTTCAAAAGATCATGGCTGAATTCCTTCCCATTGCTTGCCCCAACTTCTCCTTTAATTAGTCAATTAGCCCATCTTCAGTCAGATGTACATAATAGTTTGCAGATTAGCTTTAAAAGGTCTTCACTTTGAACTTGTTTCTACTGCAGATATGTACAAAAATTTAATCTGTATAAGACCAATTAAAATGCTATGTCAGACTCAGAATTTGACATAGTCACTATTCTACGCTCTGGAACCTGTTCATAAATAATACATTGCTGCTACACACTTTTTACTTTTCCGACTTGGCGCTTTTAGTTTTCACTATTGTATACACTGTTGATGTATATTAGAAATTATGAATTTCTTTATAAACAGAGATCAATTAGATTATGAGTGTTTATGATGTCACTAGTCAACTTAAATGTTCTCTTGACTTGTAAAGATATTCATTAATTGCTAGCAATTGCTACTAAATCTTGCACTAACTTGTTCTTCATCCCTTTCAGATATCTTGAGGGCATGGTGGCAGACTTGCATGAGTACCAAAGCCAGCAGAAGCAGTGGTTGAAACATCATAAAAATGCTGTATGGCAGAAAGCACCCTTAGAAGACAGACTAATGGGAATTGACCAGCAGTCTTTATCACCATTTGCAAATCAAGGTGAACAGCTATGTCTTACTCATTCTGTAGTTGGAATCTTCTTTAGTGGATGTCTTAGTGACCCCATTCATTTTCTGCAGTGGTTCATACGTCCAGGTTGTTTAATGTGGGAAATGGAGTTTAATTTCTGAATCGTGTTGTCATCATATTAATTATTAAAATGAATGACAGTGCATCTGTATTTTACTTGTTTATTACTATGTGTATTTCACCTACCATCAAGACATCATTAGCAATGACTATGTCATGAAATTTACACTTAGTTTTATAACTTTATAAATTATAAAATCTCTGAGCACACCAAAACATGCTCAACCTTTTCAACTGTCATCCCTGTCTGAATTACGTCGTGATTCGCAAGCAATTGCTAATTCTTCTGAGCTACTATGCAGGTCGCTGCCTTCTGAGCTTACACATTCCTTGTGTTGCAACTGATTACAACTGCTTTTGCAACTGACCTAGCTTGCTGTAGTACTTTGTAAAATCTTATACACCACAATAATTCTCTAAAAAAACCTGGGTTCTCCACAATCTTTCGTTAGTACTGTTGTATCATCTGCAAAGAGAATGTTATCATGTGCCTCAACATATTCAATTATGTCATTAATATACAGAAGAAAAAGTTGGGATCCAAGAACGGAACCATGTAGAATGCCATGTTTAATATTACTGATGTCTCAGCAGAGCTCTCTGATTATTTCAGTTTCTGTGTCCTTACATTTTAAGCTGACAACTTGTTTCCTTCCTTAAACCATTTGAAAATTATACACCTAATACCATAGTGATGAAGCTTAGAAAGGAGGATTTTATGATCTACTACATCAAAAGCGTTAGACAAATCCAGAAAAATACCAGTTACTTTCTCTTTTTTGTTAATTATTTTTAATATGCTTTTTGTGCACACATAGACTGCTGTCTGGGTTGATTTCCCTGTTCAAATTCCATGTTGTGAATCTCATATTATTGCTGTTAATAACTTATTAACTTCTTATACTTAATTTTCTCTGGTATTTTTGAAATCCCAGTTGGGATAGTATTAGGATAATAGTTATGTAGTTTATCTGTTTCACCCTTCTTATCTACTGGAATAACTTTTGCCCACTTTAATATTTCTGGGAGAGTACCTGTTAGTAATGAACTATTACATGAATGTGTTAGTGGTCATATTATGTATCTAGAACATTTCTTTAGGATTGTATCAGGAATTGTGTCAATTCTGCACAGAATTTATTCTATAGTCCTTTTTTGGCGTTAGCAATTTATTCCTCTCAGACACTATCAACAGAAAGTGATCTACCACAAGTTCTTATCTTCCCTGTTTTTTTAAATGTATTTATGTTTTTTTTAATAGTTTTTCAGGAATGTATTTTTTGTAGTAAGCCACAAATTCAGATGCAATGCGGTTCTGTTTATAAACTTTGTGGAGAAGTCTCTTTCTTTAACATGATTTTTAATGCCTTCCGTTGTCCAAGTGTTATGAGATACACTGTTTTTTGTTATTTTTATTTTTAAAGGAAATGCTATATCAAAATATTATTTTAATAGCTTGATAAACGTAATGAATTTGTCATTTAAGTCTTGTAGTTGAAAAATATCGGACCATGATTCCTTATTTAATAAGTAATTGTAATTTACAATGTTTTATTCACTGAATGATACTATCTGGTTTTTATTTTCTTTGTCACATTGTGAATATTTTTTTCCTTTACATCCATGGTTAATATCTGAGCCAAACACTGGAACTAGGGCTGCATATTTCGACTGAGAAACTATGTTTATCTTTATTTATGAAAATTTGATCAGTAATTGTCTTACTGAATTCTATGATTCTTGTTCAGTTATTCACTATGTGGCATAGACCAAAAGAATTGAGAAGCTCTGGTAACAAGTCTCTATTTTTTGTTCCTTGTTAGATAGTCTACATTGAAATCTCTGCATACTACTAACTCAAAATTTTGTTTACTAATATTGTTAACGGTGATTCTAATTTTTCATGAATAAGACAAAATATCCATCAGGGCACCTGTACACAAAAACCAATATTTGCAAAGTTTAACTGCTGAGAATTCAAAGTGTTTATCTGAAACCAAGTGATCATTATGTAATAAAGGTTTGTATTCTGTATTGTTAATTAGTATTAGTAATTAGTAGTATCTGTAATAAATCATTTTGTTTGAAAGGGACTGAACATTCTGATGGTAAATCTGTAATTTATTTTTACAATGTCTTGGTTCATCATTTTCTTCTGTGATACTAATTAAACAGTTATCTTTCTATACAGAACTCAAGTCATACTTTTGCCAAACCTTCAACAAGGGTGTGGCTTCTTTTAATGTGAGTGTTAAGATTCCAAATGTGTAGGAGAGACATAATAAACTGTTTTGGTACGGGTGTCATACTAGCAGAGAGAGTGACATTCTGTAAGACAGAACAATATAAGTCAGGGCTATTTGAGAAATAAAGTAGAAAGGCGTAAACAATAAAGATGTTTGGTTTTCTAAGTGAGAAATAAAGGCACGATTGTGTAGATAGATCCATGTGACAGTAGGAGAATTTATGATTGGCCGAGAAACTGAAGAGACGGTCAGCCATGTTAAGTACAGGTATTAGTATTCAAGGTGTCTGTCTGTATAAAAGCACCTAGTAGTAGCTGGTGAAGCCAGGATGCAAGCCACGTGGAGCACTAGCTGTGCTATATCCATCTTATACGAATCCATGATGTGTTAAAATCAAACCAAGTGACTTCACAACTGATTGACTGCTTGCAATCAAGTCAGCAACAATAAATGTCTACCTTTTAAAGTAGGCATTTCGTCATTACAAAACTGCAAGCTTCAGGAGCGAGGTCCATAGTTAAGTAAAAACTGTAATATGTGACTGGTACCGGCCTGGAAATTTTGTGGTGTTAAATAACTGTTTTGAAACTGTATGCCAAGTCAGCAACAGTTATTTGTAGACTCCTTTTAGAGACAAACTTCTACCAAGAATTTCTTGACAATTTAACTTGAGGGATGGTGACCTGAATTAACTTTTGTATAAGCATTATTGTATAGCAGTCTGGTACCACATTTCACGGTCAAAGTTCTTTTCGAAGTTTGGCATTCACTGGACAATAATTGCAGCAGATTACACAGCAGTTTGTTCACCACCATCAGTAAAAATAATGCTGACAGAACTAAAAGCAAATCATCACTTGGTGATAAATGCTCCACGGGATCCCCTTTTTTATTAATCTGTTAAAAACCATATTGCTACACGACGACTAGTGCAATTAGGAATGGCAGCACATCATCAGCCAACTACGATGACATGTACAGCAACAATTCCTGGGGCGGGTCAGTGGTACCAGCTACTACAAGTTCCCAATCATCGCAGAACAATTACTCCATTCTACATTATCACAGCTACCATGACTACCGAGGACAGCAAGACAACCAGACCGGCGGGTTCGTCTTGTTACAAGCAATGGTAGTAGTTGACGATGACACGTGGCATCATTGCCATATTTGAGTGACAAGCAACGCAAATTATTGCAAAAAAAAGTTCATCGATCAGTTAAATATTGCAAGTTATAATGTTCTAGTTGGGCGGGTTCTCACCTATTGCCAAGATCCATCAGTGTGTGCAGACTGGCTTTTTCGCTGATTTTACTGGCCCCTAATTCCAGCTGCGTAATTTTTTTCTTTCTATAAGCCGATTTTACTGGAAAAAAATATCCCAATTGTGCCATTTTCCAGTATTTTGTTTTGTTTTGTTGAAACCGATTTGTGCAACATTATTGTAACCTATTGTTTACCACTATGACCTTGCTCAATTGTTAACTACCATGATATAATAACGAATATATTGTCTCAAGATTATAAAACACTGTTCAAATGAATATTTTTTTTTTATACCAGATATTACAAAAATAATTCCTGTAACTAGTATTCAGTAGCATTTTTATATTGTTTACAGTATTATCACAAATTAACTACCTAATTTTAATAATAAGACAGTAATACTGTTGGCACAAAACTTGAGTTTTTGTTTTTAACATCAATACTGGAATTATTGCACTTTTTCCCTGTTGCTTTTTGTTCTTAATTCCAATATTGTTGCACTTGGACCCAATCCTCTCCCACCATTTGAAGGAGCAGGTAAGAGTTCTTAGCCCTCCTGATGAAATTTTTTAATTTCAAATTCATTTTTTTGTAGTTTTTTTTTTGTATAAAGTTAGAAAATCTTAATGCAAATATGTTTAGAATCATAGGTGTGGACTTTAAAACTTTGTGTTTTATTACTATTTTGCTGGGCATCTTGGCCCAGGCTTGGGGTACTTGAACCCTGCTTATCCCCACAGTCCCTAATGCTGACCCTGACCATCACACCAACACACACCCTGTGCTTTTTACTTGATTTGAATGAAACTACATTTTACTAATGAGAAATGGGACTCACCAGTGTTTTGTATGATACATTGAGAATATACAATACTTTACTTCAGATCCTGCCAGTGGTGTATTGAGCCATTTTGAAAACATTATTTTAGAAGCTATTCGTTATCACATAGGTGAATGATGATCACCGTTCTCAGAGGCCCAGGAGGAGTTAGTCCTTCACGATAACTGTTTTGGGAAATTTAACTTGGTTTGCTACTACTTATCTTCTCCAGTAAAGAAGTGTACATAAGTGTTTGGATTTTGAGCGTTTAACTGTGATGTAGCAGTCCCGGGCACCCTCTTGCCCTTGGGTTGGAAAGCAGAAATGATCAACGGCATTGGATGCAGAAGCCAATGGGAAACCACTACATTAAACACCCAAAGGATATCCTGAGGACATGTAATCCTCTCAAATTACATATATCGTGAAGTCTTCTTACTGGGTAAAATATTCTGGAGGTAAAATAGTCCCACAATTGGATATTCGGGTTGTAACTACACAGGGAAGAGTCTTCAGAATGGATAGAAACATTCTGTGATTCAGAGCGTTGAATGTCTGAAAAGGGCATGTTGGTTAGAAAACTTAAAAAAGTGAGATAGAACGACTTTAGTTAGATGTTGTCGGGATTAGTGAGTTTGAATGGACCTATGCACAGAATTTCTGGTCTTGGGAACGCAGAATAATTAACACAAAGGCTGTCAATGGAGTTACTGGTTTTATAATGAATAAGAGAGTAGGGAAATGGGTGAGTTATTATGAACAGTTTATAATGGATTTATAGGATTATTTTGATGAGGTTAGAAACTAAGCCTGCCCCCAAACACGGTAGTACAAGTGTATATGCCAACATCACAGAAAAATGATGAAGAAAAAGATCAATTATGTGCCAAAATTGAAGAATTAATCCAATATGTGTTGGGAGAGGAAAGTCTAATAATCATGGGTGATTGGAATGCTACAGTGGGAGAAGGAAAAGAGGGGAATACTATACAAAGTTTTGGTCTAGGAGAAAGAAATTATCAAGGAAGCAGGTTGTTAGAATTTTGTGAAAGATATAAGCTAGTTGTTGCAAACAAACTGTTTAAGAACCATGCGAGAAGGGATACAGACAGATACCAGCTAGATTATATCATGATCAAACAGAGATTCTGGAATCAAGTTCTAGACTGTAAAACATACCCAGAAGCAGACATTGACTCTAACCATAATTTGATATTAATGAAGTTCAGGCTGAAATTAAAGCGAATTAGGAAGCAATATAAACAGAACAGACTGGAAGTGAATAAACTGAAACAATCTAACATGAGGGAAAAATTTGCGGAAATGGTATACTTAGGTCTAAGAAGTAACTCTGAAAGAAGTTCAACTGATGATGAATCGAATGCATTGAAGAGAGAAATAATGAAAGCTGGTAAAGAAACATTAGGCTTTAGAGAACAAGCCACCTGAAAACGTTGGATCACAGAAATATTTTTGGAGCTGATGGATCACAGGAGAAGACACAAAAATGCTCAGGATGAAACAAGAAGAGTGTAATACAGGCAATTTAGAAATCAAATTAACAGTAAATGCAAAAAAGCAAAAGAAAAATGGCTACAAGAAAAGTGTGAAGAAGTAGAAAAGGAAAATGGTCATAGGTAAAGTAGATGTTGCAAATAGGAAGATCAAACAAAATTTTGGAGAAATGATGAAAAGACGTGTAACCATTAAAGCTGCCGATGAGAAACCTATTTTAAGCTCGGACATACGTGCTAACCGATGGAAGGAATACATTGAGAAACTGTATGTTGGGGACAACTTGAACAATAGCATAATGAAAAAGGAAGGGAATGTTGACATTGATGACTTAGACAATCCAGTTTTGAGGACAGAATTTGATAGTGATCTGAATGACTTGAAAGCAAATGAGGCATTTGGAATTGATGATATCCTTGCAGAACTTCTTAAATGCCTAGGAGAAGAAGGAGTCAAAGATTATTCAAACTGATATCAGAAAGTTATGAAACAGGAGAAAATCCATGTGATTTCAGTATAATAATAATAATCTCCTCACTCCTGAAGAAAGCACAAGCCAACAAATGTGAGAATTATCTCACCATTAGTTTGACATCACATGATTCAAAATTACTTACCAGAATAATATACAGAAGAATGGAAAGGATAGTAGAATAGATGGTTGATGAAGACCAGTTTGGGTTTAGGAAAAATCATGGTACAGGGGAAACGATTCTGACTTTAAGATTAATACTAGAAGGACAGATCAAGAAGATCAAAGATACTTTTATGGCATTTGTCAATTTAGAAAATGCTTTTGATATTGTTCGGTGGTACAAGATGTTCACAATTTTAAAGAACTCAGGTCTAAAATATCGAGATAGAAGAATACTTTATGAACTATATAAGAAACAAGTGGCAATAATAAAAATAGAGAATCATGAGAGACATGCATCAGTTAAAAAGGGTGTAAGACAAGGATGTAATCTATCCCCATTAATATTCTACTTGTATGTGGAGGAAGCAATAAAGGAATTAAAAGAAAAATTTCCATGTGTCGTAAGTGTTCAAGAAGAAAAAATCAGTATGGTACGATTTGCTGATAACATTGTTTTGTTAGCGAACAGGATGAGAATATTGAGAAGTAGCATGAACTAAATACTGAAGGAAGATTTTGGACTGAATATAAATCCAAGCAAGACAAAAGTGATGACATGTAGCAGAAATGATACCAATCACAGTAGATTAAACACAAAAATAGGATCGGATGAAATAGAAGTAATTGAATTCTGCTACTTGGGAAACAAAATTACAACTGATGGCCAAAGCAGGAGTGATGTTAAAACCAGAATAACACTAGCAAAAAGAGCTTTCATGAAAAAAGAGAATTCTTTTAGATTCAAATATTAGTCTAGAACTTTTTAAAATTCTATGTGTGGAGCATGGGGTTTAGGAATAACAGATCGAATGAAATTTGAATCATTTGAAATGTGGTGCTGCAGAAGAATACTGAAAATTAAGTGGACAGGCAAAGTACAAAATGAATGAGTTTTGGAAATGATGGGTGAGGAAAGAAGTTTGTGGAAGAAGCTTGCAAAAAGAAGAGACATGCTGGTAGGTCATATTTTGAGACATGCTGGATTGGTTAATTTTTTAGTGAAGGGAACAGTTGAAGGTAAGAACAGTGGAGGAAGGTGGCGATTACAATGTATGAAGCAGATAATTGAAAATGCGAGTTGTAAGGGGTACGTAGAGATGAAAAGGTTAGCACAAGATAGGAAGGAGGATTGCAATTATTCTTGTCATAAATCTAACCTAAAATTATGTTTGATTTTGTCATTGTCAACATTATCTTTGTGCACTCACAGAGATCTGTTCTGATGTAAACAATAGTACTTGCAGTGAAGAGGTACAGTTTTAGTTATAAGGATGATTTTGATGTTTTTCCCAGGACCGCAAAAGATGTAAGGCCTAATCATAGTGATTTTCAAGATGAATTCATAGTGAAATATGTCTGACACATAGTTGTGAAAGAAGAGAGTTTGCCCTTAAGTGATACCTTTAACGAGTAAAAGCAGATGATGTAATGGAAGAAATTGTTACGGATGAACTATCTCCTAGCATTGTAGCCAAAATGGCAGATTTAATGATAGTGAGCAAGTTTGTAAAATACCCACTACTGTAAATCCCACCAATATGGTTTGTGTCAATGACATTTCTCAGAGTATTGATTTAAAAGAAAGCGTGCTTCTCAGTTAACCATTTAGTCGGTGTCACACATAAATTTTAACTCCTGTTGATGGAAAACTTAGTGAGCCCCCAGTAACAAATGTTCATACTTTAAATAATGTAAACCCTGAGATTTTACTTGCACAGCAGACACATGTAGTTGAAATAATAATATGCACACTGTGCCAAAAGTTCTTAATACTAGTACTAAATCTATTTCATCACAGAAACCAGCGGATATATTCACAGGTATTTCTGTAGCAATTGATAAGTGGGAAGCCAGTCGAGCAAAGTTCATGGACATGATGCTGCTGGTATTGCTTCAACTCTCCATCTGTCCTTCAGTGGAAGCTTCTTGCAATGCTTCTACAACCACCAAACCTTTACACGAATTGGGTAAAGTATCCCAGAATCCTGTTCCAACAACCTTTACATCTTGTAAAATTAACATAAATAATCCTATATCTGATACAGGTAAAATATCTGATCAAAGTACCTGTACACTACGCTCTAGTATACTTGCAGGAAATATAATAACCTCTCTTTTTCATCTGATATTAAGTCACATAAATTTTTTAAATCTAGTGTCAACTATTTTAATACGGAAAGTGACACAAATTTAGATTTTTGTATTGAACCCGAATCTAAGGGTAGTAGTTTTTATGAAGTTTTTGATAAGGGTTCACAGCTTGATATTGTTGCTGAAAGTAGTTTAAGATTTGAAGCGATTTGAATTAAACAGATATCTCAGCCTTCTCTTGCTGAATGAATGGTAATAGAGCAAGCCAATAATTATATGCATTCTCCCATACCTATACAGTGACTTGAAGTACATTATTAGGTTCTTCGGTGGTTTAATTTATATACTGGTTAATTAAAAAGTCCACCAGAAGGTTATATTGAAGATTTGTTTATTTTTTTCCAAACGAAGTCAGTGATATTCACATGCATAGATACAATGCAGAGATGCACTTCTGAGCCGTCACAGATAAAATCTCTGTGAAACTAACTGGATGAATCTCTCTGTAAAACTGAATGAATGAATGATGTCAACTAACTGCTCTGTCCAGCCGATATGTTTATATAGTCTCTATTGAAATTACGAGAATTCTTCAAAGGCATCCGCCCGATATTTCTCGAACATTAACAATCAATCAAACATTTTAAAAACAATCGGAATTAATACAAAATTACTTAACAACATTACAAAATGATCAGAAATGGTAATTAGAGATACTTAAATACAAAATTATTTGCAGAAATCATCTCAAACTGTAGAAAATTGTCCTGTAGACATCATAACTTGCATTAATACATGGAATTAAAAACATTTAAGAAATTCTCTTGCTCCATTCGGTTCTTAAACATATTAAATGGACTTTAAATAATTTTCTTTCATAAAACAAATTCTATATACACTGATTTACAAGAAATTACAGGAACTGCACCACTTTCGGTACCTGCCAGAAACTGGTACTACCCTGTTGAAATTTACATCAGTCACTTCCTCAACATGTCCTCTTCACGTTTTGCGATCATACATTGCGGAAAAGTCGCCAGGAATTTAATTAAAAATGCTGAAATATGAAAGGTTGAGCAACTGCTAAATGCTTTCAGCACTGCTAAAATAACATAAAAATTATAGGTACAGGGATCATTTCAACCTAAACAGTTTAGTTTTGTCATAGAAATCGTGGTTAAGTTGAAATACGGCCTGGATCAAGTGATAAAAAATTACGAAATTTTGGCTATGAAAACACAAAGGCGTATTTGTTTACAATGGAAGCAATCGATTATCTCTGGTTGCTCGTTGCATGAAAACATTACAACAAAGGATTAAATCAACATTTTAACAGACTGTCACTGCTTTTTTCAACGTTGGCGGCATGTAACTGCTGTACATCATGTCATATTTCGGCATTTTTAATTAAATTCCTGGCGACTTTTCCGCAACGTATGATCGCAAAACATGAAGAGGACATGTTGACGAAGCGACTGATGTAAATTTCAACAGGTTAGTACCAGTTTCTGGCAGGTACAGAAAGTGGTGCAGTTCCCTAAAACAAACATACCAGATCATATTCAAGCAAACTTTAGCTCACTACAAATACTTCATACAGTACAATAATATTCAAAATTCAGGTATGAGGGCTGTTACAACATATTGAAGGTAACTTAACTAAACCAAACAACAATTTTTGTGTTGATAAGCAAGTAGAAGGCATGAATGATTTTAATAATAATTTTATTTTCATTGACTAAAATATCAATCTTTATGTAAATACAGTTCAAACTGTTAATATAATGGGTATAAAAGTGAATGAGCAATATGATGTAAATGTACCTACATCGCTTGATGTAAATATGCAGGAAGCATGTGCTTCCAGTCAGCTGACACAGGTCATTGAACCTCAAGCTACATCTCAAGGAGGCTGTTGTGATAAGAAGATTACTAATCCCACATCAAAGGCATTAATGAATAATATTCATCTTCATATCAATTTTTGGATGATGGAAACAAACATACTGCCGTGAGATACTGAAAATAAGATAGGACAGGGGAAAAAGAAACAGATACCTGTCACTTACCACAGATGAAGGCAGGAGGGCGAGACGAACGTAAAACCTCAAAAACAAACAAACAAATTGCTCAATATTTAGACGTAAGTCTTAGTCATGTTAGAGGCGAGACATATGGCCAGGGTATAGATGTGGTCACATCCCAACCTGCCACATGAAACATGAAACTTTTTTTTCCCCTCATGATTTGTATATTGTTAGTAGCCTTTATAGTAGAATACAGAATGTGTAAATGTAGAAAGAAGATATCACATTAGTTTGGTGGGCGAGAGACCTCACTGCCTCATGCTTCACACAAAAATCAATGTAAATTTCCTTTTTGACACTTTTTTAAATAACAGTATTCATACAAGTTTTCTTCTTTCGTTGTGAATAGAAATTGTAAGGTTTCAAATGTACTAAGCTTGTAGAGAATTCGTAAAGAGATGATAGACTCTCCAAATATATGTTAGTCATAGGAGCATATGGCCCATGATTTGGGTCACATTTGTAAACATTTCTATTTTTGTAGAACTTAACATAATAAAGGAAAGGGAAATTAACCCATACATACCAAAGTTGACGGCTACGATGGGAGAAAACATGAAGGTGGACAAACAAGTATACAGTATTCAGTAATGATATTCTTCAAGTAGTAGAGAAATAGGCCATTAGGTTCTGGACATGTGCGCACACAGAATGTCACCAAATGACTTGCTAGGCAGTGGGAGAAATGGTCGGGGAATGGCTAAGGAGTAGACTATTCATATGTCGGCAGTGTCTGAGATAATGCAGGTGATGTTAAAATGAATATATGTAGCAAGAGTACCTAGTACAGATGCGGAAAGTTATTAGTAGTTAAGAAAATGATGGAGACAAAAAAACTAAATTATTAAATTAAAAAGCGATGGGTTAAGTGGTTGGATTTTATCGGTGGCTAAGACCAGTTAGGTATCTGGTATCCATGATTTTCTGGTGTGCTAGTTTCTATCTCTACAGTTCTGCTGCAATGATGCTATCGGAGAAAACTTGGACTGCTCTCTCAGTAAAACAGTCTTTGAAATTGTTGGAATCATGGCTATTGGCATGTTCTGGTATTGGAAGGTACAAGTTGTGGGTGTGGTCTGATTGTTTGTGGCCATTCATTCTAACTGAGAGTTGCTGTACGGTGAGGCTATGTAAGAACTAGTGCAATGGCAGCAAGTTAGTTGGTATATGATGTGAGTTTTTGAACATATGGCATGACCAGTGATGGGGAAAGTTTCTCCTGTGGTAGGATTGGAATATGTAGTAGTGGGTGGAAGCATGCTGCAGGTTTTACAGTAAGGTCTATTGCATGGAAAAGATCCATATGGTGTTTTTGGAGAGTCCAACTTTGGGTATTTGTGGACTAAGATGTTCTTAAGATTTGATGGTCTGCTAAAACATGCATGGAGGACACTGGGTACAATTTTGGGTAGGAGAGTATACATTTCTGGAAAGGAGTGAAGGAAGTCATACCCCTGTCGCAAGATATTGTTGGTTTTTATAGGAGACAAGCGAGAATGGTTATGTGGAGCGTGAGTGACTGCATCGAAGATCTGTTTATGTACAAGGTAACAATGGGAAATAAGGGCTTGGGATAGGTTCTGTGAGTATTGATTGAGGGAATGAGCATCAGAACAAATGCAACTTCCATGGATGGCAAGACTGTATGGGAGAGAATGTTTCGTACGGAAGGCCTGGCAGCTATCAAAGGTTAGATATTGCTGTAAATTGGTAGGTTTGATGTGGACTGAGATATGAAGAGCACCATGCCTGAGCATGATGTCAAAATCGAGAAATGTGATGTGTGAGCAGGAGTAGGTCCAGGTGAAATTGTTGCTATTGTTAAGGGAATGGAGAAATTCAAGGAGTTGGTTTTCACTGTGCGTCCAGATCATGAATATGACATCTATGTATCTGAACCACACAGTGGGTTTAGAGGGAGTATCATTCAGGAAATGTTCCTCCAGACAACCAAGGAATAAGTTGGCACAGGATGGGACCATGCAGCTGCCAATGGCAATGCCGTGGATCTGGTGATATACTTTAGAATTGAAGGTGAAGAAGTTTTTGGAGAGAACTATATGGGCCAAGGTTGAAAGGAAGTGTGTACTAGGCTGGCTACGTGGCGGTCGCAAGTTTAGGTAGTGTTCCAGGGCACTGAGGCCCTGACTATGAGGATTGTATAGAGGGAAGTTACATCAATGGAGAAGGAGTCTGGAGGTAGAGGTGCGTGGACTGTGGTTAGGCGTTTACATAGTAGGAACAAAGGGTTGGAGATGTAGATCCACAAAGGCTGAAGTCCGTTCAGTGGGCAATACATATGCCGCAAGTATAGGTCGCCCAGGATTACCAGTCTTGTGGATCTTAGGCAGAAGATACAGCGTGGGCGTACGAGAGTTTTGGGGAGTTAGGAGGGACATGAACTGAGGAAATATATGTAGCAAGGGTACCTCATACTGACATGAAAAGTTATTATTAGTTAAAAAAAAAAGATAGGAGAAAAAATAATTAAATTAAAAAGTGAAAGGTTAAGTGGTTGGATTTTGTCAGTGGTTAAGGTCAGGTGGGTGTGTGGTATCCATGATATTCTGGTATTACTGAAGTATTGTTTATTTGTTTGTCCGCCTTCATGTTTTCTCTCAATTCAGTTGTCATCTTTGGTATGTGATGGGTTAATTTCCCTTAACTTTATTATTTATATTGCCTAGAAGCCGTTTACTTTTTCCTTAGTTTAATCCTTGTAGGACTTTATTAACACACATTTTCTACCTCAACCATTTGTATTGACTCGATTCATATGTTGCATAATGGACTATTGTGAAAGTTGTATTTGTCAGATGGCTGTGGTGGATAGTCTGTACTTGATTAAACTCATTTCTTCATGTTTCCCTAAGACTTGCAAAGCATTTCTTCTTCTGCTATACTGCAATTCTTCATCTTATATTTCTGACAACTAAACTTTGGGCCACTTGGAATCATAGTATCATACAGGTTTTTATGCTCTAGCCGAATGAAATACTGAAGCCTTTTTAGTCCATGTTTATTGCAACATATTAATGGTTCAGTTACAAGTAAAATACATCTGCGGAATCCAAGCAACGTAATGTGAACAAAGGCTGGGTTTCTGTAATAGAAAATATTCTAAGCAGATAGCCAAATGAAAACTGGTGGGTACTAGCGGCAGTCGATTGATAGACGATCTGAGGCAGCGTGTGCTGCTACGGAAGATAGGATACAAGTGAGAAAAGTTACAAGTTGTTCGCTGCAAGGTGAACTTAGCCATGTGTGCGATTTCAGCTACACTTTGCATATTTGCTGACCTGGCAGTTGGCAGTTTCTGCTCGGTTGAACCAGCGTTTTCATGCATGTACGCCATCAATGCTCAGACTTGGTGAAATTAAATAAAAAATCTACAATAATTAAAATACGTCGATTACACTATGTACTAGCACGTTTTGCACTATAAACATTTAAACGCATTACCTTGCACAATCTATGTGCATTTGTTTAACTATTATAAGTATCAGTGGTGTTACAACACCTATTCATAACAAGGCATTACATTGAAAATATCTTACACATACATGCACTTGCTCGTGAGAGGTCTCTTGTACTTTTATAAGGACAAGTGAAGACATCATTTTGTAATAGTATGTAATTTAGCTTTTTTTTTTTATAAATTGATGAAATGTGTGTATGTCAAATGTTTATAAAACCTGACCATGTTTTGTTAGATAAATACTATTAAATATGTTTGTTGTATGTGATCCTGTACCAGGAACTGGTACCAACCGTAAGTAGGTAAAGTAGTAGTATTACCATTTTTTAATAACCCTTTTTGAAGATAAATGTGTGGAATGAGTAAATGAAAGGGATCAATTGTGAAAAGGACACTTCAAGGTTAAAAATACCCTTAGTTTGTCTCCAAAAACAAGGATCATTCTGGAAGTGATTTTATATGAAAGGTTTAATAAACTGTTTTGTTATGGGTGATGGAATAGCAGAGAGGTCAACAGCCTTTAATATGGAACGCTGTATGTCAGGGCTGTTTGAGAAATAAAGTAGAGAGTGGAAAGACTCAAACAGGAAAAGATCTATGGAATTTTAAGTGGGAAAGAAAAGCATGATTTGCTATATGAAGCCATTTGTCAGCAGGAGAAGATGATATTGGCTGAGAAACTGAAGAAACGGTTGGCCATGTTAAGTATAGGTAGTAGTATTCAAGTTGTCGGTCTGTGTAGAAGCACCTCATGGTCAGTGGTGAAGTTGATGTGGAAGCCATGTGGAGTACTAGCCATACCATGTCCATGATGTGTTAAAATCATACCAAGTGACTTCACATATGATCAACAGCCTGCAATCAAGTCAGTCACAGTAAATGTATGCCGCTTAAAGAAGACATTTCCTAATTGAAAACCTTCAGAGGTGAGGTCTATTGTTAATCACAAACTGTAATGGCCTGGAAATTTTGTGGTGTTAAATAAGCTATTTTTAAACTGTATGCCGAGTCAGCGACAATTATTTGTAGACTCCCTTTGGAAACAAACTTCTAAGAAGAATTTCTATTGATAATTTCCCTTAAAGGATGGTGGCCTGAATTAACTTTTGAACCCATGTATATGCATTACTGTCTAATTACTGATTAATGAAATTGAAGCAAAGAGCTGCAAAATTAGAACAGAGTAAAGTTAATGATGATGTTGCTTGTTCATTATTTGGATAATGACCACTCAGACAATGATTTATATCTAGGAAAGAATTCCCAAGAATAATGACTTTGGTCACTACCCTTATAAAGCAATCCTAATCAGAAAGTGTTAATTTTTTTATTTAGTTTAATTGTCATAGAGCACATGTTCAGGTGGCAATTCACTTGGTCATCTAATTAACCCTTTTTATTTTTAAAAATCATCTTATATAATATGAGTGTTAAATACCTCTCCCATCTAGTTTTCTGATTTATAAATTTTAAATTCCTTCCCCATTTTTGGTAAATTTGTTCCAGTTCCTGACACACTTACCCACAAAAGAAAATTTTCCCGCTCTCTCGTGTATGAAACCAAGTGCCAGCTTGTAGTCATCTTTTCCCTTTCATGCACTATTCCTAATTCTTTGTCCAATATCCTTCCAAGCCCCATCACCAACACATGCCTTACACATACCCATCACTCTCTTCTCCCTCCTCCTGTCTTCCAGTGACTCCCAATACAGCTCCTTTATCATATCACTTCTGAGTGGTTCCTGTGGTAATGTCCACAAACAAATCTAGCTGCTCTTTTTTGCAGGCCCTCCAACTCCTTTATTTGATACCCAAAATGTTGGTCCCAAACTACACCACGATATTCAACCAATGGTTTTACTAAAACTTTGTAACCCAATTCTGTAACTTCTCTGGTGCATCCCCTCAGCAACCTCTCCATTAAATTAAGGACTTTCTAACCTTTTCCTACCACGTGCCCAATGTGCGCTGCCCAGTTGATTTTGTTATCAAATATTGTGTCAAGATATTTACACTTCAAGCCTTCAACAAGCAATTCTGACCCCATCCTATAATCATGGACAATTTAATAAGCTGACTTTTCTTGGCATTTATCTTCATTACATGGTGACCTACCTATTTAAGTATTCTATCCAGATCACCCTGCAGCTGTTCAGTCATCTGTTTCGATCCTATTATATATCATTATGTCAACCTAAATTTTGACCTCAAACCATCAACACAATCGTTCATTAGAATAATGAGCAGCAACAGTCCCCTGTGGCACTCCCATATTTATTTCCACCTCTTTTGATAATGTATTTCCTACTCTAACACTTTGCTTTCTAGATTTTAAGAATTCATTTATCCAGCAAGTAACTTTTTCATCCATTCCAATAGTTTTCAGTTTATTTAAAATCATTTTATAACTCACTCTGTCATATGTGTTAAAAAGATCTAGTGCTCCACTATCAACTTGGCCTCTCTTGTCAAATTCATCCAAAATATTTTGCATGCAGCCCACTATCTGAATTTCACATGAATATCCTTGCCTAAAGCCATTTTGTGTTCATCTGCAAACCAGTTTCTTTCCTTGCAGACATTTCTCACTGAGTCGCATATCAGCGTCTCAATCATTTTGCCTATCACAGATGTCAAACTAATTGTCCTGTAATTTTCAACCCTGTTTTTCACTCCCTCGCTCTTTTCCAGTCTTCTGGTAAGCAGCAAGACTTCAGACTCATTTTAAACAAAATTTCAAGGTAAAGTACAATATTGTATCCCACAATCTTTAAATTTTTTAGCTTCCTCATTTAAACTTACTGGTAGACTCTAGTCTGATTTATTCTCTCCCATCACAGGATTATAGTCCCTAGAAGTCACTCAATATATCTGACATTTTAAAATCATCAGTGACTTCAACCTAATTTATATCTACAATTGTCTGAATACCTTCTCTTCCCCCAGTTTTCTAACATAGCCATAGATATTACTAGAAGCATTATTCAACTGTTTCTCCGCACCAATAAAATTCTTCATAAACTTATCCTTAGCTTCTCTCTTTTCTCTTATTAATTGCCCATTTAGATTGTTAGGAAACAAAGGTGCTAAGATACATTAAATTTTTTGGATAGGGGGAAAAAACCACCGTTTACCATAGGGGAAGAGTACTGCATCGTCAAGATACAAAAAAAAAACATACACATAAAGATGATAGAAGCTGGCAGACATCTCGTTGGTATTGCTAAAGAATGGTTGTTAGCCTGAAAATTTTGTGCTCTTTGTATAAACATATATTTTCCATGTCTCGGTGCCGCAGGTCTCTTCCTCTATGGTACAAGGTGGTTTTTCTTCTATCCAGATATTTAAGTGCTTGTTTAGTTGTATTAAGTATTCCCTACAGCCTCCCTGCTTCTTATCTCTGTTGTGTTTCTCATCTCATCATCCTCTCTGACCTTCTTATTTCCCTAATGTAGTATGGAGATTCTGTACTTCTCTTTATTTTCTCCTTTGGAATAAACTTTTACTTGCCCTCTTTATTATTTACTAGAGGAGTTCCTGGCATTGCCCGGTATAGTTGGTGTAGATTTATGCGTACACTATTTTTATTCCAGCAATGAGAAACATTTGTACAAAGATTCATAAAATTCGCGCCAACTTATTTTCGGAATTAAGGCAAACCTAGATTCACACGCCCCCTACCAAGAAACAGGTAAGTTGAAGTTGAAATAAAATCCACTCGGGTGTCCAGCTGGATGGTGTTGTAAAAACGCGACGTTTCGCACGCTGGCTGCCAGCATATGACAGCTACAAGATACCTGATGAAGGCAGCAGAGCCAGCTATCGAAACGTCGTGTTTTTAAACACTATCCTGCTGGACACCCAAGTGGATTTTGTTTCATCGATATGCTGGGAAAGTCTCGGCTCACACATGGGTTGAAGTTTATTTGCTCGTACACTATTTTCATTCGTCCGAAAAGGTTCATGTGTATCAAGCTTCATTCATTTAGTTAATAAATTGCATTACTACATTACTAAACAACACCAGATTATGTTAGAAACTCACATTTGATTCAATTGCAAAGTGAATGGATATACTTTTTTCTCGAAACGCCAGATACTTTAACTCAACAGATTCATCCTTCTATATCAAATATCAAAAGTGAATCCGGAATAATATTAACGTAATCGGAATACTAATACTGATGGCCAAAGACATTGTCCAGAATCAAACTTAAAGAAAATCTGTTGTTTTACGGCTATCTATAGCGCTTAAAAATTGAATATCCCGAATTAAAGGAAAGAATACTTCAGATTTGTTTAATGTGCAAAATAGTTAGTATTATACAGTTATCTTATTGCTTTCATTAAAGGCTATGGTCACAGACATTGTAATTGTGTGTTATGCTGCATGTAGTGGTTCTATCTGTGGTATTCCTCACCATGCGTTCAGAATTTCATTTAATGTTCCAGTGTTATGTAACATAAAAGCATAAGACATGCCAAACAACTGAGTTGAATTCTAAGCTTTAAAATGGTGAAAACCCCATCGAAATCTGAGCAGCAGATTTCGAGTTTTTCTGCCATAAATATACCCGGTTTTCGTTTTATAGTTATAGATTAAACTCTCCACTTTATTTGCCATCCTTCCATTTTCTGAACCTTTCCTTAAAGTATCTCTGCAGGTCTAGAGTCTGTGCCTTTTTATAATTATACCTTTTTCCCCCTTCAATTTTGGCCACTGGTTTATGGAATCCCCAATATCCATCAATACTGAATTGTGATCACATTCCTTTAGTTACGTGGCACCCAACAAGATTTTTAATAGAAAGATATCCAACATATTTGGTCACCTTGTGTTCTCTACCACTTGTGTAAGACATCCTTTCTTATTAAGATATTTGCAAATTTCTGTTCCCTTGTGTTATTTATCTTATTTCCTATCTAAATGACACCTGGTAAATTTAATTCCAATCCAATAATGACCATTCTGCACTTACCTGTGAAATAAATTTAATTTTTCTCCAAGAATCTTTCTCCATCATTAATTCTTCTGCTACAACCAACACCCTGATTTTTTTAGTCACTCCAACGATCTGCTCCTAGTAACTCATGGTCATGGTGTGTGAACACTAGAGAACTAGTAATCTTTGCTAACCACTATGAATACCCCTTCACCAATTGTTCCACTATCTCTGCAGTACACTCACCTCATTGTCTGGTACTTCTTCTTTTAACCAACACTCTACCCCTATAACCATGGTTCATGAATCTCTATCAAATTTGCAAATTCTATTACTTTGTTCATTATACTTCTACAGTTCACCAATAACACTTTTATTATTGGCTTTGTGGTATTTTCAGCATTAACCTTTGTCTTTCCAATTGTATCCTTCTCAATTATGATTTCAACAGCTTCATTTATTTCCTTAGCTTTTGAATTTTTTCCAATTATGCATCTACAATAAGAATCCATTTGATCATTTATTTTTATCCCCTCACCAGCAGCCCCCAATCTAAAAATGCCATAGTCCTGATCCATCATAACTGGAATTGGGCTCCCTTACTGTTTTAGTTAACAACTCAAAAAGTACTCCCTTGCTCCTTCTATTTAGGTGTAGGCCATGCCTAGTGAAACCTCACCTACCAATGATGTTCAGAGGCATAGCATCCAAAACAGAACGAGTGCCTTTTCTACGTTTACCCACCTCATAACATGGTTCAACTCTGGGCGATCATGGCGACTTAGAACCAGCATGAGTTCCACCCTGGTATGCTGTGCTTCCTTCACCACCTTCCTCAGGTCACATCTATACTATAACTAGCATTCCTATCATTACTAATCTCTGCACCTTCCACTATCACTCCTCTATCATCATTAGTATAATCCATACAAACTGGTCCTAATGTTGCACTATGTTTTTAAAAGCATGTGACCTGGCAGCCTGTGCATAACTGATCCTGCAGAAGAGGGCCTACACCTTTCTGATGGCTACTACCTAGCAGTAGAACCTTCTTCTTCCTGTTTTTTCCTTCCATGCCTCTATTCCTACAGGCCTGCTGCACCTTACCTATTCCTACATCTGTATGAGGTTCTTCCCCATCTGACTCTGATAACAGGTCAAACATATTTCTACCCACAATTCCTGAAGTTTCTGCCTTCTTCATCCTGTTAACCATATTTCCCCTGCAACCTGTTATGAGTTCACAACCATCCTTCTCATCCCACTCATTAAGCCAACCATCTACTTTCCGCTTGCACAGGCAGAGCCTCAACCAGCTGAGCCCCCATGGTCTAAGCCTCCACAGGCTGAGCCTCGAGAACCCTAACCCTTTCATGCAATTTCCTGATCAGTATACCCATTTCCTCTGATTGTTTTGAAATTTTTCTATCCTGCTCTGAAAGTTTCCTATCCCTACAGCAGAGCGGACAGTACCGTGGAAGAGGCTCAATCCCTTGATCCTACTGCCCTACATTCCCAGTGAAACCACTTTTTACACCCACTGCAATCCAAACCATTCACCACATGTCTGTGACAGGCAACACACTTTCCAAGCAAGATTTTCCCCAAAACAATACTTACTGGTACCTTTTAAATGAACCTTAAAAATTATTATGGAATTATATGTATATTAAATTTAATTTATAGTCTCATAAAAAGAAAAAAATTACCCTGCATTTAACTGATTTTTTAATCACTTTAGTGTAAGTAATAAGTAGATGAAAAGTGTTTAAAAGTCAATAACATAAAATTGATGGTTATAAACTTCATAATTAACCTTGACATTGTATTTGACAGATCGATGCTATTTAATGCTAGTGTAAATAATAACTAATCCGTAATTTAGGAGGAAAATATATTTTAAAAATATTAGGTAATTATTGTTTCAATGTATAAGAAAACAATTAAACAGTAATTATAGAACAGGCCAATTATTTTAACTTACGCTTACGTATTTCCTAGCTAAATTGACTGTGAAAATATCGATAGTGGAATTTGAAATAAATATACTGTATAATTGTTAACAGCACCAAGTTATTTATGAATAATTATTTTTATTATTTATCATTAGTAAGTAGTTATCTTATTGTTTTTAGAATTAATTTATTAACAAGCTGTTGTATTTTAAACCAAACAGAGCCTAAAATAATCGAAGTTCAAACTACTGATTAGGTAAGGTATATAAGAAATTAGAACTGTTAATTAACTTATACCAGAATGTTTACCTATGCCATAGTATTATAGTAAAACTATTAACCAAGTTTTTAGCTACTTACATATCAATAAACCTTTCAGTAAATAATAGATGTTCCGTTACAACAAAAACTTGAATTTAAAACTGTTATTTATTCAGGAATTTTTAAATAATTCTTCTCGCCATAAATAAACCTAATAATATAGTTGACAGTTTAATGATTTTAAAGAAACCCTAGCTGGTAATGAAAAATTACAATTTTGTGAGCAGCTGTTAACAGACACAACCGATAATTATTCAACAAAATAGATGGTGTTAACCAGGCTTAGAAGTACTGTAGGCAGAATGAAGGACAACCTAGCAAATGGCACTATTTAATTTAATTGCAATGGGGCGCACACTCCGGTGGCAATTTCCCTACACACCCATCTTTCCACTCCACCTCCCCCCTTTTTTCCTGTACCCTCCTACATTTGCCCTCTTAAATTTTAAACTTTACATTCTTTCAACATTTTTGAGTAAATTAGTCATCATTTCTCATGGTAACTTATTCCAGTCCCTGACCCCCTTACCTAATAAAGAGAATCTTCCTACACCCTTGTGCCTTAAATCGAGTGCAAACTTGTGTCCATGGTCATATTTCCTCTTCCTTGCATTACTTTTCATTCTTACACCAATATCTTCCCATGCCTCATCAGCAATATACACCATGTACACTCCCATGACCCTCTTCACCCTTCTCCCATCTTCCAATGAATCCTATTCAAGCTTCTTTATCATATCTGTTACTGATTGCATTCTGTGGTAATCTTCAGAAACAAATCTAGCAGCCCTATTTTGTACCCTCTCCATCTCCTGTATTTGATACTCAAAATGTGCGTTCCACTATCCATTACCATATTTAAGAAATGGTCTGACCATAGTTTTGTAACCCAATTTCTTTACTTCTCTCGTAAATCCCATCATCTCCAATAAGTGCAGAATTTTGAAACCTTTTCCTGCTACCTGTGAAATGTATTCTGCCCAGTTAAACTTGTTATCAAATGTAATGTCAAGATATATACATTTCATGTCTTCAACAAGCAATTCTTTCCCCACCTTATAATCATAATCAACCTTTAGTTTTTTTATCTCTGTATCTAATAAGCTGACTCGTTTTTGAATTTATCTTCAGCCCATGTTTAACAACCCAACTTGATATCCTGTCCAGATCACCCTGCAGCTGTTTACAGTCCTCTGCCATTTTGATCCTTTTATATAGCATTATGTCATCTGCAAACAATCTAATTTCTGATAGTAAACGATCAACACAGTTATTCACTAGAATAATGAATAGCAATGGTCCCCATACGCTACCCTGTTCCCCTCCCATTTTTACTTCCACTTCTTTTGATACTGCATTTCCTACCCTAACTTTTTGCTTTTAACCTTTAAAAAAATTCTTCTAGCCATGCATATCACTTTCTAATCCACTCTAAGTAGTTTTTACCTTATTTACTACCATTTTATGGCTCACTCTGACAAAAGCCTTTGAAAGATCTAGTGCTACACTATTAATTTGGCCTACCTTGTCCATTTCTTCCAAAATATCTTGCATACATCCTACTAACTGAGATTCACATGAACATCCTTGCCTAATGCCATGTTGCCTGCTTGAAAACTAATTGCAGCTCCTCACATATATTTCTGATGTGGTTGCATATCAGTCTCTCCATTAATTTGCTGATTGGCCTATAATTTTCAACTCTTTTCTCACCCCTCCTTATGTACTGGTACTACTATCGTACTTTTCCAGTCCAGTGGTAAGCAGAAAGTATTCCAGACTCAACTTAAACAATAATTCAAGATAAGGTACAATGTCACATCCTGTTATCTCTAAAACATCCATAGTAATATTATCTACACTAGCCCCCTTATGGTTCTTTTTTTTTCAGCTTTCTTAGTTCCTTCATGATATCCTCAGGATGAATTACAAATTTTTGTTCTGCTCATTTCTGATCATGTTGTTAAGCTCATTATCTGATTTAGACTCATTTCTGATTCTTTGCCCCTAATGCTCTCACTTAACCAGTTACTTAAAATCTCTGACTTTTTCAAATTCTCAGTAACTTCTTCTCCATCCTTGTCTATAAGTTTCCCAACACACTGACTTCCCCTCAGTTTTCTAACATAGGCATATAAATTTCTCAATGAATCAGCCAGGGGTCTCTCTGACTGACAACACTCTTCATAAACGCATCTTCCTTCTTAGCCTTGTTTAATTGTTTTAAATATTCCCTACTACCCTGCTGTCTCTTAACTCTGTTATGTTCTCTTCTTACTAACCTCTTCACCTCCCTATTATAGTACACGGGTTCTCTACTTCTCTTTATTTTGTTTTAGAATAAATTTTTGTTCCCCCTTTGTTATTATCTCCTTGAACTCTTCCTACCTTAACTCCACTGCACTTGTGCCTTCCTTCCATTTGCTGAAACATGCTCTGAGATATCTCTTCAGGTTCGTACCTGTGCCTTTTTATAACTGTGCTTATTTCCCCCTTCGATTTTGGCTGCTGGTTCGCTGAATCCTCTAATATCCATCAGAACTGCTTCATCATCACTTATTCCTTCAGGTACTATACCCACCAGAAGGTTACATACCATTTTTGATATCTCATCAGTTGCACCCTGTTTACAGCTGAATTTTTTCTTATTGATTTGCATTTTTAAATAATATTTTTAAATGTTTGCATTACTTTTATCGTGTCTGCTCCATCCCCCTCCTTGATTTGCATTTTATTTGTCCACTGATTGTTATTTTCTTACTTTGCAGTACCCCAAAAGTTAAATTCTTTTCTCCAATGGTTACCAAAAATATGCATTTATTTATATGGTCAAATTTCCTTAAGTAATCTTGCAAGAGACACTTTTTTGTCTCATTAACTCGAGGGCCAAGTCGAGATATCTTTACCTCTTACATCATGGTCAATTCATTTCTTTTCAGCTTCTTTAATGAATGGATTTATTAGCTGTGTGCTAGTTATAATTCGTGTTGTCTTATATCATTGTTTCCTTTTTTTTTATTTTTTTTTTTTTTTTTTTTTTTTTTTTTTAATCACTGTTCTCAATTTATTAATGTTACTTTACTTCAAATTTATACTTTCTTTTTTCAAAATGAATCCATATCCAAAAGTTGTAAGCTGTTTATTAGGTATTAATATCTGCTAAAAGTTGGGATACTGAAAGCTTGCAATAACTGCAGGTCAGAGCTGCATGCAAAAGGTGCAAGGGGGACGAACATTACTCAGCTGTGACATGAGTGGTGACAGTCAGCTTTTAGCACACAGTATTACTCTCAGTCTCCAGATGTTGCTGAAGAATGTTGAAGCTCAGGTAAGATGTAAAAATGTTTTATCTCCATATCATCATAAACAAATTTTATAGCAAAAAAAAAAAAAAAAACAATAAATAAATAACATCTCATGAAAATTTAATTGTAATTCACTTGATTTAGATGACCTATTTTGTCTTAATTTTGGTTAATTTCTTTCTGCGACTAACATTTCCACTGATACTTTTGTTGCCCCCTCCTCCCCCCTCCCCTTACCACCACCTCCTTTCTGACCGTTATGGTCAAAACCATCATTTATGTGGTGGTGTTGTCTGTGGGTGTGTGCATGACCTCTGTCATGTGGTTCTAGTTTCTTGAAGAAGACCATAGGTTAAAATATTTTGTTTTTCAGATTGAGGAACATTTTTTGGTAGTTGCTGTCCTCTTCCTTTTCACTTGGGTGAGTGGTGGGTTTATATTTCTTTTCCTTTCTAAGTGATGGTTATTTTCCTATCCAAATGTCTAATTTATCTGCTTTATCAAGCCTTTGTTTCCTAAAATGTATATATGTTTTGAAATATATTTAATACACCACACTTATGAAAGAGGTAATATGTTTGAAATGTTATCACTATTTTTGAACATGCCACATTCTGCTTTATAGGGATCCAACTGGTGATTTATAATGCATTGTATACTGTGAGAAGTGCGGTTTCTATCAGAAAATCCCAATTTTCTATTTGGTATTCAGTTCATTATGTAGTTTTGTTAATAACTGGATCATAGTATGTAACATAATAATGACCTGTGAATTACACAAGGAATATATTTCTGCCTTGTTTAACCATTTCTTTGCTAAGAACCTTCCATATTACCATAGAAAGCCATACAGTGAATTACTCAGAAAGGCTGAGGGAAATGTGAGACAGGTCGTAGGTCAATGATGACATTGGTTTTAGACTCTTTAAGTATTTGGCTATATTGCCATAATTAATTAAGCATTGCTGACAGCATATATACAGCGTTTATTCTTCAGAGGGTATATGCTACTAGGGCTTCTCAAATACATCTATGTAGCTGTAATATTAATATCGCTTACAACTAACAATGAATGAGCTCGATCTTCATAGCAATGTGAAGGGGTATTCACACTATGACATCTCCAAACCTATCAATTACTGTTTCCCAACTCGTAATTTAGACAATGTCCTCCATGGCTCTGCACTGTGTCATCTTCGACTGTTGCTATACTGTGCTACCCAAGGTTCATGCCAATGACTGCTGAAGGCCAGCATCAGAAGGTGAGTCATAAAGGAGGTTCAGGGTGTTTATGAAGCCTAATCTCCCACCAATGATCCATGATTGAGGTCTCGACCGTCCTAACCAGTGAGACTCCATTGCTGGTACCTGTCTGTGTTCTGCTCAGCAACCACTGCCTTAGAGTTTCGAAATCCTATGCACTCATCATCGCTAGTTGCAGTTGTTCAATAGGTGTAATGATTACGTTACTCTGAAAGTGAACTGCATTTCCTGCAGTTGCTATATTACCAGTATCTCCTCATCTCTCCCTTGAAATTACTTTCTTTTCATCTCCCCAGCCCCACCACCCCTACTTTAGTATCCCTCATCAACCTCAGGAATATACATATGTGGAATCTTTCCTCATATACCTCCTTAATCTTCTATGTGAGATCCCAAACCTACCATCACTATTATGGACAATCTTTTGACCTCTTCACATATAATATAAAACAGGCATTTATAATCGAGATCAGTCATATTGGTCTTGTATATTAGTGTATAAGCTGGATGCACTGTAAAAACATCTGTCCGACATTTTCAATTCTCTAAGAGCTGCCTACAAACGTTACAAACAAACTTACAACAGTAGCTGAACTTTGACAGCACTATATATGTAAATGCTGCCGCCTATACAGAAGATGAAAAATACATTGCCCAGAGGTCTGCCATGACCTTACCTATATGATACACAGTTCACATTGTTAAACAGGATGTACAGTTGGAAGATGCATCAATGTGAAGTACCATCACCCAGTTGTTAAGACCACACAAATTTACTTTACAGCATTTTATGATGAAGTAGAATAACAAATTATTTAAAAATATAGCATGGAGAGAAGTAATACAATTTGATATTTTTGAGTGTATTTTCACTCACTATCATAAGGAAAACAATTTTTTTTTCACTATCAAATCTATATCCACATTATTTTTTTGTAATTAGTTTAGAGTGCATGAAAAATTAGTCTCTTTTAACCAAAATCTTTCTCTTGTTGTTTCAAAAAAATGTTCTGCATAACAAATGTAGATTTTTGACTCCTTATATAAGATGGTCTATGAATACATTACCTTTTTGGTGAAGATCACAGTTGAAAAACTAAAGAGGAAATATGAATTGGATTGTCATAGTGATACCTTTTTCTTGTGCAAAATATTCCAGATAAAGCCTAATTTCTCTTATCAACTATAATAAAAAGGACATCAAAGAGAAAAATACAATGGGAGCGTGGAAACATAATGTAAAGACCTGAGTAGATTCATGTGAGGATTTATGCAGTCAAATAGTAGCACATTCAAGATTTTTGGACTAGGCTCTATAACATCACTAAAACAGAAATGAACAAGACTTTTTATTAAATTATAAACAGATATAGGAAAACATTTTTACTGGCTCAAACTGTATAGTATGAGACTTTATTGAACAATTCATTTAGCCTGAACAACTACACACTCCACTTCATGTATAATCATCCTGGCATCAGACAAGTGCTCCAACATTGTAGTAATTAATTGGACGGACTATATATAAGATACTCTGTGTCAGCCATCATAAATGAAAACTAAATGCTGATCATTTGTCAGAAGATTCATACTTTCCATAAAAATTACCAAGTGTGGTGGGTGAGAGTTTAATGCTCTGGCCTCGCATTTGGTAGGACCCGGGTTCGAATCCCCATCCTGGAATCCAGATTTGGATTTTCCATGGTTTCCCCAAATCACTACAGGCAAATGCCAGGATGCTTGCTTCAAAAAAGCCATGGCTGAATTTCTTCCCATTCCTTTTCCTCAATCCCATCCCGCCGTAATGACCTCTACATCAATGAGGCGTAAAGCCATAAGTAAGGAAAAAAATCCATAAAAATTTATATCATGGTCTGACTCCAAAATCGATTTCCCTTCTCACTTCTCAACCTCTTGTCATCCTCACCCACGATCTTCTCTCCAAAATACACAAAACTGGCAACCCTTAATGGCTATTTCTGGTTTATTCACTTAACACATCTGTACCCTGGTGCACAACATCTACAACCAATAACCTTTAGCCTCACTTCCTTTGTCAAAGATACATCCTCACCCTCTATCTTCTCTCCAAAATACACAAAACTGGCAACCCTTAATGGCTATTTTTGGTTTATTCACTTAACACATCTGTACCACGGTGCACAACATCTACAACCAATAGCCTATATCCTCACTGCCTTTATCAAAGATACATCCCATTTCCTGGAACACTAATCGATCATCTTGACATCTTCAACCCTGAAAGTATCCTAGTCACCTTTGACATTACTTTCCTGTATGATGCTGTCCCACACTGTCATAGCCTTAGTGCCAAGGAGTTCTTTATTTTGAAACAAACACTTAACAACTTACCAAGCAATTTGTTCCTGATATAACCGGTTCATTTAATAATTAATAATTTCTTTTTTCCCCCCCGACTTGTGCATATACCATCAGTTATGTGCCATTGTCAGTAGTACATGGGTTACTCTGTCTTGAGCTTACCCCTTCCATGATAAAATACCCTTGAACCTCTCATGTGGCTCAGATCCAAAGGTGGTTTGGGTACATGAGGAAAAATGACTCCAGTTTTCTGCAATCCTTAAAAAGCGTATAGCATGCCCACAGAAGGAATCCCTAATTTCAAAATATAAAATCTTAAAAACAACGATCGACAGAAGGATGCAACAAATGGTATAATTATTGTGAAAGCTGTAAAAATTTCATGCAGAAGTTTCTAAACAAGTTGCAATAGCTGTTAGCAGATGTTGTGGTAATGTATCTAAACCACACAAGAGGTTTAATGGAGAGATTGACTCCCAAATTTATCACCAGCTACGTGGCACTGCCTTGGGCACCCACGTGGTACCATCCTATGCAATTCTTTACGTGGGCTGTTTGGAACAATGTTTCCTCAACAATCTTTCCATTAAACCTCTTGTGTGGTTCAGATCTATAGATGACATTTTTATGACCTGGACCCTCAAAGAGAATCACCTAATACAATTCCTGAACTTCCTAAACAACCACTCCATCAACATTACCTGGACATACTCCCACAGCCATGTCACCTTTCTTGATGTTGATGTTTCCTCGCATAATGGGCGCCTGCATACCTCTGTTCATATTCAAACCTACAAATCTGCAGCAGTATCTTCATTTTAACAGTTGTCATCCCCTGCACATCAAACATTCCCTTCCTTACAGTCTGGCCGTCCGTGGAAGGCGCATCTGCTCTGATGAAGAATCTCTTTCCCAGTAGACAGAAAACCTGTCTGGAACTCTCATCTCCCGCAGCTACCCCCCTGACTCAGTACACAAACAAATCTCTCGTGTCATAGCCCTTTCTGTCCACACCCACTGTAAGGGAAGAAACCATAACCGAGGTTGGAGTATTTGTTCTATCACCTTAACTAACCTCCAACTTACTTTCAATATGATAGAAATATTCACTGTTCTACCTGTTAAACCATGGATACACCTGGATGAATCAACTGAAATTAATTACGGCCGCCACTTCCCTAATTACGAGGGTGGTCCCAGAAGTACCCGGCCTGACCAAGAGATGGCAGTAGTTGCTTGAAAAATATCGCTTTATTTCAAAGCACATAGTCTATGAAGCACATGTTTCAAGTTTGAAGACGCTACGTTGTTTCGTATTTGTTTGGCAACAATTAAGCTTGAACGTTGTGAGTAAATTTGTAAAAAATGGAGAAAATTGGTCATCGTTATGTGCACTTTCATTTGAAAGGCCTCAGCCCAACCAATATAAAAACTGAGCTAGATTCTACTCTGGGTGAGTCTTCTCCTTCATTTACAACAGTAAAATATTGGGTGGCAGAGTTTAAACGAGGCCGTACGAGCTGCCAAGACGAACATCGCAGTGGTCGACCAAATGAGGTGACGACTCCAGAAATGGTGAAGAAAATTCACAAAACAGTACTGAATGATTGTCGACTGAATGTTCGCTAGCTAGCAGACATAGTAGGCATTTCAAAAAGTGTGGTACATCGCATATTAACTGAAAATTTGGAGATGAGAAAGTTATGTGCAAGATGGGTGCCGCGTTTGCTCACACTCGAGCAAAAACCGTGTCATGAAGATGTTTCAATTGAGTGTTTGGCGATGTTTCACCACAACAAAGCTGAATTTTTGTGCCGTTTCATAACCATAGATGAAACATGGGTCCATCACTTCACCCCAGAGACAAAAGAAGAATCAAAACAATGGACTGAAAAGGGAGAACCTGCTCCAAAGAAGGCCAAGACCGTTCCATCTGCAGGCAAGGTCATGGCGTCTGTTTTTTGGGATGCGCATGGGATAATTTTATTGACTATCTTGAAAAAGGAAAAACAATCAACGGCGATAATTATTCGAAGTTATTGCAATGTTTGAGCGAAGAAATCAAGATAAAACTACCACATTTGGCTAAGAAGAAAGTGTTGTTTCATCACGACAATGCTCCAGCTCTCAGATCTGTTGTTGCAATGGCCTAAATTAATGAATTAAAGTTCGAATTGCTACCTCATGCACCCTTTTTGCCAGATTTAGCTCCCTTGGATTACTTCCTGTTCCCGAACTTAAAAAATGGCTGAGTGGTCAAAGATTTTCGACCAACGAAGAAGTGATGTCCGCAGTTAATGGCTGTTTTGAGGAGCAAGATAGTTCTTTTTATAAAAGTGGTATCGAAGCTATAGAAAATCGCTGGAATAAATGTATAGAACTGAAAGAAGACTACATTGAAAAATAAATAAAGTTTTTTCCAAAATTTTTGCTAGGTCGGGTACTTCTGGGACCATCCTCGTATCCTCAGGAAAGAAAGGTTAGTTAACACTAATAAAAAGGATGCACAGTTCAAATATGAAATTTCACTATATTCTTCAAAGTCACATTATAAATCACAATTACAGTTGAAATTGGCTATCGGACAAATCATTTCCTAAAACTGCAAGTAATGAAGAGGAATAAAGCGACTGGACCCTTGTTGAGAATTTCAAAGTTTCATTTCTAAAGTTCACATAGTCACACGTTCACAAAATTTCATCATGTCTACCAAACCATGCTGCTCAAACAATACTTCCAGTTCTTCCCAGCATGCCACAGGTGGCAAAACACGCCTCTGGGTTGTACGTCTACCCACTCCGATGCCTTTTGACTAAATGTGGCGGCCACGTAACCACACGTCATAATATACCCTTGGACCCACGACGCATGTAACTTCGGGCTTCTAAACATAGTTTGGAAAAATATTGTAACTTCAGGCCCTCAAAATTTTTCAGTGTTTGGAGAACTTCCTATTGGTTGGTTTACTATATCATGACTTCTCCCTTAAAGTTACTCAGTTCTGTGTAAAATATTAAAATGTGAAACCGTGTAGTGATACTATTTTCATGTGGCAAAGGGCTTTCCCGTGGTTGACATCCTGTTCAGTGTATTTGTGATTTCTTAGTTTGGATTTTAAAACTGATGTCACTTTGTTCTTTGATTTCTCCACTTTTCCAGGCTGTTTTTATTTTTTCTATAAGTGGTATACTTTTAAAATTATCGGCCTCACAAAAATCAAAGTGGGTGTCAACAAACCCGACATTAATCCAACTTAATATTTTTTAAATTACTGTTATTGAAATGTTTATTTTGTAAAATGGTCAACGGCATAGCCTCGTGCTCTATTCATTCCACACTTTTAAAGTGATTTTATTTACTGACATGTTTTAAAATGTCCACAATTTTAATCTGTATTTGGAAGCATTTTTTTTTCTACGGTGCAATTACGTTAAAACTGATTTGGTACTTGGTTAACTGTGTTGAATGCTTCAAAATTTTTATATGTTGTGCAGCGTTTTCTATAATTACATAAAAATTATCAGTTGGTTCCGAAAACTACTTAAAACATGTTGTTAGGTGGTGTTGAAAATACGAGTGTGTTTCATGAAGTTTTAAAATCATATTTTCTTTATATTTCCTACCTGAAACTGTTGATTTATTGTAAATTTTACATTCTCCCGATTAATTATTATTGTAAACAATTTTTATTGCCCAAAAAGTGTGGTGAAAAGGCGCTATTGTGTCGTAGTCAAGTTTAAAGCCTGTTCCGGTAAATTATTCCCTATTGTACCTATTTCGGTAAGTTTAAAGCTTATTTTCTCTTATTTCAAGTGTGTTTATGGATTGCATTATGTGTTGAACTCTTTTTCTGGAATCTTCGGGTATATGGCTGTAGACTGTAGTATCGGTTCTTGCATCTAATCTGTTCCCCATTGCCCATAGTGAATTGCTGAAATTTAAAGTACTAGAAAGATAGCTTACACCACTGTAACATTGTATCCCCTGAAACTAACCACAGCCCCGCTTTCATTATCCAGTTCTTCCCTGGTCTCGAGTCTATCAACCTAATCCTTTGCCGTGGGAATGACTTCCTACGTTTTTTCCCCCGTGATGCGCAACATTCTCCATAAAATCCTACCCACCACCCCATGCACATGTTTTAGCAGACCACCAAATCTAAAAAAATATCTTGGTTCACAAGTACTCACCCAGTAATTCCGCCAAACTACCACAGGGATCATTCCCATGCAACAGACCCCGCTGTAAAACATGCAGCATGCATCCAGCCACTACCACTTAATCCAATCCCACCACAGGTGAAACATTCCCTAATATTGGACATGCTACTTGCATGACTACACATCTCATATATCAGCTTACATGCCTTCATTGCTCCAGCTCATATATAGGCCTCACCACTAATCCACTTGCTATCGGAATGAATGGCCACAGGCAGACAGTATATACCAACAATGAGGCCCATCCAGTTGCAAAACATGCCAGTTCCCACTAGAATAATTTTAACACCTGCTTCTCAGTTAGGGCGATCAGAGTTTTCCATGACAACACAACCTCCTCTGAACTACGTAGATGGGATCTAGCGTATCAGAATATCCTTGAAACCAGACATCCTCCAGGCCTCAATCTCCAATAAATTCCTCCTACCAGACCCAGCACTTATTATCTTTATTATTTATATAACTTATATTTCTGATATTTTACTTTTTACATATAGTGCCCTCAGTTGTTATGTTGTTATACCACTTTCAATTATATTATACCGTCATCAATATCTGTTATCGATCCAATATTTGAGCTTCCCTCCCCCCCCCCCCTTCCCTCTCCTATACGATGTCTGCACCAGTAACGCCATTCACCGGACGGCAATCACTGTGTACACATCTGACTCTGCCTGGTGTCTCACTTCTGACTTCTGCACGAATAAGGCTATTGCAACCGAAATATTGCGCTTTTTTGTGTTTGTCGTCCCAGCACCTTCATCTTTGGGAAGTGCTGGGTCATATTTCCCTATCCATCCTTAGTTTTATTGCCTAAAAGCATTTTCCTGCTCATTGTTATTACCTTATAAATATAGTTTTTCATAACTTAAAGAAAATCAAAATATGTAATAAAATAAACATATATGGAAAGACAGATGAAATACACCCAACACTCACCAAAGTTGAAAGGAGGTGTGCAAAACAACCCAAAAACAAAGAAAATACATAGGTAGCGTCCATAAACTACATAGTTTGTGGACACTATTTTCTTCGTTTTTTTGTTGTTTTATGTTGCTGCTGCCCTCCTCCCTTCAACTTTGGTGAGTGTTATGTGTATTTCATCTGTCTTTCCATATAAATATTGCCTCGCGGCATTTCTTTCCTTTCATTGTTACCTATAATAAAATAAATAGAAGAATAAAAATAGGTTCAGGAAATAGATATCACATGGATTAAGATCTTGTTATCAGTTTCAGAAAAAGTTAAAAATTTTGAGGAGAAAAGTAAGATTTTATAAGTTTTTGTTCTCAGGGTATTTTTGTCCTATCAACATCACAAAATCAAAATTTAGTAGAAGCTCTATTGAGGAATAAGTAAGGTTTCAAGATTAAGAGCAATTTGCATTAAGGAACCTATCTGAGTTACGGTTCAAAATATATCCTATTTTGTATGTATATATATATATATATATATATGTGTGTGTGTGTGTGTGTGTGTGTGTGTGAGAGAGAGAGAGAGAGACACGTGGGTGCGCGCGTTTGTCTTGGTGCAGAGACATTCGCTTCATGATCATTACTCTTCTTTTGTTCTGCATATTCCACGGAAGTTTCATGAGAGTTTCGCATTAGCGGTCTGAGCTTATTGTTGGCATAAAATCCACCAACTATACCTCCTTTAGGTCCCAAAAAAACAGTCGCCATAACCTTACCGGCTGACTTCTCTGTCTTGAACTTTTTGGGCTTCAGCTAAGCTGAGTGATGCCATCCTTTGGACTGCTCCTTCATTTCAGAACATAATGATGTGCCCAGTTCTTGTCCCTAGTCACTATTGAATCCAGGAAGTCTTCCCCTTCCTCTTCCATCAATTTTTTGGCACATTCCTCTTGCTATCTTTTCTATTCGTCAGTTGGCTATTAAGGGACCCACCTGGTGGACACCTTGCTGTATCCTAGAGCTGTGTGTACTGAGATTTTGCCACACTCTCCATTATGCCTCTCGGTTATCTCATCAGGAGTTATCCGTTGATTACTGCACACCAGCTCATCAGTTTTGGTAATTGTTTCGTTGGTCACACTCAGTCTTCCAGGCTGCTCAATGGGTACATTACTGCAGGCGGCAAAACATTCCTGGCACCACTTCTACACGTTTTTAATGTCCATATTTTTTTCCCATACACTTCCACTAACTGATGATGGATTTATATCGGCATAACCTTTTTCACGTTAAAAAATCATATCACTGAGCGAAGTTCGCACCTGGCAGGTGGACTAAGCAACAGTTCCATCGCAGACAGCTGCCAAACAGCGGCTGATAATCTGATTGAACTCCGACCAGATTTGGTGGTGGGAAAGCCAAGAAACATGGTGCTGTTTTCAGATTTGGCCTAGCGCTGTTCATTTTGACGCAGCTTCATTGGAAATCTTATTTTTTGAAGTTATGAGCTGCCGTCACATGCCCCAAATTTCTTATTTAAGGACCAGCCATGTTGTAAATTTCATCAGTCTTTTACCAGTTTTCATCAAGATCAGTCCACAGCAGGTAGGGTGTTCAATACCTCCATAGAAAAAACCATCGCTGGGCTTAAAATTGAATGTAGTTGACATGTGTAATGAGTTGCGATGTAGGGCAGGAAGATTCTGAGGAGTTGTGCAAGGGCAGTATTAACCAAAGTTTCCTTCAGTATGATCTTGTAAATTTTATGTACATTGGAGGTTGGAAGGAAGTTGGCTTACCATGAGTGTGCCTAATCTTCAATCTTGAATCAGAAGTTCGATATCTTGTCCGAAATTACTGGTACTGACAAATGTATAGGAACTTCTTTAAAGTATATAAACTTTAAATTATCAAGAGGTCTACATGCAAATTTAGAATACTATTCAAGATGTGTGATTGAAAAATTCCCCTAAAATTCCAGCATTTTTTCTTTAAAAAATTATGCAAATCAGTAATTTCCATTTAAAGTTCCTGGGCAAGGATTTCTATATTAAAGTTAAATGCATTTTGAAAATCTTGTCATCAGAATTTGAAAAACAAGACTCAAAATTTATTTCTAATACACCCAAATTTTTAATAGCAAAACCTACTGAAAATGGAGTCTCAATTTGCTGACTAAATGATTGGCATGTATTAAATGCCTGAAACTTTTTTTTTTTTTTTAATGTAACTGAAACAAATGAATTCTTTGTTGAAAGGATTTAATATGAATGTATAAATCACGCAGAAGCTGGTTTTCTCTGTGTAATTTTAAATTAAACGTGTTTAGTTAAACCTTTATAAAATTACATCTTCCATAACCAATCATTACTTTATAACTCGGGCAGTGAAGAATATCTTTTATTCAAAAAATTTCAGTTACTGCTCGGAGCTCAAAAAAATCATGTTAGAACTTTTCCACCATTAAGCCATAAAACTGCAGTATCATACATTATGTCTTTTCTCAAATCTGTTCAATAAATTCGTGATGATGATTGAGTGCTGGTTATCTGATATGTTTAACAGTTGACATGACTGATTTTAAAACTTCTAATATATCAGAGCATTTTCTGCACATAGACTGTTGATGATTGATGGTTTTGAATCTCAATAATTTCTACACACTTTGATACAATGACACCTAATCTTTCCCCATATGCTTTGCCACCAGTCATATGTATACTCTTTAAGTTTCTCCATTGAAGATTGTGAATGGTATGAACGTCAAGCAGCTCTTCATACACTTCACAATTTTAAACTATCCCTCAGATAAAAAGTAATACCTGACTTAAATATGAAACATCTGTTGACTCCACCAGGACCAAAGAGAACTACTCTAGTTGTTGATTTTTGTCAGATACTTTAGTTAATACGTTTTCTGCAGTGTCATCTACTCTTTGAGCGACTGTGTTTATTGACAAAGTGATGTTTTTAAATAAATAGTAATTTCTCAATACACTTTTTTTTAACCAAGCAATCATGCTGTTTTAAATAATCCACCATCATTAAATTGTTTCCAATGTTTCACTATTAAATGAGTCAAGCAGAAACTAGCACTAGTTTCTGATTCTTGTTCAGCATTTCCGTAAAGAACAATTCCTGGTGTTTTGGCCCAAATTTTAAAGATTCATATTTCCCAAACAGTGGGCTTCCTATAAATTTTGATTAATTCTGTAAATGCCATAGAAATGTTTTATATTGTACTAGCAGTTACCCGTGACTTCGTCCGCGTTGAAGAATGTTGTAATATGAGATTTTCTTGAGAGGTCTGGTTTCTCAGTGGTTAGGGCGTCCAACTGGAAATGAAAAAGTTCCCAGCTTGAATCCCAGTCTCGGCGAGGATTTTTAAAGGTCCTTAGCTCGACCTTCACCTCTGGCATCAGTTGTTGTGTGATGTGAATTACACCAGAATGCTCAATTGGTTCTGATTCTGTGTTGAACTGTGGGTCCTCTATGTCCGGTAGGATTACTGGGTCACGTTAAGAGGCTACGAAAGGGGCTGATTGCGGAGACGTAAAGAAGCCTTGTTACAAGGTCAATATGACCATACAATTTACTTTAAAGCTATTTTTATTAGTAATCATTATCATCAAAGGTTCTCTGCTATACAGCAGGTCCACGCACAGTGACAGCCCTCAACGGCTCCCTCTGTTCTGCCATTCCCTTAGTTTCTATATATCTCCCGTTTATCATTATATCATCCATCATTTTCATCCTTCGCCGACCTCTTCTCTTCTCTCCGTTTACAGTACCCTCCAGAGCAGTCTTAAGCAGGCATTTGTTCTTCAGCACATGCCCAATCCAGTTCTTTTTTCTGTTTCTTGTTGTTTTTATGTGTGACCTTTTCTCCTATTCGTTTCAGCACTTCCTCATTCCTTACTTTGTCCTCCCAACTTATTTTCTCCAGCCTCCTCCATTTCAAAAGCTTCCAACCTCTTTCGATCTTCTTTGCGTAGCGTCCATGTTTCTGCTCCATACAAAACATTTAGCTAATTTTTTCCTCAGGGTTTAGTAATAGTAGTAATAAATGTTGCATTAAAGGACCAAAAATTTATTTATTTTCCACAACTACTTCTTTGAATTTTTAAAACAATACAAATATTCCGTTTGTTAGGAGTATTTTCAGTTTAATATATCCGCATATTGAGGATTTGTCTCCTAGGTTTTGGCTATTTTCATAGCCCTAGTTTTCTTACATTTCTGTGAAAGAATTGAATTTCATTTACCTAGCATCTCTTAAAATTACTAATTTCATCTCGCGAATAAAAATTAATATAGTTTTAATTAATGGAAGCTCAAAACGTCAATATATTAGCAATAAATTGATGGAATCGACTAAATATCAACAGCAAAAAAATACTAACATCCAAACAGCAAATAAATACTTAAGTGGCCCAAGGACGTTAATTTCCGTTAAAAAAAATTGTGATACTAAAAATGAATATTTTGATTTGCATTGAATATCTGAAGAAAAAAAAATCTTTAAAAAAAGATAACTTAATTTGCTCTTTGAATATTGATTTTGTTTTGAGGATATTGTATTGTGGTAATGGTTTCTCTATCTGTGGAAACAGTTGATTTGCCTGTAGACCAGTTTACTATAGTTCATTCGTTTCGATCCATTT
Source organism: Vandiemenella viatica (assembly GCA_031002005.1). Taxonomy (NCBI): domain Eukaryota; kingdom Metazoa; phylum Arthropoda; class Insecta; order Orthoptera; family Morabidae; genus Vandiemenella; species Vandiemenella viatica. The sequence goes on along the minus strand of CM061920.1, from coordinate 305,284,422 downwards.
AGTCTGGGCTAAAATATAAATTTCAATTTTAAAGTAGTAATTGATTCTTTCTTCATAATTGGTTTCTCAATCTGCCAACAGAATTGAATGTCTACCGGAAAATTACCACTCCACTTGTCTGCCACTCCACTATCTGAATAAAACAATTATAAATTTCAAAAATTTACGTCGGTCAATGCCACGTGTTCTGCTAAATCATCCAAGCTTATTATAAAACTTTTGATACAATATCGGAACAAAGCAACACATGACATCACTAAAACGGCGCTCCTGAAATAACTAATAATGATTCATTCTGGCCCAGGCTGCTTTTCAACCAAATCACAAACTCGGCTAATATTACCGCTAGAAAATCGGAGCTCCTATCAGTTGTGCATTAATACATTCTATTGTATTTCTGGAGAGATTTTCTTTTTTTTTTTAATTTTGCTTTATGCTTCTTAATAGCTTCGTGCTTTCGCTGCGAAGTGGAGCTATTTGTTTTATCTTCTGAATGTGCAACTTAACTAAATAAATAAACTGATAGTTTTTTTTTATATTCAACACAGTTTAACTTAGTTTTAATAACTCCAATACATCGCTTTAACTACATAATCGGACTTATTTGCAGGTTCTCCTTAGCGCTAACAACCTAGGCAATCTCCTAGTTATCTCTGTCTTTCTTGTTACTATAGAAAACTTTTAAAAGAGAGTCCTATTAACAGGCCTGTGTCATGGAACTCCTAAATTCAAAGATGACACTAAAAATATGTAGGTTCTGGGATAACCTGCCTGTTATCCTACAACCCCCCCCCCCCCAAGTTCACCATACCATTTCGATATCAAAGCATAAATGGTGATGATAAAGTTGATAGGACACCTATTTCTGTAAATGTTCCATTTCAGTTAAGGAGAACTTGCCTTTTACATTTGACTGTTTAACAAACATTGAACAATATTTATCTTTACAATTTTTTAATTTTTTTTATAACAAGGATCGATGGCCTTGTGGAATTTTCCCAATTGAGTTTCCATGAGCAGCAACTGGTTGACACTGTACATTGTCTGTAACACATATTGGCACACCAAGTTACTGATCTTATCACTTAATAATAATTAACAAAAAACAACAGTATATTACACTACAGTATTTGGTAACATTGTCTTTGTAACCATCTTCGGGTGGCAGAGCCTTCGCCTGTCTACCGAGCATGCCATTCAGATAGTTAAAAATTCCATCTGCTTCCCTTGGTCCATTATATTCTTCATAAGGTTGACCGTTTTTTGAACAACTTTACTGTTAGATATCTGTCAACATTATTTAAGTGACAGGTTTGCGTTCCTGGACCAGTACAATCAACCCTCACTAATATGACCGGAATGCTGTTGTTTCTTGCTAGTCTAGCAGCTTTGTAAAATTCTGGTTTCAGATTCTGGCAATGTCGGCACCATGGTGTGAAGAACATCCCCATCATAGCTTCATTTTCTTTTCTTTTAGAATTGAAGTCTTTATCCGTCAGTTCTGGAAAAGTAACCTGTATACCCTACAAACTATATATTTTCTAAACAGAGCAGTCCCCAAAAGCCAATAACTTTTTATGGAATGATATGCTGTGGTAACAGCCGAAGACTGCACATCTGACCAAGATCGTCAATATTGGTAAGCGACAGCTTCCGCTTCGTGACTATAAACTTTTACTATCATTCCGGTTGATGAATTGCTGACAGCAACATCAATCAGTACTATCTACCAGCGTTTTGTGTCGCTGAATAATAATAAAATGCCAACTATAACTTAACAATAGTAGTAATTGCCAATATGATAGAGTATAATATGTTCACACCTGTTACCTGTACTGGTGTTAAATCTTTTCATTCACTTCAAACTAATTCATCAGTTTTCTGAGTTATAGGTTCAATACAACGTACTTGCCCTTCTTATACAAACACATATAATAAGAAAAAAACTTCTCCCGTTATTTGAACTCAGCCGTTAGCTATGTGTTTAAAAAGGCATTAGAGCCATGACATTATACCTTCCTGTAATCTTACCCTTCCTGGGTATGCAATTGTGTAGGAGTTATTGTTGTCTCTACCAACAATTACCTCATATGACCCTTTCAACGGCATTATGTCATCGATGGTAGAATGAAGTTTTAATTGATTCGATATCCTGATTGAATTTGTACGCAGGATAAGGCGGTAAGCATAGCTTACCCCTTTACAAAGAAGGAAACCCTTTTTTCTACATTTCCAATTCACAACACTTGGTTTGAATTCCTCAGAAGTTTTACAAATTTGGACCTGTCGTTCTCCCCAAATTTGGGCACTACACTTTAAATGTTGATACCCACAGTTTACCTTTTCATGGTAATCGTAAGCATTGAAACTTGTAATGCTTTCAAACCCCTTTATAAAGCTGACCGGGTTTACGCCCCCTTCATCTGTGAAGTGTTCCACCTCAATCTTTTCAGGTATGCTTGGTGATATCTGATTGGGTAGGCCAAGTAAATTGTGAATGTGGGAGGTTCTACACTTTCTGCTTACTTCCTGAAAATTCATCTCGACTATCTCTACTTTATTACTTAATCCCAGCAATTGGATATCCATATTCTTATACTCTACTTCAACTTCCTCTTCAATCCCTCTAATTACTAGACTCTTATCAATTCCAGTATCTACAATGGGTTTCTTGTTACACATCTCAGTTTCCTCTTTTAACATTTTATAATGCTTATCAGTCATTTCAAAACACTCACTTAAATCGTCATAAGATTTTTTCATAACTGCCTCAAATTTGGATAGTCGATCATCTAAAGACTTGTAAGAGTTTTTATTTCCGCACTTAAGTGTGCTGTTAGTTGTGACCCAAATCGAAACAGTAATTTTTCTAATGCACCTACAGTGACTACTTCATGTTTCTTATTTACAGAACCCAAAGGACCACAAATAACCATTGCAACTGGCATCTGATTAGCCATTCTGTAGAAAGCTAAGCAATACCCAGTGTCCCACAACTAGTATTAATAAAAATGACGTGATATAATAAATTATTTGAATAAACAACGAAAATTCGAAAAGATAGGTTACGTTTAACTCCCAAAAACGTATAACCAATCCTACACGCACAACGTTTCTACCATAGACAACGTTGTTGTCACAACCAAGTTTATAGTTTACAAGAACTTTAAAAAAAGCTAATAGAGTCTATAAAAGAGTCACTTAGCTTTCACGTATTTTATAGTTGGCGGTTTAAGTTTCACTTCACTCAGCTGTTGTTGCATCTGCGGCGGATGTTGTCAATTTATGACTGGTTCTCGTTCAGCTGCTAATAGCGCTATGTGCTTCCAAAGATTCTCCTTTCTTCTTTTCTTGAACTTTGGTTGTCTGCTAGATACTCAATTTGTAAGTTTACGTAATAATTCCTTTATTCTGCAGCACTTAAGGTCCTGTCACGGTCGCCATATTGTATTTCCAGAGAGATTTTTTTTATTTTGCTTTATGCTTCTTAATAGTTTCGTGATTTTGCTGCGAAGTGGAGCTATTTGTTTTATCTTCTGAATGAGCAACTAAACTAAATAAATAAACTGATAGTTTTTTTTATATATTCAACACAGTTTAACTTAGTTTTAATAACTCCAATACATCGCTTTAAATAAATAATCGGACTTATTTGCAAGTTCTCCTTAGCGCTAACAACCTAGGCAATCTCCTAGTTATCTCTGTCTTTCTTGTTACTATAGAAACCATTTAAAAGAGAGTCCTATTAACAGGCCTGTGCCATGGAACTCCTAAATTCAAAGATGACACTAAAAATATGTAGGTTCTGGGATAACCTGCCTGTTATCCTACAATTCACTATAGGGCCTATTGCTTGTTAGTGACGTTATGAATGGCGAAATAAACTTGACTCATTATTTCAGATCGCGATATTAAATTAACCCGAATAATGATGTTGGCAATGTGGCGCTCGTGAAAACACAGTAAATTAAATACTGAATTCATCTGAAACTACATTTATCCACATGAATTATGTCATCAGCATCATGACAGTTATTGGAGTAATGTAATTAAAAAATTTATACTAAAATGCTTGTAACTTACAGTGTACAACGGGAAGTCCATAATTCTCTACAACTTCAAGGCAACTTTTGTTAATATTGCTGGTCAATTTAACATCTCGATAAATTGTCTGTTACTGCTCGTGATTTAGTAAGGTGTATAATTGCATTTAATATGTTGAGGTATGTTCGTATAGTTTGGCTTTGTAGCGGCAATATTAACAGAGATAGTGGTTTGGTTGAAATGATGCCTGGACCAGAATGATTTTTGTTACAGCATAAGACAGAAGGAATTTAGTTATTATTAGTAATAAGTAAGCAGCTTTCATAAGCTCCATGCTTAAAAGAGCTGTATTGTGTTGTAAACGACTTCCAGTGTTGCCTCATGAAACAATACGTTTCCACATTAGCCCATTGAATACATTCATTTTAAGTGTAGCATTGGATAGATATTTGCAGAATATTGAACAGTAAGTAATAAGCACTGTTTTTTGTATCATAGTTTCTACTATTTGTACAAAAATTCTGAACAAAAAATAATAAGGGTTAGTTAAGTTTTAAATTTCGGCAAAAATAATTTGTATTACAGAGACTGTATCAAAAAAGAAACAGGAAATAAATTAAACCTAGATAGAATAGAATCCTTTACATTTTTATAAATACGACATTTGGGGCACGTCCGTTTTGCACTTTTAGTGAACCGACTTTCGTGCTTATATACTCATAGCATTTTACGTTGTTTTATTTTCAAGCTTTGATTTTTCATAGGCCTATTTATTATGACGCACATATCATGAACGAAATTATGGTGTAATAATTGAGATTTCATACTATTTTATGTACGCAAATGAAAACATCTCTCTGCGAGCTTAACAACAGTACCTACCTTTTTTTTAAATTTAAGGTTAAGTACAGATTTATATTTCCTGCTTCCAAACTATTATTTGTCAAGTGCTTCGGTTTTATGACTTTTAAACTAAACACAAACTTGCATAAGTAAGAAGGTTTTTGCTTTTATTTCGGAAAAGTAGTGTTTGCGATTTACGTAAAAAACAAAGAGTAAACGTGGCACGGCTATCCACGAAGTAGGAAACTATTTGTTGTCTGCAATTGATATTAATGGCAATTTCTAAAAGAACTATGCGTTTTGGGGGGATAAAATCTATCCTATGTCAATTCGCACACAATTAACTGACTTCATGCCAAATTTCATTTAAATACGTTGAGTTATTAAGGCATGATTGATTCCAGAAGTACATCCAAACACACATCCGAACTTTTTCATTTTCTCATTTATAGATACATAGATTTTCTGAGGACTGATATTTCATCGCTTATTTTAAATGCCATCTCATTACTTGACTCGATCATGAAATATTAATATCCCCATTGCTCATTAAATGTTCTGCACTTGCCATTTATCTTTCATTTCTTTATTTATACACTACCACAACAACCTCAAATCAAAATAATCTTAATGCTCACAATTAAAAATGGTGTGATTTCATGAAGAAACTGTTAGCACAAAACACACTAGTAACACTATATTTTGCTTTTCAGATCACATTTTTCACTCCAAATTCAAACTTTGGAACTGTTCCAACTCTCAGTTATTTCCCATGTTTGTAGCATGTGTTCGCGGTTCATATAAAATATTTATAAACTCAAAAGTTCTCAAATCTTCTAGACAAAGGATCATGTAGCAGAACTTTTCCAGAGCATTTTCTAGCTTTGCTGCTCACTACAAGATGGTGTTATATACTTCGTCTAACCAAACATAATTGGCATTTTTGCACAATTCGACTGTGCCCACAAGATGCCATTGCACTACTATAGCTCTGCCACATCCAGCACTTCTCTGCTCTCCACAACATGTCACTACTATACATTTAGCATGATTGTAAGTAGTCATAACAATACGTAATGCAAAATGTACACATGGGCTATATCTGCCCCTATGAAATGTCCTTGACACTTGCCCGTAAGTACATATTAAAATTGTTAATGGTATGAGCTTGGCCCTTGGGATTTAGTGGAGGAGGCAGGGAGACAGTGTGGCACTTAGGCTAGAAAGTTTGGAGATCGCAAAAAGTAAAGTTGTGTGTAACAGAATAATATGAAAATACTTTTTAGTGCACTTTATCCAAAGCAGTTGCTGTTGACATTCTTTTTTAAGTACCCACCATTTTGAAATTTTTCAAATTTTTTTAGTTATATAACTGGAAGCTTTTTAAAAATGATTTTGGAGCACATTTTTAATGGCTTTAGAGCTGATATTTCATAAAATACATATCCAAGTAAAAAGTTCTCACATTATTATTGATTGCGTTTAATCCCCACCCCTTCTTAGGTTTTAATTGCTTTTGAGATTCTGAAATAAATATTACAATTGATCTCTTTCACCAAAATTTTCCCCATAGGCTAAACTGATCAGTGAGCATGTGGCAGTCAGAAATTTGAAGCTAAATCAGGAACAACTGGGTCCTTCTGATAATGCTTTAAAGGATCCACTTCCAATAACACCTACTGATTCACAAGAAAGAGAGAGTGAAGTTGAGTCTTCCTCAGATGCAGTGTTCGAGCAAGATGACTGGCCAAGCAGAGCAGAATGCACTTCATTTGCTGGACAATTTCCACCTCCTTCTGGAATTCCACCCATTTTCATTGCACCAGAAACAAGGGGTTTTAAGTAAGTTCATCAAATTGTTTACAGCTGCTGAAAAAAAAAAAAAAAAAAAAAAAAAATCTGTTTTATTTAATAGAGAATCTAAATGTTTTAGTAACTGACCACAATGTTTTAGTGCAGTTATATTCTACCATTTTCTACATATTCATGTACCTATTGATATCACATTTTATTATTATTATTTTTTATCTGACGCTTTTGATTCTCAGTTCCTCAGTTGTGTTGCTGTTATATTACCAAACTTAAGGATCTCAAGACAACTGAATTAAATTTCATCTTAATTAGAATTGTGTAAAATGTTCTCAGGTATCCTATCAGGGGAGCACGTCAATTTGGAACATCACAACCAATTGACGCGCTCCTCTGGTGGAAGGTCCGAGAACATTTTATACTGTTGATACACCAGGAAAGATTCCATTAATTAATGTTGATTATCTTTGTCAAAGTGGAACAGTGCACCACAGTCCACACTTAATGAAATTTTATTAGTTGAATTTAAAGTTCAAAGCACTATTAGAAGGTATTCTCTTTCAATGAAAATGTTATGCTGTTGACTAATACAAAATTCAATTTTTACTTTCGACAAACAAGGTAGTGTTTCCACAAAATATTGGATTCTGGGTTTCAGACGTGCTTTTTATTTTAAAACTATAATTTTATTCCATATCCTTTTACTATCATTTGTGTTTAAATGTAACTTAGCAACAGAAATTTGTGTGATGGTTGAAATTTCTATGATTACTGGACAAACAGTTGTGATTACTGTTGTAACGTTTCCTTATCTATGATAACTGATATCCACCCCACTGGCTCTGGTCATAGAGGCCCTATAATGGTACATGGAGCCTGATACATGGTTACATGTTTTGAGCGCTAGTGGTGGAAGAAATTTTCACTGCCAGAACTCGGCTGGCAAAATAGGAGAGGCGGAGATGCATTCATAATCACTAGATTGTGTACCATAGTTATAGATTAACACCCAAGTGTCTCTTCGATGTGTACAGAGTGAGAACATACAACATTGTTGGTGGTGATTTGTCCAGCAGACACTTGGAGTATTTCAGAAGAGCAGGCCTGAATGGGCCAGCACTGGGCTTCATCCTTAGCAGTCTTTCCTGGTCCACAACACTAGTACTCTTCTCTGGACATATATATATACAACATCACAATGATCCAGATATACAGCTACATGTATTCATATCAGGGAAAACACATTATGAAACTATCCCACTTCATCTCCCCAGGATGTTGCTACGGAGGTAACATCCTTTTTAGCGAATGCCTTTGCCTTAATGCTTGTTGTGGCTCCCACTTTTATGTTGACAATAACTGATGTTATAATTTTCACAAGTTGATATCTCAGATTTTTAACTAATTGTTTGAAATTTACATGTCTACTTAAATTTCTACATTTACATCTATACTTTGCAATTCAAAAAGTTGTGGATGGGTTTACAACAATAATTTTGGTTTCTTGTATGTAATAGTTCTATTCATGGTTTACAACATGAGAATGGGTTAAATCACTCTGCAGCACTAGAATGAGAAATGAACAGAGTATGAATCAGAGAGCAACTACCTGTCCTATATATACTGTGTAATTCATAAGTTTCTCTGGAACATTTTTGTACAGTGACTATGACAAATACAGAAAAAAAACAGTCACATCTGTAGGTACAGAATCTCAACAATTTACAGTTTAAAATTGGCACCTTACCTGTTTAGCTACTAGAGTGCAGTCAAAATATGTGGCAGTGGTGAACAGACGTCATTCTGCACCTTAAAATTTATTAAATATGTGTCAGTTGTGCTGATGAAATGGAAATTTTGTACTATATAGTAAAAATAACTACCTTTAGATAAAGCATTCTGTGTGCGGTACACCATGTTTAAAAAACTGGCTGCTTATATGCTGCGACATGAACAGGCCAGCTAGGAACTTCAATATAGTGTTGATGTCTGTCATGTCACATATTGAGCACCTGTAAGTTTCATAAGAAACCTTGATATACTGTAGCTATAGATGTGACAGTTTTTGCTGTATTTGTCATACCAGTGGTGCAATAAATGAAGAAAGTCCTGTAGAGACTTATGTATCATCCTTTATACAAGGATAGATAAATAAACTACTGTTTGGAAAAACTAAAACACCAAGATGGAGACATATGATTTCATGGAAGTTTATTCCACAGATCTGAGGCATGACAATATGCAAATGATTAGAATTACATAATTATACATGGACTTTGACCATGAGAATACAATATTGTGTGAAGCCACCACATGCTGAAATCATTTCATTTAGACATCATGGCATGGAATCAAAGAGAACCTGGATATGCTGCTAGGAGACACACTGCCATTTCATATGTAGGCACATCCATATAGCATCGACAGTGGTTGCTGGAGGACCAGAACAAACAAGTTACTAACCGACCATATCCCAGACATGTTTGATGGGTGACATGTCAGGCGAAAGTGCAGGTCAGGAAAACAGTGGTACTTATTGTTTTTCAAGAAAGACTTGCACATTTCTTGCCATTTGTTGCCATCCATTTCCATACTTAAATATGGCATGTGAAGATGCTGCAGGAGGGGCAGTGTCTCAGGCTCTAAAACCTCCTTCACATAGTGGTTGCTGTTCAGATTCCCCTCGGTACATAGGAGGCAAGATCGCATGTTACCATCAATGGCACCCCAAACCAATCACACTTGGAATTTGTCCATCTTGCATGTTGCCTAATGGGTTCTCCATGGTAGCATCTAATATGTACACGGCAATCACTGTAGCACAAGTTGAAGTGTGACTCATCTGAAAACATTATGTTTAGCCACTCAGCACACCAGTCAAGGTGTTTACTTGCCCACTGCAGTCTGAGGTATAGGTGGTTTATGGTCAATAGAAGCTGACACAAGCTGGCATCCATGTTATTAGTGCAGCCCTCAGCATATGGATCGAACCATCTATGCATACATGCCCACTGCTGTTGAAATGCTCCAGTGTCAAGCCGACAGAGTGGATAAAGCTGTTCTGTTGGTTACAACATGCAGACAAGATGGTGGTCATCCTGCACTGTGGCCACTTTGTGTGTTCCAGACCCAACTCATTGCTGTGTTCGAGCCACTTCTATGCAGTAGTTCCACAGAAACCTCTGCCATAACAGCAGGCCTACAACCCGCAATGCCATTGTAAGAAAAATCTGTTTTCCAGAGACCAATCATCCTTCCACATTCAGACTCAGTTACCCCTTTGATGTCAATATTTCTTTCATGTTTCCACTTTATTTGATGCCTCTGCACGGTCTGAACACTGAACTGTCCAGCCACACAAATGAGGACGCAAATGGACATGCATGCATGACATCTCTCTTCAACTTAAATACTTATTATGGTTCCACTGTTCTACACATTCTCCAATCTTTGAGCGATTCAGACTCTTTATTCTGGGTTTTGCAATTTTCACAAATGATAGTGTATATCAGAAGAAGAACTTATGTTTAAAATGGGCAGCAGCAACATAGTGCAACTGCACAAGAATGAAGCAACGATGAGCAAATTTTGAACCTAGATCCTGCATGAACATAGTTCAAGGGGGAAGCCAGAGAAAAGCTTGTATCACTGCTTAGTGCCAGTTGATGATTCAAAAAGGAGGTGGTAGTTGTGTGGGAGTTCAAACAAGGAACCACAATCAGGGTCGAAAGAAAAATATATATATAATTTTAAAAATTTAAGCATCAACACCATCAGTTACCCGTTTATTCATTGAATTTAAATTGAATATTTATTTTGTCTCGAGTTTTCAAGATAATTAGAGTTTGAAATTAACATTTCAAAATATAGAAGAGAAAAGCAAAGAAAGATGAATATAGAATACATGCATTTTTAACACATACTGGAGCAGCTTTGACAAGAATCACCAGATTTTTAAAACCAGCATGGGGACCTGTCGACCCAGGAAGATACAGGATCTACTTCCAAGAACATACAACAGAAAGTGATCAAGGAGGAAGCCAGAGAGCAGCTTATATCTCTGCTTAGTACCAGTTAATGATTTAAAAAGGAGTTGGTAGTTTCGTGGGAATTCAGACAAGGAATGGACAAACCGATATTTATTCATTCCTTGGAATCATAGGAAGTAGAACATTAGTTAGATGATACACTCCATTTTCAGCTTTATATGAATAATGTGAGATGAGTGTATGGGGGCTCAATAACAATGGTTGCAATGCACTGAATAGAGAAAAGCCCAGGCAAGAGGATACTGGGACAGTGTAACTTGGACATGGATTCCAGTTATTAGAAATTTACAAGAGAGTAGACAGAGCTGTCAAGATGGTTTGAGAATGTGCTCTGCCCATTGGCAAACACCCTGTCAGCCATATATATCGCCACAAAGTCAGTTATCCCATTGTCCAAATGGTGTTAAAATACATCTATTCTCACAGCCTTCACACTGTTGCAATGTTGCTTGTGGTTATAGCTAACAAGATGATTGCAAGCTAAATATACTATTAGTTTTGTGTACCGGAGTATATTTTTATTTTTCTTCTCATGCAGACTTGAGGTTGCTTCTTCATTTCCCAGCAAAGACGGTCACCAATATAATACTTACTGATTTGATATAAGAATAAACTTTATAGGTCTTGAGATTCAATTCTTTTTATTTATAAAATTTTGAACATGGCTGCATTTCGGCAACGGTGAAAATGATAGCCAACCAGTTGCATCAATTAGGTTTATTTAACCTTGACCATGGTTTCGACGATCATAAGATCGTCTTCTTCAGAAGGACTCGTGGAATATCTTATGTTCTCTGAATGATACCTCCGATACCAACAACAAACTGACTGTGTTAAAAAATACTTGAACACATTCCAATTAGAAAGATTGTGAGGTCCACATTTCACACAGTATCGATCATTTAACTTTCTTTTCAGCAACTATCACTACTAAAATATAAATCTCACAGTTCACTTAAATCAATTTCAAACCCACCTTCTTCTATTCTTTCGACTCAAATTCAACTGTATCTTTATTCCACTCAAAATTGTCCATTTTTTCCTTAGTACTTTTCATTACATTACTCATTCCATCCCTTTCAACAATAACCCTTATCCAGAGATACTATCTTTCTGAATGTATGAAGCTAAGCAATTAATTGTTATGTTATCTGCTACTTTTTACCCTGATAATTATATACACATTTTTTTCTTAATTATACTTACATCAATCACATTTCACCACTAAACCCTTAATATGTCTGAATGTGTGGAGCTCTTTCTACAATCCCTCACGAATTCCATTTTAAGGGCTTACTCTGTTATAACCCCAATAGGTGCCTTGCACTAGTGACTTAGACATCACTGGCAACTGGTGACCTATGTTGGCAAGTCATACCAGGAACCTGATACTTTGCCCAGAAGATGAAATGTGACGCAACACTTGTAACAAAAATGACATTACAAAAAAAAAAAAAAAAAAAATCACTAGTATATGAAAATGTCATCTAAAGTCACGGAATCTATAATTAGCATCTAGTTACTTGTATTTAATAAAAACATCAAATGAAATCAAGATGTTTCTCTTAATAACCAACTAGTACCTGACCTTTGAAAAGATAAATGTTGTAGAGTTCACGGATATAGAGGTCCATATTTCTGTTACAACCCTGAGCACTAGAAGGGAGGTGACACGGGTAGTGCCACACACCTGCTGTTCTTTACCTTCCTTCAGAATTTCCTCCACAGTACTCATTGAATTGCAGGCTGAGTGTGCTGGAGGTACCGTCCCAGATATTCAGCTTTGAAGAAATATCCTTGACTTCATTGGGGATGGAATCCTGATTGTCAGCACCACTGTTGATGCTCTAGCACCCGAGCTATACAGCCTTCATAACTAACTTTTAATGAAGTAATAATAATATTATTTTTCTAACTACTGTAACTAATATTCAAATTTAAAAGTGGTGAATTGTATTTAAAAACAAAAGCATAGTAGCCTTTTCTCAATTTAAATTGCTTCTTGTTTATCATAGATTGAGGCTGCTCTGCTGAACAATTATTTTTCAGCAACACTGCTTGGCAGATCTGACAAAACCTGTGGACTGTATCAACATGGAATATTTGTGAGCATTCTTTGTCACTACTTAAGCGAATTTTATTTTAATGGAACTGATTGTTTCTTCACTATGGTCCTATAATTTTTTGCCTTGACAGTGGGTTCTGTACTGCTAATACGGATCTTTTTCAATATCATTTAAGTTTAAAATAGATCATAATAGTCTATCACCAAAACACATGGATGTTACGTTTTTTTCCCCTTTTTGTGAAATTATCTTTTTTTTTTTTTTTTTGTCAAAGGCTGAGTTTCATGAACACTTCAGATTGGTATATTGTCTTTTTTTTTTTACAGTCAGAAGGACAACATTCAGATCAATCATCTCTTCTTCATTTTTTAGTCATTATTAAAATTAACTCTATTTTGACTGCCAGTTTGGCAATTTCTTTTATCAATTTCACAAGAGAGCTTGGTAGGTGAGTGGTTAATGCTCCGACCTCAAATTTTTTGTGTAATTTTTTTTATTGGCCTTTTGAGGTCATTTGAAGTGTCAGGTTGTATATATACTCCACTTCCAAGGTAATTATATTAAATTGTACAAGTGATATAACAGATGAAGTCATACCTTCAGGAATATGGATTTTTGAGAATATTCTTTTTTGCATGTCAATTTCTATGCAACAGATTTCTACAAAAAAACATGTTGGACATGTTTTTGGTTTCATTTTGAAACACACAACACGTTATGAAGCAAAGTTATAAAGCAGGTATATTACACAGTATATCACCACACCAATAGTTGACCTATTGTTGACACTAATTTGATTGAAATCATACCTTGAGATCTGCTGAACTTGCTAGTGACTTCCTCAAAAGGCCTGAATATGTTTACATATATTTTTCAACATTTTCCAATCATCCATATTGATGTTCACACCTTTTTCCTGGCTCTGGTACACTCCAGTGTATCAAATGCACTGTCCCCCTAAAAAGTAACATTTTATTTAAATTAAATATTATGTAAGGAGTAAGAATATGGTTTGGATTTATCACCTAGTTGGACAGTCTTCTACTATAGATTGTACTATCTAATGTTACAGTTTGTGTTTTCCCCAATTTTTCTTGCACTATTAAAGAATGATTCAAAAGTGTCAATAGCAATTGCTCTAACCATTGTTCTGCCTGTGTGACAGTTTTGATGCAGCGCTGCAATTGGTGGATGTAGCAATCAAAATCTTGAATGTATGATAACTGCTTTGCTTTAATGGTATTAGAACCTTGATCACATAGTACACAATGAACTGCATCAGTTTTTTGCCCTGTTCTTGGAAAATAGACTGAAATGTATATGAAATGGCTTCTTCTGTGTGTCATCCTCCCATAATATCAGTCTTCAAAATGACCGTTCTCTTCCACAAATCAGTGGTGAACAATCAAAGTATGTAAACAGCTGCCAGGACTCACATTCTTTTGAGCTCACCTATTAATTATTTAATTTGATTTGCTGCTCAGTTCTACAAATCATCACATACCATTTGTATGAAAAGCTATCATCTTCTTCATTTATATTGAGACAAAGTGGCACTATTTACTGTATGGAATTTTACACCATGTACAAAATTAATGATAAGTCCTGCAGGGCTTTCATTTCACCTACCAAATGATCCATTTCTTTCCATTTGTTGTGTGACAAGTCCCAAAAGTCTGTCTATCTCTCTTTATTTTTTTATTTTTGTTTTTAAAGGGTCCTGTTATGTGATTACTTACTCTTTTGCTTCAATTGACCTTGATTTTTTTTTCTTTACACTCTTCTTGATGCATAGATTCCGAATGACTTTTTTAAACAGTACTAGTATGCCCTTTTTTATAATATTCTTATTTGCATGTCAAATTCCCTGCAACAGATTCAATTTCTTAAACATATTAAACAGTGTGTGAAACAATGGTGTAGCAAGAAATAATTTATTGATATATCACCACACCATTAGTTTCTTTTACTTTTTGGTTCTGCTAAACTTCTATTACAACACTTACAGAAGACTACAAAATATCACATCTACTTGATTTGCTCTCCTGGTAGGGGGCCTGAGAACATTTTAGACATTTAAATTTCCACTCAAATTATTATTTACAGTTATTATTATTTAATGTATTGGTAAAAGTTCTACTCATAACTAGTTAGACAGGAATCTAAATCAAAGCTGAGAATCCTGTTTCAGCAGTAAAAAGAGAAGCTAAAATATATGGGGGAAAGTAGATAGGTGGAATAATTCAAAGGTGCTTGGCACATAGTATTTACTTGTAGAACAAACTTTCAACACTACTGCTATAGGAACAAACTCTTTAAAGTATTGACTGCAAAAAAAAAAAAAATAAAAAAAAATAAATAAATAAAAAAAAAATGAATTTATAGCTGTGGTTTCAAAGGACTGCTGAATCAACTGTCACGGTCAAATGGTATTCAGAAAAACCCCGTGCACATTATAACAATAACTTGCATTCCTGCCAAACAGTTTGCGCTATGAGAACCCTTCGTGTTACAAGCAGTCCTCTGAACTTGGGTGGTAACAGCTGGCCTATCAGTAGGCCCACTGAGTCTAAATCTGAAATAGCCCACCATCCATTTCCTAAAAAAATAACTTGCTGTCTACTCAGTTAATTTTCCTTTCTTCAACATAATTGCTGCATACTAAATTGATTTGAGAATATGGTATCTATCATTTTACTGATTTAAGTCTATTTTCTATTATATTTGCTTCTCTTTCTTTCCCAATGTGCTTCCTAGTTTGAATCCACCTCTTTCTTATTTTCCCACTTTCCATGTAATGAACTGTCAATATGTAACATATTGTTGGGCAGTTTCTGACCACCACTATTGCTTTGAATGGTTTAGTTCTGAAAGTCTGTACTTTTCTTTGCTCATAGCATATAAATTAAAACCAAATTATGTATTTAAGTTTGTGGAAGGATAAATTTTCATGTCATAACTCACATAAAAGTTGAACACCAGGAAATCCTATTTTACCAAATCACTCTGCTTTGGAATTCACATCAGGCACATGTTGCTTTTATAACTGCACAAATGTTTCTATTTTTTTCAAGCGCTTTTTTAAATAAATAATTATGTCATTGTTTAATTGATTGGTTTAACATCAAAGTGTGTGTTGCTCATATTTTATTCTGGCCATAAATTAATTGTCATTCTAATCAGTTTAGCTATAAAAGAAATTCCAATATAGTGAAAAACCAAGTGAGTTATGTTATTGCTACCAAAAAAGACCATGCATAAGAATCATGAATTTTTTATTTTGATTTGGCAGTCATACATCGTGAATTTTCAGCCCCGCAGAATATCTGGGTGAACGAATTGAGTTGCCTCCAGGAATGGAGCACAGTTTACCATGGTATCCTCCCATCTGCAATGTTGCTAGTGCAGCAGCAGTAACAAATCAAAATCTTTATCCTCCAGAAATAGAGTTGAGGAGCTATCTCTTGAAGTATGGAGGAAGCGGCCGTGGTATTGAAGCTGAGATAGGCCAAAGAATACTCACAGCAATTAAGAAGGTAAGTACTATATAGTTTTGAAATATTGCTCTAATCCTGTCAGTAGTTAGACTTAAAAATCACTTTTGTTTGTCAAAAACTGAATGAATAATTAAATCAGTTATTTGGAAAAGGCCTTAAATCCACATTATTCCAAAATGGGTTTTATTAAAGAAATGAGTTCTCTTTGTGGAGGTGCACATTTGCTGTGAAGGAGCCATTTCTCCAAGCCTCCTATATGCATTAAAATTGGGTACCATTTTCTTTGTGTAGTTTGAGAAGGCCATATCTCCGGACATATGGCCTTTTCCAACTACTTGTGTTGTACTTTCTGTTATTGTATCGACTGTTATGAGGGGCGTAAATGTCAAAGACGAGTAACAATTTCGGGATTAATATTTCATGCAAAAAAAAAGGAAAGGTGTCAGAAATGCATATTAACATCCTGAAGTGAAAGCTAATTACAATTACTAATTGAAATATTTCAAAGAAAACTACAATCTGTCTTTCAGTCTACCCCAAATTGATGTTTGCTCACAGTGTGAGGAGCTAAATCAAAAGATTAGTAGCCATCACTTCAACGGCAATGCCAAATGGATAGCAGCAGTTGAATTTATTGCCTACAAGACTTGAGACAAATTAAAAAAAAAAGTCAGAAAATCAAAGATCTGTGTAAAAACAATGGTGAAATTCTTGCAATAGGTATTGACTGCATACAAAACCTACCATAATCTCATTTGCCTCTGCGCATAGCGTTCTATTGCCGACAGCTTTGGGTGTATGAATTTTGCCTAACTTTAACACAGAGCAATCTGTATTTTATTCTTATCACAAACATCGGGTAACTAAAGGGCCTAATGGGGACCTTCTTGTAGTTGTGGTGGCAAAAACCAGAAACACACAGTAGTCTGTTTTCTGTTGGCAGTTTGTGCAAGTGGTAAATTCAGTAAGGTTAAATACTATTTTTCAGTATCAGGACATTTGTTTTTCCCATGCGATAGAGACTTTGCTGTTACAAAAGTGATTTTTAGGAAATACAACCGAACCTATATGTCAGAATAATATTACAGCTTAATCAGTTCTGCTAAATCCAAATTTAAAAAAGAAATACTGAAGATGTCGGTGGCGGAATCATAACAAAAAGAATACTGTGAAGGTTAGGTCAGAGGCAAAAATGCCCAGAAATCTGAACATGTCTTTCCAGATTTCTCAATAGAGTAATTCTGAATATTGTATAACCTGAAACTGTGATAGTTTCAAATTACATAGATAGACTTGTAAAATATTGGTTCTTATTAGACAAACCTGCACATAATACTCCACTACTACCTTTTCCAGTACTTGCAGCTATAATGGTAAACTTCCATTCAACATCAAGAAAATGAATGACAAAAAAAAATGCTGTAGTAAATACCTGAGGAGCGAATATATTTCTACAATAACCTCTGTCAGTGGATAACAACAGATGAAAGATCTCCAATAGAAGCGGATTTCTATGACTTTTGTCTTAATTTCTTCAAAATCGGGATACAGTTTGAGTTGTGTAGTCTTCTTGTCAATATATATATATATATATATTCTGAACATTAAACTAATTTTTAAACACTAAAAGAGTTTTATGTCTTCATTTAATTCAAAAACGCCATGTGAATGCAGGCTTTCCCGGTGAATAAATGACTACAAATCTTCTCGAGTTTGTAGCTGGAATTTATTAAAAAGTGACAAGGTTTCGGCTACTAACTCAGTAGCCTTCATCAGGTCAATTATGTACCAGTGATATTGCCGTTACGAATACCAGGCGTTTTACTGGTGTTGCTTATCAACCTCTCGACGCTCGCAGTCCCGCTTCACTGTGATTGGTCCTAGGCGGCGGTCACCCGTCCAGGTACTCACCACTCTAAGAGTAGCTTAACTCCCGGAGTCTAGCTGTTGTGGCACGCAACCAATAGGTACCCTAGTTAGGAAGTCGTCGAGACCACACACTGATTGGTCGATTGGCTCCCTCTCACATCACTGTCTACACTCCACCGGATCATCGGCAACCAGGGAACATGGCCCGCACAGTATAGATAACCCTGGTTTACAAATGTTGCTCAGCAAATAACCCATGTCACGGTTAACCAGGTTGTCATGTAACCGTATTTCTATTGCTTCTTTAACCACCGATTACAAAAAGAACAAAAACTTTGTCAGCACCTTCATGTTATCAAAGTCCATTCGGTGGCCACGTTCAATTACATGTTGGGCAACAGCAGATTTCTCCATCTGAAAAAGCCGGATGTAGCGTTGATGTTCCGCCACATGGGCCTTGATTGTGTGAACGGTCTGTCCAGTGTAAGATTTTCCACATTCACGCTGTATGCTATACACCCCCAGTGTCTTCAGAACCAAGTCACAGAACATAACAGATCGCATATTTTGGCATAAGGACGAAAAAAGCTCTTAATACCATGTCAACCTAGTATCCTGCCTATTTTGCCGGATATGTTACCCGAAAATGGGATAAATGCCATATCTTTATACTGTTCTTTGGTTCCATTGCCTGTTTGTTTGGCATTTTTTGTAGTGCCCTTTCTATTTGTCAGTTACAATATCTGTTTCTCCTGAATGTAATATGGAGATTTTTCAGTTCCGTCGGCAGACTGTCAGCATCGGAGATTTCTTTCGCTCTATGCACCAGTGTGTACAATACCGCATTTTCTGAGCCGGGTGGTGGAAGCTTTCGGGATATAAGTAACTGTCCGTATGAGTAGGTTTTCTACACACACTATTAGAAAGAGTCCCATCTAGTTTTCTGCGAATTAGAAAGTCCAAAAAAGGCAAGTTACCACTCTCTTCCAGTTCCATCGTGAAACGTATGCTTGGGTGAATCCCAAAAGCCAACCGCATTCTACGTCATGTAAGTCTATCGCTCCTCCGAGAACACATTCATTAAACCTGTTTTGCACTTGATAAAAATGTCCAGGAATTATAGCATTGCCATTTGGAGCTTGCTGCAATACTGTCGCTGATCTCCTGGGATTGGGTGGATACTGCTACATCGGCACAGGCGAACCTAGAGTTTGACGAAACATCAGTCAGACAGTTTTCTAAATTTAACCGCCTGTTACGATATCAGCGTTCGTCAGGGGTACAAAGTTCTAAACACACAATAGTCAACCTTACTGAATTACAGCTGGACGAAGCAACTGAAAAAGTATTATCCAAAGGGTTAAACTTCGCCCCGACTCTTAAAACGGTCCCAGTTAAAGATATCATCTGCGCAGTTGAACTGGCAGCATGCAAGCTTCTGGGAGATTCAGCTGAGCATATTCGGAGGGAAACATGCAGGGTTCTAGAGACAGCCAGACCTCCAAAGTCTAACATCACAAAATCTGAATGCATGGCCCTAAGACATTACATCAGAATGATGAAATTGTGGTCTTATCAGCAGACAAGGGTAATGCTACTGTCCTTCTTACTGCTGAAATGGACAAGACCAAGGTAAGAAAGCGGCTTAATGACATTGCTTACAAGCCGCTCAGTGAAGACCCAACTTCGAAAATAGAAAGAAAGGTAATGGCACTTCTAAAGAAGACGTGTTTTGCATCGGAGGTCGTCAAGAGTCTTCGACCTCGTGCTGCCAGACCACCTAGATTCTATGGTCTGCCAAAAATTCACAAGGAGGACGTCCCTTTACGGCCTATTGTGAGTACCATTAGTAGTCCCACATATGGTATTGCTAAATACCTAGCTAGTATGCTTAACTCCTAAGTAGGTAAAGGTCCTCACCATATAGTGAACTCAACACAATTTGTCAGTGTTCTTCAAAAGATGCACCTGTCAGAGACTGATATTATGGTCAGCTTTGAAGTAGTCTCACTTTTTTCTAGAGTTCTACTGAGAGACACTTTGCAGCTGCAATGAAATCTCTTTGAATCTAGCATTGTTGATCTTTTTAAGCTGGTCCTTACATCCATTTACTTTACATACGGTTGAGATTTCTATGAACAGACTGATGGTGTGGCAATGAGGTCACATTTGTCACCTGTTGTTGCCAATCTTTTTATGGAACATTTTGAGAGTATAGCAATAGAAAGGTCTGTTCTTAAACCAACATGTTTCTTCCGTTATGTGGATGATACATTTGTTGTATGGCGCCATGGGATTAGCAGTCTACATGAATTTCTGGACCATCTCAATGGGATTCACCTAAACATACATTTCACAATGGAACTGGAAGAGAATGATAGTGTGCCTTTTTTGGACTTTCTAATTCGGGGAAAACGAGATGGGACTCTTTCTCATAGTGTGTATAGAAAACCTACTCATACGGACCGTTACTTAGATGCCGAAAGCTTCCACCACCTGGCTCAGAAAAATGCGGTATTGTACACACTGGTGCATAGAGTGAAAGAAATCTGCGATGCTGACAGTCTGCTGACGGAACTGGAACATCTCCATATTACCTTCAGGAAAAACGGATATTGTAACCGACAAACAGAAAGGGCACTACAAAAAATGCCAAACAAACAGGCAATGGAACCTAAAGAACAGTATAACGATATGGCATTTATCCCATTTGCGGGTAACATATCCGGGAGAATAGGCAGGATAATAGGTCGACATGGTATTAAGAGCTTTTTTCGTCATCCTGCCAAAATACGGGACCTGTTACGTTCTGTGAAGGATGACTTGGGGCTGAAGATGCTGGGGGTGTATAGTATACAGTGTGAATGTGGAAAATTTTACACTGGACAGACCGTTCACACAATCAAGGCCCATGTGGCAGAACATCAACGCTACATCCGGCTTTTTCAGATGGAGAAATCTGCTGTTGCCCAACATGTAATTGAACGTGGCCACCGAATGGACTTTGATAACATGAAGGTGCTGACAAAGTTTTGTTCTTTTTGGAGTCGGTGGTTAAAGAAGCAATAGAAATACGGTTACATGACAACCTGGTTAACCGTGACATGGGTTATTTGCTGAGCAACGTTTGGAAACCAGGGTTATCTATACTGAGTGGGCCATGTTCCCTGGTTGCCGATGATCCGGTGGAGTGTAGACAGTGATGTGAGAGGGAGCCAATCGACCAATCAGGGTGCGGTCTCGACAACTTCCTAACTAGGGTACCTATTGGTTGCGTGCCACAACAGCTAGACTCTGGCAGTTAAGCAACACTGAGAGTGGTGAGTACCTGGATGGGTGACCACCGCTTAGGACCAATCACAGTGAAGCGGGACTGCGAGCGTCGAGAGGTTGATAAGCAACACCAGTAAAACGCCCGGTATTCGTAACGGCAATATCACTGATACATAATTGACCTGATGAAGACTACTGAGCTAGTTGCCAAAAGCTTTTCACTTTTTAATAAAATCCGGCTACAAACCCGAGAAGATATGTTGTAAAACGCCATATTTCCAGTTCATAAAAATTAATTTTTCAACCACTTACTACCATATTTTTTAATGGAATTTTCACAATACTATCAGTAATAAGTAGTAAAATATAAATAAATAATAAAAAAAAACACCATACTTTATTCACAGATATTGTGTTATTCAGTTTTTATCCTCTCCTGTAAAATTTTGAAATATGGATTTATGGCTTTTTTCCAAATAACCAATTCAATTGAAGATTTTTGCTTTACTTTGTCTCCATTTTTTGATCTTTGACAAAATATAGTTTGTTAGCTTAATATAATTAAAATCACAAAAATATAGACCACACTATAAAAATTTGCTCTCATTGTATCTGCTTATGTTTAGTTCAGCAAAATACTACAAATTACAGCTCCATGATTCAGGAGTCAAAACTGAAGGATTTAAATTTTTTTGTATTCATTTTTGCATATTTGTGTAAAAAATAAATGCGTTTCAGTGAAACTTCACATGTCATCAGTCATCATTGAATGTATAGGATATGTTTTATTTAGATCACTAATTTAGGTCTCTATGAAACAGAGATTAGACCATAAAATTTTCAATTTTTGTCTGTGTATGGCCACCTCATAAAAAAAAAAAAAAAAGATTGAATTTCATAAAAACTGCACATAACTGCACATACATTATTAGTTGGCATGTATGAATCTTTTTATATCGATTGGTGCCATCTTTCATTCATGATACAGAGGCTAAACCAAAAAAACAAAAATGTATCTTTGTGTGCTGTAACAGCCCTAATACCTGAATTTTGAATAGCATTGTACTGTATGAAGTATTTGTAGTGAGCTCAAGTTTGCTTGAAAGTGATTTGATATGTTTGTTTTGTAATTTCTTGTAAATCAGTGTATATAGACTTTGTTTTAGGTAAGAAAATTATTTAAAGTCCATTTAATATGTTTAAGAACCAAATGATGCAAGAGAATTTCTTAAATGTTTGTAATTCTATGTATTAATGTAAGTTACGGTGTCTACAGGACAATTTTCTACCGTTTGAAAGGATGTCTGTAAATATTTTTGTATTTAAGTATCTATAATTACCATTTCTGATTATTTTGTAATGTTGTTAATTAATTTTGTATTAATTCCGATTGTTTTTAATATGTTAGATTGTTTGAGTGATTGTTAACGATCGAGAAATATCGGGCAGATGCCTTTGAAGAATTCTCGTAATTTCGATAGAGACTATATAAACAGATCGCCTGGACAGAGAAATTCATTCAGTTAGTAAGTCAGATTAGTTGACAGTATTCAGTGTTACAGAGAGTTTCAATCATTCAGTTGAGTTCACAGAGATTATCTTTGCGATTATTCAGAAGTGCATATCCGTATTGTATATATGCTTGCGAATATCGCTGACTGGTTTGGATCAAAATAAACGAACATCAACATAACATTTTTTTTGGTGGATTTTTTAAAAAAATTAATTAATCAGTAATTAAACCACCGAAGAACCTTAATAGTGCGGATCAAGGAAAAGCTAATCATTTCTGTGATCTGTACATTGCGATAGCTTTTGGTATTTTTCAATGTCACAACCGTATGCTGAGGATTTTTTTTTTCATTTCTACTAGTTTAAATATTCCTTAATATAACTATTCAGTTTGATATTGTCTGGGACTAGTCTTCTTACAGTTGAAATGCTCACAGATAGTCTTATATTCATGGTGATAATGTGTTCAATTCATACGAATTGTAACATATTGACTTTGTGATTCCATTATGTGTTTAATGTTATAATTCATAGACATTCGAAATAATAATACTAAATAAACAGGTTAGGCAGCACCATTCCAGATATTGCTTACAAAGAAGTGCCATGAATAGCATCATAGTTGCCATGGGGTGGTAGTGACACATGATGTCCACAAACGTATTTAAAACTTTTGCATTCAACCTATATTTAGGAGAGGGGAATATCCAACAAGCAGGAAAAAACAGGGCTGCTCCACTATTTTTTCATGTTCAATATTTGTTGAATAGCTCATCTGTGAATTATCAGCACAAATATCATATCCCATATAGTGAATTTGTGGCACTGCTAATTTTATCGTAAACATGTTAATACAAAATTGTGACCTGGAGAGATCAACCATTACAACTAATTATTAATTTACTACACATTCCAGCTCCATCTTGGAACGGGTAGATGATTGCCCATTGTTGCAAAATCGTCAATTAGTTCAAGGAATGTGACACCTGACCATGCTTGCTTCACCTTCCGTTCAAAGCAGTTGTATGTGTAACTGTTGTATTCTGTTGAGTGATAATGTATTACATGTTACCAGTCTAATAACCTGTACACCTAGTCAAATCCTTTCGTATGAAAAGCATTGTAAATATATAACTTTTGATACGGGTACTGTGTCATTCCAAGTGTTAACAGAAGATTCCCTGGTATCGTTATTACCAGAAGGGTGTTATGCCTAATCGACTTAATGAAGTCAACTTGGCATTCAGACCCAGCCCTAGACTTTTAAATTCCCAGTCTTATCAAGGGACGATGTGCTAGAACCTATTATCTTTGAATCAACCATAACAATCACAATCCTAGATTGGTGAAACAAATATCTGTCAAGGCTTCAGCTTGTGACTCTTAACACTTACATGAACAAAAAAAGGTCCATAAAAACTCCTGGCCACATGAATTTTCAAGCCAGTTATCTTAACCACTTTGTAAAATGCTAAAAACCATATACACATGAAAGTGCTGGAAACTTTTAATGGAAGTGTGAGTAATTACCATCAGATATTCATTGTAATTGTATACCTGCCAACTTTTCTTGTTTTTATTTAAAACTTATTAAAATTGCTTTACATCATGGCTGTATGGATTAACTGTGTTCTTTTATTAATTTCAAAACAAAAATAAAAGACGCAAAACAGTAAGATACCTAGGAATTGTTCTGGATGAACATAGGAATTTCAAAGATCACATTGACTATATATGCCAAAGAACGACTGCAGCAATGAACAAAATAATTAGCATTGGGCAAAGAAGATTTCTAATCCCACTGCCGACTATAAGGCTGTATCATGGTGCCATTACCACAGCTATAGCAAGTTATGGAGCGAGCACATGGGCGCATAGGTTAAGATTGGTTAAACCTGCAAGGGATATCAGACGAATGCAACGAGGAATTCTCTTGCGTCTTACAGGCGCATTCGGAAGTACCCCAACTGATGCACTTACAGTCATTCTCGGAATATGTCCTTTAGATCTGGAAATAAGAAAAATAGCAGCATGTTACTGGCTACGAAAAGGAAACTTAGACAAAATAACAGAAATCCTGGGTCAAGTGACAACCAAGAAGATAGACATCAAAAATTGTATTTCGAATGAATGGCAACAGCAGTGGAACAATTCGGAAACAGGAAGGAGAGTATTTGAAATTCTTCCTGACATCAGAGAGAGGATACGTATGAAGCACTTCAATCCATCCCGAGGGTTAATACATTTCCTCACCGGTCATGGACCGTATGAAACATATCTTCATAGGATCAATAGGACAGAGAATGATCTATGTGCGTGCGGATCTCCAGGAACACCTGAACATAAACTGTTTGAATGTGCTCTAGTTGATGATCAAATCAAACAGTACAGAATGAAGCTGATGGGGAAAACTGTCAAGGAAATTATTAAAGACAACCTCCTCCTGAATGAACTCGACAAGCTGGCAGATGCTGTGTCAGACGCAGCCAGGGAGCAGTATCGGCTTCAGCATAGCCAGCAACCTGCCGGAACATAACAAGCCAAGGAATGAGACAAGATACTCTAAACGGACGAGACACAAACAACTAAGTGGGACGCTGATGCTGGAAGTGTGGCTTCTGGAATTTACCGAAGCTTATTTCTTCAATGGATGCCAGCGTTAAACGAACTTTTGAAAACTCAAGATGTTCAGTTATTTAGTATTAGTGGGTAATATTTTTTACCAACAGGTTGATAAATTACAGTGTGTAGTAATAATAGTTAATCGTTTGTACCATTTTCGTAGTATATAGGATTTGTGTTAATTTTACAAAATTTTTGTTTATTATAAATTTCAATACAGTATTAAGAAATAACGGTTCGTTGTAGACTCTAGATAACGAACCATCTGAATGTACAGTTAAATAAATAAATAAATGTCAAGTGCTGTAGTTACTCTGTATTTTATGTGAATTGAAACTTCTTTTATATTACTTGTAGGATTATGCTAAGATATGCCACAATTTACTGTATTCAGTCAATAATTGATATGTCTTCAGTCTTTCATTGATAGTATTTATAAAAGTTGAATCATCAATCATTTGAATGATGTTTTCTTCCATTTCTACATCATTCAATATGCATTGTATCGCTGGTTGGTTCTTTGTGTGGATATCTTGATTTGTGGTATTGTATAATCCTGGTGTAACCATTAATAACTGTTAAGAAACAGCATTTCGATACATTTACGGAAGCATATTCTGTAGAATTTTTTCTGACCATGTTAAAATCAAGGAGAAAAATTTGTATTTTGCATAATCTACAGATGTTATATTATTATAGTACATGGTGCAAGCAACGATTTTGCCAATAAAGTTAAGTGCACTAAACACATTGTGAGAAGGAAGTATGAAAAATCTGGTGCAGAGACAATTAAGGATGAGTGATCACTGCTTTTTTTCATGGAATAAAATATTTAACTAATTGCAACTGATCATGCTGATGGCTTGTTCAAGAGGATTCAAAACAATATGGCATATGGCTGTAGTTGCACAAAAACAACATGCATTTTAAAGAAATGGCCAAAAATTTAATAACTTAAGCTGTGAAGAATCTTTAGAATAGTCCATTTCAGTGACAATATATAGAATCAATACATCCCATTGTTATTACATTTTATGATGATACTATTTAATTACTTATTTACTGCAGTGGCATCACAGATCATAGCTGATCCGATGCCTCGCCAACTAGCCTTCTCAATAGCGTTTTGTCTCTCCACTTTTCCTTTGGGTGTCTGCCGTTCTTGCATCTTTCTTTATTGCTGCCAGCCACCTGATTCTTGGTATTCTGTATGGTCTCTTCCCTTCAAAGCATTCTTCTATAACATCTTTGATTAGGTCCTCATCCCTTCTCATTGTGTGGCCATATCACCTTAGCCTTGTCCTTTTATTATTTCAACTATATTAGGTACAAGTCCCTTAGCTCTCTATTTTTCTTCTTTTCTTCTCCCTCCTTAACTGGGCCAAACATCTGTCTGCGAATCACATTTTCAAAAATTTTACTTATTCTCTGTTCCTTTTGTCAAAATCCATAGTACTGGCTGTATAATAGTATTATACAGGGTGGTCAGAAATTCACTCATCGGCGGGTAAGGGCAGTGTTCAGGACGTTGCACTAACGAAATAAATACAAAAAAAAAAATCTAGTAAAAGTCGTACCGTTTATGAGTTATTCGCAGCTAAAGTTGGCCAATAAGAGCGCTGCGCAGGCGAATTCAAACAGCCTTCCACAGGCGGTGTTGCCAAGCGTACTCGAGGCATGGGACTGCCAAAGAAAACGAAAAGAAAAACTCTCTTCAGAAGTGGGGATCGAACCCACAACCTTGAGATTGAGAGTTTGCCATCTTAGCGACTACGCTGCCAAGGCACTAGAATTTCCTTGTTTTAAGAAGCCACTAGGGCGGACTGTTTGTTCGTGATCGGTAATCCGCGACATTTTTCGGGAAGTCGGTAGTAACATAGGGTAGTTTTTATCTTGAAAAAAGAATAGTTCCTTTGGAAATTATTACTATCAGTTCACATTTCGCCAATGCTAAATAGTTTACTACTTCGTAGATGGTACTGCCACATTTACTCTCTGCTTCTTACGTAAAACATGAACATTGCTTTTCAGTGATCAAACCAATAATGTTGTGACATCTTCAAAGGTGTGTTCAGCTTAAAATTGTGAAAATGGATGCATGGGATAAACTAATAATGCCAGAGCAGGAAATATAAATCATTTCTTAACCTTAAAGTTTTTTGTTTCTGGTAATTTGGACATTTACGAACAGTTCTTGTGTCATATTGTGAAGCTGAAAATAGAATATTATATTCACATTTCCTCAATATTTCTAAACCAATAAAGAAAATACCCATAGTGTCATCTGTTGACAGTTTGCAATACTAAAAAGATAATAACACAAAAATCTATACTATTATAAGTCTGTAAGCAAGCTGCGTATGTCTCTTTATTTGAACGGGAGCCACGCAAAAACTATGACAACATTTTGGACGGGGTTTTCAAATTTTTAGAACTAATGGTGCGAGTTAAAATCTGAGAAAATATCTAATGACTTATATGTACCGTGGGAAGGAGCAAGCAATTAAAAACCTTTATATATGGAAAATTGTGGGCCGCAGATCACTATGTACTTTCAGACGCTCACTTCTTTCACAAAAATCTTACAAAGCTAAGGATTTCATTTTATTTTTTTACTTTTGTTATTCAGTTTTTTGTACCGCAATAGTCTAAAAGTAAACTGAATGCGTGAATCAAACGTAACCACCATTAATTTACATCGTAACAAGTCATCTGTCATGTGAAATGCATTAAATTACTAACATGATAGACATAGATTGTCTTTGGTAAACAGTTAAAGTTTGTCTCTAGTACAATATATCTTACGTGATCACTAAAGGAAGTACAGTAAACATTATTACGCTAATATTTTTTTCATTTCATATCATTATGGAGACGAAATTCAGTTTCTCTCTTTTTTTTTTTTTCTCAAAAGAAAGACGTCTTAGAAAAAAGCTAACAGGTAAATATGTAGTTTTCCCTTAATAATGTCTACAGAACTGTCTATTATATCAATGGACTTCATTCGATTAATATATTTTTGGTGGTTCTCATGTGCAAATATTCTTAAACGTGTACAAATTTTGGCTGCTGTTCAAACCACAGGCAGTAAAATAAGCTTTTCTTTCTATAAAATAACTTCATAAACCTGATTTTCTGAGTTTTTCTCCATACATGCAATTGAGTTAATTGCGATAGCAATATGCAACCAATGAAATTAAAAATGAATTAGGCATCTTAACACCTTATGTTACACCACATAAATTATAAAACTAGATCCATTATGCCTTATATTGTAACATAGCATGTCAATTTCCAATCTGGTACAGGCTGCATTTCAACCTAATGACAAACTTGACTTCTGTCACATGCACATTAATACATTCACTGTTTCGCTATCGAATCTTGGCCCGCTGGAGGTACCTATATGCGACTAAGATAATAACATCAATAATACGGCTTTATTGAAAGCAAAGAGAAATCGAAATAATTCATATTCTGATGCTACATCACATTAATTATAAAGCAAAATCCATATTGTCTTTTATGTTTCAACAAAGCTTATCAACTGTCATAATGGTCCAGGCTGTACTTCAACTGAACCACAACCTCAGATAATATTGATGTTTGAAAATCATAGCTTCAGCAAGCTTTCATTAATACATATAATGGCATTAGTAATATGGAGATTTGAAAGTGAAGGAAATTAAAAATAATCCTTAACGTGTGATACCGCACACGATTACTTTTAATCCACGCAAATTTATATTTTATAGCAAAAATAACTGATCATAATAACATATCATCATAATAAAACCAATATCATAATAGCAAAAGGAAAAAAAATATTTCAGAAAATTAATTTGGGATTGGGAATCACTGGATGAAGGTAGGAGGGTGAAGGAGTGCTGGGAATATACAGAGCATATGTTGGTGATGGGGCATGATGGGATATTGGTCAAAGAATTGGGAATAGTGTATGTAAGGGGAAACGTGACCATGATCACAAGTTGGCACTCGATTTCATACATAAGAAAGCAGGAAAATTTTATTTTGTTGTTAAGGGTGTCAGAGATTGGAACAAATTATCAAGCCAGGTAATGAGTAAGTAATGTACCAAAAACCCTTAAGGAATTTAAAATTAAAATTTGTAAATCAGAAAAATAAATGGGGAGGGATTTAACACACCAATTATAAAAGAAAATGTTAAAAATAAAATAAAAAGGAGTAATTAGATGACTGGGAGAATTGAAACTAGAATATTAACTCCATTGTTGTTAAATTAATAGCAATAATAAATCGTGCAGTCCTCCGTGTCAGCATTTAAAAATGGAACACAGTGGCATACAGTGACCAACCAACTAAGTAAGGTAAAGGTAACAATTTATTTATCTTAAACATTGTTACACATACTTATATCACATAAATAAAACCCTTTCTAAACATTTTATTTTTTCTTCTCACAATAATTATCTCTACGAATTAGCACAGTTAATTTTTCAGATAGCTTTTCTACTAATTCATAAATTGTATGACATTAAAATATGAATAAAACAAAATTCTCGGTAATCCGTATGAAAACCAAACCTAAGGCAATAACTAAACAAAGGATTTAGAATTCACTCCTCTCAATGTTAATATATGATAATAGAATAAAATCGGTAAAGAATTTTTACATATACCAAAGCATACGCACGTGAAGCAGCGGACAAATGCTAGTTTAACATTAAAGTGGGTATTGGCTGTCTATAATTAAACTGTAATCAAGTTGCTGCTTTCTTTTCTTTTATATAGTTTTGTGGTTTGTTGAAACATTGGAGATTCACCCCTTACCCAGTTCATTATACATTTTATTTTCTTATGTTTTAGTAAATCAACCCCAATGTTCCAAGGGTAGTAGATGGCCCAAAGACAATCACTTGGCAGATTGAGAAACTAAAAGAAACCTACAATAATATTATCAAAGATCATAACCAAGAAATAATCAGTTACTACATTAATTTGAAAATTTCGAATTCAAAGTCTAATTAATTGATGGAAGTGACATATCAAAAAACAAAAGTAATATCCAAAAAACAAATGAAGTCCTTTTTAAACAAAAAACAGTAATTTTGAGACGTGATGGGCAAATGTGAGTCATATCTTTCAGAGCAATGTATTAAAGCCAGAACTATTAAATTAATCAAAGACCACAATGGAGAAACAATTAATTTTTACCTAAACAAATGGCCCTTTGGTTAAAATCACTCCAGGCCATTGCTTCCCATTCCTTGTCCCCAATACCATCCCAAATCTAATGACATTGATGTCAATGAGGCATAAAACCATAAGTTAAAAAATTATTTGTGTGCTTCTTATTTTGAACCTTCATGTTTTTTTATGTAAATTGTAAGAATTTTACTAAGTTCTGATTAGTTTAATTCTAAATCCAAATATTCACTTACTTTTGTGTTGAATTTTAATTTTATAATTTAACTAATGATATTTTTTTTTAACTTGGAGTTATCTTGAATTTATTGGAATCCTATTACTAATGTACTCAAAATATTATTGCTCTCTAAGTGATATTCAATTAGATCATTTGAATAAAAATCTTAAGAAAAATTGTAGGCTCTTTGTTGAGATGTTTATTCAGTGATATCATGATTCTTATCCACTTTTCCATTTATTAATTCTATTTGCAATATAGTGGAGATAGGTTTTTTTTTGCACACACTATGTTTGCCCCCATACGATTGTACTATGGTGCCATCTATTTTCACTAATTCATTCCAAATAAAATCATTTAACCTAAAGAAATGCTTGAATTCTTTAATTTCTGGAGCCAAGAATCTCTGTTATAATTGATTACCATTAATTTATTCAAACTGAGGCAGTCCATCTCAGTTATACAGTCTACATTAATCCTGGGGGCAACACATACTGGTACTTCTGTTTTTTCTACTAGGAAGACTTGTTTGCTTATCATTTTACTTCAGACCCCATCATTGGCATTGTGCTTAGCCCTGCCAACAAACCACCTTACATGCACAATATTTCCAACCAAGTATCTTACAGTACCATAAATCGCTCTTTTTTTTGCCTTTATTTATGATGCTCTATAAATTTTCATATCATTCTCTTCATTTTCCTCCAACAATACTTCTGTAGGGTTTTGTGTAAAAACTGAATGGTGTTCTGCTCTCTGTCAAAAAATTTTCCCATCTTTGGGAGACATATCCTGGTAATGTGAACCCCTTCCCCTTTCTTACCTCCGCTGGCATAATTTCAGAGGCAGATGTGAGTTTATTGCTGGTCTTTCTTTCCTTCATACTGACCCCTCTCATTCTTATGACCACTCTGATTTTCTTCTCTTCTCTGATTTTTTTTCTTCTCTCCTCTGATTTTCTTCTCTTCAATGGGAATTGGCCTCTCCCATACTGAGTAATCACCCTTCTCTTTGCTGTACTGTCTTGGTTCATTGTTTCCAAATATCTTTCCATCTTACTTCGTGTTTCATTCACAGATTGCAACTCTTCTGTCATTATTCTCAAAATTTCAACAAGAGTAGCTTTTATGGCTTGATATTGAAGACAGCAATCAGACACAATTTGTTATTATTATGTTTATTTAACCATTACCAGTTTCGAGCAATCAATGTTCATCATCAGATGGTTTGCATTTATTATGTATTTAAATATGCAGATGCAAATTCCGAGCGTGTTTGTGCATTCTATATGGTTGCATTTCCACTAAGTGACTAGTCGTGGGCGACTGGCCTCGCTCGATTCATATTTATTCAGTTAAGTCATTAGCCATACCCACT
Organism: Vandiemenella viatica; assembly: GCA_031002005.1. NCBI lineage: Eukaryota > Metazoa > Arthropoda > Insecta > Orthoptera > Morabidae > Vandiemenella > Vandiemenella viatica. The sequence goes on along the minus strand of CM061920.1, from coordinate 305,252,054 downwards.
GACATGACCGCATCTTCGACTGTAAAAGAACACGCAACTGGAGTAGCCACGTGCTACTCAATAGCAATGTAAAATTACTGTACAATGCACACTGCACGACTGACCACCTTTCACGTACAAAATTACGCAAAATAGACGTGGCTTACTCTATCTATAGAAATATCTATATCTGTGTTTAAAACTCTGTGAAATATATGCCATTAAAAAAAAAAAAATGCTGAAATGAGTTTCATTGCAAGACAGGATGAGGGTGAAGAGGGTCGTGGGGAGTGTACAAGTTGTATATTGGCAATGAGGCATGGAAAGGTTTTGGTGTAAGAATGAAAAGTAATGCATGGAAGGGAAAAGATGACCATGACCACAAACTGGCCACCGATTTCAGGCACAAGGATGTAGGAAGATTCTCTTTTTTAGGTAATAGTGTCAGAGATTGGAACAAGTTACCAAGAGAAATGATGAATAATTTACCAAAAACATTGAAAAAATTTAAAGTTAAAATTTGTAGAGAGCAAATGTAGGTGGATGCAGGAAGGGGGGCAAATGGGTTTTGTAGGGAAATTGCAACCGGAGTGTGTGCTCTATTGCAATTTTATTAATTAATTAATCCAAATGTATACTCTATGTATTGCCTTGCTCTACACAACCTGTAGTTAAACACTTTTTTGTTGTTAAAGTTCACCCATTATATGAATGCAAAACTTTATCAGTTAGTTAGGAAGCATCATCACCGATGAAAACATAAGGCATCGGTGTGTTCTTTTTAGATATAACTGGTGCACTTTCTGGAATATTTAGTTCGTTCTTGGTCAGTTCTTTTGATGGAATGTATTATCTCTAAATATAGATGCGACTCTGCATTTTCCTTAGACTACGACATCAATGCAAATAACAAAGGATGTATCTAAATCTGTGTTTTTGTTTTCTTTTTGTTAACGCTATTAATTTCTTCAACATCCATATTGAAAATGAGCTGGTTTTGTGGAATACAGTTGACAGTCGCTATAAGAGTCACTGCAAAACTAGCCACTAGCTACAGCGGACACCGCAACTAGCCGCTTAGTGAAAACACAGCCTAACAACAGAAAAGTAGCATTTATTGAATGAGAGTAATTTTATTTTGGGTTGATGAAGGCTAAACTCTATTTCATTACTTACGTTAGATATCTGAATATTTTTGAAAACGAACTCTTGTCAGTGGCGAGAAGGTATGATGCATTTATGTGAAGGCTCATAATTCCAAAACACTGCTCTAACACTGATTATGAGCATTGTTTGCTCAAAATAAACATAATAATAACAAATTGTGACTGGTTGCTGTCTTCAATATCAACCCATATTTGTTATCACAGTTGCTGATTTCTTTTATTTATTTATTTATCTGCTTAACGTCTCTATAACAGCGAGGTCTTTAGAGACGGGAAAGGATGGGGGGGCAAGGAATGGGAAGGAATTTGGCCATGGCCTTTTGAAGGAAGCATCCCGAAATTTGCCTGGAGTGATTTGGGAAAACATGGAAATCCCAAATCTGGATGCCCGGACGGGGATTCGAACCACTGTCCTCCCGAATGCGAGGCCAGAACGCTAGCCGTTACACCACCACACTCGGTTCGCTGAATTCCACCAATCCATCATGGACAAAATGTTATATAAATAAGAGTAGCTTTCATTTCCATGGGTCCTTCACACTGTTTCCACCATACATTTTAGCAATTTATCATCTGCATTGTGTTTCATTATGTGCTGTATCTTTGGGCATGCCAGAGTTTGATTGACTTTGCAAAATTAACTTCCAACTAAAAAAAATGTATTAGCTCTTCTTCACTGGATGGAGCAGTTTGAACTCAGCTCTTTCTGGAGAAATCCACCTGCATCACTCTTCCTAGCATATAGTTCCTGCAGGGACTCACATCATCATTCATTTTCATCTCTCTCTCACTCTCTGCAGACAAAAAATAAGCAGTGAATTGTTCCATAACTTTTACAGTCACCAATCATTCTATTATTTGACTGTCCTGCTCAGATGTTTGTGTAAGTAGAGCACCTTCTTTTATGTTGCTAACAAAGGAGAAATATGTAGATTCCACAAAATTGTTAATACAGTCAATTGGGTGTATTGTCCATTTGTTATCAGAAATTTTGAAACGTTGTCTGAGAAGCACGGATGTGGAAGAATCATTGTTTAATAGGATGTCCCCCTCTATGTTCAACCAACACTTCTCTCAGAATTTTTACTAACTTGCACTTTTCTTTACCCCCTTTTTCACTGTTGATTTACCCAAATCTCATTTTTTCTGATGGAACCTATGGCCTTTTCCCCTCTTTTTATCTTCAGCTTCTTCCAAGAGATAGCCAAACTTCTGTTGGCTCCATGTCACTTATGTGCAATCAAATTTTTAATTTTTTATGTTAAAATGCATATCATTGTTATTTCCTAAAAATTCCAACTTAACTTCTCGTAGTATGTAGTCAAATTAATTTGTTTGAAATTCAACTCTCTCAAGCTCGCAAATAACTATTGTCACCTATAACTTGGTCAGAATCACTTTTAACTGCAGCCACATACTTCATCACCTAGTTGACATTGCTTTTAACTAGCTCAATGACAGCTTTCACCTGGTTAGGATTGTTTGCCACCAGGATGAATCTTTCCACAACTTTTTGGTCATTACCATTGAAACACTGGATCAGAACATTGAGTTTCAAATCCAAGCTAGTGAACATGTACTAGATATTAATAAATTGTTTTTGTAATGTCAAAACTGTAATTATTTCCATTCATCTTATGGTATAGAGTCTCCAATTTCTCAATCATCTTTGGAGATTCACAGTCACTACCACTTTTACTCAGTGAATTTTTTATTGATATTGGAAAATTTTGGCTTTAAACCTTCTTTCAATTTAGCAAATTTGGAATCACTGTCACTGCTTGGTTCAACAAATTTCTCATTCATCAATGCATCAATCTCTCCCCACGTTTCCATCAATGTTGCTACTTGATGATGTGATTATCATGACATCCCAAATAACTACAAAAAAAGTAATGTAACCAGCAAACAAATTGCAACTCACAAAACTTTTTTTTTTTAAATACAACCTACTAAAAAAAATCGGTATTTTCAATGTCTGTTCTTTCTCTTTCTAACCCTCTCCCTCAAAAAATGATTGTTTTTAATCTTTTTACTTTTCACTAATCCTATCCTAACTTAAATATACATCTGATGCCTTGTTTCCTGCTTGTCATCATCTAGTTGTCCTGCTGCATACTTCACTGTCTGTTGCCTGTGACTGTACCAATTTGGTCAATGGATTGTCGTAGATCACCTGCTGAACTTAGTTTGTCAGTTAACAGCAATGCTTTTTGATTTTGGCATGTAACTTTTGACATGGTACTCTCATCTTGATATATGTTTCTTTTTTTATTTTCATTGCACATTGTGCATAGTTTTGATTAATCGGTTGGTTTGCCAACTTTTTGCAATATTTGGTCTGCTACTTTGAGGTTATAATGAACATACAATACTTCTACTCCCTTCATGACCGTTTTAGTTATTTACATAAAGTCGAAAAATCAACAAACACTCATTATTTCCTGTTAAGAACTGATTGCAAGTCCTTTTTAGTTGATGTGGCATCTCATAAAATCAGCAGCTGATGCTTGCTACACCTGAATGTGAGACTGAATGTTTGTAAATTTCACCTGCCAAGTGGCTCAAACCTCTCTCGTTCCTCACATTGGGAGAGACACCTTCAGTTACACTTCTGGTCAACTGCTGTACCAGATTTAGTCAACTACAAAGAATTGACTTATGTTGTTTCACGGGCTCTTAAGCACATGGGAGTACCTCATGATTTTTTATTTGTATTTTCCTCTCTGTCTGCAGCTGCACTGAACAAATCTGTGAAATTAGTTTAAATCTAAACTTTTTAGTTAAATTATATAAAAAACTATGCAATTTTTGTTATAATAACTTTTTCTGTAATAGCACATTCTATGTTCCCTTAATGAAACATTCAGTTATAACATATTTATATTTATCTTTTTAATCTATGACACAGATTTATTCATGAAAATTGTGGCAAAGTATATTACAAAGTAATCTTTCTGTACTTTTAAAAATGTCCTGAGCCTCTAAAATAAAATCAATATGCTGTTTTCTGAACAGTGTAAGTACAATTTTAACATATTTTACATTCCAGATGGTGTAGTTCTGGGTAAGTCGTATGTCCTGTTTACTCTCCTAAATGAATGAGAGATCATTTAAAATATTATGTGTTTATGTTTGTCAAGGTTTCTGCTATCAGAGTTTTTCTATCTTATAGTTTAATAGGTGCTGTGTTTAATTTTTCAATCATTTTTGGAATTCATGATGCCGTGTAGCATTGATTCTGTTCTAATATGTGATAATATAAAAGCACCTGCATCAATCATTTCTTAAAATAATTCAATTCTGCTGACTTTGTTGTTGGTGAGCTGTAAACTGGAGAAAAGAAATATGCTATGCAGAACTACAGCTACAGCAATTAATATTGATGAAGCTGTGTTTGATTCTATTAGAATGAAGTCATCAAGCATTAACTATTCTAAGAGGTCAGAAAATATGTGTTGTCTATTTCTCTTTGTAACAGTTCTTTTCATACAGATCTATTTGTAAAACTTGTACTTTTGATATGGAAATTTGAAAATCATGCAAGTATGTGCATATGATAGCATCATGGAAATAAAATGTAGTGGCTGTTGTTTTATCTGCAAGTAATCTTCGGTTTCCATTCATACAGGGGGCTGGCCCCAAATGGTTGTTGCACACTTTGGCTGCCCTGTACTGGCGAACCAAAGGAAATGGCCATCATGCTTTAGACTGCCTGTCAGTGGCACTGGCAGCAAGTCCTCAAAAGTTCCGGGATGTTGCCCTTGTGTCACAGGCTGCTGTTTTGTACAAACTTGGACATACTGCAGCAGCTCTGCAGGCTGTCAGTGAAGCAATTGATCTGAACGGCTTAGAGGTATGTACATAGCCTATTAGTAAGTCAGATTAATCTTCAAACCATGATATTTTGTCTATAATCTATATTATTTAACACTAAAGGCCAAATAATGCCTTACAATTTTCGAACCACTACACAGTAGCTAAGGTGTGCTTCAGAAAATGGTTTACAAAGAAATTTACGTTATTACTTGTCTTACAGCTCTTGAAAAGTCAAGTTCTCTCTGTGTGATCTTAACTTTAGCATATAATTACATAGTTCTCGGTTTCTTGTTAAAATTTAACATTTTCTGACTAAATCAAAAGTCAGTAAATTCAGTGTACTTGGTATTATGACATCAATTTTTTACCATCATGGTTATAAAAGTTGAGGATAAAAACAAAAGCCTATTGAAAGAAATGACCATTCTTGTGAATACAGACACAAAGAGATGTGGTATTTATGGGGATGGTGTTATGGCTAATTATTTTTTCACACTTGTTTAATTATTTACGAGGGGTGTTTGAAAAGTTCGTGCAAAGTCCGAGAGATGGCACCATCGGCACGTATCAAGGTCATGTTTAGTTAGTAGCATCTCTTGAATAAATGCACACCAAGTTTCAGCCATATTGGTCTATTTCTTTGTGTTTGGCATTCGTGTGAATCAAGGAAGTCGAGTGATTTTCAAGAAATGGACGAAAAAGAATTTTGTGTGGTGATTAAACATTACTTTATGAAAGGAAAAATACCTCAGGAGACTAAAGAGAAGCTTGATAAACATTATGGTGACTCTGAACCTTCGATTAGAACAGTTTATAAGTGGTCTCAAAATTTTCGGACTGGCCATATGGGCACAAGTGACGCTGAACGTTCTGGAAGACCTGTGGAGGTTACGACTCCAGAAATCATTGATCAAATCCATGATATGGTGATGGATGACAGAAGAATTAAGGTGTGTGAGATTGCTAGTGCTGTGGGTGTCTCGACTTACTGGGTACATAATATTTTGCATAAACATTTGAACATGAGAAAGCTATCCGCAAGATGGGTGTCGCGATTGCTGACGCTTGACCAAAAACGGAATCGTGTTAAGTGTTGCAAGGATGGTTTGCAGCTGTTCCAGAAGAATCCGGAGGACTTTAGGCGTCATTTCATCACTGTGGACGAAGCATGGATACATTATTATACTCCTGAGACCAAACAACACTCTAAACAATGGGTTACCAAGGAAGAATCTGCACCAAAAAAGGTGAAGACCGTTCCTTCGGCCAGAAAGGTTATGGCGACTGTCTTTTGGGATTCACAAAGGATAATTCTCATCGACTATCTGGAAGAGGGTAAAACTATTACAGGTGCATATTATTCATCGTTATTGGACCATTTGAAAACCGAGCAGCAAGAAAAACACCTGCGATTGGCCCACAAGAAAGTCCTTTTCCATCATGACAATGCACCAGCACATGCCTCAGCAATTGTGGTCACAAAATTAATGGAAATAGGATTCCAACTCGTTTCACATCCCCCCCTGTTCTCAAGACTTCTCCCTCGGATTATTATTTGTTCCCCAATTTGAAAAAATCGCTGGTGGGACAAAGATTTTATTCAAAAGAGGAGGTGATTGCACACACTAATGGATATTTTGCAGACTTGGACAAATCCTATTATTTGGAAGGGATCAACAAACTAGAACATCGTTGGACGAAGTGTATAAGCCTAAACGGAGACTATGTCGAAAAATAAAAAACGTTTACCCCAAACACATAAGTAGTTTTTATTTTTTGCACGGACTTTTCAAATGACCCTCGTAGGTACGACATGTTTTGTGTTTTTGGGCTCATTACCAGAGGTAAGCCAGATTCAGTTATTTGGTGTTTTCAGTTACTCATGACAATATTCTAATGTATGTCATACCAGAAAATGATTTGGATCAGTTAATATTGAAACATATTTGTAAAAAAAAAATAGCTTTCAGATTACCTCATTAATTGCGTAGCAGTCACTAATATAATAATGTTTTGTTTTCAGCCTTCTGCTAATTTTATGATGGCTGTCATTTTGGACTCTAAAAATAATTTCACTGGAGCAGCATATCACTTAGTTCAAGTTCTAATTCATGGCCAAAAAAATGATCTTACTGATGTTGCTTTAAGTTTTTTGCGCCACACTTCATGCAAACATAAATATGGTGGAAAAAATCCTACTAGTTCATCTCACACCAAACAAGAGGTATTGTCTTTCATCATTATTGTTTTTGGTTCCGTTTGTTACACATATAATTCTCCTATGTTCCTAACCAGTATAGTTCTTATATGTCAGTGCCAAAAAAAATTTTAAAAAATATAGTGGATTACATGCATGAATGGTGTCTATTGATTTTTATGACAGTTCATTACTTTAACTGTCTTTGCTTATATAAATTACATATATGTGTTAATTACAAAAGAATACCTCAAACTTTAAAGGCTTTATTTACAAAATGTAAAAGGTTACATTACAAAGTTATAAATGTCATAAATGTTCAATGTGACTGCTATGAGAAACCCAAACAATATCTATTCAGTATTGCAAGACATATGGTAAACTTTGGTGTGTTCACTCCTTCTGAAACGAATGGCTCATTTGCAACCGAAATATTCTATGTTTTTATAGGATCGAAGTTTTTCATGGCATTGTAAATAAATAAACTCTTCTTGCGCTTCCAGCCACATAAAATAGTCAGACTTGTGGAACGTTTCGAAGCTGCCTATCTCAGCTCTCATTTTCAACTGATTAGCTGTTGTTTACATGATGATGTCACACACTCTTCTGCTCATTACGAAGAAAAGGCAATTTCAGAATTTTGCTAGCTGGGTTCCAGAATGCTCTGAGATGATAAGTAGTATCCCTGTTAACTAAAGAATCAGTTCTGATTACTACAGCTTCTGTTATAATGCTATCCCAAAAATCTATGACCTGGATTATTTTTTATTTTTTTTTAAATTACATGTGTATCCATCTTAGACACTGTGTTCAGCCACAGCTAATTTCTCTTCTTGTCCCATATGAACATTTCTTGCATGTTCAACATATCGCTCCACAATACACTGCTGCATTTATCCGATATATCCACATCCACATTCACATGGATTCATATACCCAGGTCATCTTTAACGCTGTCTACTATATTTTTAATTTTTGGCCACAAGGTAGAAACAGCCTTCACCAATTACTGGCACATTTGAATTCTATCCCTGAAAATATTCATTTCTCCATGGAATTGGAGGAGGACGGTTGCCTGCCATTTCTAGATCTGTTCGTTATAAAATGTGCTGGCGGTTCCCTTGAACACTCTGTTTTACCCATACTGACTTATATTTAAATACCAATAACTGTAACTATCTGTCCCAATGCGACACTGTTTTAACCTCCTTGGTACACAGAGCACGAAGGATTTGTGACAAAGATAGCCTTGCAGGTGAACTGGACTATCTCCGGAGAACTTTCTTAATTTTTATAATCAGGGGCAGATTAGTCATACATTTAAGAAGAAGGAATATCTACAGTAAGATCGTATTGATACCAAGGACCTTGCATTTCTACCACTTTTGGGTGCCCTAAGTTCTAAAATAGGTAGACTATTGACTCAACACAAAGACAATTTTCAGACCATCCACAAAAATTAAAAATTTGGCAGGCAGTATTAAAGATGATGCAGGTTTACGAACTCCTGGTGTATATTATATACTTTGTGAATGTGGTCGTAGTTATATTGGACAAATACAGTGGTGTATTGTGCATGCAAGAAATGTAATTCTGGGGCAAGAAGAGAAATCAGCTTTGGCCGAACACAGTGTAAATTTAATTTTGAAGAAAACTAGAATTTTAGCCCAGGTCAGAGATTTTTGAGACAGTATTATAACAGAAGCTGTAGGAATCAGAACAACTGATTGTTTTGTTAACAGAGACACTGATTATTAACTCAGGGCTGCCTGGAAACCAGCTAACAAAATTCTGAAAGAGCTTTGCCTCAGTAATGAGCAGAAGTGTGGATAACATTCCTCTTCTGCCATTTCCGCAGCAGCGCATAAACATACAGTTATTCAGCATCATCTATGGTTGAAAATGAGGGCTGAGATAGACATCATCAAAATGGGATAGGAATGCTTGTGAGATGTTGTCTGAATCCTGCATGAGAGATTGCTGGTTGGAGCATATAGCTGCTCTGATTGCGAAGATTACAGGAGTGGGATCGTGTGGTATGATACGAATGGCAACTTTCATAATAGAAATACTGCTGTAGGTTGGCGATCTAGTGTGTATAGAGGAGTTGAGGTGGCCATTGGAGAGGGACAGATCCACATGCAAGAATGAGACCTGGGTATGGGAACAGGTCCTTGTGAAATTCAGCATGTTATCCCTTTGACTACCATTTTTGTTTGCTTAAAATGTAAAACAAATTCCGTCTTATACATGTCTGGTAGGCTTTGTAAAAGTAGTTCCTGCATGGTCATACTCATATTAGGTGATTAGGGGGGGGGGGGGGATTTGGGGTCTGGGACATATATGTCCCACTGGTATTACTGGTTGGGACAAATATGTCCCAGTGGTATGAAATGAAAAGAGAAGTAATAGTTTAGAAAAAATTTATTTTGGCAAAATATACACAGAGTGTATTTATGAAAAAGTTACAATTAATTTAATTGTGAAATGGTGTGAAACATTGTTTGCAGAGTGGTAATTGACACATGGTACAAACAGATTTTGTCCGCTTTTCGATTTTCTTCTGCGCGATAGTGTACATCGCCTCCTTGTAGTACCTTCGATGGGCAAGTGGTCACCTACATTGAGCATTAGCTTAGTGTTGGTAACATACTGATAATTTTCAAGTGAACTTTCTGAAGAATTTCCATCTCTCATCAGAGTTTCCTTATAACGCTGGTATTCTTCGTTTGATGAATCATTCCAATCGAATTCCTACAATATCCGCTGTAATTCTGCGTCCTAGAGTTTTCAAAGGCCTAAAAGAATGGAAAAAAAAAAAACCATGGTAAAAGCCAGTTTTATTGTGGGCATAAAAGTACATGAAACGACTGTGGTAAAAAATACTTGAGGATGAAGTAGAACTTCTGTCCGGTACTGGTGGGACATATGTATCCTACAAGCGAATATTGATGAAATTATTATATAATATTATTATATATTTACCAGGTTCTGATTGGACAAAAGTATTACACTTGGAGATGAATAATTGACATTTATTTTACAAAACAACACGAAATAAACACAGAATTGTGTCTCTGCACGACCGCTGAAAAACAACTGGCAGGAAAAAATTGTTTTACTTCTCAGTACAACATAATTAATGCTATCTAAATTTCTCATGCTCACTTCTATACTAGTGGGACAGCATCCTACAACTTTCAGAATCACTATTGCCCCAGTTGTTTTTGAATGTCATTTCATGGAACACATATGTCCTGTCGGTAGTCGAAGGGTTAAAGGTATAAAGATCATTCAGAAAAGTTAGAAGATTGTTTTCCCCATGTGTCCAGATCATAAAAATATCATCTATTGATCTAGGGCTACATAAGGGGTTTGAGAGGGACTTTTCTCAAATTGTTTATTCCAGGCAGCCCATGAAGAGGCTAGCATAAGAGTGGACTATGTAGGTGTCTATAGCACTGCCACAGGCTTGGTGGTAGATATTGCCTTCAAAGGAGAAATTGTTGTTGTTAACCGACTTAAAAAAAAAGAGGTTCTCAATTCGTCTGTATTTTTTTGTATGTATGTTCAGCGTTATCTTCGCCAATTTTCAACCGATTTCAATGAAATTTTTTTAGTGGCTAGGGTATACCTCCAAAGTGGTCCCATATGAATTTCATTGAGAAACCACCCCTTCTACCCCCACTCACCCCATAATTTTTATACAAATCCACATTTTTTATTCAATCTCGATGAAACTGTGGACATATATAGTCAAAAATAAACAGAAAAATACTGTCAACTTTTGGTTTAAAAAAACTGAAACCCTCTCCCCCTACCCACCCCCTTAATTTTTGCAAATTTTCTTTATTCAAAGCTACAGTCGACACCATTTAACTGATCTCCATTTAAGTTGGCAATTACATGTAATTTTTCATGGAGAAGGTTTCTAACAAAAAATAAAAATAAAAAACCACCCCTTCTCCCCTTTACACCCCTTAATTTTATAGAAACCTACATACCTTATCTGATTTTTATTGAACTTTGCCCATGTATACTTTAAAACAAAGGGAAAAATCCTGTCAGCATTTGGTCTTCCAAAGCTCAACCCCTTCCCTCCTTCCACCCCTTTAATTATTGTCAATGTTCTTCATAAAAAGCTACATTCGACACCATTTGACCGATTATCATCAAAGTTGGCATAAACATGTAATTTTTCATGGAGAATCTGACCAAAAAATAAATAAATAAAAAGCCACCTCTCTCCCCTTTACACCCCTTAATTTTTCTACAAACCCACATTTTTTATCCGATTTCGATGAAACTTTGGACATGTTTAGTCAAAAAAAAAAAAAAAAGAGAGAGAAAAATACTGTAAAATTTTGGTTTGAAAAAACTGAAGCCTTCTCCCCCTATCCACCCCCTAAATTTTTGCCAATGTTCTTTATACAAAGCTACAGTCGACACCATTTAACTGGTCTCCATTAAAGTTGGCATATAAATGTAATTTTTCATGGAGAAGGTTTCTGACCAAAAAAAAAAAAAATTAAATAAATAAAAAACCACCCCATGTCTCCCTTTACACCCCTTAATTTTATAGAAATCTACATTTCTTATCTCATTTTTATTGAACTTTGATTATGTATACTTTAAAACAAAGAGAAAAAGTCCTGTCAATATTTGGTTTGCCAATGCTCAACCCCTTTCCCTCCTTCAACCCCATTAACTTTTGTCAATGTTCTTTATAAAAAGCTACAGTCGTGATCGTTTGACCGATTACCATGAAAGTTGGTGCTTATATGTATTTTTTCACAATGAAGGTGTCTGACCAAAAGGTCTAAAAACCACGCCCTCTCCCCATTAAACCGCTTAATTTTTATACACAACCACAGTTTTTATCCAGTTTAGACAGAACTTGGCAATTTTTACTATAAAACAAAGAGAAAAATAATACCAACTCTTGGTTTGCAGAAACTGAACCCTTCTCCCCATTTCCACCCACTTGGTTTTTGTCAATTTATTTTTAGAAAGCTACAGTCAACACCATTTGACCAATCTTTATGAAAGTTGGCGCATATATACGTAATTTTTTATGAATAAGATTTCTGACCAAAAAATCAAAAAAAAACTATCCTGGCTCTGCTTCCCTTAATATTTGTACAAAACCCACATTTTAATCCGATTCGGTGGAACTTCGCATGTGTATACTTTAAAACAAATAGAAAAAGAAAAATACTGTCCACATAACTTTCACAAAAACGCAAACCCTATCCCCCTTTCTATCCCTTTAATTACTGCCAATGTTCTTTATACAAAGCTACCATTTCTTTCTGATTTTGAAGGAAGTATGTACATGTATACTGCAAAGCAAACAGAAAAATACTGTCTATATTTGGTTTCGAGAGTCCAAACTACACTCCTTCCTTTCCATCCTTTATTCTGCAATTTCTATCCAATTCTGAAGGAAATTTGCACACGTATACTTTAAAACAATCAGAACAATTGTGTTTAAATTAGGTTGCAGAAGCTCAACCCCTCTTCCCTTCTACCCCCACCCCTCCTAATTTCCAATATTCTTTATAGATACTCACAGTTTTATCAGATTTTCATTGAACACGGCACATGTATACTTAAAAACAAAGAGAAACATAGTGTCTACATTCTGTTTACAAAACTCTACCACTCACTCCCTTACCCCATTTAATTTTTGAAAATGTTCTTTACACAAAGCTACAGTTTTTATCTGGTTTCGATGAAAATTTTCACATGTATACTTTAAAACAAAGAGAAAAATACTGCCCACACTAGGTTTACAAAAACCAAACTACTCTTCTTCTTCACACTCCTTAATTGATTTTTATACATACCTACAGTTTTATCTGATATCAATAGAAATTTACACGCGTATACTTTAAATCAATCAGAAAAGGCAGTCTACATTTGGTATACATAAGCCCAATCACACTTCCCCTTTACCCTCACCCTTTTTAATTTCCAATGTTCTTTACAAAAATCCACAGATTTAAATCCCGTAAAAATCTGTTAAGCTATTTTTAAGTCATGGCATAGTATTTATAAAATAAATGTTTCATAATGTCTCAACATTTACTTCAGATTTCTACTTGGATCCCAAGCTTTCACGTTGTGAAAACCAATTAAAAATCTATATTTTCTGTGTGATGCCGGAGCAGACAGATATATTAATGCCCAGATGTTACATGTTTCGGTTATCGACCAGCAAATTTAACAGATGTTATGATCCGATCTAAACATAGCATGGACAAAAATGTAAACTGACATTCCTTATCACAACACCCAATTCACCCCGTTCTGGAAGTTGGTGTGGTATATAAAGACAGAATTCTGCTTTCAAAGCAAGCACTTTAATCTACCAGGAAGTTCGCAAAATGGGAACTACAGCGGCATATTTAAAATACAAAACAGACTATAATATCACTAAAAATAAAATAATTGTTTAAAAAATAAACATAAAAAACGCCTTTCAAAAAAAAAAAAAAAAAAAAAAAAAAAGAGCACTAAAAATTTTAAAATAACTTTATACCTTGCTTAGGATAAAGTAAATCTAAATGGACAATATTTTACATTACTGTCATTGATATTTTTACATTAATTAGTTATTTTTGGAGTCAGTGCCAGCGAAAGCAAGAAAAACAAAAAGATAAAAACAATGGGAAATAACAATAATACATAAAAAAAATCATGTTTCTGCTTACCTGCAATTAATGCTAGAAAAATGTTTCAACAAAACTGAAACATACAGATGATACGCCGATATTATACTAACTGTAAATCGTTTACTGCATGATGCAGCCTACCAACTGACACTGTAGCGTCAGAGAAATGCCTGGATGACCAATAAGGCTGAGCCACAGATTAAAATACTGTTAATTTATTTCCCTAAGCTGTCTCCCGCTGTAACACTATCTGCCTCACGACATGCTGTAAAATATTGGGTATTTTTGTTCGTACTCCCCGTTTCGCCTCTAACACCATAAGAAGTTTAGTAATTCGATCTTTGCAATTTGACAGCTGGCACCGACACCAAAAATAACTAATTAATGTAAAAATATCAATGACAGTAATGTAAAATATTGTCCATTTAGATTTACTTTATCCTAAGCAAGGTATAAAGTTATTTTAAAATTTTTAGTGCTTTTTTTTTTTTTTTTTTTTCAAGGCGGTTTTTATGTTTTTTTAAACAATTATTTTATTAAGTATCACTTCAGCCAAGGTGATAAGAAAAGAAGTGCTGGAGTGACTGTTGGAGGGTGGTGATCCAGGAAATGTTCCATGTCACTGAGTCCATGCTAATGTGGAATATGTGTGTACAGGGATATGATATCAATTGTTACCAGGATGGATTTGGAAGGAAGTGGTGTGTACATAGTAAAAAGATGGAAGAAAATGTTGTGTGTCCTTTATATGGGAGGGGAGTTGATATTGGTCCACTGTTGAGATTCTCTCTGTAAGAAGGAATGATAATGTCTGCATTGGTTGAAAATAGTTTCCTGGCATGGGTTTCAGCATGGTGCTAGTGTTCACCAAGGATTTCCAGAAACAGGGTGAAGCCAAATACTTGGATAAGAATTCCTCAAAAATTTTGGTGGGGTGGTTCTGGGGAAGAGGTGGTGGGTCAAGTGTACATAATGGTTAGAATTTCTGGAAACTGGATTCCAGGTAGTTGTGATGCCCAGGTTCACTGATATGAGTGGTGGAGTGTTATTGTCAGCGGAGCGTTCATCAAAATTAAAGGTAGTCACAGACTAGGATGGTATGGTTAATTGTAGAGGTAGGTGAAAAGATAAGGCCCTTGAAGTGTATGGAGAGTTGGGATTCAGATAAGTGGTGAAGAGGACAGATTCACAACTGACAGTTTAGGCTTGGAAGTAGGGCTTGACTGCAGAAATAGAAGTTGGGTTTTAAAAAGGCAGTTGGGATATGTTGAGGAGTTGGCCAATGGGGTTTTTTTAGGAGGCTGCAGTTTTGATTGGTGGATGAGTGGATGGCAGTGAATAAACTGCTCCATATCAAGATGGGACTTCATCAATGTGGACAACTCATGCAGATGGTTTAGGGCATGCCTACTGCCATAATTCACTTATTGCTGTAAGTGGGATTACTTACAGGCAGGAGAGCATGAGAATTTTTTGAAGGGATATGAGGTTTCTAGAATGTTGGTTAGCCAGATTAGTATACTATTGCAGGACCAGAGACTATAGTGAAAAGCATGTGGAGCAGGGTTAACTTGTGTGAAGAGGGGGAGGGGAGCAACCAAATACTGGCAGTTTGATTATCAGACCATTTGAAGGTATGATTAAGGAGTTACATTATTTTAAGAAAAAGATGTGTGACTGAAATTTGGCTAGTTGAAAAGCATGGTATCTGTAGGAGGGCAATCTGTAAAGGAAAGTTAGAGGAGGAGCCATATTTGAAGGGGGAGGGAGGAAGATAACAAAGTGTATATATACCATACAACAATAAATGTTTATGCTGATTTGAAATTGGGTTACCTACAATGAGATTTGAAATGTAAGTCAATGAATGCAAGGTTGGTAAATGGATGGGACATTAATAATAATAATAAAAAAATATTGTAGCCTGAAAAATGTTTAGATAAACTGCAAATGTTAGTGTGTTGCCAACAATGGGGTTTGAAATGCACCATGCTGATGAAAGCGAGTGGTCAATGGATGGTATGGTAATAGTAAAAAATATCAATTTAACATTTATGAGTGTGTGGCTGACAGTGGGTTTTTGAAATGCACACCTCAGGAAGCAGGATAAAGGATAGAAACAAACTATTTGCATCCAACTTGAAGGAGATTCATCGCCAAAATGTGGAGCATGATCAGTTGAAACCAAATAAGGAATGACAGAATGCTAAAACAATCAGTTTGGATCTAGGAAAAGATTATTATAAACAAAAGTAATGCATTAAAAAAGTTATGCAATCATAATGGTGTGTATCAGAGTACTTGGAGCACAGGTTCCTACCATGAAAGGCAACAGTGATTTAACAATTGTACTGAGATTATGTAATAAAGTTTTGTAATTTGTTGTAAAATAAAGACCAGACAACAAAACAAAAAACAGCCAAACAAAACAGGAGAGAGTCAGGGTGGCAGTAGGATTTCCATGAAACAATTAGTATTAAGTAGCCAACATCACCATCCTGGATATGGACACCTCAGTACATAATGGTCAACAACACACATCTGTCCACATCAAAACTACAAACCTACAATTACGTCTCCACTTTTATAGCTGTCATCCATGTCACAGAAACCACTTCCTCCCCTACAGCCTAGCAATTTGAGCCAGACATACCTGCTCAAACCAAGAATCCATTACCTTTTACTCCAATGACATGACCTGAACACTTATAGAACATAATTTTCCTCTATAATTGGTCCATAAATGGATGTCCTATGTCAAAAACTGTTCACTACACACTAATTTGTTTTTGTCTTTCAGTTCTCTCCTGGCCAGGAATCACTATACCAAATTCTTTGTTTTGTCTACAACATCCTCAGATCATTACCTGAATGCATCACATTATCTCCATTATCCTTCACACACACCACATTTCATCTTCAGCCACTTAACTTAAAAATTATTGTTGTGCACAAATACCATCCCTCTAATACTACTAAATCATCCTATAGTTCCTTCTCTTGTATCAGGCCTTTTTACAAAATGTGCAATTTGCATCCATACACCCTACCATTGGTGAAACCCACACTACCATTGGCCAGCCACCTGCACAACATCCCGTCTCATATACCGGCTCACCTGCCTCCATCACAAAACTTCTGACATCAGCCTCAGCATCAAATACATTATCCATCAGTTTGAATGGTGACAGGTGAACCGATTACTCCAGAAATGTAGACCACCCTGTTGCTCATCATGCCAACTTTCACAAAACTTGTGACTTTAATAACTGTTTCACAGTTAGAGCCATCAGATAACTTCCCATACCACTTCCCAATCTGAACTCCACAGTTGGGAATTGGTCTATCTGCAAATTCTGGATACAAGGCACCCTCCAGGCCTCAATCTCAGATAATAACTGCATTCCTTACACTGTTATACCAAACATTTCACTGTATAATTACTATATACATACCTTTTTTCAATTTTTTATTTAGTTATTACTGTTATTGAGTCATGTGGTAAACTTTGGCATGTGCACACCTCCCGAACCACATGGCCCATTTTCTAAAACATAATTAAGTTGGACAACTGAAAAATATGTTTTTGTTCATTATGTGCATTTTTCACTTGTTGCAGCCTTCAACTTTGATGAGTGATGAGTCATTTTCCCTATCCTTTGTTATTTATTATTGTCATCGTCAGTTTTAAAAACTGTAAAAATAATTTCTCTTATTTTTCATGTCCTGTGTTTCTTATTTTGATTAATTTCCTTCTTGAAATTTATATTTCTCCCCCCCACCAGCTCCAACAATCAATTTCATCCTACATGTGGCTGTGTTGACCGTAGGTACCTGCATGAGCTTGGTCAGATGTTTGTATCTTCTTGAATAGTAGCATGGTCCAAAATATTGTAATTTTTGTGTGTGTGGATTATCCTTTTTTTTTCTGCTGCTCTCCTCCCTTCAAATTTCATTACTGGGTACAATTTATCTTTCCTTCTCATATGAATATCACCTCATGACATTTCTTCCTACTCCCTTGTTGCTGATAATGAATCATTATGCTTATATAGCAAATACCACATAAAAATAGTAACCATTTACTGTCTAATCTTAAACTATATTCCTATTTTATGGTACCCACATGTGACATATGTGAAAGGTGAATACTGTAAACTTCACATCTCCTCAAATTCCTTAAAGTTCTGTGATGGTCAGTTAAACAATTATCTTCCATTTGACTTTCCTAGCATGAATTAGGTCTCTGGCTGTAACTTTCACAACTGAAATCAATACCAGTGTTTAAGGAAGTTGCAGAAAGATGATCCCTCTGAGAATTCTAGAGATAACTCAGGCTGATCATAGTGAATATCTTAATTGGTTCCTGCCCTTAGCTTTCTTCCATTCCAGATACTTCTGCTGTAGTGAGTCTATTCATGCAAATTTTTCTAGCAAGTGTCAGAGTTCATCTGAATATACTCAGACCTTGCAATTGAAATTCCTATGAAACTGTTTTTTTTTTTTTTTACATTCCCAGGCCATGTTCTGTGGTATACTTTCTTCTCCATTTACTTACCTGCTCATTGAAAGAGCACCATTTTGTAGGGCCTGTCAGTTCTACAACCAGTTTCAGCATTGTCACATTCCGTTCTCTCATTCTTCAATCACTGTATTCCACAAGTTCTTCTTTGTGGTCATCTTACTGTCCATTATTTTCACAAGCTTATCCGTCCTGTTCTTTCTCAGCCAGTGTGTAGCTCCTCACCTCCTCACTTCTAGAAGCAGTGATAGTGAAACCACTCCTACAGTTATAACTATAATTGGCATTCAGTATGCACTGATAATCCTAACTACAATTATTCTTTGTGGCTTCCAGATCTTCTAAGTTAACTTTACCTTCCTTTTGCATTTGGCCAAGGCAGTGTGTAGCCAACAGTGGATTCTAATATAGCATTATGATGTGGTTTCATTGCTAAGGTAGAGATTTGCAACTGTCTTTATCTGTACTAATGACTATTAAATTTCCTATTAAGATCTTTTGCAGTCCTTATGGGCTTGGCTGTTTAGGCGTTCATCCAGCAACAGGATCTCCTTACTGGACTTAAAGGTATCTTATCATCACCAATTTGATGATAGGATTCCAAACAGAAGCTTCATTTATGCTTCAGCAAAACTCATAATGAGACCTTTCTTCAACAATTTTGTACTCTTTGTTTGTAATTCTGATTTTGAATTCTTTTCCTCTAGTAATAGAAGGTCATAATAAAGGTTATCAGCCTTAGCAATTCAGGCATATAGTGAAGTCTTCCCATTCCTGGTTCTAACGTTATATCCCCGGAAAATAGGTCCAAGGACAGATCCTAAAAGATAATCTTTTTTCTTATTTCTCTAGTGATAGAAATCTCATCTGATATATGTAGGCTACTAGGGTCGTTCCACATCAAATCACTCAATAAAAAAATAAATTTTACACCCACCTCCTTAGATTTTCATGAAATTTGGCTCAAATAGTTCTAATACCATCATGACAACACCTGCAAATTTTTTTTGCTGTATCTCTTGTAGTTTTTTTTATAAAGTTTTTATGTTTTGCGTTTTCCGAACCTTCAGAAATGGTAAATTTAATTTGTATTGAAAACTTCAAAATTGCTTATCTTAAAAACTCTTTTAGATAACATCATGAATTTTTGCAGCAAGTTTATTTATTATACATATTTGAAGATGAAGATGATACTATTAAAATATATTAATATTTTCTATGAAAAAAAATTATACGTATTTTTTTTTTTTTTTTTTTTTTTTTAACGGGTGTTTTGTTTTATAAGAATTGCAATATCTAGAGTCTCAGACCTGATAGAATGCTCAAATTTGTTTTAATGTACTCTTAAACATATAGGCTACTTGATAAAACAAAAATAATGATGGCTTTTTAACATGTTTATTAATTATAGTAGATTACATTAGAATTATGTACAAAGATAGTGTACTTACAACACTTATGTATAACCCAACTGATTGCTTGAAACATTGAATTTTTTTAGTAATTTTGTCTTTTTAATAAACATTAATCCTGATTCAAACTGTTTTTCCACTTCATCCAAGAGCTTTCAGTTCTTTTGATACAGTCTTTTTTGAAGTAATACATTCTTCCAGTGCCGCTTGATTGAGGTGCGTCTACTACACAGACTATGTGCTCCAAAGGCACTATGCAAGAATCTTCTCTTTCAGGCCAATAAAATGATGCAGCTGGTCCTGAAGGATGTAGAAATAGAATTTCTGCATCTTCTTCATCATTGAATATTGTTTTTACCAGTCCAAAGTACCAGTTACCATCATAATTTGCAGCCACATAGCTATTTATGGATGGTTTAACACGAACCCAGTCAGAAGAAGAATGGAAAGAAAAGACAAAGGAGGGTTTTACACTATCTGTAGTCCTTCTAATTTCAAGGTTGTTTGTTGGTAGTGGTTTGAAGTTATGAAAACTTCTTGTTCCAGGAATGGTTCGGGTTGCTGAAAAACGTTTTTCTAGTTTTAACCGTAGCAAATCAGCTTCTTTTTTGTCAATAAAGTGAAAATGAATGTTTTCAATATTTTTTTCACAAAACTTGTACACTTCGATTGCTGTCAATATTTGTTCTTCGTCTGAAAGCTGTAGACTGGCTTTCCTTAAAATTCTTTTAATAGTTCCTCCTAGACCATCACAAATTGACTTCCCATGACTTGTTGCAAAAAAAGAGTGTTGGGCCTTCAAATTAAAGTCTCTCACGTGTTCAGTCAAATTTTTAAAACTGTTTCTATTTTTGTACTGCCCAGCACAACCATCTGTAAAGTAGTGAACTGAGTCAATGTCAGTATGATGTAATGACAGCCACTTTGTAATTTCTTTTTGTACAAAGTTAACAAAACCAGTGTCATGTTCTTGGTCATCACTAATAAAACAGTGGTTGGAAACAAAAACATTGTTTTCCTCATTTCTTAGAAAAACTCCAACTGGGTGTAGAGTACAACCACCTCTATTCCAATGGTAACTTTGGATCTCATTTTGTATAACAAAGGAATAATTTTCACTGAAATCCATCACAATAATTGCTGTTTTGGGTGGTGGGTCTTCTTTCAATCTTTTAAAGGCTGCTGATTGGGATTTTGCTATAAACGAGTGCGGGGTGAGCTTTTCCAATGACGTAACCAATAACAAAATGTAGTCTTCAACACTGATAGACTGTTTGATCATTTCTGCCCTGTCTGTGTTAACCCACTGACTGATTACAATTTCTTCTTCCAAATCATAATCTTCACTTAGTTTTTCAGTTAAGTACTCAATTAGTGCAGTATTTGCAGGACAGCTGTCGCAATGACGTAGCATGCAGTTTTGGTTTTCCGTGTTGCACACAAGCATCTTAATTAGGTCTTTATAAGATTCTTCAATTTTCACAGCATCCAGTAATAGTTTAACATTCTGGTGGATACTGCATACACATACAGTGTGTGTGCCTGCAGCACCAGCAAGGATACACCATTTAGGTCTCAAGAAACAAAATTTTGAAAATCCTACTTCTACCTCGGGATTCTCCCATTTGAAACAAGAATAGAGTTCTCTCAAGTTACACAAAATGAGTCTTTTTTGCATGTACACATTTTTTTGAACACTTACTTTGTCTTTTGTTCCAGGTAGCACTCTCGAACTTTCATCCTTTTCATAAAAATCTGTTACAAGTCTTACTGTATTTTCAGAAAGAGTTTTACCTTTTTTTGGACCAGGAGTTTCCAAAATACCCTTTTCAGATTTTAGCTTTCTAGCTTGTCGCACCATGTACTCACTTACATTAAATTCTTTCATCACTTTATTTCGACTCCAAGAATCCGGAGCCAAGGTCAGAATCTGGATTTTTCTAGACCTCCCAACAGATGAAATCTTCTCTTTCATAAGAGAAATCATTACATCAAAATCCTTTGCTTTCTCAACCACACTTGTATCTTCTTCGTCATCATCAGAACTTGGTGCATCATATTTTAATGCTTTTGAAACCGCCTTTTTTGCAGTCTTTTCAATACTGCTAACCTTCCTTTTAAAATAAGACCCTTTACTATGTTCTGACAAGCCATGAAGCTTTATCGGCGTTAAACCTAAATTATCAAGAGCAATGTTTGTTTGTACGAGGGATTCATTTCTGGATTCCAATGATTCTAATTCAACCATGACTTCATCATCTGTTTCACTTTCATTGACTTCAACTCTTAATTTTTCCTCACAAAAGTTACGGCATGTTGAGCAAAGCTTTTGTCCAGGTTTTATGCTAATATTTTTTGTCAGTAATTGTTTAGAAAGATCCAAGCCTACACTTCTCAATGATTTTTTGATGGGCTTTTTGTGTTTTTTTAGTGGGTCTACACATGTTGTTTGATACTTTTCAAAAACATTTAAAAAGTAGTAGCTGTGGTGTGAACATATATTCTTAAATTCACACAGATTAATTCCAGATCGTAAGTGGATCAAATCTTTTTCTTCCTCACTCAATTCAGATAACGGTTGTAACTTTTTTGAAGGTGTGTAGGTTGTTTGGAAACAGTCAGATTTTTTAAATAACCCTACGCTACAGGTTTGAATATCTGACATACTGATTTCACTTTTGGTCTGATTACTGTTCTGGTTACTTTTATAGGATATTGGAAAAGAATCTCTGTAAACTAAGTAACAGTACTTACTGAAAGTTCGAATAAACTTAATAAAATACTATCCAAGCACTATTTAACACTGCAATAATTTTTTACTTCAAAACACAGGAGTAACAAAACAAAATCCAAGCCTACATTGTTACTCCATTAAATTGATAACAACTATAACTGTTGACCAAATTAAAACTAAAAGACTTAAAACTCTGAATGAAAAAATAATAAATAAATTACGTCACTGTATGTAAGCACAACCTGACTCAATGAAAGACAGTGAGCAACTGAATCTAACAATTACCAACTGTGGAAGAACAGCATGACACCACAGGACAAGAGCCTGTTGAGACATGCTTGCAGAGTGAGCTGTATGGAGGAGCATGTCGCCACAGGAAATGTATCTGATCAGACTTGCAGAACCATGCAAATTTTAATGAGCACAGCTAATCAGGCACTGTTATTAGCTAAATCAAGGTAAACCTGACTTGAGTTGTACTATTATGACGACTGAGCTTTTTTAACTATTAGTACTGTAAAAACACACACAGCTGATTGAATTTTTAACTTAACATACCAAGTTTAAATTTAAACTTAACTGGAGTGGAAAATTGATATCTATCAACATTAATATTATTTATTAAGAAGATAAAAACTTATTTTTGGTGTCTAAGTCACTTGGTTCTTTTTATTTTAAAAATATAATTAATATTATTTTAAAAATTAGATAACTATTAAACAGGTTAAAAAGCCAACATAATTTTTCTTTTATCTAATAGCCTATACAATTAAGAGTATTTTAAAACAAATTTGAGCTTTCTATCAGGTCTGAGACTCTAGATATTGCAGTTTTTGTAAAACTAAACATCCGTTAGCTAAAAAAAAAAAAAAAAAAAAAAAACTTGTAAATTTTTTCATTTGGAATATTTTAATATATCTTTATGGTATTTTTTTTAACATTTAGATATAACACACAAACTTATTCCAAAATTTCATACTGATATCTTGAGTATTCTTTAATATACAAATTTTTTTAGTTGTGAGGACACGTTTTTAAGTTACGATTTCCGACTGCTGAAACAATGCCAAACCTAAAAACTTTAAAAATTTATATAAAAAAAACTATAAGAGATAGAGCAAAAAAAATTTACAAGTGGTTTCAGGATGATAAAAGAAGTAATTGTACCAAGTTTCATCAAAATCTGACATGGTTGGTGTCAAGGCCTGGGTGACTTGACATGGAATGACTAGTGTTGCAAACTGAAAAAAAAAATTTTTTTTTTTCAGCTTTGTGAAAAAAAAAACATGAAAAAAACCTAACCCCCATATTTTTTTTTCTAATTTTTTTTTTTTTTTTTTTTTTTTCAGAAAGCAATATATTTGATAAATTATAGTTTTATTTAAGGACTTCCATTTTCAAGTGTGTTTTTAGTCTTACTGAATCATATAATGTCTCACATAATGATTCAAAAGTGTATCTATATAGGTAACATAATTTCATTCATCCTCTATGTCAGTACCACATTCACTAGTATCAGCACTACCAACACTAGTTCGGTTGGTGTCGGAATTTTCTGTCTCTTCTTCTGTCTCCTCTAACTTCAGAAATAGTTAAATTTTCTTTTACTGGTTGTTCTTGTATTGTACGCAAAAGATTTTGAGATTGCAATTTTAAATTGTGAGCAAAGTACTCACTGTGCATAAAGACTGCACCAATAGTTCTGTAGTACGGTCTTTTAAGTTTGAATTAAAATCTATTATCATACAAAATAGGAGCTTTATTTCTTTTCAATCGTTTGTTTACACCAACGGTAGCAAGGAAACAATTCATAGTTAGGGACCGTGCACAAACTACGTGGCTCGGTCCAGAGGGAGGAGGGGTTAGCTGGAAGGCTACGCTGGGCTACGTGGGGAGAGGGGGGGGGGTTCCGAGCCAGGCCACGTAACTTTCCTTTCGTAACATTTTTCACAGTTAAAATGAGGAACTGAACTCACAACAGCATGTGAGTATTTATTTCCCTCAGTTAATTATATCCGTATGTAATTTACAATAGTCTGACAAGAGAAAACATTACAAAAATGTCTTCTGGAATCAAAACGGAAGAAAGCTACGTGCTTCGTGAGCGGATGGGGGGGGGGGGGGGGCGAGGGGTGGGAGGCAAAAGCCACGTAGGGCTACGTGGGGGTTCACAGGAGGCCAAAATGGAGCTATGTGGTTTATGCACGCTCCCTTACTGACAATTTAATGAGTCAGTACCACTATACTCTGAGAGTTAACAAGTATACGAATATAAGGAAAGCCCAATAAGGCAAAAAACCGTGGATAAATTTTAAATTCCTAATTTTTTTAAAAGATCTGTAGGTAATTTTGTAGCGCTGGCAGCACTATTTCAAATAGCAAGTATCAATCCAAACAATGGGGAATGGGGATTCCTTCTCGCCCAACCTTGTCTCTTCGGGAAATCCCCGTTCATAAAGAAAATTTCAGTCAATTTTGCCAATATTTTCGTAATTTTTTTTCCCCTACTGAACCAGAAAAATATAGTAGATTTTAAACTAAGATAAGTACTTAGAATAAACTCTAAAACAGTCATTTTAAACGATAACTGCCTTACAAATTTGAGATTTAGTAGTTGTGAAAAAAAACGTGTTCCAGAAAAAAAAACATGTTTTTTTTCAAAGTTTTTTTTCATGTTTTTTTTTTCAAGCCAGAAAAAAAACCCGTTTTTTTACAACACTAGGAATGACCCTCTAGTAGTAGTAGTAATACTGCATTAAATATCCCCCTAGTCTCGCAAAATGTACTGACCGCCATAGGTTGCTGAAAGTCTCCAGGATATCAACCAAGATGTCCTACCACATGTTTCCTTTCTTATACTTCAATGATTTCAGTGATTTAGTTAATAGTTTCCTTTCTATAACTTTTTACCCTAAAGTCATACTGATCAGGATGTGTTTCACAAACTGTTCTAAAATCTTACAGCTTTCTGTGCAATAATTTTTTCTTCCAGTTTTCCTCTCATGTTTAATAGTCAGACTGGACAGTATGACTTCAGCCTAAGGGATTCTTTATCTTCTCCAGTCTTTATTATCATATCTTCACCATACTTTATTCTTCCTGCCTCACATACTCATTAAACAGTCTGTTCATGACTGGGGCTATTTCCGAAATCAACTTTTGTAGCACATTGTAGAGATTCCATCTGGTGTCCCACATACTCGGAGAATTGATTACTCCTACTTCATCTTTGCGGAATGTTGTCCATAAAGTCACTCACATAGGGTTCCCACAGTTAGTTGTAAAGTTTATCTTGGTTGGTGTTCTCTTCTGGTCTGTCATTAGGCATCTGATGTTTCCAATTTTATAGCAATTGATCTATCTTCTCTTCTGATTGTGGATGATGTAGTAATCAGTGACTATATTGTGTGGAATTTGCCTACTATTTAACTTATAGTTTTCTTATGTGGAACTTCCCATCTGCTTTGCTTGTTACTTTAAGATTTTTGCTTATATTCTTCTCCCATTTTCCTGCGTGTAATGGGAAGAAATTTCTCTCTGCAAATAGTTAGTTACTTTGATAGGCTTTTCTAGTTTTTCTTGGTGCTTGAAGTGCCACCAGCCATGATTTTTTTTTTTTTTGATTTTTTTTTTTTAAATGAAAACAGTAGTTTTTGTTTTATCCTGAATTGTCTATGTTAACATCCTTGTCAACTTGTCCATTTCAAGGAGAGAATTCTTGCCTATCCTCTGCCATGAAGCCATCTTTGTATTGCCCCTTAGAATATTTTTTACTCGAGTAAATTGCTGTTTCAAACTGTATAATGTTTTGATTGCTACTAGTGACGTTGTCCAATACTTGTCAGTTAGGCAGAAGATTCCCATCAGTGTCATTACACAAAGTTATATCAATATTGGTGTAGATATCAGCAGTATTGTTATAGGTGTATACAGCTTGTACTCTGATTCCTTTATCCTTAGTATCATTAGGAGGTATATTGATCAAATGTGTCCCAGAATAATTGCCCCTCTCTGTACCAATGACATTTATTTTTTATAAGTTTTTTTTGTTTCTTGTATCGAAACTGTGTACCTGTGAAAACATGACTGAAGGAAGATGTTCCAGATCTCCTGTTAGAAAAAGCGCTCTTACTGCAGAGGTGGCACTACTTAACATATTTTCTTAGTATCAGAGTATTTCATGTATTTTAATACCAAGGAATTTTATACTCTTTGTTGTCAATATTGTGTTACTTTAATACTCTAAATAATAATAATAATGTGTTTACTCAACATTTAGTTTTAATGGGTTTGTGGTAAACCATTTACTGCTTCACTGAATGGTTTAGCACAAGTAGCATTACTAGTAGGTATGTTATATACAGTCAGATAAATGTCATCTGCAAATAAAATGCTCTTAACCTTCTAGGGTAGACTTGCACATAACAGTTCACAACTGGGAGTGCTCAGATTAGTTCGCAGCTCCCTCGTGAACATTCATTAGTTCCTGTCTCGAATTCAGAGGAATAGATCGTTCAGTCACCTTGCTACAGCTACTGCACACAGTATTTTGTTTGTTATGACAGTTTTATTAGTACTAATCATTTCTCGTTGTTTCTAAATGGAATTTAGTATGACCTTAACAAAAGTTGTTACTTAATATTGGCCCTTTCAAATTACATTTGCATGATCAGTGTGCAACACCCCTGTTTAAAGTATTAGTACTTACTTCTGGCAGTTTGAGCCATATGCAACACTTCTCAAACTGTGTACATAAACCTTTTGGTGTGCCGACCGATATTTCTTTGAATGCTTAATTTGCATTATAGGAGGTCAGCCCCATTTATGAAATAATTAGGCCCTTCTCTTCAAAATTACTTTAAAATCAAATTATAACACTTTACTATTCTTAATACCTTGATTTAATTTCATCAAATTAAACTACACAACCAAATTCACAGCTAACTTCTAGTCTATCTCTTGTTGAATGCAACAGTATTATTCTATATTTAGCACAGTATTATACAAACTACTGTCTGTGGAAGCCAGTTACAATTAAATGTTTACATCTTTTTTTACAAATTATTTATCACTACGAAATTAACACACACACAAAAAAGGAAATCAATTGAGAATTATAATTAACTACGGTATCTGCACAGTGTATAACAGATATGTTATAAGTGGCCACTGATAAACCAAAGTGCTCATTGTCCTTTTCAAAAATGCATAAAATGTGGCATTCAACTCTTCTGCTTTTACTTTACATACATTCGTAGAATATTGAAGTTTAAATTATTATTATTATTATTTTTTTTATTATTTTTTTTGCAACACAGAACCTAATAACAAATAAATTCATCCATTTATAAAATCTGTGAAGGCACATTATGATTTATCTTTTGAATGATGTGATGTGCGTTTACCTTAGCGCCACTTCAGAAATGTTATGTAATGTCAAAATTGACAAAGTCAAACAAGTGTTTGCTCATGCATCTGTCTTTGTTAATTATTTTTCACTTGGAAACTGTTCTTTCTTTTGACATTTAATTAAATTAAATTAGTTATGGAAAGTGGTAGCAATAACGAAAGTTCGTCAATTTCCATAGAATTGGAAGTCATTGAGTGATTATTTTATTATTGTAGGGGTGTGTTATCCAACACACATTCAAAATATTTTGATGACAAATGAAACTGATGAAGACACAAAAGTTAAAATCTTTTTCAATTTCATGAGCCATTTTGTCACACAACTTTCACACAGCTCTTAAACAACAAGGTAATAATGTCACACTCTGAGAAAAGTAGTATATTATGTCAACTTAAAATCAATGCTAGAAAAATGTAAAAGAGACTGTTTCTTTAGTTAAGAAAACAAGAAAAAGTCCTTAGAAGCCAAATTCTCTACAGAAAGTGATGATATTGAAAATAATTTTCTAGTATTCATTGATAAATGTCTGGAGCGTAGTGATAAATGGTTAGAAAATTTACGAGAAAAAATTAGTATCAAAGTGAACGGAATTTACTCTGAAATAACAGTATTACACGAAATCTAGGTAAAAGTAAGAGAAGTATTTCATTAATAAAAAATGAGGTTTTGATTGATATTAATTTAACAACTGAATGCGATAAAGCATATGACAATTTTACTGTAGACAAAAAATTGTTAAAGATGCAAGAAGTGCAAAAAATATAGCTTAAAAATTAAAATAGTAAAAGATACCTTTCGTCCTTTTCTACTCTTTCATAAAATATTATATTCTTGAAGTGTACTATATTTTTATAGCTTATTCTAAAATAAAATACTATAGTCAATCAAAAAAATGTTGGTAATCCTAGCGACAAATTGTGACGGACTAACTAGTAGACTTGCACATGATAGTTCGCGACCGGGAATGCTCAGTTTAGTTCGCAGTTCCTTAGCGAACTAGGCCGCTCCCCTCTCGAATTCCGGACAGCTCATTCGCTCGCTTTGCTACCGCTACTGCATGCGCTCTTTTGTTTGTTATGGTAATTATGGTTATCGGTGGTTCTCTTTTAATTGTTAGTGGGATCAAAGCATGATTTGTTTCTATATTCCTCTTTAAATTTCTGTTTGTGACTTCTGCAATAATTATTAATGTTGAACAGTATTTTTTTCTTTTCTTTTTATAAAACCTAAAACAAAAGTCTCTACTATATTTTTAAAACTTATTCTAAAAAAAAAAAATACTATTCTCAAACCCAAAAAAATGTTGGCAACCCTAGTGGTGAATGGTGATGAACTAACTAGTAGACTTGCACATAATTGTTCATGACAGGGAACACTCAGTTTAGTTCACAGCTCCTTAGCAAACCAGGTCGCTCCCCTCTTGGATTCCAGGAAGACTGATCATTCGCTCGCTTTACTACCACTACTGCATGCGCTCTTTTGATTGTTATGGTAGTTGTGGTTATCAATAGTTGTCTTTTAATTGTTAATGGGATGAAAGCGTGTTTTGTTTTCACATTTCTCATTAAATTTCCATTTGTGGCTTCTGCAGTAATTATTCATGTTGAACAGTTTTTTTGTTTTATTATTATTATTATTATTATTATATCAGTGTCTTCAGTGAAATATGTCTACAATGAACTGTTTACTTTTACATGACATAGTAACAAATAACCTAAAACAAAAGTCAGTCTTCGGAAAAGAATTGAAGGAACTAACGAACTAAGGAGTGAAAGATTTGGGAACTAGTTTGCATAGTTCACCTGTGGGGGTGCTGATCCGACCTAGTTTGTTCACGAGCTACACAAGACTATTGTCAGATAAGTTTACATGAAGATCATTGATGTACAATAAAAACAGAAGAGGTCCTAGAACAGATCCTTGTGGAACACTGTATTTTCTTCCATTCTGGTAAAGCATCTACACTGAATTTGGAGTGAAAATGGGATACTTTTTTCATTTGGCTTTTCCTGTGTGATTTAATAAATTTTTCCATGTATATATAGTATATATAGTAGTATATAAAGAATCCTATCATTAGGAGACTACTTTGAATGGGCTTAGGTATTCTATCCATCCAGGTAGATTACTCCTTTCACTAGCCCAAGGATACAGACCTATGTTATAAATCTCGACATTTTAGGCACTGTAAAAATATGTGAAACTTATGTTGCTCTGGCTGTTGTCTCCTCACAGATGGACTGATGGTAACCAATTGGTTACCAGAAGTTTTTTTTTTATTTAAATTGCGATGGAGTGCATACTTCAGTGGCAATTTCCCTACACACCCATTTGCTCTCTTTCTTGTACCCACCTACTTTTGCCCTCAACAATTTTCAACTTTAAATTGTTTCAACGTTTTTGGTAACTTATTCCAATCCCTGGCCCTCTTACCTGTGAAAGAAAATCTTCCCACACTCTTGTGCCTGAAATCGAGTGCCAGTTTGTGGTCATGGTCATCATTTCCCTTCCATGCAGTACATTTAATTCTTACACCAATATCTTTCCACAGCACCAATATATGCCTTGTGCAATCTCTCTTGACTCTCTTTACCCTCCTCCCGTCTTCCAATAAATCCCTAATGCACTCTTATCATATCAGTTATTGATTTTTGTTGTGTAGTAATTTCCAGAGACAAATCTAGCAGCCCGTCTTTGCACCCCCTCCATCTCCTGTATTTGATACGCAAAATGTGGGTCCTGTACTACACCATCATATTCAAGCGATGGTCTGACTAAAGTTTTGTAACCCAGTTCCTTTACTTCTCTCATACATCCTCTCATCACTCTCTCCAACAGATGAAAGGATTTTGAAACATATCTCCGTCCTGTCCTCCTGTCCTTAATCTAGGCATTAATCAGCCCGTTTTTTGTTTTTTGTTTTTTTCCTATCCATTTCTTAAGAGTTTGCGTATAATTTTATTTTTCTATATTGTTTCATTCTCTATTTCCTTTGAAAGATTGTAGTGATTGATCTTGGGCATACACTTCAAGGGCTACTTGGAACCCAGTTTTTCATTATTTCCTTTTTAACTATTAATATATAGAGATCGAAGTTTCTCTTGGTGTTGAGAATTAATAGTCTTCTTGGGTGACTAGCCAAGTGAGCAGAGAGTTTTCACATGATATTTCAGCAATCGGAATTCTGTCTTCACCAGAAGATGGTGACATAGATTCTGATCACCAAAATATTATGTGAAAACACTCTGCTCACTCGGCTGGTCACCCAAGAAGACTATATTAAGACTATTAATATCATTGCATCTGCCTGCAACTTGGGCTCCACAATCACTTCATTATTGCTATTTCATATTTTAAGCATTTAATTTTTTGCAGGTTTTACAATCCTAATCAGTATTTCGGATGATAACTTAAAATTCTCTCTTTTCACAGAGTACACAAATATAGCACTGGTTATAGAAGGAGTCAGTTTGTTTTGGCTGCAGAGTAGTCTAACACATGACCACTGATGCTTAACTTGGTGCCATGAACAAATCTTTGTTGCATTTTTCCTCTTTTATTTTAGTGCAGGCTACAGTGATTGTAAATGATGTCAGCTTATTCTTTCTCCCTTAGCTTCTGGTCTGTTATTCCCCTCCCCCTTTTTTCCCATGTTATTTAGTAGCAATAAGGTTCTTCATGCTTGTTTGCTGCCTCATGTTACGTATTGGAAAGCACTTCAATTTAGGATTGCTATAGAGGCCATGGTCACTTAACTGGTGCTTAGTGCAGAATAGCTTCTGTGATGTGGGTTAGCCCAAATTTGTGATGAGGTCCGTTTGACAAATTCTATATAGAAGTTGTTTATTCAACATTACTCACACTTCACACAATTGCACACATGATTCTGTACATCTGTTGTGAGAGGACTTGTAAATTACTGAAATAATCATGTGCTTCATTCTTTGAAAGAACAGGTTTCTGTTCTGTTCTTCCTTGAAGAAATATATAATTTTCTTAAATACACTTCAGAGTTATGAAATTTCTATCAGTCATGCCCAATTGCGCTAAGTGGTGAATAAATTTTTTCCAGGATTTGCTGTGAAGTACATCTGCAGTATAAAATTTTAATGTTGAAAGAGCTAACAGAGCTGGTACAGTGATTGACAAAGGCTATCCATCATTTGATCCTTTTTAATTTGTTATTCTTGTCATCCATTACAACCAAGAGTGTGCTTTGTGGCAGTCCTTTAAACTGAGTGATGTGCTGTTTTGAAACTTACATACTTCAGTTGCTTTTCAGCGCCTTCCTCAGTGTATGTCATCAATGGAAGAACTTGGTCTTTGCAGCTCTGAAGAGGTCTGACACCTGCTTATTCAATAGAAGAGTGCTGACAATACAAGGACTAATCCTGTTGTAGATGAGCTATTCCTTTAATTTATTACATACACTCAGTAAATGGGATAAGCCATAGGTTTCTGGTCATTTTAGAGATTCATCTGCTTTTAGGATGGTTGTAATCTTAATATGTTTAAACTTTAGAGTTATACTTCCTGTAATTAAGATGTTTGAGAGGAACTGTAACAGCCCTTTTTTTGTATGATGTTCATACAATGTGATACCTACAAAGGATAGGTAAAATAACACCTAACTTACCACAGATGAAGGCAGGAGGGCCAAACATGAAGAAAAAAAACACACACTTTACTATATTTCAGTAAAAAAAATCGAAGTCATGTAGAACATAAGACATATGGCCTGGAGAGAGATGGATGCACATCCAGACCTGCCAGAAATGAACCATTTGGGAGAGGTTGTAAGGTACCAATTTGCTTACCAAATGCATTTCTACCAGCTATCCCCAATTGTAATGTACTCTATAGGTCAGTTTTGAAGTTGCTTATGTTGGAGACAGAAATTTCAATTAAAGCAGTTTTTCAACATTAACAGATTTTCTTGCATTAATTTCGATGCCTAAAACTCACCAAAAGAATCATTTCAAAGTGTATTTAATATTCCTCGGAAAATTTAGTTTAAGAAATAATTTGGTTAACATTTTTAAGCCACACGGTTAGGAAGGCTAAAATCTAAGATCTGAAATAATTTTGAATCGAGTAAAGTTCAGCTAATCTTTTGTCACCAGCACTGTCTAGCATATTTTGAAAGTAAAAATTAACTAATTAGGCAAAGTATAATTAGTGATTTTAATTTTTCTAAATAAATATTTTAACTAAATGACATAAAATTGAGAAATTTATATTAGAAGATAGCTGAAATTAAGAGGATTAAATATATATATATACAGGGTGTCCACAAATGAATATCGGGGTTTTAATGCTTTATAAGATTTATTACATTATCCTTACAGTTATAAATGGTATGTCAAATGAAAGAGCAACTCAAACAGTTTTATATACAAGCTTACAAGTGTTCTATGTGGGCACCATTTGTCACACGGCACACATCAAGTCTGTAGCCGAGTTCTTCCAAAACGTTGAGCAGTGTGTCTTCAGTAACTGTTGCAACAGCTGCTTCAATCCTCTGTCGTAATTCAAGGAGGTCGGCTGGTAACGGAGGCACATACACACGATCCTTGATGAAACCCCAAAGGTAGAAATCGCATGGCGTTAGGTCAGGTGAATGTGGAGGCCACGCGTAGGAAGCTCTGTCATTGGGCCCCTCGCGGCCAATCCAGCGGTCGGGTACAGTTACGTTCAACCAACCGCGTACTTCGTTATGCCAGTGAGGTGGCGCACCATCTTGCTGGAAAATGAAGTTCTCTGGTTCATATTGGTCCAACTGAGGGAAGAGCCATTGCTCTAGTGTATCAAGGTAAGAAGTACCAGTTACAGTCGGTTCATCAAAAAAGAAAGGTCCGTAAACTTTCCGCCGGGATACGGCACAAAAAACATTGATTTTAGGGGAGTCTCGTTGCACTTGTATGATCTCTTGAGGATTTTCTGAGCCCCAGATCCGCACATTATGAGTGTTAACATGTCCACTGAGGTGAAAGGTCGATTCGTCACTGAAGACAACATGATGTAGAAAATCTTCATCGTCATGTAACAACATTTCGTTAGCGAATTTGGCACGTAAACCATGGTCTGCAGGCTTTAGAGCCTGTAACAACTGTAAACGGTAAGGACGTAGTTGCAAGCATTTCCTTAAAACTTTCCAAACAGTCAACTTAGAAATTTCTAATTCGCGACTAGCCTTCCGAACAGATTTCTTTGGGCTACGAGTGAACGACTCTCTCACTCGCTCAACAGTCTCTTCGCTAACTCTTGGTCG
Organism: Vandiemenella viatica; assembly: GCA_031002005.1. NCBI lineage: Eukaryota > Metazoa > Arthropoda > Insecta > Orthoptera > Morabidae > Vandiemenella > Vandiemenella viatica. The sequence goes on along the minus strand of CM061920.1, from coordinate 305,217,867 downwards.
TCCCACGCTATTCCCTTTACAAAGGCAGCCTGTATCTTCAAACTGATGATACCATCTACGGATGTTATTGTCACTTGGAGGATCACGCCCGAACTTAATGCGGAACGCACGCTGCACAGTAACTACAGATTCAGTCTTTGAAAACTGTAAAACACAAAACGCTTTCTCTTCACTAGTCGCCATCTTTGCTACTACCGCATTCTAGCGGATCGCAGCGGAAACATTTCACGCACATGCGCACTAGTGCCAACGAACAAAACTGTTTGAGTTGCTCTTTCATTTGACATATCATTTATAACTGTAAGGATAATGTAATAAATCTTATAAAGCATTAAAACCCGATATTCATTTGTGGACACCCTGTATATTGGTTTCTGTAATAAGTTTAAGCATTGGTAATATAATTAAGATTTTAAAAATCGACTGTCGTGAATTATTGAGAAAGTGTGGCAAGTTACAGCAAACTGATGATGTAAGAGACTTCATGGTTAATCTTATAGAGACCTTTTCAAAGTCTAAACTAAATTGGAATAGATAGGATACGATATCGGGAAGTCCATGTATTAGTTAAAAGTTACACTATCAAGTACATTGGGAGATATTAATTTTTGAAAGCTTTTGCTGACATCATAGAAATCTGGAAGTCAATAAAAGGACCTGCAGCCATCTTGAAAATGTGCAGCCTTCCAGTAGATTTTAAACAGTTAACTTCACGTCAGTTTGCAGAACGAACTGCTCCACACGGGTAATTGTTGTGGCATATCTTAACATGCTGTAGTCATTCTTTCACTTATATTAGGGTACTTAGTGAGTATTTGTCTTCTCGAGTGACTGTTCTTAGCCTGACAATCTTCTAAGGAACTATTGTCTGATGCTTTATTTGCAATTCTGGTACCGAAATTGTAAGAGAAACTTTTTCAAGAATGTAAGTATTTTGTGATTCTAAAACTGTCAAGTGACTGAACCTGTCACATTCGGGGTTTATAATACAAACGTGTGGCAACCGCGTGATTAAATATTAAGGTACCAGAAGGCTCACGACTATGAACATTATTTGTTCACAGTTCAGACGAAAAGTATGCATGGCCTCTAGCATCAACTTTATGGCTGACAAGGTGGGGGATTACAATTGAGTGGGGAGGTAAGGGGAAGTTGGCCAGCGATAATTGTTGGAAAGTTTAACCAATGTAACAACCAGTTAGAATAAAATGAATAAATTTTCTAACATGTATAAAATTTTTATCTGTTTAAAAATAGAAAAATAATACAAAATTATTTTAAAAATTAGTTGTATAATTATAATGATGTAAGTGACAGGTTTAAAGCTGAGGTCTAAACGGGGCCTCAGACAATGTGGATTCCTGATGTTTAGGATGTATTGGTAGGCCAGTTTGCATGTATGGATATCTGAAGAGTTGATAGTGTTAGGAAAAACCCCGACAGCTCTCACTGTAAAACAGGTGTTCGGATTGTTGGAGTCATGTGTAGTAGCATGGGCTGTCTCTCGTTGGTTGAGGTTGGTAGTATAGACTGTACACCTATGGTCTTACTGCCTTCATTGGTGGTAAGTAGAGATGGGTCACAAATAACTAAACGGCTACAAATAACCATTATTTTAAAAACGCCGTTAGGAAGTAACAGCCAAGACGATAACTGGAGTTATTCAAATAATTGTCAGCACCTCCCTATGACAGCGCTGTAATTGTTTGTCGACCATCCGCTATGAGTGCATCAGTCACCGCTTATTGCTTCTCTCACCATTAATAATTGTAATAGATACCACTAGATGACACTACCATCGCAAAATAATATTTATTAACTACAATAGTGACCCCTAGAGGACACTACCTATGTAAACCACTTTTTAATACGTTTGACCGTTATTAATCGCGATAGCGACCAACAGATGTCGCTACTACTGACGACGTCAAATACTACTTTGCAGATATTATTTGCGATGGGGTCCAAAATTTATCATCTCTCTACGCCTTACTGACCATTAAACTGGTTTTCAGCATCCATCCTTCCATCAAAAAACCACTTGTTTATGCTTTTTGTTACAGCTGTTTACGCGTGTTATAGCGCCTTTGCCAGTTGAAGGCGTTATTAACTTCGATAGCGATCACTAGAGGACACCACCTAAGTAAACAGTTTTTTAATACCTTTAACCGTTATTAACTGCGATAGCAACCAACAGATGGAGAAACCATCGAAAAGCGCTAGTATTTCCACAAGTCAATTAGTTTCAAACAGCAAATCATATTTAAATTTCAAATTACTTTTATGTACGTCTGAACAACATATTTCAATTGCAGCTGGTCTGTTATTGGGACACACTTACAACATATGTTAAGTATGCTATACATATAACTATAGCCACACAAAACTTAATGCGAATTAAAAGCCAGACTGAAAAAATTGTTTACTTTCAGCAAAGTTAATTTTCTATTCTTTACGAGAACGCAACGCGGAATGCTGTATTTGTTGCATATATTCATAAAAACTCCTACCACAAGTTCTTTAGTTTCAAACAGAAAAATATAATAACACGTAATCAAAACTACCCACTTCGGATTATTTCTATATATCGTACATCCCTAAATCACTTATACTTCATTTCCTCCTGTTTGATCACGTCATACACTAACCGCTAAAGCTGGCTGTGTTAAAATTCTATATTAATTTACCAAGGCATCACTGCCACTTATTAAACAAATACATAAACAAAAGTCGAAGGCGTATATAATGTCTCTGACAGTTACTATGGAAGCCGCTTATTTGAAAGCCGCTATTGGTGACGTATCGTTAAACGCTAAATAACGCTAATAAGCGGCTTTTCGTGACGTCAGGGCTATTTAGCTATTATTTGGGGGCGTGGCCGCTATTTTCATCACATCCGGTTATTTGACATTTCCGGCTTTTTCAACAAGAGAAGAGCGTTTCTGAGCAGAGATTTTAGTGGCGTCTCCACAGATATTACGTCGAAAAAAAATAACTGTATGCTATTTCTAACAGTTAAAAACAGCGGTTAGAAAAAAGAAGCAATAACTGAATAACGTATTACTGGAAAAAAGCGGTTTGCCCATCTCTAGTGGTAAGTGATCGATTATTTTCCCTTGTTTCTTGTTTTCATTGCCTAATGGAAGTTTCACTGTCACCATTATCCATACAGTGTGATAAAAAATATAAACTATGAATATAAGCGTTGAAATACTTTTTGTGGTATGTAGTTTTTGTTTTAATAATCTGTGGTATTTTACAGGTTTAAACAACACATATTGGTGTCGTGACTTGCATCCTGGTTGGCTTATACTCTTGATTTGTTCTGATGGAGGGAGCTCCAAGCTTCCTGCTACAATTTTTATAGTTTGCTCAGTTTTGCACTAATCCCATCTGACTTCATCTAAAGCATGGTGTTGATCAGTTACATTGTTTCCACCTTTCTCCAAAAAATCGTTATAGAGTTGCTCACAGGTTTCATTACAACCTAGTAAATGTTCTTTTCTTAGCACCTGCTCTATGTTACTTATCAGTTCTTTGAGCCAATGGAACCCATGTGGAACCCATGTTATAATAATTTCAAGGTCCTTATAGAATTTATTACTGTTGCCTTTGCAGTAGATATATCAATGGCATGTTGCTTTGTACAAGTTCCATCAACAGACTGAAAGTTTCTTCTCAGGGTTTATTAAGTGCACCAAACAGTAGATTCCAATCAGCAGAAATGATTTTATGAATTTATCATGCAGCTGCTTTAAGAATGCATAACTTGCACTGACATAAAATCACTCTTAGGGATCATTAAAACATAAGTCAAATAAACATTTTTTTAAAAAAAATCCCTTAGCTTCTCTAGCAGTTGATAAAAAAACCTAAATATCCATATATGAATGTATGCATCAGATTTTTTGGACAAATTGTTTGAAGAACTGTACTTGTCTACAGGAGACATGCAGAGCATCTGGAGGTAAACAGACAGATCCTCTGAGTGTCCATGAATCCCTGCGTGAGGCAGAAACTCTTTTGTGTAATCCAAGTGGTGAACAATGTCGAGCAATCAAGTATGTGGGCTACACCAGTGCGGCAGGTATATCCTTCTGTAAATTTTTTATTTTATTTTTATTTTTTTACTAACCGTTAAATATGTACTTACGAGGAAGGTCTCAAAATGCTCTTTCTGATTTAAGTAATTTTATGATATGATATAGTAGATTAAAAAACTAATGTTGGCAGTTTTTTCTTTTTTTACCTGTGGTTGGAAAAATAATGTAGGTAATGCAATAACATTCCCCCCAAAAGTTGCAGGGAAGTGTGTCTGAAACAGAAAATTTCGTTGTTTGTAGAGAGACATGGTAAGGAATTCTCCAACCGGTCACCACAAGATAAAAGACTGTGGGTGTCTTACTGGAGGCTTCCTAAGAGCAATCACAACTGGCTAGAATTATTTAACAAAGGCATCTTTAATAAATTTTAGTAGATTCAGCCCTTTGTTCTAATACAAACACATTTATTGCAAATATATACATGATGTAGTGAGGATATTACTTCATACAGAGAATATGCTGATAATAACTGTTGACAACCTATGAGAGATAAAGGGAATAGAGCTGATCAATGTGTTGGAGATTAAGTGTACTTGCATATCATCTGTGTACTCAATTCAGAGTACTTATATATTATCTATTGACTCTGTTTCTGGTTAGTTACGTTGTGCAATCAGAGAGATTAATAAACAGTGATAATACGTTGTTTATATAATTTAATCCATGACATTTTATGGGTCTGAAATATCAAGTAGGAAGCGAAGCTGTTATACGATAAAAGGAGTTTAAGATGAAACTCAACATCCTCACGCTATGACATCTTCGCTAAGAAGAAATATTTTGAGGGAAGTAACCTGAACGGCAGCTTCCATCCTGTCATCTATGCCATGTAATTTTAGACGAGTATTATATGGACATTTAATAACTTGGTTGCAGTGCATACTAGAATTGTTTTCGTCTTAAAAGTGCATAATCTGAGATCATACAAATTTAACAATGATAATTTGCATTAAATTGGTAAATAATATGATGCCAGTGTCATCTTATGGCCAATTGATGAACTAGGTCAAGTCAGCACCAATTTGTAGAGGTCCTCATTATTTACAAAACAACATCAACTCCATCTTGTGACGATCTGCAGAATCTTTAGGATGTCAACGAAGTTAAGAGCTGTCCGAAATGTCTGAAGATGCTCAGTTACATAAATTGACATGCAAACAGGCAACAGAAAAAATTTTAATTACTAAATTCAGTTCTGCGATTAAAGATGAGAATTCTGAAGATGACTACAAATATAGTTTGACAAGACTTCAAGAAGTATTACATGACCTGACTTTCCTTGATGACAAAATACATGGTTTTCTGTCTGACAATGAATATTATGAGGATGTCATATGATATGAAGAGTACGTGGATATCGCTGCTTACCACAGCACTGGAAAAGTGCAATAGTAGTACCGGTACATAAAGGAGGGTTGAGAAATAGAGTCGAAAATTATAGGCCAATCAGTTTGACATCAATGGGTAGTAAATTAATGGAAAGATTGATATACAACCACATCAGAAATATATGTGAGGAACGTAAGTGGTTTTCAAGTAGGCAACATGGCTTTAGGCTAGGATATTCCTGTGAATATCAGTTGGTGGGATATATGCAAGATATTTCAAATGAAATGGACAAGGTAGGCCAAATTGATAGTGTAGCACTAGATCTGTTGAAGACTTTTGACAGAGTAGTAATGGTAGTAAATAAGTTAAAAACTATTGGAGTGGATAAGAAAGTGATTTTCTCGGTAGAAGAATTTTTAAAAGGTAGAAAACAGAAAGTTAGGGTAGGAAATGCAGTATCAAATGAAGTGGAAATAAAAATGGGAGTGCCACAGGGTAGCGTATTGGGACCATTGCTATTCATTTTTCTGATGAATAATTGTGTTGATTGTTTACTATCTGAAATTAGATCGTTTGCAGATGACATAATGCTATATAAAAGGATTAAAATGGTAGAGGACTGTAAACAGTTTTAGGGTGATCTGGACAGGATATCTAGTTGGGTTGGTAAACATGGTATGAAGATAAATGCAAAGAAGAGTCTGCTGATTAGATACACAAATAAAAAACTGAACATTGATTATGATAATAAGGTGAGGAAAGAATTGCTTGTTGAAGATTTGAGATGTAAATATCTTGGCATTACACTTGATAACAAGCTTCACTGAGTAGGACACATTTGACTTATTGGAGAGAGCGATGAGGGGATGTATGAGGGAAGTAAAGGAATTGGTTTGCAAAACTTTGGTCAGACCATTGCTCGAAGATGGTAGTGTGGTTGGGGAACCACATTTTGAGTATCAAATACAGGAGCTGGAGAGGGTGCAAAAAATGGGTTGCTAGTTTTGTTTCTGGAAATTATCACAGAATGCAATCAGTAACAGATATGATAAAAGATCTGGAATGGGATTCTTTGCAAGACAGGAGGAGGGTGAATAGGGTCATGGGAGTGGACAAGGTATATATTGGTGATGAGGCATGGAAAGATATTGCAGTAGATATGAAAAGTAGTGCATGGAAGGGAAAAGATGATCATGACCACTAGCTAGCACTGGTTTTTAGGCATTAGGGTGGGGGAAGATTTTTTGATTTTTTTTTAAGGAGAGGGTGTCAGGGATTGGAATAAGTTACCCAAGGGAAATGATGAATAAAGAATTTAAAGTTAAAATTTGTGTAGAGCAAATGTAGGTGGGTGCAGGATGGGGGAAGATGGGTGTTTAGGGAAATTGCCACTGGAGCGTGTGCTTCATTGCAATTCAATTAATTTAAAGTGGCTTGTGCTAAGTGTAAGAATCTGCATCATGTATCGATCTGTAATGGCAGTCAGGAAATAACAGTGGGCAAAATTGAATTGAATTACCTCAGTTACCATACCTACAGACTGCACGTGTTTGTGTAACCAGCCCAATAGAACCTAATGCACATACCCGTTGTCCATTTGACGCCAGAAGTCAATCGACTGTCATGAGCATGAAATTCGTAGAACAGCTCAGGCTAGATGTTATGGTCACAGAAAACTATATGTCACTTGTTTTGAATCAACACATTCAGTGCCAAGAAGTCGTAAACTTGTCCGCTTCAGCATTAGAGGGATGTGAAATAATGCGACAGAGAATATCACTAGTTTTGGTAGTGTAAATTTGTATTCGTCACATCCAGCATCTCCACAAGATGTCCAATCTCTGACACACCTAAGAAAATGGCAACTTGCTGACCCTAAACGAGATGGAGAAGACCTCAACATCGAGACATTGGGGGAGACCTCTACTTGAAGGTTATGAAAGTTGATTCCCCCATTCATCTGTCAAGCTCCACCGTGCTCCTCCCATCAAAATTCGGCTGGGTTTTGAGTCGAAACAGATCTGGCAGTGTAGTAAACAATGTCATGGTGCGCCACGTATGTCTAAACATGTTCACACTAATAGAACAGATGCATCATTTTTGGGATTTGGACGTCATTGGAATTATGCCAAATCAAGAAAGATTGATGAGCGGTTGTTATTTGGCAATATTACAGAGATTTCTTGATTCCTACCGAGATGAGGAAAGCTGACATACCAGACAATCGCTGTATCGCCGAAAGACAATTTCATTCACTGTAAAGGTAACTCAATAAATACGAAGATGTGAAAGATGTTTACTACATGCAGATGCTGAACTATATTAGGAATGGCCTAATGGAAGTAGCAGAATCTGGGGAAGAGGGATGTTACTATTTACCCCATCATTTAGTGAAAAGGGAAAAACGTGAAAGAGGAGAATTGTCTTTGATGGGTATACAAACAAAACTGACTCACCTTCACTCAATGACGCTCTTGATATGGAACTGAATCTTAACTCAGAAACTAGTCTGTTCTACTCAGATGTCCTGTAGCAATTATTGAAGATGTCTGTCAAGTGTTCCTGTAGCTCGTTCTTGACCAAACGGATAGAGACTTAACCAAGTTCTTATGGTATTGAGTGATTGGTAATGATGACCACCAGGAAACCACATGTGATGTTATTACAAACCATTTCCAGAGACTTCCTTTCGGCCTGATGTTCAGTCTTTCTTCCTTGCATAATAATAAGGAAAGACTGCATCTCTTTTGGACAAAAGCACATTTGTCAATTTTTTGTCGTAGGTGCTCCAAATGAAATAAAAGCAATCTCATTATATTACGAGTTCACTTCCCTCATGAGAAGAATCCAGTTGCCCAAGGCTAAGTGGCCCTCAAATTCATCACAGTTACAAGTAATTTGGACTGCTGATCGATGAGTAATCAACACAGAAACTCAAGTAGTAGGACTCGACTGGAATACAACAGATACATTTTTCTTCAACCACAAAACCCTTACATATAAAGTAGTGGAGTGGCCCTCAATGATGAGAAACGTGCTGCAGATCTTGGCCATGCTTAGTGTTGTAAAAAAATGTTTTTTTCTGACTTGGGGGGGGGGGGGGAAACATGAAAATCAACTGTGAAAAAAAAAAGTTTTTTTTTCTGGGACATGTTTTTTTTCATAACTACTAAATTTTAATGCATTTATCGTTTAATATGACTGTTTTAGAGTTTATACTAAGTACTTATCTTAATTTTTAAATCTACTATATTTTTCTGGTTCAGCAGAAAAAAAAATTACAAAAATATTGGCAACATTGACTGAAGTTTTCTTTTATGAATGGGGACTTCCCGAAAAGGCTAGGTTGTGCGAGAAGGAATCCCCGTCCTCCCTTGTTTGGATTGATACTCGCTATTTGAACTAGTGCTGCCAGCGCTGTGAATTTATCTGTAGACATACGGATCTTTTCAAAAAAAATTAGGAATTTTATATTTATCTACGGTTTTTTGCCTCTTTTTATTACTTATTGTGCTTTCCTTATATTCGTATACTTGTTAAACTCGCAGCGTATAGTGATACTGAGTCATTAAACTGTCAGTAATTATGAATCATTTCCTTGCAACCGTTGGCGAAACCAACAATTGAAAAGACATAAAGCTCCTATTTTGTATGAAAATAGATTTAAATTCATACTTAAAAGACCTTAATACAGAACTATCAGCGCAGTCTTTATGCACAGTGTGTACTTTGCTTACAATTTAAAATTGCAATCTCAAAAACTTTTGCGTACAATACATCCAGTAAAAGAAAATGTAATTATTTCTGGAGTTATGGAACTAGAGCAGACAGAATAAGAAACAGAAAATTCCGACCATGGCTGAACTAGTGAATGTGGTACTGACATAGAGGATGAATAAAAAATTGTTACCTATAGAGATACATTTATGAATCATTATGTTAGACATAATATGATTTAGTAAGATTTAAAACACACATGTGAAATGTAAGTTCCATAAATAAAACTATAATTTATCAAATATATAGTTTTCTGAAGAAAAACAAAAATTAGAAAAAACAAGGGTGTTAAGTTTTTTTCATGTTTTTTTTCACAGATCTGATTTTTTTTTTTAATTTGCAACACTAGCCATGCTATATGATACACTTTGTTTAGCATCTCCAGTTTCCATCACTGAAATAATATTGTTCCAAGATATAAGGTGCAGAGGAATTGGATGGGATGACATCCTTCCCACAGACTTAGGACAACGATGGCATACGTGGATGACAGAACTTCTATCACTGTCACAGATGTACATCCCCGTTACATAGATACTAATCAGAATTCTTACATTTACTTCTTCTGAAAGGGCATATGGAGCTGCAGTTTACTTCAGGACAGAAATTGATGACAAAGCTACAGTTCAGCTATAGTTTTTAGCTCCCATCAAGAAAGTGACATTGCTGCAACATGAACTACTTGCAACATTGGTGGGTACAAGAATTAATACTTCTGCAATGCCACTGAATATGATACTAAGCACGTGACGCTCAGGAGTGATTCCATGGTAGCCTTAGGTTGGATTCGTAGTGATCTAAATCACTGGAAGACGTCTGTGGACAATTGTGACACTGAAATACAAGAAAGTATTACTCCTGCTCTGTGGCAGAGTGTCCCTCGGAGAATAATCCAGCAGATTTACTATCACATGGAATTTCTGCTTCTAAACTAAAATTTTCTTCCATATGGTGGAATGGGCCACAATAGCTTACTAAAGATCCTGATATTTGGCCTTGTAGTGTCATTTCTGACACCTCACTTCCAGAGAGATGTAAAGAAACTCAACAAGTTTTTGTAATTAGCATCATTGAGAGTCCAGTTGTTGCCAGAAGACTCAGCTCATATGTGAAATTGTTGTGGGTTACTGCTTGAATCCTCGAATTGAAATGTATCCTTCTATATCAGGATCACCAAAATGGAGAACTAACTGCAGATGAAATGGTAGAAGCTCATAACTACTGGATAAAAGTAGTACAGATGGAATTTTTCACCACCGAAATTACTGCTCTCAACCAAAATTCGCCACTATCACACTGAATAAGAATCAAATGCATCTGTGCCTTGGTAGAAGATTGCAGTTTGCCAAACTTCCATGAGAATGATGTCATCCAGTCATTCACGATGGAACCCACCATTTTATATCATTGCTGATACAGCAAACCCACATTTGTCTTCATCACATGGGAGTTCAAACTGTACTTTCTAAACTACAGTCGATGTACTGGATTCTATGAGCTCGCCTAGTTATAAAAAAAAGTTCTGCATCCATTCCTTCCAAAATCGCACATAATGTCAGTGCACACGTGATAGAAACTCCACTGCCTGAGCATCGTGTGACCCTCAAAAATCGTTCATGGTCACAGGAATTGACTTCACTAGGGCCACTTTTTGTTAAAGGAGATCACACTACGAGAAAGTCCTACATCGGTATTTTTACATGTGTGATGACAAGAGCTTTAAATCTGGAATTATGTTGTGACATGGGTACTGAAAGATTTCTTCAAGCTTAGGAGAAAGAGAATTATTGCCAGATGTGGCATACCACACATGATTTGCGATGACAATACTCTAGCCTTTCATTCCGCTAATAGGGCAGCACTTTCAGCAAAGAGAACTCATCATCATCTTGCCCAGCAAGGAATCATGTGGAAATTTAATTTGCCACGTGCAGCTTGGTGGGGAGGATGGTGGGAGCAAATGGCTGGCTGCAGTAGATGCTGCCCACTAAAAGTGCTTGTATGCTCCATGATGGACATAGAAAAATTGCAGACAGTACTGACCAGCATCGAAGATGCACATAACTCCAAAACCCTGATGCCGTTTGCGGATTACCTTTAGAAACGGTGTGGTAAGGAGTTCTTGTTGTTCCTTCAACGTTTCCACAAAACCGGTAATCATAGAAAGAAGCCACCAGACTTCAGAGTAGGAGATGCTGTCTTTCTTCAAGAAGATGTGCAGCCATGTCACTTGGAGGAAGGCAAGAGTGCACAAGCTAAAGACCAGAAGAGATGGGATCATACAAATAGCTGTGCGGTTTATGTCAGAAGGAAAACTAATCACCAGACCTGCCTAGCTGGTCATCCCTCTGGCAATTGACCAGTGTGGCGAAGATGTTGGAGGTTAAGAGCACTTACATATCATCTGTGGACTCAATTCAGAGTACTTATATATTTTCTATGGGCTCTGTATCTAGCTAGTTACATTGTGTAGTCAAAGAGATTAATAAACAGTTAAAACATGTTTGTTAACATAATGTGCATACTGTTACCTCTGGTGTAACACAAGGTTCCAATCTATGACCTATCCTATTTAGCATATTCATAAATGACACTGATGAGAAATTGAAGTCTCAATATCTGCTATATGCTGATGATATGAAGATCCTGATCAAAATACAGTGATCATGACATTGATATTTTACAACAAGGCATTCCCCAACTAGCGATGTGGTGTCAGGTAAATACGTTGAACCTTAACATAAAAAAGTGCTATCATGGTGTTTCCCTGATGTCGCAACCTGCTGCCTGTTAACTACTCATTATGTGGTCAAAATGTGGAAATAATTAACTCAATAAAAGACTTTGGAGTGATAATTGATGATAGACTTATTTTCTCGGATCATATTAACTATATAACTCTGGGAGCATTTTGTGTCCAGTGATTCATATGCATATCTGGGAAAGAATTCAAAAGTGTTCATACACTGTTTTGACTTTTCTCTGCCTTTGTCAAACCATTACTGGAATATGGTAGTATTGTTTGGTCACCATTTACAGATCAACAAATTAGCTGGGTCGAAAAACTTCAGCATAAGTTCTGTAAGTTCCTGTTACACTATCCTCATGATAAAAGCATTATAGACATGTGTGATATGTATCTCTATTATAACATTAACAGCCTACGAAGTCAGAGGCAATTGGCAGACCTATGCTTCTTCTACAAAGTTGTCAATGGACTTATTGATTCACCAGAAATACTCGAGCAATTTCGATTTAATTGATCTAGAGTAGATTTTTGTAGTGTCCAACCAAAGCTTCAGCTATGGCTTCGGCCACTTTTGGCCAAAATTAGCACCTTCGGCCGCACATTCAGCTTTGGCCAAAATCAGCCAAAGATTTGGACAAAGCTGAAGTTTTGTATCCAGTTGCCGAAAATAAACGAAGTATTACGAATGACACCAGCGCAGCATGCCCACATCTCACATGTGGGGAATGCAGGCGCAGTGTGTATACAAGACACCGGTGAGCAGCACAAAACAATAAAAAAGAAAATATACATATTGGTATTCGTGTTAATACTTCAAATATGAATGCAGCCACGCACTCTGGAAACAACATTTCTATTGGTTTTGTATCTCATACTACAGTTCCTGATTCACAATGTAATTTTTAAAGATATTGCTATAAACGAAATAGTGACTGAGACTAAATTAGACTATCCTCTCCCGTATGAAGAACATTTGATTTGTTATTTAAGAAAACCTTTGCCGCTAAGGACCACTGATATTTTTTTTCTTGATAATGGGCTTTCAGTCCATATATTTATTTACGACTCATAGCAATCAAATATTAATCAGCTCCTAAAACTAGTGCTACAGGTGAACAATTGTTCGGTTCTGCCTGTGACGACAGAAGAGCTATAAAAAAAACTTTTATTTTTAGCTTATTACTTAAAGCTGTTTGACATTAACTATTAAATCTTATTTTATTTAAGTATCAATATACTTTTTGTTTTGATAACATTTAGTATATTTTTAATTAATCTGGGTAAAAAATTGTAGGCCTGAAACTCTTTTTAAAATATCGTTATTGATTTGGCTTTAAATGATAATTTAATATGTTAAACTAATTTAGACTGCAAGATATATTATTTTAAGAACTTGTAGCATAGCCATATGATAGAGGCTGCTTCCAAAGTCGGTGGCCCGGGAGATCGAAAACCGGCTGTGCTATTTGAAATACAGCCGAGTTGATGTTAAATTTCCCACCGGTCCGTGGGAGTACCGTGGAAGACCCCGGAGTGCATGCCGGCTACCGGAAGACAATTAAAAACGCCAGCGAACCCAACTTGTGGTACCGGCTAGTCTTCCTGGAGCAGCCGAGCTCATCGGGCACGCCACCCATGTGCGAGTTTTTCCCGAACTCTCTTTTTTAATGTTGAACTCTAGTTGTGAAAATGCGAGTGTAATTTATAAAGTATTGCTAATGTGAACCGTTTTTAACTGAGGATTCTGCAATCTTCGGGTACATATATATATCTAGAAGTCCGATGTAATATATGTTCACGACTGGTGTGGGTTAAGATGTGAACGCTATTAAACTTGGAAATTTAATTTTGTTATTCTTTTTTTTATGTGATTCTTAATAAGCTGAATCACTGGCGACCGCGTCAGCAGAATTTGCTGTTTCAAACATTTTCGTAAATGTATAAATCCCACCATCCGCGAGCATTAGTGTGCTTTTCTAAGAGAAGAAATGCAACAAACTAGAATTATTAAGTTTATAGCAGATCAGGCTAAGGATATTGAGAAGCTACAGAATGGCATTAACAAAATACTGAAAGAATAGTTTGGACTAAATATAAATCAAAGCATGACAAAACTGATGAAATTTAGCATAAACTATAGTGATTATAGTAGATTAAGTATAAAAATAGGATTGGATGTGACAGAAGAAGTAAGTGAATTCTGCTACTTGGGAAGCAGGAATGATGTTAAAAGCAGAATAGCAATAGCAATAGCATGAAGAAGAGAAATCTTTTAGTTTCAAATGTCGATCTAGGGCCCAGAAAGAACTTTTTAAAACTCTATGTGTGCAGCACAGCACTTTATGTTAGCAAAGTATGGACTTATGGAATACCAGAAAGAAAGAAAACGGAAGCATTTAAAATGTGGTGCTACAGAAAATTAAGTGGACAGACAAAGTACGAAATGAACGAGTTTTGAAATGTTTTATGAGAAAAGAAGTTTGTGGAAGATGCTTACAGAAATAAAAGACAGGATGGTAGGTTATATTTTGAGACATACAAGAGTCATTAATTTGTTTGTGAAGGGAACGGTCAAAGATAAGAACTGTAAAAGAAAACAGAGATTACAATACATGAAGCAGACAATTGAGGACGTACAATGTAGGGGCTGAGGTTAGCACAGGGTAGGAAAGGATTGATAATTGCTTCAAACCAGTTGAAATACCAATGACAAAAACTGCTTTTAATGTTATTAAAATATGATATTATTACAATATTTAAGCTAATGTAAGTCAAAAATAATGTGTGATTCAATGACTATAGCTAAAACTCTAAATAATTAATTAATAATATAATGACAGAGACAAATTTTTCTAATTTATTTAGGGCTATTACTGTTAAATTTTCTTGATTCTCTTTATTATAACTAAATAAATATAATAGCATTTAATTTTGCTAAATTGCTTTGTTTAGCACCTGGTTTTGTATTATGTTTTATTTAATTCTAATGAATAAATATGAAAAAACTGTGTTTTGAATCTTCGGCTACGACTGAAGGTTATGGCAAGAACCGAACAATCGGCTTCAGTCTAAAAAGACCTCCGGTTGGATGCTAGATCTTTGAACAAGAAGACTACTGGATGCTGTAAAAATATGTTGCTTTTGGGCTGTACTATAGAATAGTAAATTAACTTACATGCAACCAACATCAGCTTCTTTGGAGGATATCATGCTGGACTAATCTCTAACATTACAACACTTTTATGAATTATATAGTCATATACATACCTTATATGTTGATATCAAGTATTATTTCTGTATTTACAAAGCCGATTGGTGTATAAACCTATATCTATATAAATGAGAAGTTGGATGTATGTTTGGATGTACTGTTGGCCTCAATCACATCTTAATAGCTCAACATATTTAAATGAAATTTGGCACAAAGTTAGTAAATTGTGTGCGAAGTTACATAGGATAGTTTTTGCCCAACAAAACCAATAGTTCCTTAAGAAATTAACATTATAACTTCACAATCTCCAAAGAGTTTCCTACTTCGTACAATGCAGTGCCAAGTTTACGCTTTGCTTTTTTCGTACATCACAAACACTTCTTTTCAGAAATTAGAAAAAAAAAGCTTCTGATATATGCATGTGTGTGTTTAGTTTTAAAGCGCTAAAACTGATGCACTTAACAAATAATAGTTAGGAAGCAGGAAATATAATTCGATACTTAACCTTAATTTTTTTGAATGGTATTATTGGTAAGTTCATGAAGAGACGTCTTCAGTTGTGTACTTGTGTACCACAGGTATCACACCATAATTCACTTCATAATATATGCATCATAATATACGTGAAAAATCAAAGCTTGGTAAAAAAAAAATGTACAGTACTAAAAGTATACCAGCACCAAAGTCAGTTCACTTAAAGTGACAAAATTCCCGTGTGCGAATGTTTTTGTATGTTCATGACAAATATGTAACGGGTTTGATTTCACCTCGATTCAGTTTATTGCATGTGTATCTTTCCCCCCCCCCCTACTATTCACTCTCCCTAACATTACAAATTATTTTTACCAAAATATAAAACTTTTTTTTGTTTTTTCTCCAAAATCTTTGTAGAAATCAGTTCAAATAGTAAATCTGTGATAAACAAAACTGTTTTTTGCTTACTGTTCAATGTTCTGCAAATAATTATTAAATCCTTCACTTCAAACGAATGTGTTCAATCGTCTAAGGTAGAAACGTTTTGTTTCAAGAAGCCATGTAAGAAGTAGTTTTAATTGTGATACACATCGCCACTAATATTTTGTTTATGAAAGCAGCTTATTTATTACTGATAATAACTCTGCTGCCTCATGCTATATCAAAAACATTCTGGTCCAGGCAGCATTTCAACCTCTCCGCTAATATTGCCACCACAAAATCAAACGATACAGATGCACATTAACCCATTAAACGCATCAGAACTAATTTCAAGTAGAAGCAACATTTTCTGTATCAGGATTCCTTATTACCTTAGGATAAATTATTAGCTTGGAAGGGTAAGGTTGGCCATGACCCCAAGCTGGCACTTGATTTCAGGCATAAGGGTGTGGGAAAATTTTCTTTCTTAGGAAAGGGTGTAAGGGACTGGAATAAATTGCCAAGAGAAGTGATGAATAATTTACCAGAACAACTGAAGGAATTTAAAGCAAAAATTAATAAAACGCAAAAGTAGGTTGGGAGAGGAAAGTAGAAAGAGGGGTGTGTAGGGAGATTGCCACCGGAGTGGGCACTGCATCATAATATTATTAATTATCACAATTAATTCATACTGAAGGTGCATAATAAATTTGCAGCTGGACTAAAGCACGCATACTAACACAATCACTGTATCATGAGGTAAACTTGACCTGCAATATTAGCGTAACCTGTTTTAAGAGTTATAATGAATTATGAATTTTCCGTTGTACAGCGAAGTTACAAGTATTTTCGTATACATTTTTAAATTATGTTACTTTAATAATTGTCATAGTAATGCTGATACCATAGTTCATGTGACTGGATGTAGTTCCACATGTATTCATTATTTACTTCGCTTTTATGACCGCCATATTGCAAATGTCACTTTTTAGCGGTTGTTTTAATATCATAATCTGGAATTGTGGGTCAAGTTTATATCACAATTCATGTTGTCACTAACATGCAATATATTAAGGTATTAATGTGCCACTGCTGGAACCTTTGATTTTCTAGCGATAATAATGTTGGAGTTTGTGGTTTGGTTGAAATACAGTTTGAACCAGAATGGCAACTGAAACTTTATTAGTAATTTAAGCTGCTTTCATGATCACTAATTTAGAGACTTGTACCTGCGTTGTATCTAAATTGTATCAAAAGATCAATAATAATAGATCTAGAGAAGGAAATATAAATCTTTATTTTACCTAAAAAAAATTAAAGTCATACTGCCGGTGAGTTCACAAGAAGATGTCTTCAGTTGCGCACATAAAATAGGGTGACATCTCAGGTATCGCACCTTAATTCCGTTCATAATATATGTGTCACAATTTAAGTTCGATAAAATGCTGATTTCCAAGGAGCTATAATAACAAGGGTTATGGTAAGTTTGAAAAACAGCCTGGATCAGAATGATTAGTAATATTCCATGGTGTACAGTGGATTTGGAGTGCAAAGGTGGCTGCCATGCCAAATTCTGACTATAATGATGTCAGAATCTGCTCAAGAAGTCTACTGCCGCTAAGTGAGTAATATATTTAACCATATCTTTCAGCGCCTGTTACTCCTTTTTTACCTATGTCCTAGCTTTGAGTCACACTTTTCACTGAAGAATAAAAGCCAAGGCGGCAATTGACAATATTTTCAACCCTAAGGGAGAAATTGTTCTACTGGTAGTACTCTGAATAGTAACAAAAACTTTTATACCATAGCACATTTTCAAGCAGACAAAGTTGTGAGTAACTGCTTGTCAGGGAAGAAGCCGGGTACTGGGGTTGGTATCAGCTTCATCACCTCAACTCGAAGTCTTCCAAAAATATTCAAAGTCCTGAAAAGTTCTGTTACCGTGTTAAACCATATGGTATGCTAGCTGTTAAAATGACCACAGTCGCCACTTACAGATTTAACCTCCTGTAAGAAAGGTGCTATTGTAGAAATGAAAGTCGAAAGTCAAATAACTGCATTATATTCTTGAAATTTTCACATTAAATATAAAAGTTCACAGTTAGCAAAGGCAATCGGATATAAATCGTTCACCGAAAATCACAGATTGAGAAACAGAGCAAGACCACACTAACCCCAAGAATGAATTTGAAAATAAAGTCACTGTCGAAAACTGTTAAGTCTGAATGCAGATCGGCAAACTTTGAAAATGGCGCCCATCCAGCCTGTTCCCGGCGGCCATTCTTCTCCCACCTACCCTGCCTACCAACGCTTCCACGCTCGCACCGTGCGTGCGCACTCGAGCACGCTTGACGATAGACTGAAACCCCGAGCTTCAACTTGCGCGCACTGTGTTGCCTATATATCTTTACCTCACGTGATGCCGCACTCCGGCTGAGTGCCTCCGCTCGCTCAAACATTCACATATGTTTAATTTTATAACTTCTCTATCAAATGTTTAATTTAAAATGTGAAACTGAATAAGTTATGGGCATTTACGGGTGTAGTGGTTTAGGAAAAAATTTAATTTATTTAAGCTTTAATTCTCATGTCTGATGACATGACCAAATATGGTCATCTTTCCGGTGTTTCACCACAAGTCAGCTTTTTTAGAACTTTTTTAAATCGGCTTTAGTTACAAACACGAAATTAGGCTCAAAATATTGGCCCCGATTTTAGCCTCTCAAAAATGTAAACTTTGTTTGAATCGGTTGTGAAATGATTAAGTTATTGCAAAAACAGTGATTTCCGAAAATCCGCCATTTATTATTTATGTATTTTTAGGTATAACTCTGAAGATATGTTGATTATTAAGCCGGAAAAATTACTAATATGTAGCCTGAATTAAACTGCGTATTTTAAAAGTTATTTCATCTCTGTAGGTGCTATATCTCGGACACAATAAATTATCCTCTTATTTACACGTGTGCTATTACAGAGTGTTTTAGAAAATTCACTAACATCGATTCTACTGTTTTAAATGGCATGAAATTTATGTGTACGAAACTAGAAGAATGGATCTTTAAGAAAAACTACTTTTTAACCCGGAAACTAAGAAGGCTTTTAAATGAGAAAATGTTAAAGTCGAGTAATTTATTTTATGTGTTCAGATGGCATTAAAAAATACTTAGACGGTTGGAAACTATTAGATTTAGATGAATTTACTTCTCTCTAGGATTGTTTTAATTTATTAGTTACTTTATATCGGGTGACAATGTTTAAAATCAGTGTAAAAGCATATAATGTGTATGGTGCCTATGGCAAGTTACTTCGAAAGTGGATTAACAAACTACAGGTTAGTAAAATGTCTTTAACTGTTTATAGAAAATTAATTATATGTGTTTACTGGCATTTACATGTTCTTAACGCTTTTAAAATGGTTTTGCTTTATTGGAATTAATTCTGAAAGGCTCGAAAATTTTGTCTATTTACCGGCTCCCGGTTTTCACTGATATTTCCTATGTTACAGATTAGAACTACTTGAAACTTATTTAAACTGAAAGATTAGATTATTTACTGTGTTTTTATCTACTTTTTAAGTCCTGAAATTATTTACAAGGTCTCAAATCGTTTATGGAAACAGCTATGAAAATGTGTTGGCAAACTTTACAAACTGCTTCAAATCTCACTGAAACTACATTTTACTGTAAAGTTATTGTTATTGTAGGTCTAGGCCTGGCTTTTATTAGTTCTTTACAATCTTTACTGTATGAAAATCTCTTCAGAAATACCAAAATCTGGTATATGCCACAATTTAGGGTTAGGTTTGATTTATATTGAAATTAACTATTTCTCTCTGGAATAATGCTTAGTAATCATGATAAAAGGTTTATTTAGGCACTCTGTTTACTATTATTTACCATTTACTTCTTTTAAATCCGTTCAGAATGTCTCCCTAACCAATGTTAGGATCTGGTATTGAAAGTTTACTTTTATGTGGGATAACCTATTTCCTGCTGTAATATCATTCATTTATTGCTTTTTACAGTTTTATTTATGTTGGCTATGTGTTTATTTATTTACTTTACTGTACTAGGAGTGTTGTTAACTTGATTTTACCCGTGGTACCGCGTACTAAAGTTAACCCCAAACTTGGCCGGATTTTAACAGAATATTGAAAATAGAATGAGGGATACCTTACATGCTAGTAAATAAATAATTTAATCCAAGAATCAATGATCAGGAGTGGGGTACTTGACAAAAAAAACTATGAAACTTTAGTTGAATAAGTTGTATGGATACCAAAATCAACTTTATTTGCTCGGTAATAGTTAAAAACATATTATTTTTGATAAAATTAAATTGCAGAAAAGTCATCTGATTTGAAATGGCAATCAGAACACCTGACATCACATCCCAGCCCTCACCACTTTTCTTCCGTGTTTTAAGCACCTTGTTAGGGTTCTTATGGTGGTTTAATTTTCTGATTAATTAATTAAAAAATCCACCAAACAGGTTATGTTTGAAGATGTCTGTTTTATTGTGATCCAAACAACAAGTCAGCGATATTCACAAGTATAGGTACAATACAGAGATGCACAGTCGCAAACTCAACTGAATGATTGAAACTCTCTGTAACACTGAATACTGTCAACTAAACTGACTTACTAACTGAATGAATGAATGAATGTCTCTGTCCAGGCGATCTGTTTATATAGTCTTTATCAAAATTACGAGAATTCTTCAAAGGCATCCGCCCGATATTTCTCGATCATTAACAATCACTCAAACAATCTAACATATTAAAAACAATCGGAATTAATACAAAATTAATTAACAACATTACAAAATGATCATAAATGGTAATTATAGATACTTAAATACAAAATTATTTACAGAAATCCTTTCAAATGGTAGAAAATTGTCCTGTAGACATCGTAACTTACATTAATACATGGAATTACAAACATTTAAGAAATTCTCTTGCATCATTCGGTTCTTAAACATATTAAATGGCCTTTGAATAATTTTCTTACCTAAAAGTCTAGATACACTGATTTACAAGAAATTACAAAACAACCATATCAAATCACTTTCAAGCAAACTTTAGCTAATTACAAATACTTCATACAGTACAATGCTATTCAAAATTCAGGTGTTAGGGCTGTTACAACCTGTTGCCAATATGTGCATTGTATATTAATGGTTTTAAATCAATCTTTTACATATCTTTGCCAATCAATGAAAAAAATATTATTTGCGATGAATGCTGGTTTACCAAAGGAAACTGCTCTAAACTGCCAAACATTGAGGTGATGATGCTGGGAAAGTTTTTCACCTAAAACAGTGATTTTTGCACAGCAGAATTCCGGAATGTTAAAATTTACCTCAGAGTATACTCACTCAAAAACTAAAAGCATAGTTTTGTGCTGAAAAGTGCACATGTTGTCATATATATTTTAAAAATTAATATAAGAATTCTTTCTCAGCATTGTATTTTAATGTTAGACTCAGTATAGAGGATAGATTTCAGAAACTCATATAACCTAGAAAGAATAAGCTAATTATTCTTTTATAGGACCAATATTAGCAGAGGCAGTAGTTAAGTTAAAAATATAGCATAATTGCTGTGCCCATAAGAAGCTAAAGAACTAACAACTAGCATTTTTCGTGACAATATATCAATATTCAGATGAAATGTTATATTAATTGTAATGATAAATTATAGTAAACTTATCAAAATGAAACTATTTGTATTAGCTATAGGATATTTAAAAATAATAAATAAATTGCAGACATTTTTAATAGTAGTGACATACGAAAATTAAGGACATATTTTGAAAAGAATTACTAATTTGCTAGATGCATCATGTACTTGTATTCATTTAAATCATGAATCAGATCATTCAGATGATGTCTGACTTATTTCAACAGGTTATAAAGAAATTCTGTTTATGGGAGCACTAGATACTCAACTTCAAAAATGATAATTCTTTTATCAAAAAAAAAAAAAAGTTTAAGAGAGAACAAAATATTTAGTTACATAGCTTATTAAATATAATAAAATATTAAGTAAAAACTGATGTCAAAGTAATCTTCACAAAAGTATCCTGAAGAATTAGTAGACAATTATTCTGGGTCACATTGTTCAAGTTTTAGCCATTTTTTCCACATATCTTCCAAGTGTGGAATGTAAATAAACCGTTTGTTTGCTTTTTGCATGATGTGTTTACACACTGAGCCACTACACACAACTTGTAAAGTATAGAAATCATTTTAGTAAAAAATTAAGCAATTACTACTTGTGCTATGCTAGAACGGAGGTTACATTCCGATTACCCTCAGATATATCAGTCTGTACGATCCCTGTGGGTTGCACCAGCTATCTGGCACCACATTCTGGAGATGTACGAATTTTGCTGTTCCAGAGAGCACATCATCAACTGCCAGTTCCTGTCCATATCAAAAACTGAAACTCCCCAAAAACGGAATCATGTAGAACTGTTTTGGCTGTTTAACTGTGTCCACACAGTAGACATTAACTTTATTTCTTGTTGATGACATTCCTTAGGGATTTTATCTATAGCCTGAACAGCTGTGATTTACATATACAATGTGTGAGTATCAGTATGAGAACAAATGTCATCCAACAATGCTGGATATTTATTGTAATTTGCTTGCAGTTTATTAATGCATGACTGATCATAGCATACTGGTTTTTGGCTTTGTTTATCATGAGATATTCTCATGGTTGAAGATGAATCCATGATTTTCCTTGTTGATTTCTACAGGTGATAGCAAAACTTGGTTACTAATGTTATGTTTATTGTCCTTTAGTGCCCATAACTCTGAGTAATTGATATTGCAAATCTTTGTTCCCGTGTGTTATTAATCTTATTTCCTTCCCAGTTTACACCTGGTAAATTTAAATCCCCACCAATAATGATCATTCTATTCTCACCTCTGAAATCTGAGTATGAATTTAATTTCTCCCCAAGAGCCTCATCTTCATCTGTCATTCTTCCACTGCGGTAAGCAGCCAACACCCTGATTTTTTCTTTTTTATTACCCCAGAAATCTACCCCAAGTTACTCATGGTCTTGATATATGAATGCCAGTGAACTGTGGTAGTTTTTGCTAACTAGTATGAATGAAGACTCCTTCACCAATTGCTCCTCTATCTCTGCGGTACACTCTGTAACCATCAGGAAAAACCTCACTGTCTAGTACGTCTTCTGTTAACAAACTCTCTACCCTTATTATTACTTGTGGTTCGTGTATCTCTATTAAGTTTGCCAATTCAATCACTTTGTTCATTATACTTCTACAGTTTACCATTAATACCCTTATTACCGGCTTTATATTTTCAGCATTTATCTCCTCTTTCCCAGTTTTACCCCAGCCAGTTATTGATTCAGCAACTTCATCTATTTCTTTAACATCTATGATCTTTCTCATCGTGGATCTGCAATCACTATCACTTTGATCATCTATTTCCACCCCTTCACCAGCAGCCTTTAACCTAAAAAAGATACAGTCCAGACCCCATCATCACTGGAAATGGGCTTCCTTACTGCTTTAGCTAACAACTCAGGAAGTACTCCCTTCCCCATTCTATTTAGGTGTAGGCCATACCTAGTGAAGCCCCACCTACCAATGGTGTTTACAGGCACAACCCCCAACACAGAACTAATGCCTTTCCCATGTAGCACTTCTGTTTCAACATTTACAGGCCTCACAGCATAGTTCAATTGTGGCCGGTCATGGCGTCTTAGGACCTGCATGAGCTCCACCCTGGTATGCAGTGCCTCCTTCACCACCTTCCTCCGCTCACTCTCTATACTATAGCTCGCGTTTCTATCAATACTATTCCCTTTTAAAGAAAGCAACAACATGTGAATAGCATGCATACATCCAAATATATGTACTGTTTGAAAAAAATAAAATAAAGTGGGATCATCTTCTGGGAAAAAGAAAAATAATTCAAAACCTCCTTTGAGTGCTTCGGATTCTTTTGATGTGGTAACTCTAGAAGTGATTTGTTTTCCTTTCCATCTGCTAATGAAAGGTTATGACAACAAAACACATTTGAATCTTTTCTCACTGTAGCTTATCTCAAGCTGCTATGAACTGGTGCATTTTAAACTTTTTCGTTGCCAATTTGATTCCACTAGATGCTGTGGAATCCAATACATTTGAGAAGCTGATTGAATCATTGAACCATAGTAGAACTCAATTTCCCGATTTCCAGGGGGACATTGGGTAGACGTCTTATAGTTTCGCATCACAGTATGTTACACCTTGGTGTCATGTGTAGTAAGACTTATTATCATACATAAACATGACTACAACTTTTGGTTGGTTAACTTTTAATGGATATCTTTAACATGTGTAAATTTGTGTAAAGTTAATGTTTCAATAAGTATCAAAGTTAACTTTTTAAGTAGCAGATTAATCAGTACCGGATTAATCATGTAGCAAGAGTTAGTAAATGTTACAGGCCCCATTCCTTCTGGGGGCACCACACCTTCTGGGAAAGGGGAGGGGGATTTCCTACGGCTCCTATGATTCTTGGGGGACCTCCCTATCAGCCAAGATGGGTGAATTTTCTAGTTAAAAAAACCTGCACCAGATGGCGAAAACAAGGGCCTCTTCACATTTGCATACAGACCCCACACTGTTTTAATCTGACTCTGAGATTAATGATTAACAAAGTTAATGTTTGGATTAACAATGACCAGCTTTGTTTGGAATGAATATCATTTCCAAACTGGTGAAAAATTTAACAGCAACTATTGGTTATTGTATCTGTAAATTGATAAGAGTAAGAAAATTTGGGGCCAAATCATCAACAATATGGCATTATTTTCTGAAAGCCTAAACTTATCTTGAAACACTTGTTTCTAAAGTTGAATCAAAATGTGAAAAACTGTCATGCATTTAAACATCATGGTGACAAAGATTCTTACAACAGTTAAGAATACTAAAAATAAAAGTTGACAATCAGGCAACTGAAACTATCCAAGATGTCATCTTCCTATATTCAGGAACTCTTTATTATTGGTTATTTGGAATTTGAATAAGATGTCAACTGGCTTTTATCCATATTGTAATGCTTTAGGTTTTTTTTTATTATTTATTCGTTTTTTCTCTCCCACCATTGCTCATGTTCCATAGAACTATGCTGAGAAACCACCCCTGTCATGTGGAATATGTCGTGGTTAATATATATGCATACAAGATGAATAATAATCTTAATAAAAAATATTAATTTTTCCAACTAAATTATGCAAAAGGCATATTTGGTACAATCAATTCTTTTGTACAAATTCTAGTGTGAAGTAGAAGGAATCATCGATGAGATAATCACCCAGTTGTTCTTTAAAAATATCTTTACTATCTAAAAACTGCTTTATACTTTTAGGAAGTATAATGAACAGATATATCCCATAATAACTATCTCCTGTTTGTTCCAATCACAATGGCATTTGTGTTTTGTACAAATTATTTTTGTTTCTTATATTTAAATTATGTACCTGTGTATTTGGTACAAACAAGTTAAAATGTCCTCTGACAAAGCACATGAGACAATATATATATTTTGAGAAGCCCTTCTAAGAATATTGAGTTTCTTAAAGAGCTTTCTGCAAGAAGTTCTTGATTTTACCATGCACAGAATCCTAATAGCTTTTTTCTCTGCTATAAATATTTTATTCCTTTTGAAGAGTTTCCCCAAAAAATTATGCCATATGACATGACTGAATTAAAATAAGAGGAGTACACCTGTTTCATTGATTTCATATTAGCTATTAGAGAATGTCCAAAGGTGGCACTATTTAACTTCTTCAGTAGCAATGAGGTATGTTGTTGCCAATTCAGATTCACATCTATTTGAAAGCCAAGGAATTTTATACTCTTTGTTTCCAATATTGTGTTATTTTTACTGTTTATGTGTAAATCTTGCTGTGCATAATTTTTTGTTTTAAATCTAATCTACTTTGTTTTATCAAAATTTAATTTTAATGAGTTTGCCTTAAACCAGTTTGCTATTTCACTGAGTACTTCATTTGCATTTAATCCCATAAAATATTTGTATGGGAGATTAACCACCAACTTATTAAAGTTAAAAACTGCTGCAGCACCAAACCACAACACTACACATATGCACATAGAGTATTGAAATTTTTGTACTCATATCCCTTCTTCAACAATAGAGTGGGGTAGCTGCATGATTGAGGCTGACAGCTAACTAGAGACACAGTCCAGTGGTTGGCAGCATGTGGTGGGGGAAAATCAATATAGCAGGAATTACAGTTGGGAGTTGAAAGATGTAAACCTGCGAATTTTAAGATTGCAAACATATTGCAGGAACAAGTCACAGACATGCAGAAGAAGTCGGCAGAAAATATAATTATTAACCAGTAAAATTTTCTTTATATGAATTTAAAATGTATATATGTATACAAAACAATCTGAATAAAACAAATATGTTACACAATATGTAAAGAACAGCTCTGGTGGGCAGTGGTTGATGTTGGAAGAGATTAAAGGGAGTGGGGAGTGGATGAAATAGAAGGAAGATTACTGAGTGTTAACTTAAATTAAGAGCTGTGATGGTAAGCCAATTCTCACCTTCTGAGTTCAGAGATGCTGCTTTTTTCTGATATGACTCTGATCACATGGATGGTGAAACAAGAATTGAAATTGTTTTTATCATGCATGGTGGCATGTTGAGATATTGGATGATGAAAATTCTGGGTGAATACCATTTGTCTGTGTTTGTTAATCTGATGGCCTGTGGATTTGCCACCATCGGACTTGCCACATGTGTATCCTCCCATCTGACCAAGTAACCTGCAACCATTGCCCGGCCTCGTACATAGATTTGATCAGTAATACACTGACAATCAGAACATGGTGGGAATAGTGGTGTGAAGTCTTTCATTCTACTATTTAGAGTAGTTTACTTTATCACTGTATACTGGCATATCAATTACAATTTGTAATTTGAAAAAAATTTGATTAGAGGATATACATTTACTATGTTTACCCTCAAAAATCCATAAATAAAATCTGTAAAAACAAAACAAAATTTGAGGTACCTGGTACTTCATCTTTCCCATCAGTATTTATGATTGTAAAACTTGAACACAGTGAATGAGGACAAAATATTGACGCTAATGAAATGTGTAATACACTGCTCTTACACATTTAAGATTAACAGCATACCAATCCTAAATTGTATCAGACTAACGATTTAACTGGAAGGCTTTCATATTTTATTCATATAATAGAAAAGTTCCTCAAAAACACTCATCACTATAAAAATATCAGACCGACAAAGAACTATTAAAGATAGTACTGGTATAAAGTTGTATTCATTTAGGGAAGCCAAAGGAAACAAACAATTAATGAACCCTGATCAGTAAAAATTCCAACAATTTGATTTGCTAATCAGATGAACTTGAATGCAACCAGGAATAAGTGACTTTGTTACTAAAGTCTCTCAGAACCACCAAAAACTTCATTGCATTATTGCTCTGAGGGCAATGAATTTGATTTATTTGCCAAGAAGCATTTATTGCTGCATACTTCTGAAATTCTGGATAGTTACCATCTAGCCAACCTCCATTGTTTACTGTGTTCATTGGAAATATGAATAGTATTTCTTCGCTTACAGGAAGTGAATTTTGCATTGTTTTAAAATTAAGTTGCTCTTCATTCTTAGCATCTGTATATATTGTCCTTTTGTTATTATGTATGATGTCAGCTTCTTTTGTCTTCTGTATGTTTTTGGACACAACTACTCAGAGTTTTATATCATTCCTTGTGTTTATGTATTCTAAAATTGCTTTTGAACATTGGTTCCAATACTGAATTCATAAAAAAAAATCTGTCTTTAATTTAAGTAAAAAAAAGGAGCAGATGAATAAAGATCAACAGAAGTCCTCATGCCACATGTAACAGGAGTAATGGAAAGACTCGCCACTCAATTGGGTTACTGAAGTTTCAACAAAATAAAAGATTATTTGAGAGCAGTCAAAGAATATTGAGCTCCAATATATGGTAGAGGAATGTGTGAAATGTCTAATGATGGTGGTAATGCATACATAGTTAAAACTTTATTGCAGTCTGTGATACAATTGATAGACTTCTCCGCCATATTCAAGGCAAAATTTAAACTGACACTTTGCTGAAAATCAAATGAAAGGAGGTAATAGAATAGAAGTATGGTTGAAAAAATACAAAAATTTATCCAGATCTAGATGTTATTCTGAATGAAAAATGTGGGAGGAAATTGAAACTTGAAGGACTTAAATGAAGGCAGTGCTTCCTGTAGTATGATGCTATATATTTAGTGTGAAGTGTACTGTCTTTTTGTGGCATATACCTTTCATAAAAATGTTTTCTTGAAGGCAGTGCAAAGTATGGCGTGTTTTCCGGTAAAATAATATTGCAATTAGAAGATTTGGAGGTGGCACATTAAGTACATTATCTTTTGTTGCCTCTTGATTTCACTCATTTTGTAGAGTTATCTCTGAAGTACAAATTGGAAAGCAGTTAGCACTCAATTAAGTCTTCTGTATATTTAATAGGAGGCAATATCTTCTAAAAATTATCTTACTTTTAGTCTGTGACTTAAGTATCAGAGAAAAATGGAACAAAGTATATAATAAGATGACAGCTTTGAAAAGTTCAAACTCTGTAATCAATGATAGTTTTTCAATGTAATTGAATCTGAAATAAATATAATTTACTTCTATATATAAAAAAAGACAAAAATCTATATGATGTAGAACAATGCCATTGTTATTATGAAACATAATTTATATTCCAGATTGCAGAAACCATTCATAAAGATATAATTTCATGTGTAACTGCATCAGCAGCTATCTATAAATGTTAACCCACCTCTCCTTTTGTTTAGTTCCTCCGACTGAAGAGCCTGGGATTGATGGTGATAAATGGCTAAATGTCCACGATAAGACTGGTACCTACCCTCTTTCCCGCAGCAGATGCCAACAGCTGCGACAATATGATTGGAACCTAGACCTTGCTCTCTGGCTTGGTTTTGAACGACCTGACAGTCTCAGGTGGGATACTAAAAACTCTGTGGTTTTTGGTTACTGTAGTGTGTTGAATGTCAGGTTTGTTGCATTTTTGGGGTACATGCATAGGAATCTTCTTTTATCATATAAATCCACAACAATATCTTTCTTGAATACCTGTTTGGTATCAAAATCTATTTTAAGGACACTCTCTAGACAATGCTCAAGAGCAAAACCTTTTCAGTTTTTTTTTTTTTATTATTTGGGGGGCAGGGGGGTGGGGGAACACAGGTACTTCTCTTTTTTCTTTTTTTTACTTATTGCTTTACGCCTTGTCGATGGCTAATGTCATTAGAGGCAGGATGGGATTGGGGAAAAGGAACTGGAAGGAATTTGGCCATGGCCTTTTTGAAGGAAGCATCTCGGCATTCACTTGGAGTGATTTGGGGAAACCATGGAAAACCCAAATCTAGATGCCCAGACGGGGATTTGAACCCGCGTCCTCCCGAATGCGAGGCCAGAATGTTAACCGTTCACCCACCATGCTCGGTAGGTACTTCTCATCACTGAGACTGGGTATTGATTAACCTTCACTATCGTGCTCTGTCCGTTTAAAGTTTACCAGCAATTCAGTCAAATATTGGTAATGATTTATTATTTTCAGTTATAAATGCATCATTTATCCATAATTTGCTTGCTTCTTCCATTGAGATTTTGTTTCTTGTTGCTCAAAATATGCATTGGATCTGTTGCATTTGGAATTCGTTTTTCAAAAGACACTGATTAAATTTTCTTGTTTATACGATAGACTATCACAGTTTGAGGTTGTCTATGAAGGTCTGTACTACTTTGACCCTTCATGATGGTTGGTGAAAGTCTAGACCTATAAGTAAATGTTACATTCTGTTCTTTCTGAATTGACACATCAATGTCATATTTCTCTGCACCTCCTCTGACATCGCTCCCCTGGCCCTTCTCACCACCTGCTTCTACCAGCTGACCACCTTATCCCTCTAGGCAGGTGGTATTTCCCACTTCAGTATTGTTTCATCAAAAGCCCTGAATTCATCATAGTAAAAATTCTACCAGGTAAATTTGTTATTATTTTTGGTTTGTATTGTTTCTTTAAGACATTAGAAAATGCAAACAGTAAAGTTAATATACTTTTGGGAAACCATAAAAAATGACAGCAGAGTAATGTTGTGTTTCATTACAACAGAAGTCATGAGATACCTCCTAGTATCATGTGGGACCCCTTTAGCCTGGCAAAATGCATTAACCTGATGTGGCATTGACTCAACAAGTCATCAGAAGTCACCTGAAGAAATATTTAGCCATGCTTTCTATACAGCCATCCATAATTGTGAAACTGTTGATGATGCAGGACTTGGTGCACAAATTGACCTCTTGATCATGTCCCAAACATGTTCACTGGATTCATGTCTGGCAACCTAAGTAGCAAAATCATTCAGTGGAATCGTACTGAATGTTCCTCAAACCAGTCATGAATGATATTGTCCTGGTGGCATGGTGCTTTGTAGCACTGAAAAAATCCATCATTGCTTGAGAACATGAAGGCCGTGACACTACAAATTGACTCCAACTAGCTGATGTAACTGTTTCCAATCAATAGTGACTTCAGTTTGACAAGAGGGCCCAGTCCATGCCATTTAAACACTGCCCATACCGGGATGGAGTCACCACCAGCTTGCACAGTGTTTTCCTGACAATCTTGGGCAATGGCCTCATGAAGTATGTGCAGGGCCGCATTTAGGCTCTGTGGCTCCCTAGGCTATACATGTGGTGCGGGCCCCCTGTCGAACCCTACCATCAGCTCTCACCAAATGGAATCATGATTTATCTGATAACAAATATATTATTTCAATCAAACTGATACATTCATTAGCTCAAGAGAGGTGCTGCAGCCTATGGCATATTGTTATCATTATTTCTCACATCAGTCTTCAGCTGCTATATCACATCAATGCCATATTTTGCTTCTCTCTCTACATCTACATTTCTGATATACGTAACACATTGAGTGTTGCTCTTCTTTAACACAGTGTTGCCTGTCTGTCAACACTGACACCTTGGTGCATATATCACTGGTCTGAATCAATAAGAGGATGTTATTGGCCACTGCTTGTACATTGCTAGAGGTAACACCAGAAATCACGTATTTACACCACCCTCTCGAAATTGTGGATCAAGGGATTTTGAATTCATAAACAATTTATAAAATGGCATTCTGCATGCATCTCATGCCAAATACCATCACTGTTAATTGATGTTGTGCAGCCATCTCAGAAAACCTTCTACATTTTTCATAAGAGTACAAATGATAGCCTCAACACTGCATGGCACTTTTATATGTTTCTTCTATGGTGCTTCCACCTTCTGAATATTGGCATATCGTTATCCGAAGAATATTGGCACCTCAGTGTATATTGAAGCCAGTGTAATGGTTCCATGGCCATTCTGATCTTCACCAAAAAAAAAAACACTTTTGGTAAGCAAACATAAACAATAGATGACCTCCAGAAAGGTGTCATTTTGATGTTCAACATTAGAATTTTATGATCGATGCAAACATCCAACAATAAGATAGTTGAGAGAGTTACTGAAAGAGAATATACACTACGCTGGAGCAGTTACTCTCCACAGAATGTACCCAAAAATGTAATTAATATAGATTTTTTTTTTAAGAAAAATGAAGGTATTGTTTCATGATGGGGCTCATTTTTAGGAAAAAGTGCATGGTTTAGAGAAAGAACATCCTGTCATCTACCTTGATGCAAAGGTTGTCTAAAAGCCTGCACCTGTTCCTGCCAGCAATTTCTATAGGCAGAAACCTTTGATACCAGTCACTATCACATTCTTGCTACCAGGTTACACAATAGATTTCTGGAATTAATTCTCACTAGGAAACGCTCCTGAAAATGAGATTTAATTACTGAAATGTTTTATGCAGATTTCGAAGATGAAAATTATGTCTGGAAGCAGTGAATTTAATTTACTTATATCACATAAATGAGTTTGCTGTATATCTTTATTAAGTTTTACTTCTTACACGTAATTTCCACATCCATCAGTTTCATAATTAATTTTTTCTTCAGTCTTGATTAATATTCCTGAAATATTTGAAGAAATTTCCTAAACTTTCTGAAGGACAGGAGTGATGAAGCTAGTTACTTAACAGAGATGGCTGTGGCCTTAGTGAAAGAACTGTACTGGTATGTAGGTAGAAACAGAAATCTATATGGGTGAACCATAAACTTATCTTGAATTCCAGTCTCGAACATTATTGCTCACTTATCAGGTTCAGTGATGTATTTACACACTGCTCCAATGTATTTAGTACTAAGTTTACATCATGTGTTAGATGGGTCACAAGCAGATGTTTCAGAACTTCAAAAGGAGAAGGAGATAAATAATATTAGTTTTAAAGTGCAAAGTATTGCGATATATCTATTCTTATGACTGAGATAATCTGTTATAACATCAAACAAATAAAATGTGAACCTGATTTAAGAGATACAGAATTGAAAAAACCATGTTTGAGAAGAAGAAAATAAATGAGGAGGCTAATTTTTTTTACAGTGTAGCTTACATTACAACAAAGAAACATCAATTACTGTTACAACAAAAAAGGTAACAAAAGTGCTGATCAATGAACATAAATAAGTACAAAAATGGGAACCACAACTGATAAAATAACTGCATATATATTGAGAACAGTATATACATGGAACATGGAAATTTTTTGGTTTAAAATCTTAATTAGCTCAAGGACATGAAATGTAGAGTGTGGAGTTAGAAAGCAACTAGGATGCCTTTGCTTAGTGGCAGTAAATTATATGTAAGAAATGGTAGAATAACAAGAAATTCAAGTTAGATATGAAGGTGAGATCAAAAGTAGCAGGGAATACACCTAATTCAGATATACAGGTAAAGGCTATATATATGTGATAAATTTGAAAAGAATTTGATATCAATATGCAAAGAAAACCAAAATAGATGCACTAATTATAGTAAGTTGTGGTTCCTGTAGGGGCAGAGGAAGGCAAACAGTGCAGAAAGCAGTAGGAGGTAGGGGTTGCAGAAGTTAGAAGGAAGTGGAGCAACTGTGAAGTAGCTAGGTGGCTTGTAGGTTCCTTCTTATCAACAATTGTGCCTGCTTCCCAGGTAGATAGGATATATACTGTGCAACAGTTGCCTATCAGTTGCTTGTTTGTGGTTTCTCCACCTTGGAGACTGATTTATTTCTGCAATCTTCATCTTGTGAGTTGAAGGCTTCCCAACCTGCTAGTTCTGAGCATCTTCATAAGGGTATCTTTATAAATGGGAATTCCATTATTGGGCAGGTTGTGAAATCTCTTAGGAAAGTGGGTGATTGTTTAGGGAAGAAATCCAACATCCACAGAGTACATTTTTGGGGCCCCAATCCAAGCTGTGGAGCAGGTCATCCTGAATACCATATAGCAGGCAGGGTACATTCAGTTGCAGATAATGGAACATGCCAGCTTCAGTGATGCTTTTACCTTTGATGTGAAGTTATCGTATCTCCTTTTTGGCAGTTGTTTGAAAAGCTGAACTGTGTCATAAGATTTTGGCAGAGCTAACTATGTGCAGCATCATTCATAACACTTTAAATGAACCTCTGGTTCAGAATAGCCTTTGGGAGTTGAATCAGAGGAAATGGTGCTGGTGTTTTGACCTTGACTTCTAGTTCTTCATTCTTTAAAACCGGGTTGAGCTATGTTGGGTTACCTTGAATTGGTCAAGTGTGCATCACACATGATAACCTGCAACATTGTGTTTTTTTTATCATCATTATTCTGGTGAGGGACTCTTTTGTGTGAGAAGATATAAAGTGCAAGCATTGTTGTATATTTGTAGGCTTGGTGGGAACAGAGCCACGTAGGTCCCATTTTTACAAGGAAGTGTCCACATTGCAACAATAGTAAGTCATGGCAATGTTAATGGGATGACAATTCAGAAAGTCAGTGACCTGTGTTTTACTATGGTTTCAGAAAATAAATGTATCACTTATTTTATTTACCTGACCCACACAATCAGTTTGATTGTGATGTGGAATTGTACTTTCAGATAGTGCAACAATGGGTTGTAGTTACGTGGGTACCCATGGCAGGACTGCATATCTAGTGGTGTGCTTGAGAAATGAAGGCAGATAAGTTTTTTTTTAAAAAAAATGTAAGAAAGCTGTGGAAAGCAGGATGCATTTCTAATAAGTGTTTCAACATACTGAGAACCAGACAAGGGGGTGTGGTTGTATACAAGGAAGTGATAAAGATATAATAAATCTGATGGAAGAGGATTGGGAACTTGACAAACACTCAAGGAAGTGAGAGGTTTCTGATATATGAAGGGAGACTGTATAAAGTTGAAGATGTTGATATATCAGGATGAAATCCATTAAGTGGGCCACAAATATAGATTGCTTAAGAATACAACAGAAGTTATGAGATAATTGTACAGGGACTCAAATGAATGAGGAGGTAAATAAATGGTGCAGAGTAAAAAAAAGGATCCAGGAGGAACAGTAAAATATGTATTTCCTGACAAGTTAAAATGGCGGTATCTGTTTAGTGGAGATAGTAGATGCTAGTAATGATGTAAACAGTAGATGACTATGGAAAAGTATTATCACTGGAAATTGAGGACATAGTAACATCAATAAAACTAAGAAAAAAAATACTTAAAAAATGGCTTGTATGATCCTGAGAGTCCTAACTAATACCTAACATGAGGACCAACAAAAATTCAGGAATATAAAATTTCACACTTTTCACAGGAGTCATTATTGGTAAAAAATCACACTTACTTGTCTCTTTTTTTCGGGGCTTGCGACATGTTGGTGAGGTCAATAAAAAAAACTCAGTGCAAACCCCAAAAAAAGAGACAAATAAGTACGATTTTTTTACCAAAAACTTCATGAACTTAGCAACTCTATCTTCAAACCTCACTCCCATGTCCACAAATACAAAAACCTCTTACTTTCTCTTTTCAGGGATGTAGTGGACAGAGTGAAATGAAAGACAGATTTCCATCATTTTAAAACTGGGGCTTTTCAGTTAAGGGAAGGTATCCTCAACATAAACCAAGGTCCTCCAGGTTCGAAATTGTACAGCGGGTTGATAATTCATTTATTTAAAATCAGCTCCACTGACAAGTCTAAATGAAGCTTCATATTGAATTGTCTTCATGATCATGAGACAGTAGCAATGGAAAACAAAAATAGATTTGAAATATAATGAGCATTTTGGATGTCAAGCAAACTTTGTATAAAAATTATGTTAATTAAGTAGAATAAAGAAGAGTAAATGTGTGTATAATTTCTGGGACTAGGAAAAGTTCAGAAGTACAATCTGCATTAAATGGTCATCTACTCATATAAAGTGGTGTAACACAGAATAATAGAGCAAAGTTGTTATATAGTTACTATTGACAGGAAATTCATGAGACAAGTAGTTACACTTACGTATATGATCAAATATTGATGGTAGAGCTGAAATGAGAAGTAGAAGACTTATTTGCTGGAGAATACAACCTAACAGAGGAGAGTAATTACTGTGATGCTAATGGAGAAGACTTAAATGTAAGTGTAGGTAATAATCAAATTTCAGGATGTAATAGTAACTAGAGTGAGCAGATGGTTCATAAAAATGGACTAAAACTATGGGATTTCTTCACTTTCAGTAATATGAAAGTCATAAATACTTTTGTAAACAAAAAAACTTATAATTAAATGCAGATGGACAGTTAGAGAATTTAGAAGTATAACTAGTTTCGTAGTTGTTACTAAAAAAATCTTGCTACCTTGTGAAGGACAGCTACATCTATAGGAGCATAGATGTTAAATAAGATCATTTTTTAGTTCAAAGTAAAATTAGTATCCCATGGCCTTGCAGTAAAAACAATAAAAAATATGAAGCCAAGAAGTGAAACAAAGTCCAAAAACACCTTTCTAAAAGCAGAGAGTATTACAGAAAATATCAGCAGAGGTTATTATGAGGTTGGGTGATAAATTAATGTCCCAAAATTGCTATAGCCTAAGGGAGATGTTTTAGGTGAAATCTAGCAACGCTACTGCATGCAGCAGTTCCCCCACGCTCTATTCCACATTTTGTGACTTCGCCACTTTCCTTAATGGAATGCCAGTCATTGTTACCACAAAGTGTGAAATTCATGTTCTAAATGACTATAGACTTTCTTCAACACATGACAGAAGTGTATTACCATTCAACATGTCCTCAAATGGTGTAGTGAGTATGCAAGTGATCTTATGAACATTTGTGATGAAGGATTACATGAAGACCTTTTATTTCAAATGAGATGTATGAAAAAAGTGGGGGAATATTATTGGAAGGTCATAGGATCACTATCTGTAAACTATCTCCACAGGTTTCTGAGGTTTCTACCACCATGATTCAAAAGATATTTACTGAAAAGTTGGGGTATGGGTAGGTGCATTTGATGAGGCTCATGAATACTCACAGAATATCAAAAGCAGCAACGCGTTAACTTTTCCCACAATTTTCTTCAACAAATGGAGACAATAAGGAGAAATTGTTGGATTGCATTGTTCCATTGTTGTTGGTAATGAAATATGGGCATTCTGTTTCACTCCAGAAACAAAACAACCATCACACAAGTGGCGCCATTCAACTTAACCCAAGACGAAAAAGTTTAAACAAACATTAGTCACCCACCCTGCATCACTCATGGCCGAGCCAATATATCTGGCTGAGGTGACCTAATAACTCAAGCTTGCTGTCCTTGTTTATTACCTTGCAATTACTTATTTCTCGGTGAGTTGACCCCTGGGTTACGAGAAAAACAGTTTGCTGGAAAGTCATAACGATTGAGTTTTGGGATTAAGGGGAGATATTGTTGATCAACTTAATGCCTTCTGGGATGACAGTTAACTTAGACACATGTTTCAAAACACTAAGGAACCTCAGATGGGTGATCCAGAACCACTGGATAGGAAGGCTGAACAAAAGTGTGATGCTGCTTCACTATAATGCTCGACCTCACGTCTGTCATTAAATCCTGTACCTGCTGAGACAATTTCATACAGACACAGACACACACATTGAGCATCTAGTAATTTTTACCCGTTTCCAAAATTGAAGGAACACTTGGGTGGACAACACTTTAGCACTGATGATGAAGTTAAAGAAGAGGTGAATTGCTGTCTAAACAGTTTGCTAGTAGAATTTTATGAGATGGTCTTATGAAAGCTGGTGCAGCATCTACAAAAATACTTGGATGAAAATGGCAATTATGCTGTAAAACAGAATGATGTTAAGCTTTCAAATGATGTATTTGGTTTTGAAAATAAACGTTACTGTCTATTTTAAGAAATAAGGGAACCTTGCTTTACAATCTGCCCTTGTAATCATAGAAAATTAATTGAATAAATGCAAAGCATAATTCATCAAGCTGTATATGAGGCTGTTGGCAAAATGATAAATGAAACACACACAATAACAAAGGATTAACGTTATGAAATTAAGAAATTGAAATAGTTTTGAAAGAGGAGAAAAAGGATACAGAAACAGCTAAGAAAGAATAATAGAAATAGAAACTGAATACAACATGAAAAGAAACTGCGCATAAACATTAAGTAAGCTGAGAAAGATGCATCAATAGCATCAAAAATTACATTCATTTCAAGAATGCAGTAATAATGTTGGTGCATCAGATGTCTCTTATTATTGTCAGTAAAAATCACAATGGGCAAGAAAAAGATACATCCCGCAGTTGATCAACATGTTTTTATCAAATTTCTCAGAAACAAAAATGTAAATGCTGCTGAAATTCGGCACCATTCATGGAAAGAACTCGGGTAAAATAGTGATGTAACAAACTAAAGATAGAGTGGTAATGTGTTGAAAACAATGATGATCTGGATTGTCCCCACACTAAAATCACGCCACAGAACACCTAGGCTGTTCGAGAACTTATTGAAAGTGATCAGCATATAAATGATCATAAAATCTCTCAGGAACTTCAGATCAGCTATAGCAGCATGCAATCTATCATTTGCAGTGAATTGAGATTCCAAAATGTGTCAACTTGATGGGTTCCAAAACTGCTGAATGCAAAGTATAAAGCATAATCCTCAGAGGCTCCTTGTCGTGTGACTACCAACTTTTAGGGAATAAGGAATAGTTTTGGAAAACTTTATTCAGTTTGTTTCTGATCTCCAAGCTAACACTCAAGCCAGCCACCAGTGGGAGCTGTCTTGACACCTTATCAATGTAACAGAGTAGTGAGACCTTGAGTTAGTCATGAACTGTTACCACCATCCCACACAGTAACAAGACATGCTTGCTTACAACACGCTACACCGACTCACTATAATAGCTGCCCAGTAACCTGTAATAACAATTTGCCAGCTAACTTGTCCAGTTTCTTGAACCTGTGGGACAAGACCTTGAGAGAAAACCCACTTACATTGCTTGGACGTGTAGCTGGGAAATCTTTAGGTCAACACTAAGAGTCCCTACCATCGAGCCTTAGCCACACCCTGACAATTCTCCACTTAGCTTTCAGTGAGCCAATTAGAAGAGCCTTTTAACCCCACCATATCTCTAACAAGCTTTCCTGAAAGTTTGTGGTACATCATGCTAGTCCGTCCGCAGGCTGCAGTCACCTGTCCATCTTCCAAGGACTCACCAAGACCACCAACATTATGGACATCCTTTAAGAACACAAACAGATACCAAAAGCTGATTTGATCCACAATGCGATAATCCAATTAGTTGGACTTAAACTCCATTTCCATCACTCATCTCGTGATAAGGTACTGTGCCTAGCCCTTAGCCAACCAGCAATGTAATACTTAGATATCTGCCAATCATATTAGCGCACTGCTATTACCATTCAACCATTCAATATTGATGCTTGATCTAGTTTACGCGTACAAGCATATTTGCATATCCTTCTTGTGATTAATAAGTAAGCTGTCTATTGTATGTGATGTTATTATTCAGTAAGATAGTCACCTTACCCTAAACTAATGAAGTGTGAAAGATATTATTATTATTATTATTACTCCCCGATTCACTAAAAGTGTGTGGCAGAGGGTGCATTGCACCTATCCAAAAGGGTAATAGTTTTGAAGGGATGTACAGGATATGGCAGGAGGCGCCCATGGACTAATGTGAGGAACCATCCCAGCATTTGCCTGGAGTGAACCAGGAAAACCATGGAAAACCCAGATCAGGATGGCTAATGTGCAGATATATGCTAATGTTTTCAATACAGAAGTTCTCAGTGACAATATGCAGCCTCTAATTCTGATAGCTAATCCAGTTACTACCTTAGCACTATATCCACAGACTGGTAACTCACGATATCAGGTGGGTTGCAAGGATGAAACCAAACTTTCCTCTCCCTCCCCAACCTGTCATGTCGCAATCATGCTACTGCTTTGCAACCATGTGACATCAAGGTACAAGAGGGAAGGTGATAGTTATTTCGGAAAAAGTCTTCATGTGTAATGAAACTCGAGTCCATCACTATACCCCTCATTTTAAGAAGACCAGTATGGAGTGCCAGAAGACTGCTGAAGGTGCTCCGGTGAATGTGAAGGTGCAGTTGTTTGTAGGGAAGCTCTTTGCTACTGTGGTCTGAAACTTAAAGGCTTTCTACTTGTTGATTTTCTTTGAGAATGTTGAACCATTAATGTGCCTATTATTGTGATTGTCTTAGCCAAGTGTGAGCTGCCTTTCGGTCAAAAAGGTATGGCATTTCGATCAGAAGTGTGTTGCTTCTCCATTACAATGTCAGACCCCACACAGAAGCAGTAACACAAAATAATTGACCCATCTGCTCTTGGCTATCCTAGAAAATCCAGCCTAGAGTCCAAACCTGTCACCATGCTACTTCCATATTTTTGGACCACTCAAGGAGGTCAAGCAGTTCCTGTGAAATATGTTTGATACATGTGCACAAACTTTTTATCATACCATTATTACCAGGTGCATATATATGAAGGGGTGACTACGTATAAAAATAAGAAAAATGTAAATCGGAATTTAATTTGAAATATATATTTATATATATACCGGGTGTATGCATAAGTAATTTCAGTTTCACTAAGAGATGGCGCCAGCGAACAGTACACAGCGTTTGAATGTGATACATGCTCCGGTTGTTTGACAGACATTGACCTACAAGCACACACAAGTTGATTCCGCCACACAACTGGCGTCTTTGTTGTATTCTTCAGTGAACATGTCGACTTTTGTGCCTGAAAAGGAACATTTGCAGCATGCATTGCTTTTCATATTTAATCAAAGAAAAAGGCTGTGGAAAGTCATCATTTGCTGGTAGAAAATTGTGGTGAACATGCTCCATCCATTAGAACGTGTGAGACATGGTTCTACAATTTAAATGTGTTTATTTCAATGTGAAATACAGTGTGTGCTCGGGTGGACCACAAAAGTGCGAAGACGAGCAATTGCAGGCATTACTGGATGATGTCCCAACACAAACTCAACAGCAATTGGCAAACGCATTAAATGTGTCTCAAGAAACAATCAGCAGAAGTTTAAGAGCAATGGGGAAGGTCAATAAACTCGGTAAATGGTCCCACATGATTTGATTGAATGGCAAATGGAAAATCACAAAGTCACTTGTGAAATGCTGCTTCAGCACCATGAAAGAAAATCATTTCTGCACAGATTAGTGATGGGTGACAAAAAATGGTTTTATTTTGAAAACCCCAAAGCGGAGAAAATTGTGGCTGTCACCTGGCCAAATCGCTTTGGCAAGAAGACCATGGTTTGTGTCTGGTGGGACCAGAGCGGTATTGTGTACCATAAACTCTTGAAGCCCAGCAAAACCTTTAATGCACAACACTATTGCCAACAAATGATTAATTTTCACCATGCATTGATCGAACGATGACCAGAATGGGCCCAAAGACATGGCAAAGTGATTATGTTACACCACAATGCACTGTTTCACACAGCAAAACCAGTGCAAGACACCTTGAAATCGCTTGGATGGAACATCCTACCACACCCGCCATACTCCCCCAACCTGGCGCCATCCGGCTATTACCTCTACACTTCAATGGGGCATGTGCCCACAGAGCAGCACTTCAGCAATTTTGAGGAAGTTGTAAAATGTCTCGCCGAATGGTTTGCCGCAAAAGACAAGCAGTTTTTCTGGCATGGTGTTCATAACTTAGCTGCAAAATAGGTGAAGTGTGTAGAAGCCAATGGCCAATATTTTGAATAAACCAAAAATTACTTTCCCTTCAACATTACGTGTTTTCTTTACCACAGAAACCAGCAAAAACTTATGCATCCACCTATGTGTATGTACATACTGTATATGTTGCAAAAACATTTGTTTGTTTTTGATTTACCCTTATAGAAAATCAAAAACAGTAAAAACACTATAAAGACCTATTGTTTGGTCATTATGTGTTTTAAAATACCAATCTTGACTCATGAAATACCCTAGTTGTTGTTAATATGGAAATGTGCAACTATGGTGAAATAGTTTTAAAACTGAGACTGTTGTACTTGATAAATATGTATTGGAAAATATTTTTGGAAGGTTTCTGCCTGAAACAGAAATCAGAATTTAAATGTCTCTTATGTAATGTAACATTCAATTTTTGATGTGTTGGTGTGTAAATTACACAATTTTTCACAGATGTTTGAATGGACACTGGCTAAAACTTGTGGGGAAAAAGAGCCTGAATGAACTTATGTAAAACAATGTCAATCCATACACTGTTGTATGAAAATGAAACATGGGTCTTTTGGTGAAAAGATACATGCTGAATATAAACCTTAGAAATTAAGTTCCTGAAAAGTGTTACATGTTTTAGTGAAGCAAAACCATATATACTGTGAAGTAACGAAGCAGGAATTAGAGATTTTTCGAATCTGTGGCAAAAGAACATAAAAATAAATGAAATACTAAAAATGAGTGATGCCAGCCTTCCAAAGCTTGCTATGAAATGTTAACCTGAAGGAAAAGAAACAAAGACCAAGTATAGATGGCCCTAGGAACCTGAACAGGTTTAATCTCTTTACAAAACTAACTTTGAAACCGAATTATTCTAAAACATGTTCATCTCTTTTTGTATTCATCATGGCCCTCCAGCTTTCATCTCTAGTAGGTTATAGTTTTACTTTTCCTATGCATCCTGCTTACATTGGGAAAAAGTATTTTCCTTATCATTAGACGACCCGTGTGAAAATTTTGCTAATAAAGTATATTTAATAGTGAGGTTGAATGCTTGTAATTTATTTATTTAGTGTAATAGGTACACATCAAAACATATTACGAAACAGTTAGGAAAATTTAAAACACACTGTATGTATGACAAACTGTCACTGACCTTAACGGAATATAACCAACCTGAACAAAATGCACAAAGCATATCAACATCTCTGTGATATGTGCTGTTGCGTGAATAAAATGTTTATACTGTAATTGTATATCAAATCAAAAATGTTTCCTTAACAGAAAAAAATATCTGAAAACTTTCTTATTGTATAAAAAAAAGTTTATTGACATCTCAGCAATACTGTTGCTGCAATCTAAGGACTTGGCTCTGAACTGTTTGATACACGTGACCACTGTAAGTATCAAATTCCAACAAATTCTTTCTTAATTTAAGATTTTACCTTATTGGAGACCTTAATCTCTAAACAGATATGTCATTTATCGATTTCGGTTAGGTATCGAAGGAGATAAATGGCCCATAATAACAATAATATTAAAATAACATGTTGTAGAAATAATATTGATATTTTGCCCTTTAAGGGTCAAATTCCAAAAAATTCCTTTCATAAAATATGGTTTGACCAAAGCGGACACCTTGGCCTTTAAAATGATACCTCATTTACCGATTTCAGCTAGGCATCAAGCGAGGTAAAAAAAAAAAATGTTTTAGAAATGATGATATTGCCCCTTATGGGTTGAATTTAAAGAAAGTTCTTTCTTAAAATATGATGTGTCCAAAGCGGATACTATAATATTTTAAACAATACCCCGTTTATCAATTTCGGTTATATATCAGTGGAAATAAATAGATCGTGACGGAAAAATGCGTTGTAGAAATATTAATACTTTTGCCCTTTAAGGGTCGAATTTTGAAAAATTCCTTTCTTAAAATATGGTGTAACCGAAGACCTTTAAAATTATACCTCGTTTATCAATTTTGTTTAGTTATCAAGGGAGATAAATGACTCAAGGCACAAAAATGCATCTTAGAAATACTGACATTTTTGCCATTTAAGGGTCGAATTACGAAAAATACCTTTCTTAAAATATAATTTTACCACGGCGGAGACCTTACTCTTTAATATGCTACCTCATTTATCTATATCAGTTTTTACCTTTATGGGTTCAATTCCAAAAAAAATTCGTTTTGAGACACTAATCATAGTAATCCTACTTCATTTGTCGATATCAGTTATATATCTAAGAATATAAGTGGCTCGTGACACTCCCAGTGTAGTGGGTGAACGGTTAATGTTCTGGCCTCGTAT
Source organism: Vandiemenella viatica (assembly GCA_031002005.1). Lineage (NCBI taxonomy): Eukaryota > Metazoa > Arthropoda > Insecta > Orthoptera > Morabidae > Vandiemenella > Vandiemenella viatica. The sequence continues at coordinate 305,174,221 of CM061920.1, read as the reverse complement.
TCGGGAGGACGCAGGTTCGAATCCCCGTCCAGGCATCCAGATTTGGGTTTTCCATGGTTTCCCCAAATAACTCCAGGCGAATGCCGGGATGCTTCCTTCAAAAGGCCATGGCCGAATTCCTTCCCGTTCCTCACCTCAATCCCATCCCCCTCTAATAACCTCGCCGAGGATAAGGCGTAAAGCCAAAAAAAAGGCTCGTGACACAAAAATGCTTTGAAGAACCATTGATACTTTTTACCTTTATGGGTTCAATTCCAAAAAAAATTCTTTCTGAGACACTAATCTTAGTAATCCTACTTCATTTGTCGATATCAGTTATATATCCAAGAAGATAAATGGCTTGAGACACAAAAAATGAATTTTAGAAATATTAACATTTTTGCCTTTAAGGGTCGAATTACAAAAAATACCTTTCTTAAAATATAATGCTACCATAGTGAAGACCTTACTCTTTAATATGATACCTCATTTATCTATATCGGTTAGATATGAAGGAAGATAAGTGGCTTGTGACACAAAAATGCATTGTAGAACCAATGATACTTTTTTCCTTTAAGGATTGAATTCCAAATTAATTCTTCCTTAATATATGATGTCATCAAAGTGGAGACATTAATCTTCATATTCCAACTCCCTTTATCAATTTTGGTTAGATATCCAGGAAGATAATTGGCTCGAGACACAAAAAAGCATTTTAAAAACATTGACATTTTTGCCCTTTAAGGGTTGAATTAAAAAAAATTAGTTTATTCTAATTTAATGTTACCACGGTGGAGACCTTAGTCTTTAATATAATACCTCATTTATCTGTATCGGTTTGATATGAAGGGAGATAAATGGATCGTGACACAAAGGCGCATCGCAGAAATATTGATACTTTTGCCCTTTAAGGACCGAATTTCGAAAAATTCCTGTCTTAATATATGATATCACCGAAGTGGATATCTTAATTTTTAGATTGATACTTCATTAAATGATTTCTGATAGGTATCCAGGGAGATAAATGACTTGTATCACAAAAAAAACAGCTTTTTAGAAATATTGACATTTTTGCCCTTTAAGGGCTAAATTCTGTTCTTAACATATTATGTGACCAAGGTGGAGACCATAAGCTTTAATATGACACCTCGTTCATTGATTTCAGTTAGGTATGAAGGGAGATAATAGCTTGTGACAAAAAAACACCTTATAGAAATAATATAATCCTGTTTGTATCAATATATAAATCCAGTTATGTGGTCCTGTGTATAATGTTTTGCCATGTTACTGTTGTTCTGTGTTCAGATCTTTGTTAGGCGTTGTTGCAACACTTTGCCTAAACTGTGAACATATAATTTCATGGCCCGTGTAGCCTTCTGGTACCCTAATATTTAATAAATCTGTCACCATGGCCTTGTATTATAACCCCAAACACGAAGGGTGTAATAAATAAGTTCACTTGACACAGTTTTTGAATCACACTATACTTATATTCTTGATAAAGTTCACACTTACATTATCAGTACCAGAATTGTGGATAAGACATCAGAGAACAGTTCCATAGAAGATTGACAGGCTAAGCACATTCATACAAGAAGACAAACTCACTAAGTCACCCTAACATTAATGAGAAACGATTACAGCATGTTGCGACATGCCTCAATCACTACTGCATGGAGCAGTTCTCTCTGCGAATCAATGTGAAGTTAACAGTTTCAAATCTGGTGAACAAATTCAAGATGGCCTCAGGGGCTTTTACAAGCTTTTAAGTTCCTATGACGTCAGCAACTTTTTTTCAGAAATTAATTTCTCGCAATATACTAAATGGTTTAACTTGCAATTACTACAAGGGCTTCCTATGATCTTATTCTATATATTTTAATTTAATTCAAAATTCAAAAGGATTTCTATAAGATTAATCTCTTACATCACCAGCTTGGCATGATTTATCGCACGCCGAAAACAATTAACGACAATCTATCTTCAAAAACTTAATTATCTTACTAATGCATGGAGCAGTTCTCTCTGCGAATCAATGTGAAGTTAACAGTTTCAAATCTAGTGAACAAATTCAAGATGGCCTCAGGGGCTTTTACAAGCTTTTAAGTTCCTATGACGTCAGCAACTTTTTTTCAGAAATTAATTTCTCGCAATATACTAAATGGTTTAACTTGCAATTACTACAAGGGCTTCCTATGATCTTATTCTATATATTTTAATTTAATTCAAAATTCAAAAGGATTTCTATAAGATTAATCTCTTACATCACCAGCTTGGCATGATTTATCGCACGCCGAAAACAATTAACGACAATCTATCTTCAAAAACTTAATTATCTTACTAATGTTTAAACTTATTACTGAAACCACTATATATTCGCGATTCTCTCAATTTAGGCTATCCACTGATATAAGTTTCTCAGTTGTATTCCTTTTAGTTAAAAACTTTATTTTTTTCTGTTAATTAAAACCACTAATTAAACTTTGGCAAATTAGTTAATTTTACTTTTAAAATATGCTAGACAGTTCTGACTATAGCTGGTGATAAAAATATCATCTGTGACTTTACTCAATTCAAAGTTACTCCAAATCATAAATATTTGCCTTCCTAACAACATGGTTTAAAACATAAACAAACCAAATCATCTCTTAAACTAAATTTTTCTGGACATAATGAATACACTTTAAAATGATTCTTATAACAAGTTTTAACTGTTGAAATGAATGCAGAAAAATCTATTCAAGTTGAAAATTACTTTACACAAAATTTCTAAGTTCTACATAAATGACTTCAAAATCGAAATATAGAATATGATTACTTTTGGGGTAGCTAGTGGGAGTGCTTTCGGCGAGCTAACATACCCTTACATACCCTTGCAAATTTAAACTTATTTCTGCAAAGCTGTAATTGAGTTGAAATTTTACTCAAGAAAACTAATATTCTCCCCTTTTTGGGTTATGAGAGTTTGTCTTCTCCTCCTCCCATACATTTTATCACAAAGCAAAATGCACTTGTTCTCATTCAGATCATCATTAGAAAAATTGAAAATTGCTTGAAAAATCAGACTAATATAAAAAAATTACAAACATATAAAAATTCGCTTACTTCTGGTGCCGTCCCTAACCATTTACAAAACATTACATTGGAACTTAAAATACAGCATATGTTAGCATGTAAATTCAGAATATAAGATGTGTAAGAATGTAGAATCATACAAAAAATCACAAATATTAATGTTTGCAATATTGTTTGATGATTTGTATGATTTCATTTTTTTAGTATCTTTGTTATTAAAAACATACAAAATTAGGCACTTTAGCACACAAAATTCCAACAAGCTCTCTCAAATTTGACACATTGGTATGGAGCCGATAAGGATACAAAACAATGTTCCAGTGGGCTTGTATGCTGTGCGGAATGTTTTTACCCTGACTCCTAGCGCAGCTGGTAGTCAGTGGAAGCTGCAGGTGGCAAGCCGTCAAACAAAAACTTAGTTTTAGTGCCTGTTCTTAAGATTTAAACCTTAAATTAAAATACACAAAGAAAATAAGAAATAGGAAAGTACATCTTTACAAAAACAATGAGGTAAAGAAACTAATTAATTATGCCATTACAGGTTAAATTGAATCGAAAGATTACAAAAATGAATATTATTTACAAAAGTCTTAAATGAGAAAGTTACAAATGCCATTCTTGATAGCAAGTAGTTACAAAGAAGGTTAGAAAAGAAACATGGCATTTAATTATTCACTCTCACAACTGTTATAAAGTGTAATTAATACTGCAATTGAATTTTGAATATTTACTGGTTTGTAATAACTTACTCTAATGTGACTCAATCACTCCCTTCAGAATCAGAAAATTCTTATTCCCCCCCCCCTCCCCCCACTCATCTGACAGGGAATTTCTTGTGTATCTGCATCAGAGACAGTGATGTAAGAAAATGTGGCTGTTGGAAACATTCATTCAGAAAGCACAATTCACCTATATTAGTATTGAATCATTTTTTGGTAGTCATAAACTGAATAGGGGAATAAAAATTCCATACAGAATTATTTTTTTAGTGTTTTATGTCTAGGTACACTTGGAAATTGGACTGAATAAATTTTTACTCTGTAAGTTTTTTGATACTTGCATCTTAACATTTTTCTCATTTGTCAGGCTGCAGGATCTACCAGAGTTGGAGTTTCCTCCTGTGCAACAGTTAGGGCCAGAGCCAGTATGCCCATATTTAAACCAGCCATTACCATTAGTTCTTGAGCAGCTGGAAGGAGTCCGTGATCGTCATAAGCTGCAATTACCACCAGATATCACTTTGGCTCCTTGGCTGATTACACAGCTTAAAGGGAATCCAAGTGGAAATATGCGTGAAATCCGCGCAGTTCTTGTTGAAGCCCTGGAAGAGGTTGGTAAATGAATTATGATTTAATGTTTTGGACCTGCTCAATCCCTTGTGTGTTTTTGGGGAGTGATGTAAATTCACATGCAATTCTGTTAAAAATACATGAAATATTTTCTGCATCTTAAGTGAAAATATCTCCTAACAATGGTTTTTAACAGTCTAATTTTCTTCATTGTGCCTATAAAAATGTGTTTTCATCTTTGAGCATGGATTTTGTCTTTTTTGGGAATGGGAGAGGAAGGTTCAAACTACAGTAAATCTTCTGAATGAAAGAAACATTCAAAATATCTTGAAACATGTGAAAGAAACTGCTATTACTCATGGTGCTATGTCCTTACGACGGCCGAACGTCACACGTCAGAAGGCAGTCCACGGAGATGGTCACGAGCAACCCGAACAAGTCCCAGGAGCAGGCCGAAACGTAATCCCAAAAACGCGCACTGGCAGAGTCCGGCGTGAGGTTCACAGAGTCCGAAGAGAGTACCAAGACGTAGCCAAGAACGAGCACTGTCAGAGTCCGGCGTGAGGTTCACAGAGTCCGAAGAGAATACCAAAACGTAGCCAAGAACGAGCACTGTCTGTAGTCCAATAGGCGATTCACAGTAAGAGAGAGTACCGAAAGCGCAGTGAACACTGAACTGAGGAGTGGAGCAGCACGGGCTTTATTTATATGCGCGGCGGGTCGGCTCCGATTGGCCGCGGCGGAAAACTATGATGTGGTGGCGCTGGTTGCTCCGATGCCAGCGCCGTCTATATGAAGTCGATATCCATGCCCTCTGCCGGTCATGCGGCGATGTCGGGATGGGATACCAGACATGGTTCACTCTGAATGTTCCTAATGGACAAGTATCATTCATTTCAAATGAGAAGATAAAACATAATTAGGGAAGATAGTGTCAGACATATACCAAAGTGGACACTTATAGAAGGGAAAGACCAATTATAGTACATGCATGAAGTGAAAAGATTGCTCAGGAAGCAGAGGATGATATAAGCATGTTTGAAAAGAATTGAGAATGGCAGGGATGTAGAAACCTTAATGGAATTAAGTGGACAATAAAAAAAAGACGTGATGCATGAGGTATTTAGCGTTTAGTGTCAAAGTTCACTTTCATAAAGATTTAGAGAAAACCCAAAAAAGGGGTTAGTTGTAATTTCTATAGTTTTGATATAGGTGTATATTATAATAGTGAAAATGCTAACATTCTTGGTATGAAGTTTAAAGTTCATTCACCTAATAAAGTACAGAAGACATACATGTTTCTCCAAGACATGTATAGTCTTATAAAAAGACTCTGCAGGTATTGTAAAGCAGTTGAACGCTCAGAAATGGGAAGAAAGCACTTTGTCCTCTTTTTATTGCTTAACGTGTGGAGGAATAATAACGACGTCCAAGGAAAGGAAACACAAAGAAAGAAGGAGGCTTTTTTTACCTTATATAAAAGGAATCACTGACAGAATAGGAAAAGTGCTCACAAAAGTCAATATTCAACCGGCCTTCAGTAGTAAGAACAAAATAAGAGGTATTTTAAGATCAGTGAGGGATCACAGACCTCCATTACAAGCAAGTGGAGTGTACAAGATTTCCTATGATTGTGGAAAGGTGTATATTGGTGAGACTTCCCAAGCAGTTACCCGAAGACTGAAAGAATATTGTCATGATGCAAGACTCAGACAAACAACAAAATCAGCTGTGGCAGAACATCAGGTAGAAAAAGGACATAAAATTCAAAGGGAGAAGACACAAATAACAACATAACTGAAGGGTTTTTAGAATGAAAAATAAGGGAATCCATAGAAATTTTCAAACAGCCCAAAGATTTCAATAAAGACAGCAGCTATGGCTTATGTGAAATGTGGAAATATGCACTCCCAGACAATCACAATCCAAAATGTACATTGACAACTCTACTCTGAAACAGCTGACACCCGCTGTCTGTAGCCAAAACAATTCGCTCAGCCTGAAGATAAACAACAGCCATCAGATGTTATACATCACTTCTAAACAGCCCTGATGAAGGCCCCAGATTTTGGCACTGAAACATTGGATGTAAAACATCACTCAAAGCAGTGCGAATCCTGCAAAAGTAAGTGGAGTATTTTTAAGACATTAACACTTGCAGAGTAATTTCAATATTACATTTCTTTAGGAGATTCTCTTGAATATACTACTTAACAGCATTATCATCAGCAGCAGCAGAATTAGTAGTAGTAGCTGCATCTGCTTTACACGCAAATCTTTTCATTTTCTTCTTTCTTCTCTCTTTCCACCAAATCTCTGCCACCACCTTTGTCCATTCTTCTCCTCTCTTTAGCACACATTCCTCCACTCCTCTCAGCCATCTGTACATTGGTCCTCCTCTAGGACATTTACCTGGTCTCTTCATTTCATGTTTTTTCCTTGGCATTCTCTGCTTCTCTGTTCTGTTAACATACTGATATCATCATAATGTGTGTTTACTATGCAGTGTCCAGCTCAAGTATCTAACACACCTGCATTTGACACAGTGCCTACAACACACTATTGGTACTTTCTGTAACTGCATCAGTGGCTCTGCATTCCTTGTACTGAAAGGTCAAAATTGAGTGCAATTTGTACCTTAAATAAATGTCAGAAGAGGTTGAAGATCAATCAGATTTATTGAAAACTAGCTTTACCTGGCAATACCTATTTTTTTTTTCTTTCTTAAGTGTGTATGCATATAGAAAACAGACAAATTAACATGTACAAAATTACTGAAAGACAGTGATTTTTATCAATTAAATTAAAATTGTAAAAGTTTATTATACAATACTTTCAGTCTGAATGGTTTGATGTGTAAATTATTTTTAAGAAGGGTGATGGGTGAGAGTGGGTGGGTTTTTCTAAACCTAATGTCGGCAACACATTTCTCTTTATTTTAAGGTATACATGTGCAGTGTTCAATCAAAAATCTGGTAAAAACTATTAGTTTCTATAAACAACTTTTGAAATTAATATGGGTAGGAGTATAGGGGGAGAGGGGTTGGAATTTTTGCAAACCAAAGGTAGACATTACTTTTCTGTTTGCTTTAAAGTATACGTGTTCTTTCAAAATCGGATAGAAACTTTAGCTTTACAAAGAACATTGACAAAAATTTATGGAGTGGAAAGAGTGAGAGGGGTTGAGTTTCAGAAAATCAAATTTAAACAGTATTTTTCTGTTTGTTTTAATGTATACATGTGCAAAGAATTTTACAAAAATTAAGATGGTGGAAAGGGGGAGAGGAATAGTGTTTCTGAAAACCAATTGTAGACAGTATTGTTCTGTTGGTTTTAAAGTATGCATGTACAAAGTTCCATCAATAGTGGATAAAATGTGTGGGTACGTGTAAAGAATATTGATAAAAATTAAAGGGGGGGGGGAGAGGAGTTGGGTTTTTGCAAATGAAATGTATGTGTTTGTTGTAAAGTATACATGTGAAAAGTTCCATCAATATCAGATGAAAATTGTGGGTGTGTATAAAAAAACAGGCAAAAACTATGAAGGTGGAAAGGGGGTGAGGGATTGGGTTTCTGAAAAACAAATGTTGACGGTATTTTTCTGTTTATTTTAAAGTATCTGTGTGCAAAATTCTATTGAAATCAAATTAAAAAAATCTGAGTTCGTATAAAATTAAGAGTTGTAAAAGGGGAGATGGGGTGATTTTATTTGTCAGCAACCTTTGCACGCGTGCACACAATAACTCACCAAAATTTCATTGTAATCGGATGAATGGTATAGGAACGCATAGAAGATGAACATACAAACAAACAAACATTTATTTTTATATATGAGATATATGTGAGGGAAATGCTGAAACATATTCTGTTTTTCAAACAAAGAATGATGGAGGTTGCTTTGAGACATTCATCAATCAGTATTTGTTAAAAAAATGTTAAGAAATTTTGGAAGTATTTCCAGCTGAACATTTTGCAATTCAACAGTGTCCTTAATTTCATCAAAGAAGATCTCCAGAAGCATTCCTCTTCCAAATATCCACACCCCATAAACCCAGATGAAAAACTAGCTTTAACTCTGAAGTAGAAAACAGTAAAAATATACCACAGTGTATTATTGATTTATTAAAATTTTAGATAAATTTATAAAAATATGAAATTACAAACAAACACAGTTCTAAAATTATTGATAAGTATAATCACATTCAGAGTGTTATTGCATTTGGTGTTGTATGTGGATAGTTACTCAATGATTTTTATGGGCTTTGATGACAGAACAGCTACATATTCTATTACTGTTTGTAAGCACCTTAGAATTTTGGCAAATTCTAGTTTTGCTTAGGCGGGACTTTGAAATTTCGAGAAGTACAGTTTTCAACTTTAAGGAATTTCCCCGTAATCTTCCGCACAGTAACAATTCGTTATAAAAATCATTTTAAAGTGTAATTATCATATCAGGAAACGTTTGGTTTAAGAGATATTCTCGTTTGTTCAAGTTTTGAAATACGCGATCAGAATAGTGAAATTCTGAGATTTGCAATAACTCTAAATCGCTTAAAGCTACAACCGATCTTTTATCACCAGCTGTAGTCAGCACTATCCCCGATATTTTGGCAATAAAATTAAGTAATTTGGTAAAGTCTAATTAGTTATTTTAATTAAGAGAAAAAATGAGCTTTTTTATTAAAAGAGATATCAATTTAAATTTTACATCAGTGGATAGCCCTAATTAAGACGATTTCATACATATATGGGTTTTCATAAAAAGTTTAAGCGTTTGTCCGAAAATGAAGTTTTTGTAAAGTAGATTGTCGCGGATTGTTGTGCACGCGCGTAAAAAGTTCTAGAACACTTAGGGATTTTACCCAAATTCGAATGTATCACTACGCGGAGTCTTAAAAAGCTGAAACTTTAAAATTATTTACTCTAAATTTCTCAAGAGACTGCCGTCGGACTTCTAGTAGATAAGTCCAGATACTGTCGAAGTTTGGACATTTTTAATAGTCTGGATCGTCAAATAAATTACACATACTTTGAGCTACGCGGAAGCAAAAAGATGTGATACAGTTGCTGACGTCACAGGTTCTAGCCGTTTCTATAAAAAAGACCCCGTCGCCATTATGGTTTGTCTGTTCCTGTCCGCGGTCTGTTACTGTCTAGCATTATGTGAGTGAACCTGCGTCGGTCTGTCGTTAGTCTCGGTTGGTCGTAACTCGCCATGCCGGCTGGTTCGAACATGTTAGAACTTTCGTGTCGTATTATATCTCAACTTCAATGACTGCTAAAAACTTGTAAATTTACTAAAGGGGTTTCGGTCGGTTAGGTTTCTCTCCACAATCTGCAAACTTTTGGAACGAGTGTTCGATATGCCTGCTCAACTGTAAATGCAATTTTGAACTTTTGATTTTGAAAATAAAACCTAACAGTGAACTTATGTGCTTCAGTTGTTAGCATAAAACCCTTTTCTCTATTTGTGGGTATCAAATATTGTGGCGACCTGAGCATTTAGTTGAGTTATCCTGGCTACATGGTCAAACTAAATTAAAATATTCCGTAAGTTTTCATCGAACAGTGAGTTGCTATTCAGAGTGTAAGTTAAGGCACTTAGGCGATACTTCACCCCGGTATCGGCCTTTGTCCTTACATGTTATTATATAGAAATAACAAGAATTATTATTATAATTATTACTATTACAGATAATTTATTTTTACTGTCCTTTACAGACTGGTCCTTGTATTGTGGCAGAGAAACATCGTAAATGCATGGAAATTTATACACTATTTCCACCATTTTTTTTATCCTCACTGCAGTAAATAACACCTTTCATTCAAGCATATTTCAACTGTTCTGCTTGTGGCTGCACCTATACTGCTCTCAGACCAATACAGCCATGCAGCTATTGTAGCCCTAGCAATGCGAATACAAGTTATTCACATGCCGCTAGTCACATTACATTCCATTGTAACAGTCCTTATTGTCTGATGCAAATGTCACACACTTGTGTTTGATATGTTATGGGAAGCGCACATTTAGTCACTTGCTTGAAACTTATTTGATATTCTCCTTCTTCATTGTCGCAAGAATAAGAAAATAGTATGTACATTAAATTAATCCCCTGTGAGATATATATGTTTCATGTTAGGATTCTGACAGTGCTTTAAAATGTTTTTGGGTTCCTTCCTCTTTCATTTATCTCACCCTTGTGCTTTCCATTCTCCTCATCTTCTTCACCTGTTCCTATGCCATCACAGATTCGGTTATCCCACCCTTTTTTCTGGTTGTGACCATATACTCAATATTCTTCATGTTCAACTTCATACCATGTGTGCGTGGAGACTTTCCCGGCGTACTGAAGCAATATAGTCTTCATGGGTGTGCAGCCGGATAGTGTTATGGAAACACAACATTTTGACAACCAGCTCGGCTGTCTTCATCAGGTGTCCGGTGTCTACAGGCTGACAAAAGCTGGCAGCCACCGCGTGGACTGGCTTAGCCTTTTCATTCCCTTTGCTGAGGGCAGAGGGCGGGCCAGTGTAGAATGTGAGTTCTTTACAGCCAAAAGGTTCACATTTTATTTTGATTTTCTTTATTTGAAACATTTTCATAGAACTAACTTAAAACTAAAAACTTAAATTCTTAATTTGGGGTTACAAATTATTTACTAATTCTTACAATTAATCTACTTATTTTATATTTTTGTTTAGTATTTTCTAATACTTACATTTCTGTTTTATCTAATATTTACATCTATTATTTGGCATCAGGCAGCTTTTAAGGCCGACAGTTTTAAGTGGTTTCATCTTTAATTAGTTATTATCCGCATCTGTTCTGGGTCTTTCGTCAAGATGTGTTGGAAGTTGTTCGTCTTACGTCAGTTCATTTTCCTGTTCGTTTGTGGCAGGGAAGGTCTTTTCCATATTAAGACAATTGTTCTTGGTGGGTATAGGTATTTATGTTTCGGTTTAGTGGCTGTCCGTGGTTTTTTGGTCATAATGTCTCTCATGTCCTCTCTATGCGTCATTAGTCTGTGCCCGTATTTGGCTCTTATCGTTGCCAGTCTCGTCTGTAGTGGAGTAATATTGGAAAAGTGATAAACGTGTTCAGATGGGGTTTGGTAGCGCAGTTTTAGGATGCTTCTAAGCAGTTGTCTTTATGTAGCAAATAGTCTTTTGGCCATGGGATCGTTTATGCTTGCAAAAGGTACTGCTGAATACTCTATTATTGGTTGAATGTAAGTCTTGTATGTATGAATAGCTGTTTCGTTGCTGTATCCGTAGAAGCGTCCTTGTACTAGTCGGATTAGGTTCTGTCTTTTACATATTCTGTTTAGTGTCTCTCTAACATGTGTCTTCCAGCTGAGGCACTTGTCAGTGTGGACACCAAGGTACTTTGCGCAGTCAGAAAGTCTTAGTTGTTGACGCCAGATTGATAGTTGTATGTCATCTTGTTTTTGTTTGCATTTCTGGGTAAATTTATGGGTCTGAACAGCACCATCTGAGTTTTAGTTGGGTTCGGCTTTATCCTCCATTTTCTCATCCAGTTTTGCAGTTTGTCTAAGTATTGCGTCGCTCGTCTGTTTGCTGTTTTTGTATTTGGAGCTGAGCACCAGTAGGCAGTATCGTCTGCATATGCTTCGACCGCCTCGTCCTGTCTGTCAGCTGCTGGGGTATCTGAAGTTTATTTGATGAATAGCAGGGTGGAGGGGATCCCGCCCTGCGGTATTCCGGCTCCCGGTGTGAATGGGTCAGACGAGGTGTCATTGCAGTAAACCTTGCATTGTCGTGTGTCAAGCTGGTTTTTAATAAGTCGAACAAGGTTAATTTGTATACCCATTTCGGTTAGTTTAAACAGTAGTCTGTCATGCCAGATTTTGTCAGATGCCCGTTCAATGTCAACGAATACAGCAAGAGTGCAGTGTCCTCTGTTGTTGCTTCTGGTCACATGTGCAGTAAGTTTTAGTAGTGGGTCATTTGTCAAGTGATGTCTCCTGAAACCTGATTGTATGTTGGGGATTAAAGCATTTTCTTCAGCGTATTTGATAAGTCTGACCGTAATTATTCTGTCAAAAATCTTTCCGAAAACGTTTTGGAGTGATATGGGTATGTAGGAGTTTGGGTCTGTAGTTGGCTTGCCGGGCTTTGGTATCATAATTATTTTTGTCTTTGTCCAGGCATTTGGTATTTTCTCTTTTGTCAGGCAGTAGTTAATAAGTAGAGTCAGTATGGGAATTAAAATGTCCAAGGGGCTTTTTCTTATATGCATTCTGGTTATTCCATCTGGTCCTGGAGCAGAGTTTCGACCGGTGCATATGGCAGACGGAACTTCCATCTCAGTGATGGATTTTATTATTTCAACTTCTTTCTTGGTGGGTACTGTCATGGAGTTTAGAGTTATGGGTAGTTGAGTTTTGACTAATTGCCGAAAGTCTTCATCAAAAAGTTCGTCCTCGGGGAAGGCGTGTACGTTTTCTAATGTGTGTCTGAAGGCTTCCGCTTTCAGTCTGTCGTCAGTCGTTGGCGTGTGGTCTATCACTAGAGTAGTTGGTCTGGGTTGCTTCTGTCCAATTAGCATTTTGAATTTGTCCCAGAATTTGCATCCTTCCCTATAGTTTAGTTGTCTGCATGTGTTGTCCCATGTCATCTGTCTGTGCTTTTTGAAAAGTCTGCAATTGCCGAGCATGCCTTCGACGAGGAGCATAGAATAGAGTTCGACAAGACTGTAGTGTTATCCATGGCCTCTTCCTTCTGGGAGTCAGTCATAAGTGAGGCACTAGAAATCAGGCTTAGTGACAACAACATTAACCGGGGTGGCGGGCTCCATCTGAGTGAAGCCCGGAATGCTATTATTAGGGACCTCTGACGGGAGTGGGGCGGATCGGCGCAGCGCGGCGTGGAGGGAGCGAATGGCGCCAGTCTGGTGCCTCAGCAGACCGCGTATGAAGCCCCCATTTCTGGCCAATCAGAGTGGGTCTTCCACCACGCCAATGGAATACAAGGACGTTCAATCGGTGGGGACGCCGCAGCGGACCGCGTATGGAGCTGCCACTTCCGACCAACCAACGGGTCTTTCTGAAGCCACCGTTCCGACTAATCAGAGCGGATCCTCTACCTCACCGACAGGTATATAAGGAGGCTAAGCCAGTCCACGCGGTGCCTGCCAGCTTTCGTCAGCCTGTAGACACCGAACACATGATGAAGACAGCCGAGCTGGTTGTCGAAACGTTGTGTTTCCAAAACACCATCCGGCTGCACACCCATGGAGACTATATAACTTCATACCATATTCACCCACAGTGTCCACTTATACATCTAATTACCACTGAACTTTCACTTCAGTGCTATCACAGATCACCAGATCATCTGTAAAAATCTTCAAATTTTCCTCTCCCATACTCACTGTTCATCTCATCCATGAATAAGATGAAAGGTAGTGGTGAGATGACACTATCTTGTTTCAGCATGTTACTTTGTTCCAGCCTGTTACTTTGTTCCAGCCAATCTGTTATATCTCTCACTATTTTCATGCAGCTCACACTTCCCTGGTTCAATTCTGTCAGGCTGCTGAGTGTTTCTTTTGGAACGCCTCCATTTTCCTTGGTCTCCCACACTTTTCTCCTATGTATGAAAATGTATATTCTCACAATATCAAGGAATATCAACATTGTATCGTATCCACACTCATATTGCTTTTCCTGCCACTTTCTCTTCAAACCGAATATGGTGGGTGAGCGGTTAACATTCTGGCCTTGCATTCAGAGAGACTCCGGTTCGAACCCCCGTCTGGGCATCCAGATTTGGGTTTTCTGTGGTTTCCCCAAATCACTCCAGGTGAATGCCGAGATGCTTCCTTTAAAAAGCCATGACTGAATTCATTCCCGTTCCTAGTCCCCACCGAGCGGGGCGGTGTAACGGTTAGCGTTCTCGCGTCGCATTCGGAAGGACAGCGGTTCGAATCCCCGTCCGGGCATCCAGATTTGGGTTTTCCATGGTTTCCCCAAATCACTCCAGGCAAATGCCGGGATGCCATGGCCGAATTCCTTCCCATTCCTTGCCACCATCCTTGCCCCCCATCCTTTCCCGTCTCTAAAGACCTCAATGTTAAAAAGAGACGTAAAACAGTTACAAAAAAAAAAAAAAAATCCTAGTCCCCAGTCCCACCTGCCTCTAATGACCCTGACATCGACAAGGCATAAAGCCACAAAGGAAAAAAATTCTCTTCACAGTTATCAAGTCTACCACTGATCTCCTGAGTCTGTAGCTGTATTACTCTTTTCTTAGCTTTTTTCCAACCCAGCTACATATTATTTTCTCTAGGATCTTGTCACAAACTTTGGCACGTTATTGGATTTATCAATGATTCTTCAACTCCTTCCCACCTCCATATTATTTTCATATGACTCCTCCTGCATACTTACTTCTTCAGTGCCTGGTGCCTCTCTACCATTCATCTTATCCAGAGGTGTTTCACATCTTCCATTGTTACTTCTTTCTCTGTTTCTCCTTCTTAGTTGTTGTCATATCGCTTATCATTTAGTACTGACTTTTCCTGTATCCAATTTGGGTTTAGCAAAGTTTCAAAATACTCCTTCCATGTCGCTTTTAGCTTTTCTGTATCATTTCCTTTCCAGTTCTCACCCAGCATGCTGGATTTTTTCATCAGATCTTTTCACTTCATTTTTATCATTCTGTATCATATTTTTGTATTACTTTTGCTATTTTATTTATTTGTCATATGCCTAAGCAACTAACGTAATACATATAAATATATGCAATCCATACAATGACAAGGACATTGATAAAATTCACAAATCGATATCTAGTTGTTGCAGCCAAGCTATCAAAGAAGTTCTAGCACTGAAAACATCCTGAGATGGTCCGTTGTACTTTCTTAGAGTTCATTCCTTAATTATGTGTTCCAGTCTGGGAAGGAGCTCTGCAGTAACAGACAGCAGAATCCTGAAGTCCTCACTAATAGAGCATGGCATTAGATTTGGTGTGACCTTTTCTTAGGGGGTTTAGTTTGACCCACTAATCTCTCAAACTAAACCTTTGCTATCTTCTTCCAACATCATCTCAGTCCATTTCTCCAGCCATTTCCTCTGCCATTTGGCTTCCTTCCTCTTCATTATATACTCATCTCTTGTTTCTGGTGTCCTTCATTTGCACCATGCTCTAAAAGCCCAGTTTTCTGTTTCTATTACTCAATCATTTCACCATGCAATGTCTTTCCATCTTTTTTGTTCCTAGTCCTCCCACACACTGTTTCTGCCACTGCAACCAATGATCTTTTTCATCCTTACCACTCCTCTTCCATTGTTCCCATTTCCTCTGTGGTTTTCTTGCTCATTATAATATCCTGGTAATCCTCTTTGTTTGTCTCCTCTTTGATTTTCCATATTTTTATTTTCCAAACCTATCTTTTAGTCTGCTGCTGTCCTTAGCTTCATGACCAGTAGCCAGTGATAATTATCTAGTTCCACTACTGGTATTACATTCACATCTGCAACAATCTTCTTTGGTTATTGATTAAATACCAAATGACTTCCTCTGTGAATCACTACAATCAAATCTTTCATCATTTTGCAGACATTTGATTACCAACGAAATTTTACAGACCCAAAACTTCTTTTTTCATTTTCACCCACATTGGGAGAGCATTATTCAATTCAAGGAACGACAATGGCCTTATACATCATTTCAGTTTCTAGCACAGTATGCTTCAGATTTTGAGCAAGAAACTTGACAGAATGGTGATAACTGATTGGTGAGAGCTAAAAACCATTGACTAAAAAAAAAAATAGAAGTTGGTATTTTGTTCCATTGGTTTTGTTTGTCAGTTTTATATTTATTTTTAATAAAGAATCAGTTTTAATTGGCCAAGAATCATTAATGAATGTAATTGAAGGATCTATAACAGATGTCATGTTCAGAAAACTGACTAAATAGATTCTCATCAGCATAATATCAAAGGTGAAACTCATGGATAAGATTTGAGATAAAAGCTGGTGTCAAACAAGATGATGAGAATGGAGTTGCTGATTTAAGAAGAATTTAAATAAGTTTGGTTGATAACCTTTCCCAGGATATTAGGAGCTTATGTGTGTACTGTTTGACCTTCGTATATGACCTCTCATTTTTCCCAACAACCATCCATTCATTCATTAGAATATTCAACCAACTGCAAGAAATAACTGAGAGTAGTAATTCAGATTCCATTTGAAAACATCAAATGTATTGTGAACTAAAGTGATGTACATGATTGAAGAGTCAGTATCATGCATCAGTACATTGAAATATTTGGGTGAGGTAATCCAGCAGAATGGGCTAGAACAAGACACCACCAAATGTTCAGATTTGGAAATTAACGTAGTCCACAACCCTAAGGTTGGTTGGATCCTCCCAAACAAGGCATACTAAGCCATTGTATCAGAGGTAGGATGGCCAGTTACCTTCCTCTGGGACCTACAGCTTAACGTGGAATTTGAATGACAAAACGGCCTGGCAAAGCTCGTATGATCAAACACAACTATAAAAAATTCCTAAACCCATTTGAGCCTAGCTCAGAATTAGAGCAAGGTTTTAAACCCAATGAATTATACATGCCTCGGAGACTATGTATCAGCAAGAATAAATCAACACAGAAACTTTCAAATGATTTTAGGAAACAGGTAGTATAATAGGCAGGTATATTTTAGATACAATAAAGAATTAGATAATTCAGTAATAGTTACAATGAAACTACTATTAGGCAATGAAAATAAAGACGGATTGCGAAAAAATCCATCACTTACCGGAGATGAAGGCAGCCAGTCCAGGATGAACTTGTGTTTTTGTGTATGTCCTGGCTACCTTCAAGAATTATACAAGATAGCACCATCATGTAGGAGAAAAGAAATGCTTGCTGTTTTGTGGGCGCAACATCATATTAGTTTATGACTAAATGCCCCAAAAATAAAAATATATATATATATATATAAGCGATAGGTGTTAATTTGGAAATGATTGTGGGAATCTGAGAATGTTCTAACAAGGAGACAGTCCAGTGCACCAATTTCATTTTGGGAGCAGGCTTTGCATGCTATGGTGTGGTAACCTATAGTGTGTAATCCAAGTGGTATTATAAAAAAAAATAACATTATTATTTAAGAGATAGTTAGAAATGTAATGAAATTTTCAAAATATTGCCATCAGGGATTAACACATTTGTTCCAGGGATTATCTCAGGCACATTATGCGCCCTGGAAGGCGTTGATGTGAACCTCAGTCAGAGCAGTATTCACGATGGCTTGGATTGCCTCAATGCCATCAAAATGGTCTGCATTGAGGGTGGTTTTAATCCTCAAAAACAAAAATAAGTTTGCTAGAGCCAAGTTAAGACTTAAAGGGGGCTGGACAGCATTGTCAAGTTGTGCTTCGCCAGGAACTCACAAACACGCAGAACAGTGGGGCCGGTACCATTGTCTTTATGTAGCACCCAGGTAGCAGTAATCTCCTTTTGCACCCAGAGAACCATTTATTTTCAATCTTTTGAGAACATCCACAACATTGATGGACTGTCCTAGAGGTACAAATTCTTGTGGAGTATATAAAACTTAGCATTGTTTTCACATTTGATTTGATCATTCTTACCTTCTTTTGTTTGGGGGATACCAGGGGTGTGCCATTCAACACCATAGCACTTGGTTCCCAAGTTATTCTCAAATGCCCATGTTTTATACCTGATAATAACATTGTCTAGAAAGCTGGGCTCAATTTGAACATATTCTGAAAGGTCATTCTTGATCATCACTCAACTGGCATCAACACTGTTAGATCCAGTTTGGCACAGACCTTTCACATATTGAGATCATCCATAATGATGGTGTCCACAGTGGCTATTTGAAGGTTCAGTGTCTGTGCAGTCATTCCAACGCCTGTTTTGACATTCATATTTCAACAAATCACACACACAAATCACATTTTTGTCAGTGTGTCTGCTTTATGGCCGTTCATAGTGGGTGTTGACAGTCACATCTTCTGGCCCTCCTTAAACATCTTCAACCACCTAAAAACTTGCCGAGATGATAGAGCAGAGTCTCCGTAGTCTTGCTGCATCTGTATCAGTGTAACTTTAGCCAAGTCTGGAGCAGAACATGATTGCATACTGTTGTTCAATTACTAGTTGAAAAGATAATGCCAACTATTTTTTGTAGTTTTGTTTATTGTTGTGATGTGCACATTTCAGCTCTCATTGAGGCATCATCAGCAACAAATTATTTACATTGGTTAGTTATGTTTCGTAGTAGGGATGTAACGGAGCTCGACATCCACAAGTGTGAAACTTCTGCATGAAATTCTACCTCCACTTTCGCATCCACATCTGCAACTTTTAATGCGGATGTATAGTAGATGTTTTGTTTACATTTCAATACATATATCTTATTCTTTTCTCTTTGTACCCATCATCGCTTTGCTAATAAAAATATGGTGGTTTCATTTCATACACTACTGTAATAAAAGTAGCAATGAACTGAATGGCGTTATTACCTAAGAACGAATTTACAAGTTTGAACTTGCATATAAAGTAAAGCGGCCTATTCACGGTCCAACTTGTAGGGCCTCCATGTAGACCTAGCATAGGATGCGCTCACCCATTCACATTACAAGCAGGGGTCCAGCCAGTCTCGGTAACATGGGGCTAGCGAGTGGGCTTCGTGTTGTATAGGTCGCCGGTTCAAGTCCGTCCCAGAGCATAGGTGCTTATAATTAAGTGTTGTGTTCATCCTGTGTTGTCCTTTCACTTGAAAGGAAATCTCTAATCTTTGTGGATGTTTTAAAAGCACAAAGTTTCTACAGGGCTCTGTGTAGTTTTCATCAAGTTATTTACTTTTAAGTATCTTTTTTAACAAAAGAGGATTAATTTAAAGTTTGAGGGATTCAAAACTTATAATTTCTTCCTCCTGCACTAGGATCCTAAGAGGTCCTAGATTGAGCTCTAAACACAGAAACAAGGAAACCTTCAAGATCTTCAACATTATTAGAGGATAATGAAGATGGAAGAACACTCGGTTAAAACATAATTCTTTTATATAACATAATCTGGCAAAAAAATTATAAAAACTCTTGCCGTTTGTTGGCAGTTGATCCATTTTTTGTGCCCTAAAAATGATTGATAACTGCTTTTATTTTTATTTTTTTTCTCATTAGTAATTTGTATTGCTCTGCCATCAAACATGCAAACTTGTATTTTTTCATTATTTATGCATGTTCTGTGTCCTAGTTGTTATTGCTAAGCATGATGTGTGAGTGGTAATGCTGTGGCCTTGCATTTGGGAGGATGCAGGTTCAAATCCTCATTCAGGCATCCAGATTTGGGTTTTACACAGTTTCCGCAAATCACTCCAGGCGAATGTCAGGATGGTTCCTTCAAAAGGCCATAAACGAAATCCTTTCCATTCGTTGCCCCCCCCCCCCCCCGCGGGTCCCTTTCCACCTCTAATGACCTTGATGAGGTGTAAAGCCAAAATCAAAAGAGAAAAGTAAAAAGTCGAGAGAGTTCCATACTTCTCTAATTGATTCATATCTGTTGCTACTGCTTATATATTTATGACAATGAGTTTTAGTATTAATTTTACATGTATCTTTTCTCTTTTTATTGAAGTTACTGGTGGTTTTAAACATGTTTGGTTAAAACTTTTTATTTTATATTTTTGCATAGTTAAATTTTTATTGTGTTGTATAATCCTGTTTCAGGACGACACTTCTTGGGCCATTGCAAATGCAGCTGCTATCTATTGGAGAATTTTAGGGAGAGCAGATGAAGCAATTAATTGTTTGTCAAATGCACTTCTGCTTGTTACACCATCCTACAAGAAATATCCATTAACTGAACTTGCTACAGTGCTGTACAGGTGATTATTCATTATTTGCATATAAAACATGGTGTTTGTGAAACTTCAATATATACATTCCCCAGAATCATCCTCTTCAAATGTTTCAGGATATCATATTCACCAGTCTGAAGTCACCCAGTTTCCTCAAACCCTTCCCCATCACCAGTAATCTCAGCCTGCCAGAACCTTTGCCATGAAAGAGCTTTCCACCAACTCCAACCTTATCATATTTCTAGCAGGCAAGGGTACAACCACGGTGTTTATAACTGTATGACTGAAGTCATCAATTATCACATGGGAATAATTACTGCCCCTTCACTAGAGATTTCCACATGTATCAGCAGGAAGATAAAAGAATTTGTATAAGTCGCTGGGCACCTCATGTTGCAACTTCCATGCCACTTCCCACTGTAGTCATCCTGGGGACCATTGATGTTACTTCATTATCTCAGCCATGGGTTGTCTGCAGTAGTACATTCATGAGATCAGCACCCACACAACTGTCTGCCGAGCATTTCTTTCCTCACCACCCTCTCCTATTTGATACTTTATAACTGTTTTTTCAACACCAAATTCTATGATGATCAGATCTGTGCAACCACCTTGAACACTTGAATCAGTTCCTCTTATATAAACCTCTTACTAGGTTAATGTTCACATGATTGACTGAAAATGACACTTTTTTGTAATATTTATTTCCGTTGCTTAGCTTTTGGCTGACAAGCTGCTGGGATACTACAATCTCTGACAAAGACTGCAGCATGTCAGCCGAAATCTCAGCAATGGAAACAAAAAATGCAACATTTGGTTAATTCAACTTAATGTTAACAAAGACAGCCATCGAAGTCTTTGCTCTTCTGTAACAGTTATTGTTTGATAAAGTCTATCTCAAGATAATATCCAATGATCCCTTTATTTGCCTCCTTTTCCAATGCCTATCTTTTATTTTTTTCACCATCTCTAACAAATACAAACTACTGTTCTTCAGAAAAGATGATCCATATGTATCTGTTCAATTATTTATATTTATTTATTTAATATTGTAATTATTTAGATAACTTTTTATGATTTATTTATTTTGCAAATTTCTGGTATAGGGTCTCCAACCAATTACACACACTGAAGGTCCAAATTTCTCCATTTTTGATCTTGCCTTCACCCATTGACTTCCACCTCCTGTGCATCATATTATTCTGATGGGGAAATGTGTCATATGATGCAGAATCAAAAATGCAATAAGTCGTCTTTTCTAGTTTAAGTCAGCTTCACTAGCCTATTAGTCTCCACTCAACTAAGTGCTGAGAAACGTGAATAAATGAAAAAATTGTCTACAAATGTTATTTGGCCGAGAATCTTTCAGAATGAATGATTGCAGATTATGTTATAATGGATTAGAGATGGGCAAAGTGATTCACTGAAAAGAGCGGTTGTTCATTTGATCACTCAATGAAAAGAACTAGTTCTTTTGAATGGTTCACTTGCTCAGTAGCTCAGTTTTATTTGAGACCTTTTTTTTAGGTCTCACCCCTCACAATCTGGTTACACCCCCACTTTCCGTTGATAATACCCCCTTATGTCGACTTCAATACAAATAGTAGACCTTTTTTTTTTAGCTTAGAAGAACTACCGTTCACTTTAAGTGAGCGTCTGCTCCATCTCTAATTCTTACGAATTTCTGAAATTCCTCATCCTCGACAAGAGAGAAGGGGTGGTATTCTTTACACATCACTTTTAGTAACTTAATATCTAAAGCCCGTTTCCTAGTAATTGAGATTGGTTGATTTACATCAACGAATGTATTCATCGATGTCTGAGCAACCCGCGGCGTCGATAACGGTGACGGTCTCCGAGCCATGGTGTCGTCCAAGCTGCACCATTCCAGAGAAAATGTGGAGGCACTGACATTAGAACTACTTGCTTTTGGGAGTGGATTAGAGTCACTTCAATGAGAAGTTCTAACCCCGGAGTCATCCACCGAAGGCGAACGTGATCGCTGCGCATTTCCCTCGCGTTTTAATGGTATCGACCGGTGCAAAGTCTTAAGGTGTCTCTTCAAATTGGTCGTCGATCCTGACGATATAGATAAAATCGCCTTGCAATAGTTGCATTTCCCTTTATTGTCCTTCTCGTTCTTTTCGAAATGATACCAAACATCACTGGTAAGTCTGCTCATTTTCTTGACCTGTTACAGACAAGGGGAAACTTGAAATAAACACGCAAATCTATGAAAAACGTATCGATAAATATTTGGTGTTACGATTATGTTTAAACGTTTATAGTGGTCATTTAAATACACTTGGATCGTAGTTTAGATTAAAAACTTAAATTAACATATAGCATAACGCTTACCAGGGAGAGAGAGAAAGAGAAGCAGTTAGCGGAGCGGTAAAGAACTAGCTCTCCAGTGGCACTGCTCCGAGCTGTGCTGAGCGATTGAATCGAACGTCGCGAACGAACTAGCTCTCCAGTGGCACTGCTCCGAGCTGTACTGAGCGATTGAATCGAACGTCGCGAACGAACTAGCTCTCCAGTAGCACTGCTCACTGCTCCGAGCTGTGCTGAGCGATTGAATCGAACGTTGCGAACGAACTAGCTCTTCTTGATCTTCGGCGTTTCTTATTCTTCATAGCGGAGTGGATAAACAATGAACGGCGTGGAACAGAGAACAAACAAGGGTCGGGCGAGAATGGCAAAGCCGAAACCGACATTGTCTGCGCCCACTCGACTGAAGTTCAATCGACGCCGACACACCACCGTCATTACGGCTTCCAAGAAGAACTACCACTCACTTTTAGTGAGTGACTGCTCACTCGCTCTTTCAAAAGAACTGTTCTAAAGAGCTGATTCACTCACGAACGACCCATCTCTATAATGGATTAAATCTTCACTCACACTAGTTTCATGCACCAAATATTCTCCACTTGAGAAATGAACTGCTGTTCCCCGGATTTAAACAAATTCAAAGTTCCATGTATCGTCACGTCCTGATTGAAAACCCATAATGGCCTGAAAAAGCCGTCCTTATCACTACCAACTCTGATTAATTTATAAACACAATCTCATATGCCCTCTTTCACTGTTCTTGGCTAAAATCTGTCGATCTTGGTGTGTCCTGACATTTATAGACCCTCTCACAATTGGGAATGAGGAGACTAAAAAATTTAAAATTTATCCTGAAATATCATGAAGGAACCAAGAAAGCTAAAAGAGTATAAAGGAGTTAGTGTAGATAGTATTACTATGACATTGTACCTTATCTAGAAACATTATTTAAATTGACTTAGGATGCTTGGTGCTTATTAGAGGACTGAAAAAGTGTGATAGTTGTACCAGTCTGTAAAGGAATAGTGACAAATAGCGTCGAAAATTACAGGCCAACCAGTTTGACATCAGTGGTAGGTACACTAATGGAGATATGGTTAAGCAATCACATCAGAAATGTCTGAGGGAATGTAATTGGTTTTTAAGACAACAAAATAGCTTTGGGCAAGAAGATTTATGCAAATCTCAATTATTGGGCTACATACTAGATATTTTGGATGAAATGGACAAGGGAGGCCAAATTAATAGTGTAGCACTAGATCTTTTAAGGAATTTAATCTTAAAATGAGCCACACAAAAATGATGGTAATGGCTGTCCGTAGACAGAATATGAAGCCTGTTATTTATAGGTAGGGTGAAAAATTGAATCAGTTTGATAATCGGTACCTTGACACTAAAGTGATGTCTCACAGTCATAGGGCACAAAAAAGAGCCCAGTTCTATTATCAAGTTAGGCACCTTCCTTGGGACAAGCATATCCCAAAATATCACTGTATAATTCATACTTCTTACCCATTACAATGTACAGCCTGGAAGTATGTATCACTACCAGCAGAGATGAAAACAGACTCCCAGCGGCCAAGATGAAGTTCATGAGATCAGTAGTACAGAAATCCAGAAGATACAATATCAGGAATGAAATGATCTGTAAACAGATCCCAATCAATGAAACCCTTAGTGAAAAAATTGCCAAAGCAATATTGTGATGGCTGGGACATGTCAAGTGGATGGACCCAACAAGAACAGCAGAGATAGAAGGAGATGGATTGATCTTGTGAAACTGGACCTACAGAAGAAAGGTGCTTTATGGTCTAGAGTACAAGCAGTGGAAGCATACTTGGACAGACAAAGGTGACAAGCACTCTTACACCACACCGGGAAACTGGAGATGAATCAAAATGATTTTGATGAGCACTAGATCTTTCAAAGCCTTTTGACAGAGCGAGCTATAAAATGTTGCCAAATATGGTAAAAACTATTGGAGCAGATGAAAAAATGATTTGCTGGGTAGAAAAATAGAAAGCAAGAAGTTGGCTAGGAAACACAGTATCAAAAGACACGTAAGTGAAAATGGATTTGTCACATTGTAGCATATTGGGACCTTTGCTGTTCATTATTCTAAGTGATGTGTTTATGATTCACTATCAGAAGTTATGTTGTTTGCATAGGTTGATTATAATTATAAGGTGGGGGATGAATTTCTGGTTGAAGACTTGATGTGTAAATATCTTGGCATGAAATTTGATAACAAACTCAACTGGGCTGGACACGTTGGACAGGTAGTAGGAAAAGATTTCAAAATGTTGCACTAATAGAGAGAGTGATGAGGAGATGTACGAGAGAAGTAAAGGAATTGGGTTACAAAACTTTGGTCAAACCATTTTTTAAATATGGTGGTGTAATATGGGACCCATATTTTGCGTATAAAATACAGGAGTTTGGAGATGGTGCAAAGAAGGGCTGCTAGATTTGTCTCTGAAAATTACCGAAAACATAATCAGTAACTGATATGATAAAAGAGCTGAAATGGGATTCATTAGAGGACAGGCGGAGGGGTGAAGGGGGTTATAGGAGTGTACAAGGCCTATATCGGTGATAAGGCATGGAAATATATTGATGGAAGAATTACTAGATCCTTGTATACCCGAATTTCAGGCATAAGGGTGTGCAAAAACTCTTTTATAGGTAAGAGGATCAGGGATTGGAATCAATTACTGATAGAAATGATGAACAATTTACCAAAAATGCTGAAAGAATTTAAAGTTGAAATTTGTAGAGGGCAAAAGTAGGCAGGTACATAAAAGTGGAAAAATTGACATGTAGGTAAATTGCCACCGGAGCGTATGCCCCATCAAAATTAATTTAAATTAAATACCTCCCACATTCGTCAAAAATCAACAGCACCACTATTATTGGCCTTGATTTGCATTTTAATTCTACCTCACAAATTTTCGTACCACTACATAACTCAGATTAGCTATTTTCCCCAACTAGTGAAGCTGTTTTTTAGCTGCTCAGACGGAGCAAGGTGGGTGAGCGGTAACGCTCTGGCCTCTCATTCAGAAGGATCCGGGTTCGAATCCCTGTTTGGCCATCCAGATTTGGATTTTCCGTGGTTTTCCCAAATCAATCTAGGTGAATGCTGGGATGGTTCCTTTAAAAGGCCATAGCTAAATTCATTCCCATTCGTTGTTCCCAAGTCCTTTCCCTTGACATTGATGAAGCAGAAAGCCATAAGTAAAAAAAATAGTATTTTATTATTTAATAAAATAAAATAAATAGAATACATTTAATAAAATACAATGTTATTATTAAAACAAATCTTTAAAAAAGTGTCTCCCGCGAAAGTAAATTTTTATCAGTAGACATAGGTATTTTGTGGTACCCTAAAGTTCTTGTATGATTTGTAAAATATCATTTTAATTTATTTTTAAACATATTTCACTTGGTTATCCCTGATTGGGTGTTTAGTTCTTTTGCAATTGTACCCACAAATTCAGATGACTTCAAACTAATACAGGAGAAATTAATTGAACTATTCACCAATGAGGAGCTGAAACCAATGTTTGAACAGGGATACCACCAAAATACCAATTTTGTATTTGTCATAATGGGGAAAATACAAAAACTGTTGATTGTTTTCCATCTTCCTATTTAGTAGAACACAGATTTAGTGCAGTTATGAGCCTTGTTATGAAAAACATAAAATGACAAGAAATTAGTATTCATGAAACCTTATGAATAATCTTACTCACATAAATCATCCCATTTCATTGAAAAATAATAAATGTTTTTGCATTTTAAATCAGAAGATATATTTACAATAAATACTGCTGTAAATATCAAAATGTTTTGTTTATGTTTTATTTTACCTCATCATTTACTGTTCAAAACCTCAAAGTTAAATTTTTTATTTCACCTTTGGGTTCATGATCATGATTTTACTACAAAAAGGGGTGCATGGCACAGTATGTTTGGGCAACACTGTTTTAAATAAACCTTCTGTTCCCGTTTAAGAAAATAAAATTCCTGGCCTTTGATATTGAGAGCCAAATTCTTCATTAACTTATTACATTACATGTTCTAGTAAGCAGCAGATGTGGCTTGGACAAACAGATAGTAGTTTGCAACATCCTTAAGAGCTTTGTCAGAGTCACTAAAATTTCATTGCATTCATTTTTGATGGTGAAGGAAATTTCTCCAAATATTACTGGAGCAGAAAAGACATGTCAGATGAAGCAGTGGTTGTACGTGATGCCACCAAAAATAAAACTCAACAAACTGCTGTCCCCCCACAAAGGTCTAGCTATTGCCTTTTGTAGTGGAGGATCCATTCCTGAGTTCATCCTTTCATCAGAAGATTGTTGTTTCATTTTTGTGCCCAATTTTTTAAAGATTTATTTGAGTTACAACAATACCGTTTCCAGTATTATTTAAACATCTATATCAAATTGAAATTTGCAAATCATGAAAAACTTAAAACAGTAAAATTACAATGAATTCATGTATACTAACATTCAAAAGAGATTTGCAACATGGCAACTCATATTTGCAGTTCTGATCTTTGGCAAATTGGTGGAATCTGGCATCATCAACAACAGATATCTTTAAATTTGAGGTGGTCTAACAAATTTGAGGTTCCTCCTCCAATAAAGTACACTCAACAGCAAATTTTACTCCAAGCTAAAGGAGCATCCATAAACCACATAGCTCCATTTTGGCCTCCTGTGAACCCCCCACTCCCCCCACCCCCCACGTAGCACTATGTAGCTTTTGCCTCTACCCCTCCCCCCCTCCCCCATGTAGCATGGAGCTTTTTGCTGTTTTGATTCCAGTAGACATTTCATACTGTTTTCTCTTGTCAGACTATCGTAAATTACATACAGAGATAATTAACTGAGCGAAATAAATATTCGCATGCTGTTGTGTGTTCTGTTCCTCATATAAACTGTAAAAAATGTTATTAAAGGAAAGCTATGTTGCCTGACTCGGAACACCCCCCCTCCCCCCCCGTAGTACAGCGTAGCCTTCCAGCCAATCCCTCCCCCCTCTGGATGGAGCCACGTAGTTTGTGCACTCTCCCAAATTGCTATTATTTTGCAATGTTTCAAAAAATGTACATGCAGCAGATGGTCGCTTAGGTTCCATTTTTACAGATAAGAAAGCAAAAAAGTATAGTTAGTAACCAAACAATTACAAAAATATATATGCCCTTAAATAATGTTCTAATTTATTTACATTATCTAAATCACAATTTAAACTAGCCCATCTCATGCTGACAGGTTACACTGGCTTTTGTACTTGCGACAAGCTTCCGAAAATCAGTAGAAAAATGAGTATAACCAACCATCCTACGAACCTCAACTTTTCCTTTGCTTTCCTCCACCATACCACATAATCTCTTACAGTAGTACTGTAGATCACTGGTAGTGGCCCTACTCCATTTCCTCTGATTCTTCTGCCAATTGTACTTGCTTTTTTTACCATCCTAAGCCATAGTTACACAACACTTCCTCCTTGTCTCTCACAACTTTTAACCAATTTCATTATTATGACCATGGATGTTACATGTTTGTACACTAACATTCCTAACTGCCATAGAATCAGTGCAATTGAATATTTGGTAAAATCACCTCTCTCCAAACAGCCTCCTGTGCACATATTTCCTCAACGTGGTAAAATCACCTCCCTCCCAACAGCCTTCTGTGCACATATTTCCTCACCAGCCTGTCCCAAATGATGCTTAATAATAACTACATTTCTTTCAATAGCAAACTCTATCATCAAATCTTTGATACTGACATAAGTATTTGTATGGCTCCTAATTGTGCTAACCTATTCATCAGTAATTTTATTTTCAAATCAACTCTGTCAAAACTCATTTGGCTCATGTTCATATATTATATTTTTACAATATGGAAACTGGAAAAACAGCCTCAGTTCCTAAAATTCCCTGAACTTAACATGGTCATTTTCTCACACCTAGGTCAGTTCCTGGACGTGGATTTTACCATCTAATGATTATGCCAACTCATCTGTCCCCCATCAAACCTCCAACAATATCTCAATTTTCACAGCTGCCATCCTTATAACACCATATTCTCGTTCTTTGTGGCCTTAGTACTGTGGCAATCATATATGCTCCTTCTCACAGTGTTCCAACAAGAACATCCAAGTGGTGATTTCTCACAATTAATCTCATGCTACATCACAACCTGCACAGCTCAGCAAACCAACCACTGTCCAATCCTCATCAGATACTACTTTCCAAGCCACCAGTCCATCTATCGAATCCTAATGCAGGATATGATTTCCTTCTAGCCTCCGGTGAAACAAAATCATCCATGACCCTCCCAAAACATTCATCAATAGACCCCTTAACCTTAGTGAACTCCTAGTCCACTCCTAAAATACTGTTATCCTGCTACAAGATGTGTAACATGTGCAATACTTGCATTTCACTAGTGCCATCACCATTAAAAGCTTTCCCATCATAGGACAGGTAAGATGTGAAATCTCTGTCATACACCAATTAACTTGCTTCATCTGCCGGGCTTCCTATAAAAGGCTACTAGCAGTTACCTGTAACTTTGTATGCTTGAAACTGTGTTATAATATCAAAGTTTTGGTTATTGTCCAAAGTACAACCAGCAAAAAAAATTCTCATTTGGTTAACAGGTTAAAAGTGTACCTCAAATCCAGTAAATAGGCAACAATGTTGTGATGTGCATGATAAAATACAATTATGCACATTACTAACTTCTTGAGCCAATTCTGATCTCATTATAGTCAGAATTTGGCATAGCAGCCAGCTCCTTCAATGAAAATCCACTATGCATCATGGAATAATTATTTGTCATTCTGCTCCAGGCTGCATTTCTACCTAATCACATTACAGTAACACACTTTACTGACTTAGTGGCAATAGACGTCTCGAGCCATCTCTGACGTCATTATAGTCAGAATTCAGCATGGACACCACCTTCTTCAATCAAAATCGCCTATGCACTATGGACTATTAGTACCCATTCTGGTTCAAGCTGCATTTTCAACCTAATCACAATCTTCACTTATACAGCTCCTTGGAAACGATTATGTATACTGCATGCGGAAGAGATATTCACGATTTCATGATACAGCTACACATTGGCTAATACCACATGTAACATTGCAATGGGCATATTACTACTTCTTTCTTACCTGTTTTATCAGTTTTGCCTACACTTATTTGTATATATTTATGCCTAAATAATGTGTTAATATTTTCCTCCTGAAAGAACAATTATTTTTACTGGCCATGTTTTTCACAGCAGCCAGAGTTTTCTTTAATAAAAATAATAATAATTTCATGTAACAATAAAAATAATTACATCATACAGCAAAAATATAATCACCATAATTTTTTCCCTTCTATTTGATCAATCAATTCTGCTTCAAAGTATAAATTTACTTGTTAAATTAGGAATTAATTATTTCATTGTGGTCCTTGATTAATTTTGTAGTCCTAGATTTACTACATTTCACAAAAATAGTTTTGACAATATTGTTATAGATTTACTAGACGTCCTGTGCAAAAATTTCGTGAATAAAATACTTTAAATAGTGAGGTTGATTGCTGGTAATATATTTAAAAGTAGAACCACACTTTTCTAGCAAATATTTATTTGTTTAGTGTAATAGGTACGCATCAAAATACTTACAACATATTAAGAAACAGTTAGGAAAATTTAAAACACACTGTATGTATGACAAACTGTCACTGACCTTAGCAGAATACAACCATCCTGAACAAAATGCACACAGCATATTAACATCTCTGTGATATGTGTTGCAGTGCAAATAAAATGTTTACATTGGAATTGTATAGCAAAACAAAAATTGTTACCATAACAGAAAAAAATATCCGTAAAGCCATATAATGTATCAAATAAAGTTTGGCATCTGCAATCTAGGCACTTGGCTCCGAACTGTCTTATACGCGCAACCACTTTCAACATCAAATTCCAAAAAAAAATCTTTCTTAATTTATGATTTTACCTAATTGCAGATGTTAATATTTAAAATGATATGTCATTTATCGATTTCAGGTAGGTATTGAAGAAGATAAATAATTCATAGTTAAAAAACACGTTGTAGAAATAATATTGATATTTTTGCCCTTTAAGGGTCAAACTCCAAAAAATTCATTTTATAAAAGTGGACATCTTGGTCGTAATTTATTGATTTCAGTAAGGCATCAACTGGGCAAAAGAAAAAAAATATAAGTTTTAGATATGA
Organism: Vandiemenella viatica; assembly: GCA_031002005.1. Classification (NCBI taxonomy): domain Eukaryota; kingdom Metazoa; phylum Arthropoda; class Insecta; order Orthoptera; family Morabidae; genus Vandiemenella; species Vandiemenella viatica. The sequence goes on along the minus strand of CM061920.1, from coordinate 305,143,410 downwards.
TGATATTTTTGCCCCTTAATGGTTGAATTTGGAGAAATTTCTTTCTTAAAACATGATGTGACCAAAGCAGATATTTAAAACTGTACTTTATCTATTTCGGTTAGGTATCAAGGGAGATAAATAGCTCATGACAGAAAAGTTCGTTGCAGAAATATTAATACATTTACCCTTTAAGGGTCGAATTTTGAAAAATTCCCTTCTCTAAATATGGTGTAACAGAACCAAAGATCTTAAAAAGACTTCAATCTTTAAAATGTTAACTCGTTCATTATCGTTTAATTATCAAAGAAGATAAATGACTCGAGACACAAAAATGCGTTTTAGAAATGCTGATGTATTTTCCCTTTAAAGATTAAATTCAGAAAAAATCCATTCCTAAAACATGATGTGACCACAGCAGCAACCTTAATCTTTAGAATGATACCTCATTTTTCTATTTCAGTTATATATTAATGGAGATAAATGGCTCGTCACACAAAAATGCGTTAAAGAACCATTGATACTTTTTCTCTTTAAGGGTTGAGTTCCAAAAAAAATTGTTTCTTAAGATATAAATTCACCGAAGCTGAGACATTAATCTTCATAATTCTACCTTATTTATAGATTTCACTTAGGTATCCAGGGAGATAAATGGCTCGAGACACAAAAAACGTATTTCAGAAATATTGACATTCTTGCCCTTTTGGGGTCAAATTACGAAAAATTTCTTTTTTAAAATACAATGTGACCATGGTGGAGACTTTAATCTTTAATATGATACCTCTTTTATCTATATCGGTTAGATATGAAGGGAGATAAATGGCTCGTGACACAAAAATGTGTTGTAGACTCATTGATACTTCTTCCCTTTAAGGGTTAAATTCCGGAAAAAATCTTTCCTAATATATAATGTCACCAAAGCTGAGACATTACTCTTCATAATCATACTTCATTTATTGTTTTCAGTTAGATATCCAGGGAGATAAATGACTTGTAACCCAAAAAACAGAATTTTAGAAATATTGACATTTTTGCCCTTTAAAGATCGAATAATGAAAAATTCTGTTCTTAAAATACGATTTGACCACAGTGGAAACCGTTAGCTTTAAAATGACACCTCATTCATTGGTTTCGGTTAAGTATGAAGGGAGATAATGGCTTGTGCCAATAAAATACGTTATAGAAATAAAAAATATGATTTTCGTTTCTCAGTCTGTCAAAGGAAATGAATGTTTCTGAACCAATTACTACTCATGGCCTCTGCTGTAACCATGAATTCCAATTGTCATCCCGGGTTAGGATAAATTTCAGTTTAATTAAAACGTTCACTAATGTTGTTGCTTGACCAAAGTTTATGCATTATGGTTTATTTGCTTTTTAGGTAATTTACGGACAACTTTCTTTAATGGCCTTTCTTCATGTTCACTGTACATGAGTTATTAGGTTATTTTAAATAGACATCAGACCAAATATTTTACTGAACCAACTATTCTGGCAATTCATTTCTTCTGAGTTGCTCAACTGATTATTATTATGGAATTTGTATTAAGTTCTCTGGCCATTCCAGATACTATGACCAATGATTACATTATGAGTGTTTGCCCAGACTCAATAAAAAAATTACGTGATGCACACAGGATTTTTTTTTTTTTTTTTTTTTTTTTTTTTTAATTTTGCACGGTGAACATTAAGGGTCAAATACAAGTCAAGTTTGTATTTAAGCAATTATACGATTGCGCTATCGTCCCTGTTCATGTTTCATACCTTACTCTATTAATTCTTCTGAGTTCTTGAAGCTCAGAACTTTTATTCACCCTGAAATACAAGTCAAGATTATATTTGGTCAGATCAGGTCAACCTGTCATAATCTTTCATCCTAAAAACTGGAACTGTTCTAGACCGTGGCAATACGGGGAAAAAAAAAAAAAAAAAACTGTCATGGCCTTACACTAGTATATATTATTTGTATAAGGTGTTTTTTTGTCACAAGTCATTATCTCCCTTCATACTTAACCGAAATCAATGAATGAGGTGTCATTTTAAAGTTTATGGTCTCCCTTCGGTTAAATCATATTTTAATAAAGGAATTTTTCGGAATTCGACACTTAAAGGGCAAAAATGTAAATATTTCTAAAATTCTTTTTCTTGTATTACGAGTCATTTATCTCCCTGGATACCTATCTGAAATCATTTAATGAGTTATCACTTTAAAGATAAAGATCTCCGCTTTGGTGACATCATATATTAAGACAGGAATTTTTCGGAATTCAACCCTTCAAGGGCCATAGTATCAATATTTCTGCAATGCATTTTTGTGTCACAAGCCATTTATCGCCCTTCATATCTAACCGATACAGATAAGATTAAGATCTCCACTGTCGTCACATTATATTTTAAGAAAGGAATTTATCGTAATTCGACCCTTAAAGGGCTATATTACCATTATTTCCATTTTTTTTTATTTTTTTTTATTTATTTTTTTATTTTTTTTTTATTTTTTTTTTTGTCACAAGCTATTTATCTCCCTTGATGTCTAACCAAAAATAAGAAATGAATTATTATTTTAGAAATTAATGTCTCCACTTTGATTAAATCATATTTTAAAAAAGGAATTTTTCAGAATTCGACTCTTAGAGGGCAAATCTATTAATATTTCTACAACGCATTTTTCTGTCACGAGCCATTTATCTTCCTTAGTACCTACCCAAAATCGATAAATGAGGTATCATTTTAAAGATTTAAGTATCCGCTTTGGTCACATCATATTTTAAGAAAAAACTTTCTCCAAATCCAGCCCTTAAGGGGCAAAAATATCATAAGTTCTAAAACTTTTTTTTTTTTTTTTTTTTTTTTTTTTTTTTTACCTCACTTGATGCCTAACTGAAATCGATAAATGAGGTATCATTTTAAAGCCCAAGATGTCCGTTTTGGTCACACCATCTTTTATGAAATGATTTTTTTTTTTAATTTGACCCTTAAAGGATAAAAGTATCAATGTTATTTCTACAGTGTAAGGGTTTATTTATTTTTTTTTTTATCTCCTTTGTTACCTAACCAAAATCGATAAATAACATATCGTTTTTAAAGATTAAAGTCTCCAAATAGGTAAAATCACAAATTAAGAAAGAGTTTTTCAGAATTTGAAGCTTAAAGAGGTCGCGTGTATGAGACAGTTCAGAGCCAAGTCCCTAGATTGCAGCAGCAGATATCACAGAGATGTCAATAAACAGGTATTTTGTACAAGAAGTAGCATCTGATATATTTTTTTCTGTTTCATAAACATTTTTGTTTTGCATTACTATATCAATGTAAACATTTTATTTGCACAGCAACACATATCACAGAGATGTTGATATGCTGTGTGCATTTTGTTCAGATTGGTTGTTTTCTGTCAGTGACAGTTTGTCATACATACAGTGTGTTTAAAATTTTCCTGTTTTGTAATATGTTATAAGTATTTTGATGTGTACCTATCACACCAAAGAAATAAATATTTTCTACCAAACCGCGGTTCTACTTTCCATTATATTACAAGCAATAAACCTCACTATTCATCGTATTTTATTCGTAAAATTTTCACACGGGTCATCTAGTTACTGTATATCATTATTAAGGAGTTATGTTATATTTTAGGTTTTGATTGTTAGGTTTAATTTTTCTTTAACGGCTGATATCTTTATTATTAGTTTATGTTTAATGCTGAAAATTCATTTAATTAATGAGAAAGCTGTATGCTGACTATTCTTTCATTATTTTTTAATATAAACATCATTTTATTTAATATTATCAAACTTATTGTTCAGATCGCTGCTTACATCATTAGAATATTGTTAGGGTCTTCGGTGGTTTAAATTAATATACTGATTAATTAAAAACGCCACCAAAAGGTTATGTTGAAGATTTGTTTATTTTCTCAAAACAAAGTCAGCGATATTCACATCCATAGATACAATACAGAGATGCACTTCTGAGCAGTCGCAAAGATAATATTTATAAAACTTCTGTGAACTCAACTTGAAAACTAACTATAAACTCTCTGTAAAACTGAATATTATACTAACTGGATACCGTTTCTGTTTATATAGCCTCTATCGAAGTTTCTGGAATTCTTCAAAGGCATCCGCCCGATATTTCTCGAACATTAACAATTACTCAAACAATTAAACATATTCAAAACAATCGGAATTAATACATCGTTACAAAATGATCAGAAATGGAAATTAGAGATACTTAAATACAAAATTATTTACAGAAATCATTTCAAACTGAAGAAAATTGTCCTGTAGACATCGTAACTTGCATTAATACATGGAATTACAAACATTTAATCAATTTTCTTACACAATTCTGTTCTTAAACATATTAAATGGACTTTAAATAATTTTTTTTTTTATAAAACAAAAGTCTATATACACTGATTTACAAGAAATTACAAAACAAACATACCAGATCATATTCAAACAAACTTTAGCTCACTACAGATACTCCATACAGTGCAATACTATTCAAAATTCAGGTATGAGGGCTGTTACAATATCCATTCCGTCCTGTTCTAATAATCTAATTTACCAATTTCCATCAATTAACGAATTTTCTCCCATAATAAATTGTATATAAAAATGATTGTATTCACACCTAGAAGTTGCATTCATATTTTCTACAATCAACATCAACCCTTTGGCATACCCGCTATACACAATACCAATTGAAACTTAACTCATTATCACTAATGCACAACTATTTTTCTGAGTGTAAAAAGATGGCTGAAAGCCTAGTTTCATTTAATTTTTTTATTTATTTATTGGCATTTGGATTTTCTCCATACAGCCACCAAACCTCATGAGTTTATCATGAGTTTATATCAGTAGTAAAATACATTAAATTAATAACAATGTTTTGATACAATAGGTTGATGATTTAAATGCAACATAAAATGAAGCGGAAGTACAACATATTTCATCATTGACAATGCCTTTAAAATTTAGTTCTATTTTACAATGTAATGATTGATTATTTCTTCAAAGTTACATCTTTCACCCTGTGGCACTAGGTGTCAGTTTACATTATATCCTGATATTGTTTTCTTCCAGGAATTTAACTATGCTTAATAGATGGCGATGTTTTCCAGTGCCAGGAGGAGGATCACATTTATTGGTAGCTGTAACCCTAGTCCCACATGTTTCTATATATATAGCGTGGACTTTCGCCATTTCTCCTTACAAGCAAACAGGAGGTGATTCGGTTCACATTCGCTGATTCCATCACAGGTGTAACTTGGTGTATTCTGTAAATTAATGCGATGTAGGTGTTTGGGGAAAAGTCCATGGTTAAATTTCAGGCTCATGATGGTGATGATCATTTTCCTGGGTGTGTATTTTGTCTGGTGCCACTGCGCCTTAGGGATGGTCAGGTGAATGGTACCGTAGTGTCTGCCTTTTGTTTTTATTGTGTCTTGCCATGATGTGTCCCACATTTGTTTTGCTTTATTGTGCAGATTGGAGAGGAGGTCAGTCGTCTTGATGTGTGGGAATGTTGTGTCTTCTATGGTTGCCAACTTTTTATTTATTATTTATTTTTTATTTATTCCAATGGAAAAGCCATTTAATATTAATATATCTGATGATAGCTATTTAGTAAACACAATTATCACTATTTATGAACAATTAGTTACAGTGAAAACAAGAAGATGACAGATGATAGCAAGTATAGGATAATATTACTGAAACTAGAAAAATAATTACACAAGAGAAAATTATTAAATATTCAAAAACTAATAATAAGACTCAACATTCAACTACAGAAGAATAAAAATTATTATAGGAAATAAGAGACAGTAATTGTACTAAGTCCATCATTGCTGACTCCACTCACGTATGAGTACACGCTTGAAAACACTGTCAATGAAAAAATCAAGTTCAGGAGGTATTCTGTTACCTAGTCTCTGTATGCGTTCTAGGGCACTGCTAGACTCATAGTTTGAGCACAGATGTCGATGACCAAATAGCTCTCTCAAACGTGTATCAGACGGACAACAAAAATACACGTGTCTGAGAATTTCAGGGCAGTCTATAACACCTGAGATTACTTTATGTAAAAATAAGACACCATGAACATCCCGTATCAAATCCAAAGGATGGAGGCCAAGGTAGGTTCCAACAGCAACCAATGGAACGTCTTTGTAATGAAAGTCCATGCGACAACCTATAAGCCTTGTGAACTTATTTTGAAGATTCTGAATCTGTTGAATTAGTGTGATGTGATGAGGCAACCATACAATGCTGCAATATTCAAGTATAGGTCTGACATGAGAACAGTACAAAAGCCTGAGTGTCTGAGTATTATTAATATATCTGGAGGTGGGTGCCAGTAAGCCCAGTCACTTGGAGGCCTTGGCACTTATGTTGTGGACATGTTCTTCCAGATTGAGATTGCATGTCAGAAGAACTCCTAGGTCTCTTACAGTTGTGCAGCGACTCAGTAGCTGATTTTCTATTTCACATTCAAAATGTAATGCAGACTTAGTGCGGTGAAAAGTAATGCAGGTAGATTTATTAACGTTAAGTTTCATACTGTTTTGTTGACACCATTTCACAATAGCTTTTAAGCTATTCTGAAGTTCTAAGCAGTCCTCTCGAGTCATGATTTTCTTGAAAATCTTAATTTCATCTCCAAAGAAAAGGCAACTGGCAAAAATTCTAACTAAATCATTTATGAAAATATTGAACAGCAGTGGTCCCAGGTGTGAACGCTGAGGTACTCCAGAAGTTGCTGCGAAAACAGATGAGAATGAACCAAAACCACTCCAATAATTTACCAACTATGCCATATTCCTTCAACTTAGTAAGAAGGTGGGGATGGCTAACTTTATCAGATGCCTTTGAAAAGTCAAGATATATGACATCAAGTTGTTTTCACTCACTAAATGCTCTAATTATTTCATTTTGAAGAATCACAAGGTTAGTTGTTGTTGATTTTCCAGGAGAGAAACCATGTTGCTTTGGAGTAATTATGTTACAAAACATGGGATAGATTTTGTTTAGCACCAACTTCTCACACTGTAGTTCTTAACATCTTCCTTCAATCTGTATTTATGGACAGGCAAAACATGACCAAGCTTAAATACGTCTGGGAAAATTCCTGTCTTTAGAGACCTGTTAAAAATTTTTTTTAAAGGATGGCAAAGCAAGACTCTACAGTATTTCAAAATGTTAGGTGGATCAGGGCCACTACTCTTCAAACAGTCTAGCTCGCCCAATGCATTGTAAACATCTTCATCAGTGACTGAAAGTATACTCAGACTATTATTTCTACTGAAATGGATTTTGGAAGTAGGGGAAGATGGAGGTGTAAATACTGAAGAGAAGTATTCTGCAAACAAATCACACATTTGCTGTGGGTGGGAATATTTAATATTAACGTATTTGGTGCTCCTTCAGCCTTGCTAATGTTACAGATGAAATTCCAGACTAATTTAGGATTGTCACGTATAGAACATTGCACATGTTCAATATAGCCAATGAAACATTTTTTTTTAGATAAGAGACGAGATTGGTCTCTTAATTTTGAAAACAGGACATAGTACTCATAGTCAAAAGTCTGCTTATATGCTTTGTGGAGTCTTTTATTTTCTACGACAAATTGTATAAGCTATGTAGAAAACCAACATGGGAATTTTGTCATTCCGGTTTTTTTCAGTGATGTATACTTGAGCACAATTGACTTCAATATGTCAGTGAATTTCTTGAACAGAGTGTCAGTATCAGTGGATAAGTCAAGGGATTCAAAAGTGGATAGGTCCAAAGAGAGAAGGTTATCAACGACTTCTCCTAGATTATACCTTGCAAAATCGGTAAAAAAAGTGCACTGGTGGTCAGGCAAGGTAGATTCTACAGGGTGAATAATATTCAATGTTGGATATCAATAAGCAACAAAGGGCAGGTGTCTTCCTTGATAGTAACATTGTGTGAGGCAAATACTAAGTCCAATAACACACCCCTAGAGTTCAGGACATGGTTACACTGTTCAACATCCAATAAACAAGCTAGCTTACAAAGTATTTGAGGAGATGCATAGAAAAAACGTGGTTCTTTTTTTATCCAGTCAACATGTGGGATGTTAAAATCACCAACCAGAATCACATGTGATGGTTCTACCTGTTGGTTGGCAATCACTTCTTCCACCACCCGACAGTAGTTGGCATATACATCAAGAGGCTTACTGGGTGGGATATATATACACAGCTCAGCAAAATGTGAGTATCATGCAACATATCAATTGATAAAAATATAGACTCCACTGATAATGGGGACATTGCTTCAATACATCTAGAAGGCATTCTATTATTCACTGCCACAAGCATACCACCACCACTCTCGTTAGAACTAGTTTGAGAAGACCTGTTACTCCTGTACACAGATTGATTTGTGAATCCAAGTTCAGCATTAGAAATATCTGGAGAAAGATTGGTTTCAACAAGTATAATGACATCATAAGTACATGTAGCTAGGGCTAATCGTAATTCTTTTAGTTTTGTCTGAATTCCATTAACATTTTGATAGTACATATTTATGTTGGTTTTTCTATTGGATTTAATTATTTTTTTGCACTTTGCACTATTTTGGGCACTCCATTGATATATTTTATAGTTAGGCCAGTTTCACCTTCTTTGGTGCGCTTCTCGAGTTCAGCATGAAGATTAACTAAGAACAATCGTTCCTTAGGAGTTATGTCACTGCCAAGTGAGATTCAGAAAGAGATGGGTCCTTGCACGCAATTTCATTTCGCTTAAAACCCTTCAGAAATGTTGCAGCAACGTCCTTGAACTTAGTACTAATTTGAGTGGTCTTTGGCCAGAGGTAGATTTCTTCCCCAACCGAAAGAATGTGACAAGATCACTGATATTAACACCAGAAGCTGTCATGATGCGCTCGATCTTGGACTTGTCGAATGCTTTTCTTGTGTTGTTGTCATTGCTTCTAGCTTCCGGAACCTTGAACATGATGACATTTTTGGTCCTGTTTGACCTGTCATTGAACTCGGCTAATATATCTTCAGAATCACTAGTAGTTTTTGACAGATGTTCAATAAGAAGTTCAACACTTTCTTCCAAAGTTGAAACCTTAGCGTTGACACTGCTAAGACATGGTTCTAGGTCAGAAAGCTGATTGGAGAGTTTTTCAATGTTTTTCCTGATACTTTCCACTTCCTCCTTGAATTCATTTTTGGTAGTAAGCGACAACACATTCTCCAGTTGCAGGGTAATGTTCAAATTCATAATTTTATAAATTCCTGTTCCTTTTATCATCATTATCCATTTTTATCATATGTATATTGAAAATTCAACATTTGGATGTGTGGATATTTGTTGCTCAGTGACGCCTTTATGGCTGAACAGATTTGAATGAAATTTGATTCTGAGTTAGAATATAGAATAGCGTATTAGATACTTTTCATCCATTTTTTTCCCTTCTGCCTTTACACTTCATCGACATCATTAGAGGAAGCAGAGGATTGAGGACAAGGAGTGGAAATAAATTTGTCCATGATGTGAGAATTGAGTCTTTCCCAATGTACTGCTAATAAAAGTCCTTCACAGGTAGATCAAAGTTGCTACTGTGAAAACATCTCACCGACTGTGAATGGTGGAAATACATAGTAAGAATTCTCACAAGATATGGCATATCGACCACCAGCAAAGATACAAGATATTATGCTGACAGTGAAGAAGTTTATTCGAGCCCATTTGAATGTGGCAAAATATACATCGGCCACACTATTAGGACCACAGAGGAATGCTGCATCAGCACTAGTGACATCTGCACTTGCTACAGACAGACAAGTCTGCATTAGACAAAGATGCTGTGGAAAATTTCCATAGATTAAACTTCAACAAGACTGAAGTACTGGCTCAGACCACATATTTCTGGGATTCTATAATTAGATAATTGTTGGAGATTAGACTGAGTGCCAACAACATCAACAGAGAAGGTGGTCTCTGTTTGAGTGAAGATTGGAATACCCATTATCCATGATCTGTAACAGCAGCGTGATATACATGTGCACCGGAATAGATCAGTGTGCAGTTGACCATTGCAGGCCTCATATCAAGCCAAGTCAGTGCAATGACCAATGGGAGAGCAGCTTCCGCAGTGGACCTCATAAGCTACTGCTGGCTACTGGGTGTTCATTAATTTTTGTCATTCGATATCAAAACTTGATTTTATTGTTTGAAATACATTTTATTATTCAATATAATGTCTGTTAACTTTAATACACTTGTTCCAGTTATCTTGTAATTTATGAGTCCCATCCCTGAAGTGAGAATCCAGAAGATTGTCGAATTAGGCTTCCACGGCTACTATTACCTCTTTGTTCAATAAAATTCGTTTTTCACACATGATTTTTTTTTAGATGTGGAATCATCCAGAAGTCAGAAAGAATCAAATCTGGCGAATTGGGCGGATGTGGCAACAATTTGTACTTTAGTTCACTGATTTTTTTTTTTTTTAGCAGTGTGTGAGGGTGCATTATCTTGATGAAAAAAATTTTTTTTTCTGTTGTTAACCACAAACTTTTACAACCAGCTGGTCCAAGAGCTTACAGTAATAATCTGATTTTATTGTTTTACCAGGTTGATCCATGAATAAAATTCCTTTTGCATCCGAATAGACTGATGCTAACACCGTCTTGGCTGATTTCTAGACCCTAACTCACCAGGTTCACAATACTCCTTAGCCTCTTGTTTTGATTCAGGGTCATGGTGGTAAACCCAAGTCTCATCCATATTGATGAAACAGTGCACAAAATCCTTTTTATTTTTTCTAAAACATTCCAAATGTTGCATTTGAATGTGTTTTTGTTCTATTGTTAACGAATGTGGTACCCATTTTGCACACAGCTTTTTGAAACCCAAAACTTCAACCAAAATATTACTCACACTGCCTAATGAAATGCCTAGAGCTTCTACTAAATCTCTCTATGTTACTTGACAATCTCCCAAAACCATATCCTGTATTTTGGCTACGATTTCTGCTATTGATACACTTTTTTGAATCCTTCATGTGGATCATCTTCAAGACTCATATAACCACCTTTATATTCAGCAACCCATCTTTCTACTGTTCTAATTGAAGGTGAAGAGTTCTTATACACTTTTAAGAATTGTTCATGAATTTGTTTTGGTGCTACACCTTCCAAAAATAAGAATTTTATTACTGCACGATATTCTGGTTTTTTTTTTTTTTTTTTTTTTTTTTCATTTTACCAATATACTCTAACATGTCAACTTTAAACTGCTGTAAATATACGAATAAGTTATCAGATCTACATAAAACTTTGCATGTGTTTGTAACGACAAAACATATTGAATAACCTTGTATATGAGCCGGAATTGTGAGGCATTCACAGTCAGTGACGTGTTGTTGCAGTAGCAACTTCGATCTACCATTTCACCTGATGAACACAGCGGAGGTAGCCTTCAAAACATCGTGTATGGCAGAACTTATCTGGAAAAACAGCTGTGAAGAATTTTTTTGGAGAAACCATCCTGGCAATTGTTGCCTTCACACAGAACAAGATATATCAACTGAGCAGGCTGTGTTCATCCTCTTCCTAATGGAGACTGAAAATTTTTGCAAATTTTCTTCAAGGATTTTTAAGGAATTTCTCAATGTGTTGGAGTTATCTGGAAAGCTACCAAACACCCTACATTTTATATACTAGCTCTCCAATAATTCTATTGCACAACACTGACTGACTGAATCTGTTCAATGGGACAAGACCGTAGGGTAAAAGATTGCTCCAAAATGTAAATGAGGCAACAATAGTAACTGAAAATGTTAAATGAGAGGACGTTCTTATATTGCATATCACCATAATACTGATTTGACTTTTGGTTTTAAGTGCTCAGTTGCATGGTGGATGAGTGGTAATGTTCTTGATTATTCAGAAGGAAACGGGTTCGAATTCCCAAATTACTTTGATTTTAAATTGTTTCCCCAAATCACTCCAGGTGGATGCGGGGATCGTTCCTTTAATAGGCCGTGTCTGAATTCCTTCCCATTCCTTGCTGCTGTTCATACAAAAAATGCAAGTTCTATAATAAATTTAATGGATATTATAACTGGACATCCTCAACAACAATAGGCAAATATATTTGTACCCTAAATCTAAATGTAAATAATGTCACCACTCTAGTATTACTATGTATTACCACATAATTAGCTTGGTATTTTCCCCACCAGTAGCATAGCATGGGCTTCTGCTGAGGTGCAAGCCACTCCCCCCCCCCCCTCCCCCTTGTTTCATTATTTAAATCAAAAAGGCTCCAAAAGTTAGAAAAATTATGATGAAATTTATGGGAAGAATAAATTTGTTATTGTGTAAATGCACAGACTAGAGATAAAGAAGTCCAAGTATCATGTATGTATGTTTTATAATATAATAAATAATGAAGGAAATGGAAATTAACCCACCACATACCATAGCTGATGGCTGCGATGAGAGAAAACACTTAGCCAGACAAACAAACACACAATATTTTGGCAACTGCCTTCTTCAGTAGTAGATAAACGAGCCATTAGGCTCCGTATGTGTGCACACACAGATCTTCTACTATCTACAACTGAAGAAGGCAGTTTCCGAAATATTGTGTATTTGTTTGTCCGCCTAAGTATTTTCTCTCATCAGCCATCAACTTTGGTAAGTGGTGGGTTAGTTTCCCTTCATTATTTAGGAAGCCACTTCCATTTTCCTTAGTTTCATCATTATAATACAGTAAACACACTTGTTACAAAAATTCTCACGTGAATGCCACTTATGAGTACAAAATATTATTGTCATGCAAATTGCTGTCTATTCACACTTGAACTGACTCAGTTATTCCTATGACTAGTTCTTGCTACTCAGACGAGCTGTAACCACTGGAACGTCCCGAGGTTCAGTGGACAAACAGAGACTCAACAGTTCAGGAATAGCACATAGTATCTTCTTCCTCCATGCCACGCAAAATGGATGGTACATCAGAGAAAACAGAACAATATTGTACAGCAGGGGCACACTCAAAACTAAAGTAAATCAATATTTTGTTCTATCAACTAAGCTGCCATAGATATGATCTGTAACATGTACATTATGGTTTATATGCAGGCATCAGATACATGTGATGTATTGTACGAATTTAAATTAATCTACAATATTGAACACACTTTAATTACATAACTGCTATCAATAAAATACATTATTGCGATTAATCAAAAGATCATTAATATGTTCTTGAAAAAGATTGTTCTGTTTTTCTGAAATGATGAAAGCAGTTCTGCTGAAAAGCTGCTTGTACAACTTGTACTGTAGCAGCTATACATACATCTGACTTCCAGAAGGCGTACAGCCAATGGCAGCAGCGTAATTTTTAGTGTGTAGCTGCCTAAGGGTGCTATTTCGAAGAGGATTAAGGAATTGTAAATATATCTTCAATAATTTTTTATTTTTATTTTTTTTTTTTTTTTTAAATCAGTCCTACTATTATTGGTATAGACCTGTAAAACCTCCCTAAATTCTTTAGACAATTAGGAGCACTTTTTTGCACTAAATTTGCACCTATTTAGTAAATTGTATTCTTCATTGTCATGGTCGGAGGATGCATAAGCTATGTAGCATTTAACTTCATCTGTCTTGTCGCTGATAACACACACTTGCCTGTATTTGAAAAATTGAAGTTACAGTTTTATATTTGTTTACTTTAGGTTGATTTGAATTTGAGACTCCATGACATGTTTCACATCCCAGAGGTGCTTCCTCAGTAGGAATCCATGAAACAAGATTGATAAATAATAAATAAAAATAAATAGATACACAAAATACAAGTTTAAAAGAGAACTAAATATGCATAAGAATGATGGATGGTAAATTGATGCCAAGGAAAATACACACTTCCCATATCAGTACACGGTGTTCTAATATGGTCATTTGGATTTGGTCTTTCCTCGAGAGAGCATATTTTAACAGCAGAACAATCACCACAGAAATATGTGCAATCTGTTCCTCAGTCATCCTACATATTATCTTGGTTCTTTGGGTGCAGCTGCATCGATTTATTAAAACCTAACGTTTCAGCCATTGTGCTGTGGCAGTTCTCTAATGAAAGCCACAGAACGATGGCTGAAACATTGGGTTTTAATAAATCAACATGGCTCCACCAGAGAACAAAGATGACAATTCATTTTCGTTGCCTGTGGCAGTCACTAAAACCCATAGTCAAATTCACTAGAGCTTGAATTCCTGTTCATCTATTTTGGCAGATGTGTAATCTAGATTACATACAGTGTTGTAGTATAGCTGTCATTAGATAGGTAAACTTTTCTGCCAAATTCCGTAGCTGCTGAAGTCTCTCACGACTTTCTACAATCATTCTATCTAATGAAGAAAACATCTTCCATCTCAATTCATTTTCATGGGATAAGTTGGCATCTCCTCTTCTATCGTCAAAAATGTGTTTTCTCATTTTGATCCTCTGAGGTTCCAAGGTCTTCACACATATATTTTGCAAAACTTATATCATCAACTGTCGGTTCCTCTTATTTTTCAATCACTACCATCTGCAAATCACTTACTTTCTGAGCACACAGTTTCATGTTGAGTCCCTTTTTTGTGAATATGTTAATGCATCATTCACTTTGTGCAGCACTGGTTGTCAGAAGCCTAAAAAATAAAGAAACGAAAATTACTGCAGCGTAACTAGCAAAGTTCCTGTGTCTGATTTTCTGTTCCATCTGTCTCTGTCAATTTTTCCAAAGTCACAAAAATGCATTTTTAAAGATGCCATGTCATATTTATGGCATCTCCTCTTGTGCTACATGGTGTGTCCTGAACCTTTTTTAAACTTTTGCTTGTAACTCCTATCAGAAACTTTGACTGATGTGTGGATATGGGGAAAAAGGAATAGCAACATTCTAATGTGCCAAAGAAAGTTACTGAACTGGCCTTAAGTGAGCCTTAACTGACCATGTGAACAAACCAGTCTTAACTAATGGTTTGATCAAGGTATGAACACAACTTTCAGATATTTTGTTTTATTCTTTGCAGAATTCCTGAATTACTTTCAGCCATAACAGCACCATTATCACATGCTTGGTCACTACAATCCATTATATCAAGATCATCAGCTTCAAGCTTGCTCAAAATGATGTTTGAAATTCCGACCCTAGCACCAAAAATATTTTCCTCCAGTTTTGATGCATAACATATTATTTATTTTGTTTAACAATTGCTGAAATCAGTATATATACCATGAAAATATTTTCAGGCACGGATTTTAGTGTATGATGTTTTGGAAAAAATCACCTTCCCAGAATCTGCAAAATGATTACAAACTTCAATCCATTTTCCCTAAAAATGAAATTAAAGAAAAATTGATTAAAATACCATTGGCATTTAAATGAGTATTTTTATGTTAACCACTCATTTCATAAATCACACAATTTATACTACAATAAATAATATGTGTCAAAATCTGAGGTCAGTATTTTTAGTGCCCACACCTGTGGTTATTTTCAACAAAGTTTGGATATTGTAGAGATTGTTAGTGCAATGCACAGAGGTTAAAGTATCCTTTGAATTGCCTGTAATCACTCTGGTCTATGTTGTTGTTGTATTTCGCATTGGTGTGTAATAAAGGTTTTTTGTTCGTAATATCATGTCCTTTACAGTTTATTTTTGTGCACTACTGCTCTACACGCTTAATTGCTAAAATTTAAGTAATAATAGCATATGTTCTCCTTTTTTTTCAAATTTTTCAAAAAATTCCATCTGTGTGAAATCTTAATGAATACATAGAAATAAAAGAGTTTGAATATATAAAATAAAATTGTAGTTTAAAAAACTAAATCACGCTTTCGTAGTAATGTGAACTAAAAGGTTAAAAATAATATTTAAATATAAACATTTTGTTTAACAGTGATAGGTCGTCCCACAATTCAGGATCAATTAATTTTTTTGAATAAGCTTAAAGTATAAAGTCACTGATTACAAAATTAACTTTAATGTAAAAAAAAAAGCATGGGGTGCTATTTCAGGTGTCTTATATTTTTTGTCGTTGGCTGTTTGTAAAGACAGAGTCATTGTCAAAAGTTATGTAGAGCGCACCCCACGCTTTTTTAACATTAAAGTTAATTTTGTAATCAGTTACTTTATACTTTAAGCTTATTCAAAAAAATTAATTGATCCTGAATTGTGGGACGACCTATCACTGTTAAACAAAATGTTTATATTTAAATATTATTTTTAACCTTTTATCACATTACTACGAAAGCGTGATTTTAGTTTTTTAAACTACAATTTTATTTTTAACTTTTTAGTTCAGATAGTTTAAAAAGTATGTTTCTTTCTGTTGGCTTTTCTTCGCCAATCTCTCTTTTTCTTTTAGTTGTAGATTCATTATTAATTATTATTCCCACGAGTAAAATATAATTAAATGGTCAATTTAACAAGAGATCCAATAGCACGGTAAACGAGGAAGGCTACTTTTCTATAATAGTACGAAGTAATATTTCGAATACTTACTATTCAACATCACGTTAAGCGGCTTCAGACAGAGAAACCTTTCTGGATAGGAGACAGCAGAAGACGATCGTCTACAGCAACCAAGGCTCGTAAATCACACCCGGGAAACTGGAGAACGATGATGATGGTGATGGCTATATTGGGTGGGAAATCTCTGAAGGGTGTGGCCGCCAAATGACGAAGATTTCTCGAATCGCACCTGTGCACTAATGTCGCGGCTGCATTTGCCTAACTCAGTAATCCCATCAAGTATAGGATACACTGACAACGTGGTGAGAGTGAAATTATTGAATTTTTATTGGTTCTTAATAAGTGTGCAAAATTTAAAACGATTCGGACGTCAGGAAGCGGGTAAACACTGAAATGAAAGATTCCATTACATGGCAACCATTTTTCTAGTGTTACCGTCAGGGTAACGAGAATAGCAGGACGTTGCTAAGAGACTACTGTATTGTCAACGGTTCTTAAAACGTGTGCAAAATTTTTATGTTTTCACTGTCAACGTAATCAGAATATCAAGACATAGCTATGAAATTATTGTATTGTAATCAGTTATCTATACATGAGCAAAATTTCAAACAACTCGGACATCTGGAATTGGGTTAAAATTAAATTGCAAAATTCCACGACATTCAACCATTTTTCTGTTGTTACTGTCAAACTAATGAGCATAGCAAGATATAGCTATGAAATTATTGTATTGTCACCGGTTCTTAATATGTGTGCCAAATTTCAAACAGCTCGGACATCGGGAAGTGGGTCAAAATGGAGTTGTAAAATTCCGTTACATTCATACATACATATACATACAAGTCAAGCTAATATAAAGCGTGTAAAAATGTATAATTTCAAAAAGTGATTAAAAAACACACACAATAATATATACATATATGTATGTGTGTGTGTATATACATACATACATATATGAATTAAATTAGGATAGGGAAATGAGCCACCAGTTATCTTTAGATGATGGATGTGAGGCACAAACACACAGAAAAGACAAAGCACACATGATACAGAAATTCTTAGGCTGAGCCCTTTGTCAACAGAAGAGCTTTATGGGAGATGGGTGTTATGGGAGACTGCCTCACATAAAGACTGTTGGACAGGAAAATGGTGGGGGATGGTTCTGCTGAAGAGGTTGAGGGTCAAGTATGGAGAAAACTACCTGCTAAATTTCCTGAAACATCTCAATGCCTTTAGCATGCTGAAATTCACTTAAAATTCCTCCCACATCCAGGCTACATTCTTGGCTCTCCAATTACTTCCTCAGTCGACATCAAACCCACCAACCTTCAACGTTATCCCCATTTTGACAGTTGCCACCCATGCCAACCAAACATTCCCTCCCCTATAGTCTTGCCATCCAAGGTAGTCCTATATGCTCCAACCAACAGTCCCTCATGCATTATTTAAAAAATATTTCACAACCATTGATATCTCGCAACTACCCTCCAGCTTTGGTGAACAAACAGCTTTCACTGGCAACTTTACAACCATTTCAGCCCACCTATCATCCCAAACCAGCAAAACCCAACCACAATCCAGTCCTTGTCACACTACCCAGCCCTCGAATCCATTAACAGAATATGCTGACAAGGCTATAATTTCCTGCAAACCTGCCCAGAAATGAGATCTGTTTCAGCAGGCCCCTCCTAACCTCAGCAAACTCCTAGTCCACAAACATAGTTTTCCTCATCCCAACAGTCAGCCTCAAAGCTCTTTCCCATGCAATAGACCCCTCTGCAAGATGGGCAACATACACCATCCCACTACCACTTTCACCAATCCTGTCACATGGGAAAGCTTTCCGATCACAGGACATGCCATTTGCAAAACCTATCATTTAATTTACCATTTAACATGCAACCACTGCCTGGCTTCATATATAGGTGACCACAAATCCACTTTCCACAAGAATAAATGGCCACTGACAGACTGTATTCATGTGAAACCCAAAGCACCCAGTTGCTGCCCATGCAACCATAACTTGAATAATTTCAACTTTTGTTTCACGGTCCCTGCATCAGATACCTCACTAATAGCAGCAGGTCCTCTAAACTCAGAAGGTGTGAACTTGCCTACCTGTACAAATTGGTCACAAAGCAACCACCTGGTCTCAATATAAGATAATACCCAGTCATTATTATTATTGTTACTTATGTTTACCCTTTTTTTAATCCTCTCTTTGCCTCCTTCCCCACTACCTAAATTGATGTTTACTTCACAGAGTCTTTGGATTAAATTTTAAAAAAATATGTATATTTTTGGATGTATATATATTTGTGTGTGTGTGTGTGTTATTTAATTATATTATTTTGCTCTTCCCACCTACCAGAGATCAGTTTTGATATTTATCTATTCTCAGATATTGACTCTGAATCATAGTCCTTCAACTTGTCCTCTGTTTGAATTTACCCCCACCATTTTCCTTGCCAACAGTCTTTCTGTGAAGCAGTCTCCCACGACACCCACCTCCCATAAAGTTCTCCTGTTGACAAAGGGCTCATGCCAAAATTTTTTGTATCATGTGTGTTTTTGTCTTTTCTGTGTGTTTTCGCCCCACATCCATCATCTAAAGGTAAGTGGTGGCTATTTTCCCTATCCTAATTTAATTCCTTTTTGCTAATTTTCATTGATTTATACATATATATATATTATATATATATATATTTATTACAAAGTTCATTATTTTCGCTAATAGCAGGTACCGAATTTCACCAGAACAGTTTTTCTAACTTCTGAGTAAAAAAGACTGTGGCATCCAGACAGACGGAAATGGCAAAACTATAAGAGTCCATTATTTTGCTGCAGAAACTTAAACATTGTAATACTCGCACAGTTGTATGTATTGCAAGAGTTGATGAGGTAAACCATAGATTTATGGTTACAAAAATTGTATGATAAAGTTTAATAGTATAATTTTGCAATCACAACACTCATTTAATCACAATTGTACAAGGTTAATTAAGTCATTGTGATTTGGATCACTGATGATCGAGAGGTGAAAAAACTTTCTGTTAATTTTAAAGCAATAGGTACTCTCTGGTGGACCTATCTGCACTGTGTTATTTGCAGATATTATTAGACAATGTTGAACTCGATATGAAAGAACTATTTCTCACTGAATATTCGTCAAGTACAGATAGCACTGCCAGTCACCAGAGTGAATGATGTCTTTGGAAAAACTGGGAAATTGCCTGTAAGTGAAAGACTTGAAGAAAGGGGATTCTCCAGTTCTGTCACAGATTAAATAATAAAAAGTTCTGTACTCATTTTAATTATTCTGAATTGTAGGTGTGACAAAAACTTGAAAAGCAATGATGGATCAAATTACCAAGATATAGCTGCCCCCCACCCCCAAAAAAAGAGCCATCTGGGGCAGGGCATCCGCCAATGCTATGCCGCTGTCACCCAGTCCCCTCTAACTGCTGGTGGCAACCAGCTACACAATAGTGTGGAGGGATTTTTTCATTGTGTTTTACAGGATGTTTTGGTCATATTGATTAAACAGGATAAAACATCATCAGTTTCAAGTCAAGCTTCCAGGCAATGTCAGATAGATCAGCTATTATACTCTGTCTGGAAAAAAAAGTAAAGCACCCAGAAGGGGAGCAGGAAACAAAATGAAAATTCATAGGTTGAGAGGGTATGTGATCTTATTTCAGTGATTAGGCAAAATCAAGTCAAATTTACAAAGACCTTGGCAGTATGAACTCACTTATCAAAATGACGTTGCAATCCCTCTTGCCCAAATTCATGTGCTGATTTTGTGAGGGTATCCTCTCTATATTCCAGCCTCTTCTCTCTACGTCCTCCTTCAGTTGGTCTGTCCATCTTCTTCTTGGTCTTCCCACTGGTCTTTTGCCCACTATTCTTTTTTCCAAATATGTTTTTGGCAGTCTTGTACTAGTCATTCTCTTCACATGCCCAAACCACTTTAGTCTTGATGACCTAAGTCTGGAATTGGGAGTACATCACAGACAGAGAAACTTTTCTGGACAGGATAAGGTGGAAAACAATCGTCTACAACAACCAAGGCTTGTAAACCACACCCGGGAAACTGGAGATGGTCCCAAACGATAATAATAATAATAAAAAAAATCCTCTATATAAGGCAAGCTTTCCCACAACTGTTGTAACTGGTCCTTGATATTCTGGATACTAGCACTGGGATAGAGATGATGTCTGAGCTGGTCTCACAAATGTCATATCAGGGACAGATATGTGGATCTTCCTGCCATATGAGTATCTTAGCATTATGCAGACAGACGTGCTGTGTGTGGACAAGCATTGTTCTGTTGAAAAATGGCACCACAATAGTGTCACATGTGAGGTAACACATGAGGATGCAGGATATCTATGACGTTCAGTTGTGCCATTAGAGTTCCTTCAATCAGCACCAACTGTGACCTGAAGTCTCCTTCAATGGCTCTCCACACCATAATGCCAGGAGTAACACTGCTGTGCCTCTCCAAATATTGGAAGAATGGGACCTCTACCTATGTCATTGCCATAGTTCACATTGGTGGCCAGCTGAGGTAATGTAGAACCACAATTCATCACTGAATACAATGCAATGCCATTTATCAGTAGTCCATACTTCCCAATCTCAGCACTGCTCCAAATTCAGCAGTTTGTGTTGTGGTGTTAACACCAGCCTACAGATGGCATGGTAATTTTCTAGTCCAGCTACTGCTAGTCTCCAACCAATGGTGCGGGATGACACAGAATATTGCACGGAGCTCATTATTTGCGTAAAATCTTCTAGGGCTTTCCACCGGGATAGCGCATCAGCAGAAATACGTGGTGACATTTCGAAGCCTGCCCATCATTGCTGGAAGATGGAGCTGGAGGCAGGCTCTGAAATGTCGCCATGTATTTCTGCTGAAGCGCTATCCCGGTAGAAAGCCCTAGAAGACTTTACGCAGCTGACTCACCGAGAAAGCCTACATTCTTTCAGCTCATTATTTGTTCTCAAATGGCAGATGCATATGTGCTTGATGCACAGTACGATGATCATCCATGGTGGTGGTCAGGCGTAACCAACCGGAACCTTGATGATGAGTAAACCTGACATCAAGTTCCCATGCAGTCCAACGTTGGATCACTGTCACAAGCGAATACCCCACAAATCTGAATAGTGTAAGATTCAACTAGCCAGCTAAATTGAGACCCACAATAAGGCCTCAAGCTGTCAGGTGCTGATTGATAATGCTGACATGACATCTCAATGTCCTTCACAATGTTCATTCAACATTTGATGCCGTTCACACCTCTTATGTATCCTACCAGGCCTGGCAGCAATACTCAACATAAACAACACTAATGCATTCTTGTGGCCATTCAACCTGCCGCAGAGAATTACAACTCTTATTATTTACATATCTGTGAATGTTGTATATGCCCACGAAATTGCATTGGTGTCTAACAATGACTTCTGGATGCTTCATTTTTTTTGTTGGTAAGTGTTTTTATAGATAAAAAAAAAATCTTCTATAAATGCTTGTAAAACCATTTATATGCCTTACAGTGTTTTTGAGATTTACTCTTCCATATTTCTATTTTACAAAAACCATCAGCAACATCTTTTATCCAATAATTAACACTGGTATGTTTGCTGCCAACAGAGTGACATTTTCCCCATTTCATGTTCAAAGAGTGTTGTATGAGGGTTGTAGAAAAATGTTCTAAGCTTTATCCCATAATGATAAACAAATACCAATAACTTTGTAAGAAACGTATTTATTTGTACATAATGTTGGGTAACAGATTTTTGCAACATTTGTTTCATTGATTACACAAATTGTTAGCTAATGTGTTGCCATCTAGGAACACTTCATTTTTTCACCTTATTCAGTGGAATTACTTTTTTTTATTTTTCCTACTAGATTCAATTAAGTTTTTGCAAAAAGTATTCTCAGTTCATCTTTGGATTTTTGAATGTAGGTTTTTTATCAACCATTTCCTCTTATCGGTGTCTTGACTCACTCTTAAAATGCTATGTAGGTCCAGTGTTTAATGATCTTTGAATAATTAACTATGTTTTCTTTTCTGACATGAGAAGGTGTTTAGTGAAACATATTATCAACTCCAAATCCATGTACACATACAAATTAAATTCTCCCTTTCAATGTTTGTTCAGTCAGTCTACTAGATTTTACTTGTCTTGAGCACTTTCTTTCACAGTTTAAAAACTCTGCAAAAATCAGTCTCCCCACTGTTTGCTGTGATGAGTGTTCTTCATGATCGTCAAAATTAATACATTTCTTTTCGATCATTTGGGTATTATTAAATATATATGTATATGATATGATTTGTGTATCAAAATGAAGTTGAGTCTGAAATAAAAGTTTACATCATTTATTTTTTGCTGTAAAATAATATAATTTCATAATTCTACAAAGAAAATAGACATTATAGAAATAACCTATACAAAAAAATGTTTGTTGAATGAAAGCTGATTAAGCATTTGGTCACTTCAGCTTTTTTAGACTGCTATGTTATATAAAGTAAAAACAACTATTCTACCTGCAGCATCATTGACATTTTAAGAAAGAACGAGAAATGAATCACAATTTATTCAAGGTCATATGTGTTCCTTATAAGAGTGAAACTTGAATACTAATTAATATAATGAGAGTCAAATAAGGAAGACCCTTATGTAGATGTAGGAATAGGTAGGATGCAGCAGGCATTTAGTAATAGAGGTGTGGAAGGAAAAAATAGAAAGAAAAAATTCTGCTGCAAGGTAGTGGCCAAGCAACAGGTGTAGGCTCCCTTCTGCAGGCTACCAGGTTCAAACCTAGTGCAGCATTAGGGCAGGTAATAGAAGATATAGGATCACTTTGTGGGGATTTCACTATGGAGGATAGAGCAATGATAGTGAGAGGCACCAGCAATAGTATTGACAGAAACGCAAGTGATAGTATATACAGTGAAGTGAGGAGGGTGATGAAGCAGCACAGCATACCAGGGTGAAACTCATGCAGGTCTTGAGTCGCCATGATTGGCCACAGTTGAACTAGGCTGTGAGGTGTGTAAACATAGAGACCAAGATGCTGTTTGGGAAAGACATTAGTTGTATCTGGAAGGTTTAGCCTGTGGACATCATTGGCACATGTGGTTTCATTTTTGATACACCTAAATAGAAGGGGGAAGAGGATACTTTCTGGGTTGTTAGCTAAAGCTGTAAGGGAGCCCACTTCCATTTAAGATGGGGTCAGAACTATGCCTTTTTTTTAGGTTAGGGGCTGCTGGTAAAGAGATAAAAATAGTTGATCAAAGGTATACTGATTGCAGATGCAAGATAGGAAAAAAACTAATGCTAAAGAAATAGCTGAAGCTGTTGAAACAATAACATATGGGGGCACAGATGGGAAGGCAAAGGTTAATGCTGAAAACATCACAAAGCCAGTAGAGTGTAAACACTGAACTGTAGAAGTATAATGAACAAAGTAATAGAATTTGGAAACTTAGAGATTCACGAACAACAAGTAATTACAGGGGTAGAAGGATTATTAAACAATGAAGTTTTCCCAGGTGGTTACGGAGTGAACCGCAGAGATAGAGGAGCAGATGTTGGAGAGGTATTCATATTTGTTAGCAAAGACTAATGCACTTCTCTGAAGTTCCTAGATCATGACCATGAGTTACTAGGGAAAGATTTTTGGGGTGATAAAAAAAGAAAAAAATCAGGGTGTTGGATGCTTACCATAATGGAAGAATGAATGATGAAGATGAGGTCTTTTGGGGAAAACTAAATTCATATTCAAAGATCAGTGATGACCATAGAAGGGTCATTGGTGGGTATTTAAATTTATTAGGTGTTAACTGGGAAGGTAATCAGATTAATAACACAAGTGTACAGTTATTTTAAAATACCTTAGTAAGGAAGAGGGTTTTACATAAGTGGCAGAGCAGAACACAAGGAGATCAAACATGTTGGATATAATCCTAATAAAGTGTGATGAAACCTGGTGGGATGTCAAGTAACTGAAGGAATAAGTGATCATGAAGCAGTTTCATTGCATATTAGCGAAGTGGGAAACAGTTACAATCGTATAAAGATATAAATTTCAGAATTGAAGAGATATTTTAGGGAAAGATTCAGCAAATGGATGGATGGCACAATTTCAGTGCGGCAAACTGGGAAGAGTTCAAGGGGATAGTAAAAAAGGGTAAAAAAATAAATAAATTTGTGTGGTTTTTCCACCGTGAGGACCCTCCGGAATATGATGTACCCATTGACGGTATACCACATTTTAACTAATTGTGTTTTATTTTTGGACTTAGGCAGACGTTGGCCTAGCCAACAATCTGTCCCTTATTGTAAATAATGGCGCCAGCAATATGACTAAAGTTTTAAATTTTTGTGTGCTGGGCGGTCTTAGCCAAAAAAATCTGGGAAGACCGGCCTAATTTTTTAAGGTGGATGAGTGGCCATTTTACATCCACTCGTACCATTAGCTTTAAGTTTTTATATCTGGTTGGCCTCTTTACAGCCAACCAGACATGGTTTGTGAAGTTTGTATTTTTAATGGGCCCTTTACAGCTAACATTTTAGTATTTTATTTAGGTTTTCCAACTGTGTGGCCGACCCCCCTACAGTCAGCCATACAGATGGTAATATTATAAATTTTAAGCCACATTGCTTAGCCGGTTGTTGCTTGGGCACTAATGACCCCATCGTCAATCCGCCCTTAAGCCACAACAACATTGTGTGGTTTTAATGACAGGGTGACAAGGGTTTCTTATCCCTATCATAGCCATCTAGCCTAAATCAGTAATCCTACTATATATAGGGAACCTACTGTTTAATGTGGAATCCTAACCCCATTAATATTCTGGCATACTTCACATTACACAGCTAGCTATGCCAGAGGTGAAAGTCGGATTAAGGGCATCTGAAAATCCCTGCCAAACGGTAATTGCAACCGGGGACATTTCAATCTCCAGTCAGATTCCTTAACCATGGGGCCACCGGGCAAAAGAAATATTTATTCCAAAACAGAAAATAAAGAGAATTACGGAGCCCATATATTACAGTTGGGATGTAAGGAAGTTGAGGAGGTTGGTGAGAAGAGATTTCACAAGAGTTAAGAGGCGGGAAGGCAGTAGGTAATACTGAAAACAACAAAACAAACGGTTAAAAACAGCAAAGAGGAAAGCTAAAGATGGGTTTATGAAGATTTTTATTGGTGAAGTGGCCCACTGAATGGTGCATTTGGAAATTTCTAAGCTATGATAGAAACCTGAGATGAAGGGAAATTATTCAGATAATTGTAGATAAGGAGGGAGAAGAAAACATTAAGGATTTGAAAATGGCAAAGATATTGAGTGACCGGTAATGAGACCATTACAGGGATGCTGAATGGGAAGGAGTAAGTCAGAAGAGCATCTCCATTTAAGTAGAATACTAAATTTAAACTTATGAAGGAACTAATTTAAAAATCACAAAGGGACCAGTGTAGAAAACATTGTTACATGTGTATTAAAGATAGTGGGATATGATATTGTATCTCAGCTAGCAATATTATTTAGATTGAGTCTGCAGTCTGGCTGCTTACCAGAAGATCATAAAAGACTGGTAGTTGTGCTAGTCTATAAAGGAGGAGTGATAAATTGGGTTGAAAATTACATGCCAATTATTTTGACAAAATGATACAGAGAATAATATGCAGTTACAAGGGGGTACACAAAAAAAGTAATTATTTTTTAAAAGCTATATATTTCCAATTTTTTTACAAAACAACCTTATCCACTTCAAAATACTCTCCATTACAACTAATACATTTGTCCCACCGGTGCTTCCACTGTTTGGAACATTTTCTGTAGTAATCTTTAGAAATGGCTGACAGCTCCTCCCTCATTTTTTTCTTGGCCTCTTCAATGTTGTCAAATTGGTGTACTTTCATGCCCCTTTCCTTGCATGGAATAAGAAAAAGTCACAAGGAGCCAGGTCAAGCAAGTGAGGTGCTTTGGGCAGTGGAACCATGTCATTTTTAGCCAAAAACTGCCTAACAGAGACAGCTGTGTGTGCAGGTGTACTTCGTGGTGGAAGAACCAATCTCTTGTCTGCCACAAACCAGTTCTTTTTTGACGAACACTGTTGCATAATCTTCTTAAAACTTCCAAATAAAAGGTTTGATTGATGATCTGATGTGGGGGAACAAACTCTGAATGGACTATGCCCTTGGCATAAAAAAAGCACATTAGCATTGTATTGATGTTTGATTTGACTTGACGAAATTTTTTTGGAAGTGGTGACAATGACGTCTTACATTGGCTTTACTGTTGCTTTATTTCTGGGTTGTAACCATAGCACCGTAACTCATCACTGGTAATGACCTTTGATAGAAAATCTGTATCAATTTCAAGCTGTTGTTTCAAAGCACAACATGTCAGTCAGAGCCCGAGAAACAAACTTGGCAGCAACCCTTTTCATTCCCAAATCTTCAGTTAAAATTTGCTGAACAAAGCTCCAAGATAACCCAATAATCTGTGACAGTTGATCGATTGTCTGTCAACTGTCTGGGAGCAAAAGCTCTCAAATTTTTTCAACATTTTCATCGATTCAGTTAGTTGATGGACATTCAGAATGAGGTTTATCATCAATCAGCATGTCGCCATTTTTAAACTGAGTCTACCACTCGTGCACTTGAGTTTTTCCAATAGCGTCAACTTTGTAAGCCATTTTGAAGATTAAAAGTTTCAGCAGCATTTTTACCGAGTAGAAAACAAAATTTCACAGCTGCACGTTGTTCACTTAAACGTGCCACCATCAAAAACAAAACAGTAACAAAACAATGCTAGCAAAAACAATCACTTCAGATTAACAGAACAAGCCAGGTCAACAACACAGGTGGCTCCGACCTGACAATGCTCCCTAGCAGCAGAAACGCGTACTCCACAAGCTCTGCCCACAGCAATGCTATTCCACTTATTTTTGGGTACACCCTCGTTCATCTGAAATGCCCGTGAGAGAAGATACTAGCTTTCAAATCAACAACGTGGCTTTACACAATGATTTTTATGTGGATCTCAGTTGATGGTTTATATGTAAGAACTGGATAAGTTAGGCCAAGTTGATAGTGTAGCAATAGATCATAAGACAGTGGGGAAATTTCTTTTGTACATAGGGTGTCAGGGATTTGAATAAATTAACATGGGAGCTGATGAATAATTTACCAAAAAACGCTTTAGGAATTTAAAACTAAAATTCATAAAGTCAAAAATAGATGGGTGGTAAAATTTTATACCAAAAGTGTGTAAGATTACAATAATTTAAAAAAATAAGAAATGGGTGAATTGATGAATAGACAAATTGCCACCAGAGCTTGCACTCTATCACAATTAAATTAAAAACAATACACACTGAGCGTGGTGGGTGAACGGTTAACGTTTTGGCCTCACATTCGAGAGGACGCGGGTTCGAATCCCTGTCTGGGCATCCAGATTTTGGTTTTCCATGGTTTCCCCAAATCATTCCAAGCGAATGCCGGGATGCTTCCTTCAAAAAAAAAGGCCATGGCCAAATTCCTTCCCATTCCTTGTCCCCAGTCCCGTCCCACCTCTTATGACCTTAGCCGTCGGCGAGGAATAAAAAAAAAAAAACAAACAATACAGTTAGTTAATAGCTGCAGAAATGACCTTTTTAAGGAAAAGAATGTACAAGACTTGATCATTTCTACAATAATAGTCCATCTGAAGTGCTTGTTATTACCTCTCTTGCAAATATTTATGATGGATATAAGAAGTGATGGAATTAACACATTTAGGTTAATAGACTTTAGGTTCCTAAAAATGGCTGTATGTTACGATCTGTAAGGTAAGAAGAATGTAGGATTCCCAGCAAGTGGTCATTTGAATTCAGAACAGGCTAATGGCTAAATCTATGAAGTTTGATATTGATGCTTTTTAAAGAGGCACAAAAGAAATCATTTGAATTAAAAATTGGATCGGAACTGAACTTGATGAGAATTAATGGACATCTACTGCTTTCAGTGTAGTATTCATAGCTAACCCAGTGTTACATAATGATTTACTGATCCCTTCTTGCAAAGCTCTCTTCTTTTTCTCTCTCCATTTAATTCTAACAGTATAACACATCAAACTTTTGTAATAATATTACCAGCAGTACATTTTTTTAAGAAACAATTACTTTGCACTGCTCATTAATTATGTTTGTAGGAAATGTTTTTAAATGTTGATTCATTATTCTTTCAGAGCTAAGCAGGACCGTGATGCACTGATAGTAGCTCAGATGGCACTGGAATACTCACCAAAGTTTGAAATGGCACATTTTATCATTGCCAATGTTTATTGCAATATGGTAAGTAGCTTCTTTCATCTTGTTTCTAAATATGCAACAAAAAAGAAGCTTTTCTGTATTTAGGATTCTGCAGAATACTTTTTGTTTTTATTATTTACATATCTTTGTTTTGGGTGGAGTTTGTTAATTCCACACTATTTTCAATATGGATATATTGTTGTGGGTGTTCCAGACACGGAATTTCTTAGCATTATAACTTATCAAATTGTTGTCCAAAATCAGATATGAGAATCGTTCTGTTTGGTTGGGTAATCGGAAGTACAAATATAAACTGATTTGTCAGTATCATTTTGGTATACTTTTCCTCACCGATAGACTGAATTCCAGGTTAGAGGTCCAATTACAAAATAGATGTTATTGTTGTTGACTTATTACTTGACATTTACTGTTCACATATCTAGAAAACGTAATTGATGAATGGCATTGCAGGAGGCTGCACTGGATGGCAACTGTGGCTGGCGATGTTACTGTACAGAATACTTTTGAATTGTGGTATCTTTATAGATAAATTATTAATATTATTTGCAATATCCACAGGATGGCAAGGCCATGGCTGAATTCCTTCCCGTTTCTTGTCCCCATTCCCATTCCGCCTCTAATGACCTTGGTCGTCGATAAGGCGTAAAGCAGTAAGTAAAAAAAAAAAAATTAAAAAAAAGAAAGACACAGGATGGCCGTGAACAAATAAGCACCACCCCACTGAACTGCGGAGGTACTGTGCACCAGGATTCAAATCCCTGACCCGGCATACACTTTTTAAATGGTTTCCTATAATCAGCTAAGTGAATGCTTGGATTGTCTCCAATCTCCACCTCATATACACAGTTTTACAATAACCAAAAATACAATAATCATCAAAACATAGATTACAAATGAGAAAAATAGTGAGAATGAACACGCTGTTAGTCAATGATAATGAGGAGGAATAAGGGCTATAAACAATCACTCACTACAGATGAAGACAGGAAGGCCATGACTAACAAATAACACTCTGTAACATAACTATAACCTTGTTAAAACCACTTAGAAATAGATTTATTTCACAAAAGTAGTTCAGCAAAGCATTTCTACCAGCTATTCCTAATAGTAAAATACCTTTTAGTCTGATTTTGAAGATGCCTTCGCAAAAGATATATATTTCAGTTAGAGCCATTTTTCAAGTATAAGGGATTTAGTTACCTCCATTCTCACTATGAATGCTCATGATGGAGAGAATCTGAAGATGTATTTTCTATGCTCAGAAAAATTTACTTTGGAAAATATTTCGCTTTAGGTGTTGTATGACCATG
This sequence comes from Vandiemenella viatica, assembly GCA_031002005.1. Taxonomy (NCBI): domain Eukaryota; kingdom Metazoa; phylum Arthropoda; class Insecta; order Orthoptera; family Morabidae; genus Vandiemenella; species Vandiemenella viatica. The sequence continues at coordinate 305,113,248 of CM061920.1, read as the reverse complement.
CGGTTAGAGGAAACCAAACATAGGATTTGAAATAACTTGTCAATGCAAAAAAGCTACATCAAATCATTTATCACCTTCTAGTATGTCGTGAGTACAAAATTGGTTAATTAAATAAAGTGTAAGTATGATTTTTAATTAAGAGAAAAAAATTTAAATCTAAAATAAATAAGATAAAAGTAGGAAATTAACTTCAGCAGATAGATAAAATCAAGCTGATTAAAATTATGTATTGGTTTAATTAAAAAGTCTGGATTTAGACAGAATAAATATATGACTTTTAAAATTGCATTGTTAGACACATTATAGAACTTCCCGCGAGTGAGTGACATAATAGAATTAATTTTTTAAATACTAGAAACACTCTTGAAGGAAAAGTAAGGATTCAAAATCACGAGCAAGTTTTACAATGTGGCATGTATCATTTATGGTTCAAAATATTAAACAGTTGATATTAATTTTTAAAATCATAGGCTGATGAAACAAGGTCAAATGAATCGATAAATAGAGGTCGGCCATCTTTAGTTTTGATCATCTTTTTGTATGCTATCACTTGCATGGGTCATCCAACACATCCTCTTCCAGTGGATGTGCTTATTTTGAAAGCAAGATTCTATTTACTACTGGCTTGCTAGATCTGTAATAGTTTGATGGAGAATGGGCAACAGTGGATGTACTGTCAACTGCCTAGGAAATGTGTTAGTTACGTTATGCGTGATAAGTGTATTTTTCTTTCTGAAGTGTATAGTTAATCAGTCAGAGATTGGGGACCATCTCAGCATTCAGGTAGGTGATTGCAGAAAACTGACTAAAAACTTCAATCAGGACAGCGGGTACATCTGACCAGGACTCACTGTACATCCCCAATCCAGTGTTGTGGCCCTTTAACATGCACAACCTTACTGGTAGGCATTTAACCTCAAAGTATGATTTATAATGTGTTCTTATAGAATCCACATTAGAAACAATCCTTTGATTTTTATTTTTATTTTACTCTTTTTTTTATTTATTTATTTTAATTTTTTGTTTCAGTCAAATGTAGACCAAATGTTTGATTTACAGCTTTATTGTCATTAACACCTATGGTCATCAAAATATATTGGAATAAACTGGACTGATTTATATCAATTTTTAAAATAATTTTTCATTTTCATAACGATGTCCTGCTTGCCAAATGACAAAATTGTTTTAAGAGCTAATTAAAAACTGTATCACATACAGTATTATCTTTGCCACCAGTTTTGTTGGAATAATTAAGCCAGTGGATAAGGGCAGATTGAGGCCAGTTTTCAGTATTGTTGCTAGGTACGAAAATTTTAAAACTGATATCCGACTGTTTTTTTGGTTGATAGGCAACAGAGGAAATATCATAAATCTTTTCTCACCTATTTGTAATTCATTACTTACAATAATTTCACTTAAGACCATTAACATGGTACATCATGTATAGTGAAACACATTTGATGTTTCCAGAAAATGTTTGTTACTTCTAAAAAAATGTATAGAATTTATATCCAATTTCATACAATTTTCTATGTCTATCATATGTGCTCACAAATTAATAATAATAAATTAAAGATTAATTTACTATATCAAAACAGCAATAAAACATCCTCGCACCTCAACAAAAAGGCATCAGCAACTGTACACCAGCAGATACAATTTGTAACTGAATAATGTTAGGAAAGTAAATTGTCAACAACACACAAACATTTATCATGAGGAGACTGCAGACACCCATTTTAAATGGGCAATTTTGATAAATTTTTCTGAAAAACACAAGTTATGGTAATGTCAGTAATATGAGCTGGTAATAAAATAAAACCCAGAGCAAAAGAAATTTATTAATGGTTCAATACCTGTATAAGTGTGCTTTATTTCTCACTTATGTTTTATGAGCATTTATTGTGGCATAAATAAACATTTTTATGCTTGTTCATAAATACTTGATGCTTGCAATTTCTGCAAGCTGAACATTTTTGTCATTATCTCCCCCTTCTGCTTTAAATTTTTTTTTTTTTAAATCCAGGGACTTATAGGAGTTTAGAAAGAGAGCAAAATAGCCAGGTATTAGGATGGAGCTGCAATAAGGGTGGTCAAAAATTTATCGACACAGTTGCTAATTCTTCAAAAGTGCAGCAGAATTGTGCATTTTCACAGTACTTGACAATATAACTGTGGAGCAGCTGAAACATTTTGGTGCCATTGCAATGGAATGGCTTTTACAACAATTGCCTCCGAGGTAAACAGTTACCTAAGATATGGAGAAAGACAAAAGTTATTGCCATATTTAAACCTGGGAAAGACTCTTCTATCACCCTATTTCTCTGTTATGCCACCTCTACAAGATATTTGAAAGGATGCTGCTGAATCGACTGAGCCCAAAAATCGAACCGAAACTGATTCACCAGTAAGTGGGATTCAGACCTAACAACTGCACTGAACAAGTTCTCAACCTGACTCATCATGTTGAGGACAGTCTTGAGCTAGGGTTGATCACAGGAGTGGCCTTTGTAGACCTCTCTGCAGAGTATGACACTGTACAGCATATCATCCTGTTGCATAAACTATATCATCTCACAAATGATTTTGAATGTACAGAAATCATCTGAATTTTACTTCTGAACCGAAGGTTTTAAGTCGAATTTCAGGGTAACAAAAGTCGATGGAGAACACAAAAAAATGGGCTGCCCCAAGGAAGTGTCCTGGCGCCAACATTATTCAACATTTACACTAATGATCCACCCCAGCCACCATTGACTCAAAGTTATGTCTATGCAGATTATTTAGCACTAGCAGTACAAGCCAAATATTTTGAAGCAGTGGAGGAACGTTTAAGTAATGGTTTACAATCTTTCATCACCTACTATGAAGACAATCAAATGAAACCGAATCCATCCAAAACTCAAACTATGTGCCTTCCATTTACGAAACAGACATGCCAACAAGAAACTGAAAGTCAGATGGGAGGGTATAGAACTAAATCACTGTTTCAATCCAAAATGTTTCAGAGTTACACTAGATCGCTCCCACACTTACAAAAAGCACTTCTTAAACACAAAAGGCAAAGTTTCAGCCCGCAACAATATCCTGCGTAAACTCACTGGAAACATATGGGGTGCACATCCCGCAGTGTCCCGAACATGAGCTTTTCCACTGAGCTATTCTGCTGCAGATAATGCCTGCCCCGTGTAAGGGGCCAAGCTTATACTAGGGGTGGAGTATAGGCTTAGTACCTTAGCTGAAAGTTCACTTGAAATAAAAGTTCTGTTGAATTTGACTAAATAATTTTAAATTGACCATGTGCCTGCCTGGAATACTCAACTAAAATGCTTAATGGTCGCCACTAAATTTGTTCAAACCACAAACTTAGAAAAGGTTTCCAGTCTACTACGAAATCACAAAAAAGTTCACTTGAAGAAAAAATTGAAGTTTATTTTAAAAGTCACATTTTCAAAATTTGCATTATACAGTTGAGTAGGCAATCGAACAAACGTTTCCAGAAAATTGCAGATTATGGAGAGAATTGAACCACCAAAAAAAAACCTTAAAAATTGAAAAGTTCTTAGTAGTGTTTAACGTCCTGATCTGGTAAAGAAAAAATTCATCATTTCCGACACATTCCCAGGCTAGCTCAACCAGTTTCCGGCTTCAAACCGACACGCACCAAGTCAACTTTCGCAGATTTACCTTACATAGCATTCCCGGAGTACAGACAAAAGACGAAACCATAAAGAGACCACAACCTCTACGAGGTACCCGCTTATATAACCCATCCGCGCGACATCAGGTATTCACCTACTTTCCCAAAATAGTGTAAAATGATTGTGATTATAGAAAGTGTTCAATCTTTGACTGCATATAGCCTTGTCTTCACGATACATAAAGAGTGTTTAGTTAGAATTCTCAGATGATTAGTCTGTTTATAAACGAATTTAGTTTAAATGGCGTATTGACACAGCGTTCCAAAGTTCAGTGGGGTTTCCCTAATTTCATCTGTATTTTAAGTACTTTTTTCGGTCATCCTCTGAATGACAAATAATCTAAATAAAATTAGTGCCGAAATGTTCTATATTAATTCCCGATTCCAGTGATGTAAAATTTATCGTAATCTTTGGTGAGATAGCGAAGTTACGGCTTAAACAAGATTTGGTGGTGTAACTGTTTAGAAGGCACTAAGTTTTTCGTTAATAATTCTTAAAGTATTGTTTATATCGAAAAAGTGAAATTATCGGAATTTTCTTTGAATTTAGTTACTTGTTTTGACAACAGTTTTATTTACAAAAGTGGCTGGGTTTACGTGCAAATAAATCTACAGTGAAACCACGTGTGTTTAATGACGAAATAATCTTTAAAGTGTATATAAAATCTGTTCTACTGCATGGAATGTTATGAAATTTAAATATGTTAAACTAGATTTTTAGGTCTTTCAGGGAATCTACTTTTTAGTTCAGGAAATTATCGAAAACATATTATAAAAAATGTTAGAAGTGAACGTGTATTTATCGAAGTGTTTAAAAATTTATTTACGTTATTTCCCCAGTCTAAAACTACGGAATTTCAGTGAATTTTACTTTCTTTCGAATTATTATTATTTTAAAATTACTTTACTTCATTTAAAAGTGTTCAGAAATAGTGAAATGCTCACGTAGCAAAACTCTATTGTTTGCAAGTGGGACAATAATGGATTAACCTATTCCAGGTTAGTTAAAAGTTTCTTTATTATTATAAAAAGTTTGTTTAGCCCTTTTATTAAATGTTGTGTGTATTTACTGCTTTTAAAATGGTTTATTTAATGAATTAGGTTGCATTATCATCTTCTATATGAAAAGTTCCTCCCATAACCTGTACTTGCAATGAAACCTTATGTTTAAAGGAAAGCTTACTCTCTCCTTGATGTTTTAAACTAAGCAAACCATTTACTCAAACTCTAAGGTGCTAACACCCGTTTGGTACAACTCTGCATATGCCAAACAAGTAGACGTAGTGTTGCATGAAATCTGCAGAATTCTAATGGGTTGCCTCAGAGTCATGCTGATTGAAAAACTACGTGGTCTGGCAGGAATCACTCCCCCTGATGTAAGATGGAATGTAACAGCAATGTCAGAAAGAAATAAGGCTAATCAAAATGCTGCTCATCCCTTATTCGGGCATCAACTCCCCAGACAAAGGCTGAAATCTACAAAAAGCTTCCTTAGGACAACAGCTGCTGTAGATGTACCGCCGAAAGTTGCCTGGTTCAATCTGTGGCTAGTAAGAATGACTCATGTGGATCAATGGATACCTACTGTAGAGGAACTACCACCAGGTGGCAACCTCAACTGGAAGACCTGGAGAGTGCTAAATCGGCTGAGAAGTGGAGTGGGTAGGACCAAAGATAACCTGGCAAGATGGCATTATCTTGAAGATCCTAACACTGCGTGTGAGTGTGGGGCAGAACAGACCATTCAGCATTTATATAATTCCTGCAGTGCCCATCAGCCTGCACTCTGCAAGACCTCCTTCGCACCAGTGACAAGTTGCTGACTTTTGGTCATCCATTATATGAACTCTTTGGTGTTGATTGATATCATTTTATTTCTGTTATTGTTATTATTGTTTCTAACAATTTGTAAAAGCAGCATTTTTGACACGAAATAAATAAATACATTGTTGAAATGAAAGGTGCCTAGAAGAAGAGCTCAGAGTTTATTAAGAATCTCGCAACATAAAAATTTGCAATGTGTTAAAGTCTCATTATCTGCGTGTACTGCCAGATTAAAGAAATTATTTTGAAATTAATGATGAATGTTTTAAAATTGACCAGAAGGTAAACAATGGCTGACTAGCCCAAAACAGATTAGTTGACCTACAAGCAGCACTGGATTACCCCATGGGAATGATTAGGCAGTAGTCTGAAACCCCCAATTTTTAAAGGCCTCCTGAGAGTTAACTTTTTTCATTAAATCATCATCTAGAGTTTTCTGCTATTCAGCAGGTCCATTCACAGCAACAGCCTTCCATTTCTCCCTTTGTTCTGTCAGTCTCTTTGTCTCTATATATTTCCAATTTATCATGATGTCATCAAGCATTTTCTTTCTTCATCAACCTCTTCTTTTCCCTCCATTTACAATCCCCTCCAGGGTGGTTTTAAGCTGGCATTCATTCCTCAACACATGACTAATCCAGTTCCTTTTTGTGTTTACAGGGGACCTTTGCTATCCTACTCATTCCAGCACCTCATCATTTCTTACTTTGTCTTTTCAACTTTTCTTCATCCTCTTCCATGTCCACATTTCGAAAGCTTCCAACCTCTTTACATCATCTTTGCATAGCATCTATGTTTCCACCCCATATAGTCCTACACTCCACACATAACATTTAACTAATTTTTTCCTCAGCTTTTTATCCAGCCTTTCACATAATATATTTCTTTCTATAGATAGCTTCCTTTGCCATTGTGATTCTACTTTTCACCTCCTTCTTGCAACTCATATCACCACTCACAATACTCCTGAGACATATGAAGAACTCCACTCATTCAATTATTTCTCCTTGTAGCTTTACCATCATTTCTTTCTTACTCCTTCCCACTATCATATATTTAGTTTTCCTCCTACTGATTCTCATTCCGAATTCCTTACACCCTTTGTCTAAAGCCTCTAACATTCTTCTGAGTATCTTGACACTTTCCACCAGCAAAACCATGTCATCAGCAAACCTGATGCAGCTAGTCCTACATCCACCCAAGGATACACCTCCTTTACCTCTTAAACTCCTTTATATAATTTTTTTACTCCAAATATATGTTAAATAATATGGGTGACAAAAAACATCGCTGTCTTACACCTCTTCCAATCTTTCCCTCTTTTGTAAGATCATTACCCATTCTCACTCCTTGTTTGATGTATAATCTACTTATTAGCCTTCTTTCCTACAAATCAATGCCTCTGTTTTTTAGAATATCCATTAACTTCACCCATTGGACTCTATCAAAAGCCTTTTCCAAATCTATGAAAACCATGTAACAATCTCTTCCGTTTTTAATGTATCTTTCTCCTATTGTTCTCAGCAAATCAACAGCATCTCGTGCACTTCTTCCTATCTGAAATCCAAACTGTTCTTCAGCAATTAACATGAAAAGTCTGCTGGATATTCTTGAATTTAGCACTCTTAGTAATATCTTAGTAGCATGTATAAGAGAGGCTAATAGTTTTGAAATATTCACACTTCACTGCATTCTTTTTATTTTCAATTGGTATCAACACTGTTGATAAAACATCTTTTGGCTATTCTCCTCTTTCATATATCTCATTACACAAATATAGTATTTCTCTTCTTGCCTAATCTTTCAAACTTTTCAGAATTTCTATAGGTAACTCATCAATCCCACAGGCTTTCCTGTTCTTCATCTCTGCCAAAGCCACTTCCACTTCCCATCTCCTCCTTGCAGACTCTTTCTTCTTCCTCTAATCCTAAATCCTACGGCCGGTTTCATTAAGTAAAAATAGTAAAAAATAAAATCATCCAAAATAAAACAATCAAAGTAATATGAAAAGGATGAAAATTAAACTTTTTGTTTCACTGTAGTGTACAATAAATAAAGGTAATTTTCAAAACATCATAAATTGTAAAATTCTTCTGCTTAATTGAATAGAAAATTTGATTAATTCAATTAGTCATCTACGAAACTTTGCTTTGTGCTTATAAAATACAGATAATATTTTTTCAAAAATAGAGTAACCCAAAAATTTTGAGTGCTTAGGGCACCACACTTTCTCAATCCGGCACTGCCTTCAATGACCATGACAACTGTGGCGCACTGTTTCTAACAGTGGAACACATTTTGCTTGAAAGCCATTTTTGCTACGTGCATTCATAAACTTGTGTAATTCTCCTTCATAGCATCTAAGAAGTAGAAACAATCTCCTCACATTTACAAAACTTCTAGGACAGTGTTTCTCAACCATTTTCATCCCAAGGACCAGTCATCATCATCATTCTTCAGCTCCAGTATCCCGGGTGCTGGTCGCGAGCACTCTCCACTTTTTCCTTTCCATGAATAGTTGATGTTCATGAAGTCATCCCATCAAGCCCTAAGTCTTCTATATCCTTCTTGATTTGGTTTATCCATTTATTTTTTACCTTCCCACACGTCTTTTACCTTGGATGTTTGTATTAAAGTAGGCCTTTGCTCTTCTTTCATCCTCTATCTTTTGGACATGTCCTTACCACCTCAGGTGAGACCCATGTAAGGATTTTGCCACACTCATGTTTATACCGGCATCTGCATGATTGATTTCATTCCTCACTTTGTCCTTTCATGTTCTCTAAAGCACAACACGCAGAAACTTCATTTCAGAGGCTTGTAGTCTACTATTGTCTCTTCTGGATAGTGTACATGTTTCTAATGCATAAGTCAGTATGGGGGTTTTGAATATTGTATGTTTACACTTTTTGGGGCACATTTTTGTCCCACAACAAAGTTCTCACCTGGTTATAAAAGATTGCTGCATTATTATTTCTGTTTGTAACCCCATATTTACTGGTTTTGTCTTTACTCACAGTAGTATCAAGATATTTGAATTGGTCAACATTTTTAGTTGTTGGTTGTTTAGGTAAATATTCACATTGGATGTTCATGTACCTTTTACCATACCACTGTCTTACTCTGGCTGATTCACAGTCCATACTCCTCAAACAGCTTGTTCCAAGCCTCCAGCTTCTCTTGCACCTCTTCTGCATCTTTACTCCAAATCATGACATCATCAGCAAATACTAGGGCTTTTGTTTCTTTTCCATACACTTCTTTGAATTTCTTCAAGATGTCATCCATCGCAGCAATGAAGAGTAGGGGTGACAGCGCACTGTCTCAAACCACTGGTTCTCTCCATTGCCTGTTTGCACACAGGCTTTTGTGTTTGCACACAGCATTTTAATCTTGTTGATTAAGGATCCTGGTATTTTTGTTAGTTCTAACCAATTCCAAATTTTTTATCTTGCAATGCTATCGTAGGCCTTTTCCACATCTAGGGAGACCATAATGATTTCCTTACCCCTTTCTAGATGTTTTAATTAGTGTTCTTGCTGCAAAAATCAAGTCTGTATTACTTCTTCCTGGTCTGAAACCATGTTGCTTATCCTCTAATAGGATTTCCAAATGTCTTCGCAACCTTTTCTCAATCACTTTTTACACAATCTTCAATCCTATACAACCACTGAATTCCATTCATCCCAGTTGCTTTTATCATGTCTGAGTTAACCTCGTCATAACCATTTGATTTACCTTTCTTCATGGATTTCAAGGCAGCTTCCACTTCAGACCAGGTTATAAGGGGTTTTGCATGTGGTGTGGCTTCTGTCTCAGAAAGCCTTTTTAAAACCCTGAAATATATATTCACTGCTTCACCATTTAACAGTTTATCAAAATACTGTCCCATTTCTTTCCTGATCTTTCCTGTGTTCCTTATCACTACTCCATTTTTACCCTCTAATGCTTTTACTGATTCTTTCTGTCTTCTCCTATTTTTAACTGTTTTATATAACAGCTTTTTATTTCCTTTAGCATCTTCTTCAAGTTTTAGGGAAAATTCCTCCCCCTTCTTGTTTTTCTCATTCTCAATTATTCGCTTGACCATAAGTTTGTTTTCTCTAAATACATGAGCCAGTGATTTAATTGTTTCCTCAGCTCTGTGGGTATCAGCCTTCTGCTTTTTCAAGCTTAATAATCCCCTTGCCTTATTCCTCAGTTGAATAGCTGTTCACCATGCAATTTCCTTACCCCAAATATTATTACCTGTCATACCATGTACTTACTTTGCCTCTTGAACAAGAGTGTTCTTTAATTCCTCCCACTCTTCATGTCCACACTTGGTCTCATTTTTGGTAACTTTTGCCCTGATTCTTCTTTGATATTCTTCCCACTTATCAGTTTTCTCCATCTCCCATACCTTAATTTTAGATTTTTATTCGGCCTTTGTATTGAAAAATTTAATGCCCATTTTCACAGATATAACTAATGTATGGTCACTGCCTAACTCTCACTAGGAATGATTTTGACATCCATAACTTGCCTTCCTGTTTCCTCCATTGTTATAACCAGATCAATCATCATTTTGTATTTTCCATCCCAACTGTATCTGGTTACTATGTGGCTGTCTCTCTTCTTAAACTAGGTGTTCTGTATATATAGGTTATTTCGACAGCATGGATCAATCATGTCTTCTCCCTCTGAGTTTCTGTTACCGTATTAAAATTGTCTATCACCTTTCCCACACTAATCATATTCTACCCTTCGTGGCCATTCAAGTCACCTATTATTAAGATGTTTTCCTTTTCCAGCTGTTCCAGAAATCTCTCCTTATCCTCAGATGTGCATCCTGTTTGAGGTGCACATACCTGCAGAAGTATTATTACTGCATCATTTGAAGGAATTCTACTTTAATGATTCTATCATTAATATCCTAATATCTGCCTCAAGATTTTTTCCCAATTCTTTTCCACTTTGTTTCACTTAAACCCATCACATCAACCAGCTCTTCACATTTTACCATTAATGACCTTACATATAAGGTACCTATTCTCATTTTTTACTTTTTTTTTAATTTAGGCTTTCCCACACCCTTCCATTGCCTAGCTTCATACTCTGTACCGGCTTCGGTCAGTGGCAAGATATGTAGGCTGTCTCATCCAGTGAACTAAAATCATTCTGAGGCTCATTTTCACATTGAAAGCAAATTGCCGATCACTCCTCTATTGGTTTTCTAGGCCTAACGTATCAGGATTTTTGATCAGGATTTACTCCCTTAGTGTTTGGTGGTACCCTACTGAATCTGCAAGGCAGCAGTTTGTACTCATATTTTACCCCTGATTACTGGGTTGCCTCTTCTGCCATCTCCCAAAGTCCCTTCTCTGCATTCAATACCATTGAGGTCTTCAGTTAATCTGAAAAACTTATGTCATTTTGTACACAAAGGCTTCATCTATCCTCCAAAGGAATGGCTCCTCCACCCATGGAGCTTTAGTTGTGAAGTTTGGTACCAACCGCCTGACACTCAGCCAGACAGTCACAGGTAGTTCCATTTACTGTCACATACTGTAGCTGGACAGCTTGACCTGACAATCCCGAGAACCAGTAAATTTTCAAAAATAGTGCTGCGGATCACTAACTTATGGTGGCCTAATTTTTTCTATGCATGTATTATTAACATCTGGGACATATTTTATAGTACCATTATAACATAATAAACTTAAAACTATTATTTGTATTCTTACAAAACAGGGTTTTAAGCTGGAACTGAACTATTAAAAGTTAATTACACGTTTATCAGACACGTAATATTTACCAAACAAAATAATTATAGTACCACTGTACCACTGACCTATATGTACAAAATAAAATAAAATATGCTAAACAGTACACCTTTTATTTTTGTTTACTTCACCACGCTTTTGTGTAACCCAATGCTACCATGTATTGTGGTGCTTACTACCTATTTAAAACCCTCAAAAAACAGTCATTTATTTAATACCTAGAAGAATGGCACTCTTTATGATGCCATCTGGAAATGATCATACTATTGTAGAAACAATGCTGTTCTATCCTCATCTTGGAAATGCCATATTTTTGTCTGATCATTGAACAAGGGTTTTAAAAAGTAAGGCTTATAGCCTTATACGAAATTAATACAGGATGAAAATTTATAACATTCTGCCTGCATGCCACATGTACCAACTTCGCTGATCACTGGGAGACGTAGTTTAATGTGACAAAATTGGTAGCTCCTGCTTCTGCACTCTACTGACAGTGTTGCTCACTTTTTCAATCTTCACAATGTTCCAGAGCCCATGTGTCTGCCTATTGCCCTGCAGCAGCATGAGACAGAACAAAGTTGTCACCAGCCAACACTAGCAAAGCAGTCCCCCTCCCTTGCATATTTCCACAAAAATGCCAGAATGCATGGGTGATTTGTGATATCTGGCACCTGTCTCCATGTTAATGAAATAGTTCATTGATGTGGCTAACAGATGGTGTTCAATATTTTCCTTAGCTGTCTTATGTTACCGTATATTAGAGAATGCCACATTCATAAATATTTATGCCTCTTTCACAACATTTATTGGTGATTAGAAGGTAGTGACATGTCACAGTGTCACTACATCTAGAGCCACCAATGCTAGAGGCATTCAAAGTTTACACAATTCAAATCAAACTTCAGAAGCATTATGTTATGATATACAACCACATACCTGACCGTTTAATTGATGGTTTCTTTTTTCAGCCATTTTCAATCAGTGACACAATACAATATACAACAACAGACTGCTGACAAAAAGGCTGTTGATCAAGTAATAGAATGGCAGAAGCTATCTCATTCAGTGTTTTAAGTCAGTTTTACTAGCAACCGTTCCTTTCTTTTGACAAATAAACTTTTTATTAGTATTATTTTTTTTCCCTAGTGTTCTTAAATTAAGCATCAGACTAATTATATTGGTAGGAGGAGGTCAACCCTATTGAGCAACATGAACTACAAAAATGTTAGGACATAAAATGTCTACAAGAGCACACTGTAGCTGTTGTTATAAATTAACACAAAACATGTTTATATTGCAGAAAGAATTGACAGCTGATCCCAAATCTTGATGTGTTTTGCACTATTATCTCACTATTAGAACATTTGTCTGGTAAAAAAGGATTCATTGACTATCTTCAAAATATAGTAGAATAAATTTCCATTGCCAGTTAACATTTATAACTTAATGTCACTGGCTATTAGATGATAAATATTGCCATTTCCTGGCTACCTCTTCATGAAGTTAAATGAAATTGTTTGTTTCAGGGAGAATATGACAAGGCAGTTACTCACTACCGGTCAGCTCTTGCTGTGCAACCAGAATTTGAACCAGCACGTAATCGATTACAATTTGCTCTTTGTCAATTGCTTTTTGAAGAGAGTAATACAAAACCTGCTGTGTAGAATTTTATTTAAAATATATGTTAATTTAAATTTTATTTAATTTTTATCCTTTCACCCTTCAAAAGCAACTGAATTCTATGCTTACAGTTTAAAAGTTCTTTGAACTGTTTGTCTTGTCAATAAAGAAAATTAGGTGGGGTGGCTTTAAAACTGAACTGTTAACTTCCTCCCCCCCCCCCCTTATTTTCACTTATTTTCACTCTGCTAGGGCTGCTAGGGCATATACCAAACATATGAAATGTCAGTGTGTTATTTTTAATGTTTGGTGGAAAAGGGGAAAGTAGACAAGTTTTGTTTGGTGGATGGCAATATATTTTGAAGACCACTCTTCGGGATAAAGCTGCAAGGTATTAAAAAAAAAAAAAAAAAAATTACTGAAAATAAACACCACTGACCACTAAAAATAGCACCCATTGTTAACTATTGACAGCTGGATTGTCTTTAGTATGCAATTGATAAAAATTATTTTGCCATTCATAACCACAATTCTATTAGTGGGCTACTTGATAAATTTTGGGAAAGTTGGCTGTGTGTTTAATATAACAAAAGAAATGAAGTCTTCACGGGTGTACCGCTGGCAGGGCAGGTGTTAGGAGGGGTTAAGGGGGGCAAAAGTACCCGGGGCCTGGCCACCAAAGGGGATCCCACTGGCCTAAGTGCCTAAATAAATCGAAATCAAACACAAATTTTAAAATCTGCACCAATAATTTTGAACATTTTTGTATTAAATTTTCTTAGTTTATCGAAAAAAAGTGTAAGGTAAAAATATTGGGGGGGGGGGGGCCTAAGATCGCTTACCCAGGGCCCGAGAATCCTAGCGCCAGCCCTGACCGCTGGATAGTGTTTTGAAAACACTATCCGGCAGTACACCCTTGAAGACTTCATTTCAAGCATACGCCAGGAAAGTCTCCGTTCTTACAACAACAACAAATATTTCTTGACAAAAAAAAACGCAAAATTGATAAAAGGAGTTCTGCAGTTTATAAGTGGTGTATAGTGCCTCAGTGAGTAAAAACTTCATGTTAAAAGCAAACATTGTTTACTTACCTTCCACACAAGGAAGATATACTGAAAAAATGGCTATAACTTGCACGACGTGATCCAGCATATTTGTCTACAAAGTCTTCAGTATTCATTTGTGAAGGCTACTTTGATGTCAGTTTTAGTTAATATTTTATTATTTTTGAAAAGCTATGTACCTCAATGTTTGGTTCCGTCATAAATTTTTAATGATAATTGAATTATCACAACAAAAGTTGAGTATCAAGTGCTTCCGTAAGCACATCTTTATTAACCGACTTCAAAAAAAAAAGGAGGAGTTTCTCAATTCGTTTGTACTTTTTTTTTTTTTGTATGTATGTTCAGCAATATCTTTGCCAAAGTTTAACCAATTTAAATGAAATTTTTTTAGTGGGTAGGGTATACCTCCAAAGTGGTCCCATATTAATTTAGTTGAGAAACCACCCCCTTCTACCCCTTTCCACCCCTTAATTTTTGTACAAATCCACATTTTTTTATCCTATTTTAATGAAACTTTGGACATGTATAGTCAAAAATAAAAATAAAAATTACTGTCAACTTTTGGTTTAAAAACTGAACCCCCTCCCCCTCTATCCAGCCCCTTAATTTTTCCCAATGTTCTTTTACAAAGCTACAGTCGACACTATTTAACTGATCTCCATTAAAGTTGGCATATACATGTAATTTTTCATGGAGAATGTTTCTGAATAAAAAAATTTAAAAAAATAATCCCTCTATCCCTTTACACCCCTTAATTTTTTTCAAACCCACATTTTTTATCCGATTTCGATTGAACTTTGGACATGTATAGTCAAAAATAAAGAGAAAAATACCCTTAACTTTTGGTTTGAAAAAACTGAACTCCTTTCCCCCCACCACCCCCTTAATTTTTGCCAATGTTCTTTATACAAAGCTACAGTCGACACTATTTAACTGATCTACATCAAAGTTGGCATATACATCTAATGTTTCATGAAGAAAGATTCTGACAAAAAAATAAAATAAAAAACCTCCCCATCTCCCCCTGTACACCCCTTAATTTTATAGAAACCTACATTTATTATCTGATTTTGGTTAAACTTTGCACAAGTATACTTTAAAGCAAAGATAAAAACCCTGTCATCATTTGGTCTTACAAAGCTCAACCACTCACCCTTCTTCCATCCCCTTAATTTTCCAATGTTCTTTATAAAAATCTATAGTCGCCACCGTTTGACCAATTACCATGAAAGTTAGTGCTTATCTGTATTTTTTAACGAATAATGTTTCTGGCATAAAAAAATCAAAAAAGCACCCCCTCGCCCCATTAAACTGCTTAATTTTTATACAAACCTACAGTTTTTATCCGGTTTAGATAGAAGTTAGCACACTTTTACTACAAAATGAAGAGAAAAATAATGTGGAACTTATGGTGTGCAAAAACTAAACCCCTCTCCCCGTTTCCACCCCCCGATTTTTTCAACCTCATCAGAGGATGAAAGCCACAGCAAGATGGCAGAAATGTTAGGTTTTAACAAATCGACGTGGCTCCACCCAGAGAACCAAGATATTACATACAGTTACCGTGGAAGCTTTCGTAATCAACTTCAAACCTTGCTTAGAAGAAAGTAAATGTAAATGAACAATATTTTACATTTCTGTTATAAAATTTTTTACTTTAATTAGTTATTTTTGGAGTCGGTGCCAGTGAAAGCAAGAAAGACGAAAAATAAAAACAATAATGAATAACAATAATACCCAAAAAAAATCATGTTACCGATATTATACGAACTGCAAAGCGCTTACTACATGACGCAGAATACTAATTAGCGCCAGAGATATGTCTGGACGACCAACGAGGCCAAGCCACAGATTAAAATAATGTTAATTCGTTTCCCTAAGCTGTCTCCCGCAATAAAAATATCTGCCTTACGACATTCTGTAAAATATTTGGCATGTTTATCGTAAAACCCGTTTGTCCTCCACCAAATAAAGTTCAATAATTCGATCTTCGCAATGTGACAGCTGGCACCAACTCCAAAAATAACTAATTAAAGTAAAAATTTCTATAACAGTAATGTAAAATATTGTTCATTTAGATTTACTTTCTTCTAAGCAAGGTATGAAGTTATTTTAAAATTTTTAGTGTGCTTTTTTTGAAGGCGGTTTTTATGTTTATGTAAACAATTATTTTATTATCTGCTCAAATTAGTCAAGCGTCATCTATATGATCTGATACATTATTTAAATATACACAAGTAAATAACCCATCAAGCAAATTAGTAATTCTTTTTAAAATATGTCCATAATTTTCATACCATCCCTACTATTAAGAGTGCGCTGCTCACCATTAAAAATGTCTGTGATTTATTTATTATTTTCTAATAGCCTATGGCAAATACAGTTACATTGTGATATGTTTATGTATACTTTATCATCACAATTAATACCGTATATCATCTCATTTGAATATTGGTATATTATCTCGAAGAATGCTTGCTATATCTACATATGCGCACAGCACTTAGGCTTTATTTTTAACTTAACTACTGCCTCTGCTAACATTGGTCGTATAAAAAATATTTAGCTTATAACAACAATCCTTTCTAGACTATGGAACTTCCTGAAATCTATCCTCCAAACTGAGTCTGAAACCTAACATTCTAAGACAATGCTGAAAAAGACTTCATTCTTATATAACTTTTCTTAATTATATGACAATATGAGCACTTTTCAGTACAAAACTATGCTTTCAGTTTTTTGAGTACGCATACTTGGAGATAAATTTTGACATTCCGAAATTTTGCTATGCAAAAATCACTGTTTTACTTTCCCCAGCATTGTCACATCAATTCTTGGCAAATTAGAGCTGTTTCTTTTGGATTTACTAAAGGAAACAGCTTTCATTGCAAATATTATTTGTTTTATGGATTGGTAGCCACAACTAAGTTACAGGTTCACTTAGAACCTTAAATATACTTGCACAGATTGGCAACAAATCCCTAACACACGGAGCATAACTGGTGCATGCTGGGATGTGATGTCACATGCTCTGATTGTGATTTTGCATCTTGGGACTTTTCTTCTTTTTTATTTTATCAAAAATAATAAGTTTTTAACTCTTATCAAGCAAATAAAGTTGATTTTCAGTCTCCTTACAACATACTCTATCTTTTTCAGTCAAAGTTTCATGGTTTTCTTTTTAGTGCCAAGAACCCTATAGACTCTTATTACTCAAGGCTAAGTCATAGACTATTGTATCTACCTGCCTCAGATGCAGCAATTCAGACTGATGAGGTGAGGGAATTGTGTGGCTTAACATGAAGCAAGAATGACCTTTACAGGGTATTTCTGTAGAATCCAGATAAAACGTTGTCAGTTTTTACAATACTTTTTTTTTTTTTTTTTAAAGTTATACGAAGAAAAAAAAATTATATTTAGATTGCAGCAGCTCCGAAAATATTTTTATTTGATGTAATTGCCCTTTACTTTTATAACCATCTCAATTCTCCTTCTTCAGTATCTGCAAATATTGTCTCAGTAGTGGCCTTTTCCAAGCATGGGAAAAGAGCTGTGATGCTATAGCCTCGTATTCGGGAGGACACGGGTTCGAATCCCCGTCCCGCCATCCAGATTTTGGTTTTCCATGGTTCCCCAAATGACTCCAGGTGAAAGCTCGGATGGCTACTTAAAAAGGCCATGGCAATATTCCTTCCCATTCCTTGCCCACTTCTAATGACCTTGAGGTTGATGAGGTGTAAAAGCAAAATAATAATAATAAATGATAAAACAGCAGCCTTCAGTGTTGCAATTTTACTTGTTTTTTTGTGATATTTTAATCTTTCTGAAAGAAATATGTTGGCAAGGCATTGCCTACATTTTAAGTATGGACACTGGACAGGAACTTTGTTTTAGATTAAACAAGAGCTTGGGGGGAGTGGAGAGCCAGAGGTAATATGTTTTGTCAATTTTTTAGATCAACAAATGAGATTTTCTCCTCATAAAGAAACTCACAACAGTCGGCAGTTCAATTTTTCAGAGAACCCTGCAGTAAATTTTACTAAGCAACTCTCTTAGCTTTAGAATTCTCAGAAAGCATATTTAATACCTATTTGATGTTAGACTTGTACTTGAGATCTTCTTGAACTTTTTGAAGAGCATTCAAAATGCTAATGTTCAAAGCAGCCATTAATTTCTGAAATGTGATCCCTGGGTCAACAGAAATAAATTTTTTGCCCTTTTAATGAGCTTTAGAGTCCTTGCAGTCTCTTTCCATACTGGCTAATAAAGTCTTACTTTGACCTTCCTTGAGTAAGGAAAGAACTGGTTTATATTGGGTGCAGCGTGTAGACTTTCGACTGTTGTGGCTTGCTGTGTGTACTACCAGCCCGATATGAGGGGTGCATACTGTTACATTTTCATTGCTGATGGATCATACACTACCAAGCTAGTTGGTTTAATAATTTATGTTGCAGCCCTGCATTCAAGAGGAGCAATCCCCGTTCAGCCATTCAGATTTGGGTCTTTCGAGGTTTCACAAAATCAGTCCAGGTGAATCCCAGGATGGTTCTTTCAAAATGCCATAACTGAATTCTTTCGCGTTCCTTGCCCCCAGTCCTTTCTGAACTCTAATAACCTTGACGTTTTTCTGAAAGTATCAAAAAAAAAAAAATGCAGGGTTTAATAAAGGAAGCCATGACGTGCGAGGACTGTAGACGCTGGTTTCACTGAGTTTCTCTCCATCATTTTGCCTATCACTGATGTCAAATTAGTTGGCCTGTAGTTTTCAACCCTATGTGTCACCCCTCCTTTATGAACTGGTACTATTATCACTTTTTTTTTGCAGACTCCAGGTTTATTTTAAATGAAATTTTAAGGTTAGGTACAATATCATTTCCCACTGTTTTCAATAGATAGGTAGTAATATTATCTTTGTGCTTTTTTTAGCTTTCTGAATTCCTTCATAACTTGCTGTGGATATATTCTGAACTTTGTAGTTTCCTCATTTCTACTTATATGGAAACACTCATCGGATTTATTCAATCCCATCCCAGGATGATAGTACCTAATAGTTTCATTAAACCAGTTACTCAATATATCTACCATTTCCTAATCCCCAGTAAAATCTTCACCATTATTATCTAAAATTGTCTGAATACCTTCCATACGGCTCAGTTTTCTGACATAGCCATAGAAATTTGTAGATGAATCATTCACTGGTCGCTCTTGACCAATAATATTCTTCATAAATCCATTTTTAGCTTTCCTCATGTTTTAAGTATTCTCTACTGCCTTACTGTCTCTTAACTTTGTATTGTTCTCCCCTCACTAACCCTTTAACCGCCTCACCCTGTGTTGTAGTATGTAGATTCTGTACTTCTTTCTATTTTCTGTTTTGGAATAAATATTTCCTGACCCTTTTTTATTATCTCCTTGAAGTCTTCCCACTTTGGCTCTTGTGTACTTCCATTTGCTGAACCTTTCCCTGAAATATCTCTTTAAATCCAAAATTTCTGCCTTTTATAACTGTACCTACTTCCCCTTTCAGTTCTGGCCACTAGTTTACTAAATCTGCCAATATTCATCAGAACTGCATTGTGATCTCTTAATCCTTCTGTTACTTGACACCCCACACATTTCGTCAGGTTTTATTAGAAAGATATACAACATGGTCCCCTTGTGTACTGCTATACCACTTGTATAAAGCCTCCTTCCCTTACTAAGGTATTTGCAAATTTGTTCCCTTGTGTTTTTGATCTTATTTCCTATCCAGATGACATCTGGTAAATTTAATTCCTCAATAATAATAACCATTCTACGTTCATCCCTGAACTGTGAATATGAATTTAATTTCTCTCCAAGGGCATAATCTTCATCATTCATTCTTCCACTACTGTAAGCAACCAACCCTCTGATTTTTTCTTTTTTATCACCCCAGAAATCTACTCCCAGTAACTCATGGTCATGATCTACGAACACCAGAGAATTGGATTAATCTTTGCTAACCATTATGAATATCCCTCCAAACATTGCTCTTCTATCTTTGTGGTACACTATTTAACCTTTGGGGAAAACCCTTTGTCTAATACTCCTTCCTTTAACCAAGACTCTACCCCTATAGTTACTCGTGGTTCCTGTATCTTTATTAATTTTTGAAATTCTATCCCTTTGTTGAGTATACTTCTACAATTCACCAATAACACTCTTAATACTAGCCTTGCTATAATGCCAGCATTAACTTTCTGCCTACGTCTGTTGTTGTTTCAACAATTTACCAAGCACCGTTATCAACCAATCGACCTCTAAGTCTAACCCTGATATCACCCTTTCAAGTCCTCTAGTAAACAGTAAGTCCCCAGACCTAATCTAAATAATATTTTAAGACAAGGTACAATGTTCTATATTGCTATTTTTCATGTATCTGTAGCATTAATATCTGAACCAGCCTCTTTACTTCTTTCTAGCTTCTTTAGTCCCTTAAGAACACATCAAACTTAAATGGTGGTGTCGCTAGTTATCAGTTAAGGTGCAATTGGTGCACCAGAGTCCTATCTTGAGTTTTGGGCTGGGTACCTGTGAATATTAATGTTCTTGAGCATAGTGGTATACATATTTTCTAACTGTATTTTAACAGTATGTTTGTCTCAAAAATCGCTGAAATGCTGTAAATCCAGACTATTATGCACATTTTCTTCCAGTATTTGGGTCAGGACAGAATAGTTTGGTCCTACATACCACCCCAATGATTTATTTTTGTTATAAATAATTTTTCCTTAGTTTTCCCTGCCAGTTCAGATATGCTGTGTTGAATGAAGTATCCTGTCTTTATTCAAAAAACGTACTCTATCCAGATGCAATAATCTTAAACTACTTTCCTTCAAAATATTCCCCACAGGCTGCCACACGCTACTATCAAAGATTCTGCCAATGTTGGGAGCAGCGTTGAAATATCTCTTTCGGAGGAGTACGCAGCTGGTCTGTCGCATTGTGTATGATGCCATTTCTCAACTGAAATCTTGTTCCTATACGAGGCTTTTTCAGCTTGGAGTAAAGCCAGGAGTCACATGAAGCCATATCTGGATGTACGAGGGTGAGTCAAATGAAAACCTTAAATATTTTTTTAAATATTATTTATTGTGCAGAAGTGGTACAAAGCTGTATCACTTTTCAACACAATCTCCCCCACGCTCAATGCAAGTCCTCCAGCGCTTACAAAGTGCATAAATTCCTTTAGAAAAAATTTATTTTGGTAGTCGGCGCAACCACTCATGCACCGCGTGGCGTACCTCTTCATCATAACGGACTTCTTTCTTCCCATTGCTTCTTTGAGTGGTCCAAACATATGGAAATCACTTGGGGCAAGGTCTGGTGAGTATGGTGGATGAGGAAGACACTCAAAATGCAGGTCTGTGATTGTTGCAACTCTTCTACGGGCAGTGTGCAAAAGGACACCTGGTGACAGCAATCCACGTCGCTTTGATTTGATTGCAGGACGAAGATGATTTTTTAGGAGATCTGTGTATAATGCACTGGTGACAGTGGTCCCTCTAGGCATATAATGCTCCAAAATGACGCCTTTTTCGTCCCAAAAGAGAGTCAGCATAACCTTCCCTGGTGATGGTTCTGTTCGAAACTTCTTTGGTTTTGGTGATGAGGAATGGCGCAATTCCTTGCTCTCTCTCTTCGTTTCCGGTTGGTGGAAGTGAACCCAGGTTTCGTCACCAGTAACGATTTTTGCAAGGAAGCCATTTCCTTCTCGTTCAAAGCGCCGAAGAAGTTCTTCATAAGCATCAACACGTCGTTCTCTCATTTCAGGAGTCAGCTGCCGTGGCACCCATCTTGCAGACACTTTGTGAAACTGGAGCACATCATGCACAATGTGGTGTGCTGAACCATGACTAATCTTTAAACATGCTGCAATGTCATTCAGTGTCACTCGGCGGTTTTCCATCACTATGGCTTCAAGTGCTGCAATGTTCTGTGGAGTCACAACTCGTTGTGCCTGACCTGGACGAGGAGCATCTTCCACTGAAGTCACACCTTTTGCGAACTTCCTACTCCATTCGTAGACTTGCTGCTGTGACAAACATGAATCACCGCACTGAACCTTCATTCTTCGACGAATTTCAATAGGTTTCACACCTTCACTATTCAAAAATCGAATAACAGAACGCTGTTCTTCCCTGGTGCAAGTCTCAAGTGGGGCAGCCATCTTTATACTGATACTGCGACGGTACTTATGCATCTGCACTATTCTGCCACCTACAGGCCATTCTGCACGCTGCTTGTAGCACGCTTACCAACTTACAGGATAACGGCGCGAAATTTCGATTTTTTATTACAAATTTAAGGTTTTCATTTGACTCACCCTCGTAATGGTACCTGACGAACCACAGGTGTGTTTTGGTTAGCAAGGAAATTCCTAAACAAATGTGTAAAATGGGTGGTTTGCTATTGTGGTAGAGCTGCCTATTGTCCGTTGGCTAGAGCTCATGCCGTTTGCGTTTCACAACGTCATACAGCCGACGCAGAACAATGACATTGTTCTCCTTGGCGATGGTTGTGCCCTATGGTGCATTCTCATGATAAACCACACCACTGGAGTCAAAGAAGATGATCTGTATGTCTTTGAATATGCAACGGAATCGTTTAGCTTTTTTTTGGCCTCTGGGATGTTGGATGCTTCCACTGTGATGACTGCAACTTGGTTTCTTGGATGAACATATAGAAATCAAGGACTCATCCCCAGTGAAAACTATGTTGAGGAAATTACGTAGCTTTTCTCGGCGTTGCAAATATAAATAATTTTCTTGGGTGACTAGCCGAGTTATATGAATGTTATAGTTACACGATATTTCGGCGCACTGAATCATCGACGCCATCTTCTGGTGAAGTGAGGTCAGGAACGTGCGAAGTTGCTGAGCTAGACCAGATTACCGCTGCTAACCTCTGATTGGTCGGCTGTAGAACCAGTCGTAGCAGGGGTCAAATCTCGTTGCGGCTTGAATCGATGCTAAGGTGGAGTTACGGCTAGATTTGATGTCCGTTTCGCAACGAGATTTGACCCCTGCTACGACTGGTTCTACAGCCGACCAATCAGAGGTTAGCAGCGGTAATCTGGTCTAGCTCAGCAACTTCGCACGTTCCTGACCTCACTTCACCAGAAGATGGCGTCGATGATTCAGTGCGCCGAAATATCGTGTAACTATAACATTCATATAACTCGGCTAGTCACCCAAGAAAATTATTTATATGTTGAGGAAGTTTCAATCATTGTTCACAGCTTAGAACCTTTGAAGATATAACATATCTTCTGTTCGAAGATTAGCAGCTGTGGCACGAACTTTGCTGAGATATTCCTGAAGCACAAACCTCAGTCAAAATATAATTAACGAATTTAATGCAGATACTCGCTTCATCTGCAAGTTCTCTGAGCATGATTTGACAGCACTTCATCATCATAGTCCTCATTTTGTCAGTGGTGATCTCATTTAGGATGTTGAGGGTATATATGGACACAGAGCTACCATTCTTGAAGCGTTTGTACCACTCGATTACATTTGTGGTGCCCATTGATTTCTCTCCAAAGCCTTGTTCAATGTTGGGAATTGCTTCCACCTGGTAACAAAATTTAATGCAATTCATGTTTTTCTATCATTTTGCCAAAAAATTAAAATTTGACAGTACTCAATTACATTATCCCACTAAACTTAAAGACCCTGCAGACTGAAAAAATTCACACATGCTCATTATGGTGACTTATATGTGCACAAACTCTTGCCTTCTTATCTTCATTTATTTAAGCATTAAATATTTTGATATATGTGTATATATATCCCTATATTTTAGTCTGCAGCCACAACTACCTAGTGCATACCTCTGGTGTTTGTGTGTGGTAAAAGTCTGGAATCTTCCGTTGTGCGCTACAGTTGTTGCATGTCTGTAGCTGTGAGGGTGTGGGAGATATGGTGGTTGAAAGTGGTTGACCTAGAACATCTTCATATTTCGATCAGAGTGATAAAGAGGAATCATTTAGAATGTAGGCTATTAGAATGTTCATGAATATACTAAAATGTTCTAGAATGTTCCGTGTATAAGAATTCCATTAATACTTTTAACTTCTCTCAAACTGAACAAAAATACATCAAATTTTGCATAGAGAACACTTGCTATAAAACACAGACCTGGTTCTTATTTTAATCAGATCAGTTCAAACTTTCATGATCTTTAATCCTTGTTATGTAGTGAGATTGTCACCCACCATTTATTTACCTGTCTTTAAAACTTTTAAGTTCTTTCAAAGTTAATATAAATTCTTAAAAATTTGCAGAGTGCTGCAGTACCATCAAATGTAAGTTAAGTTCGTATTTCAGACAGATCAGGTCACACAGTCATGATCTTTGATTCTGAAAACTCATTTTTCGTACCTGATTGCTGCTTTTTATATTTTGTGCAGTGAATTTTTTGTTTAAATTGAGTTTAATTCGTCCAGTAATAATCAAATGCTAGAAATAGATCACATTAGGTCATGCAGTCCCTAAAAATCTTTTCTTTTTTTTTTTGTCCCTAAAATTTCCCCAACTTGATTATTGCCAAAAATTTCTGTATGGGTCTGTGAATGGCCTAGTTGTGTCCACATATAATCCTCTGAATACCTAAAAACGTGGTAACCTTCCTATTCAAATGTAAACTAAACAGTTCCCTCTCATCTAGGCATTTTCTTAACTGAACCTGTCTGTGAGGTGGGAACTATTCCATGACCATAATTGAGAGCGGGCTAAGATCTGAGGAAGGAGGAGGAAATCAGCTATAGCCTTTTAAGGGACCATCATCGACATTTGCTTTGATTTTGGGAAACTATGGAAAATGAAATCTGGTTGGTCGAAACAGGAATCGAACCCTCGTTCTCCTCAATGCTACTCTCATATGTCATAATATCTCACTGATGTATAATATTCAAACGGAATTAGTCATGAGATCTTCTTTAAATTACCTGTTATTTCTTAATTATATGCCATACATCCTACTTAACAGTACCAATGAAGATAAGAGGCAATCAAATTCTGTTTTCCACTTATATGTTTTATTGGCATGTGTATACTTTTTGCATTTACAAAATAATGAGGAGGAAATATATCATTTTCAGTCTTCACTGTTAATAAGTATATATATTACTGCATGATTCGGTGGTTTTCTTGACATTCCTTGAACTAGCAGCACCTGCATTTGCCTGCCCTCATGATGACAGAAACTGAAATGAAAATTTGTTGCACATTCAGTGGAATCGACTGCAAATACATAGCTGATAAAAAAGTGTACGCAAGATTAACAGATATAATTGAAATCTTAATGGTTAAAAACATAAAATTAATTAAAATAGCTGGATACAATGTGGTGGGTGAGGAATTGCATTAAAAGCAATTTCAAACCAATTATTCCCCAAAAATTAATATCTGCAAGTGTCAGCAAGAGTGATAGTCAAAGCAGCTGTCTGGAAAGATGGAAGTTAACAAGTCATGCATATTTCAATGCCTATCCTCAAATTTAGAAAAGTCCTCTTTCTAAACTACTGTGTTTATTGGTGTTTATGCCTCTTCATACTGTGTGACTATCTCGAAGGGTACCACTTTTCCTGGGTCACAAAGACCCTAAGGTCGAGGCAGAGTGTCTAATCTATAGTACAATGTGCATACATCTAGTTCTCACTGAACTGTAGAACGCCAATGAGATACAAAATGGAATAAAATCAAATTTTAAAGTTGCTGGGTTATCTGTTTTCATAGTTAACAACTTTTTCCAGATGCAGCTAAAATAATTAGATTTCCATCCATCTTTTGTGCAGAGTTTGCATTCTTTGAGACAATGTATGGCGATGTACCTAAGGGTGACTTTAGACAAAAAGCTGACCTTAAAACCCCACATAAAAGAATTTTAAAAATAAGCTTCAAGAATATTTTGGTTGCCCAAAATACTGGGTGCAATAAAAGGAGATTTCGAACCATCCAGTAATTTTCTTTGCTTATCAGAGAAGGAGGATGAGGACCGCCTATACAAGAGAAACGCCAAGTTTTTCTAAGGTCACTGCTTTTTCATTTCCTTTGACCCTCACGTGACTGGGATCTCAATGCATACTGAATTGATCAATTTGGCTAGGTGACGTATTTTACAATTCGGACGCAGGTAATACTGTGGTTGTGTGGGGCCTTCATGAGGAAGGCAGCTTTCTTCATTGGAAGTGGCTAGTTGCCTGAGGCATGGTTGCTACCAATCCATTGAGGCTGCTGAGTGGATCTCAGTCATTTGACTCTCGAAGAATTTCACTATAACCATAAGCCTGTTTACCTCATTTTAACAACAAAATCATTAACTTCTTTTTATACCCACTTTTTAACTCCTTTCTTAAATTAAGTAGAAGAATAGTTATATCAGAACGGTTTTCAGAATACTAGTATTACGTATAACAACATGGTGCCCCAGTATCTGTCATTAAACTTAATACAACTGGGGTGCATTAAGTTTACCAGATCGTTGTATGCAAGTGTGTGGTTTGCTTCAACACATATTCAACTCTTCAGTTAATGGTCCAGGCTTCTAGAGCAAGATTCCAATTTTCCGTGACATAACAACATTTAATTGGCATGCCTTATAGTAGTAAATTAACCAAGTACAGTGTTTCTACCGTGTTATGTGAATGGCAGTGTCCACCAGTTGTCATTTCAAATTCAGACAGTGTGCCAGACCCATTTGTCAGCACGGACCGGACATCAGTGAATACTAATGTTCTTCAGCATTGTGGTGTCCATATTTTCTAGATGTTTTGTACCGATAATGAAAATTTATAGTAAATATGTTAAGTTTTTTAAAGTTCCTCAGATGCTGAGTACCTGTGATTGTTACACACATTTTATACCAGTGTTTGGGACAGGATAGCATAATCGGGTCATACACACCACGCATATGATATAATTTTGTTATACTTTTTGGTTCATTTTCCCTGTTGGTTCTGATACACTCAAAGAGGTGTGTTATAGAAGTCTGTAGATTAGGGAGCCTAACGAAACACAGGTATGTTTTTCTTTTTCAAGAAATATCTGTATTAAATGTTGAAAATTTATCGTAGTGGATCTTCTAAGTGCCCGTTACGTGCAGGTCCGCCCATTTACATCTCACGAAGGTATTCAGAACCAGTTGGTGATACTCCTTAACGATGGTTCTGTCCTGTGGTGCGTAAGCATGATTGAAATATGCCCCTTGAGACAATCTAAATGGTATCAAGTCACATTGTAGCAGATTAGCCTTTTGCTTTTTTTGACACGGAGATCTTTGATGCTCCAAATGGGATAGTTGAAACTTGATTTATGGTTCCTACCTATTAATCCAGGACTCGTCGCCAGTACTCACTATGTTGAGGATGTTTGAATTACTGTTAACAGTCTGTAGGATGTCCTGTGTGATCTCCAGACAGAGTTACTTCTACTAGTAAGTTTGAAGCTTTGGCACTTCGCCTAGATTCTACTGAACCACAAATCCTCTGTCAAAATTGAATGTATGGATCCAATGCGGATACTCACCTCGTCTGCAAGTTCTCTAGTCGTGATTTGACGATCCTGTATAACTGAGTCCTTATTTTATAAGTGACGATAAAATTTCTGAAAGTTGAGTGTGTACCAGAACTTGACTGAGCGGCCATATTCGAAGCGTTTGTACTACTCCTTTATCTTTGTGGTACCAATCGATTCCTTTCCGAAGGCATGTTTAATCTTGTGGATCGTTCCAACTTAGCAATAGCCAAGCTTTAAACAAAATTTAATGCAATAGCGTTGTTGAAGATTTCTTTCATTTTGTCAAAAATAAAAATCGATAGCGTTCAGTTACATTATTTCATTCATCGTCGGTCTGCCGTCGACTGACAGATTCTATAAGCTGAAAATACACACGTGCACAAACTCATGCCTCTCTGGCTTCGTTTGTGTGTGTGTGTGTGTGTGTGTGTTTGCCAAAAATGTATCCCATCCGGAGGCGAAACATGCTAGTTCCGCAAGGTGAATGATTTGGACAATTGTTTCACTCTTAGAGCTATCAGAGTTTTCCCTGACACTACAACCTTCACCGAGTTCCACAGATTGGAAATAGCTTACCAAAATATCCTTCAAACCAGATATTCTAGCCTCACTCTCCAATAATAACCTCACAGTAGACCCTGCCCTTATTATTAGGCCCCTACTATTATTCACGTTTTATAGATCTCGAATTGTATCCTTCCCATTTAAATTTTTTTAAATATTTATATCGTCACTCGTTAATAGTATTGGTGATGTTCCCCTACTTCCAACCATAATATACACCAACATTATCGATTTAGTATTTTCTCTACCCCGCTCCCCACCACTACCCTGCCATGCCATGCAGCCCGGGACCCTATTCACCAAGCAGACTTCAGTATGTGTGTTCACATACCCCGCTAGTTTTGCCAGCAGTGTTCGAAATTGACAGGGTGTTATGCATGATTGCGCCAGAATTTTTTCGCTTACGTTTGCAATCTCCGTCAAAGGAGTAGAAAATACGTCTAAGCATCAAAACTTAAAAAAAAGATACATTTCAGAACATTTATTTCAGTTTTTGTGTTTAATTATAATTCCTATCAAATTGTTGCATTGATGAAGCATTTCAAAGTTTCAAATAATACGTTTCTGAATTTCAGAAGATGTAGAAAGAGTGTAGAGGAAGTATAGCGAAGTAAAAGATAATTCTAGTCCGTGCGTTTTTCGTTTAACAAAGGAAGTGAAGTTGTCTCATAAAATTACTGACTTTAACTTTATACCATTTGTAAAGACAAGTAGTCGTAATAAAAGTATTAGAAGTACCGATAAACGAGGAAGGCCAAAAAGTGTAGAAACATCAACTGCTGACAAATCATCATGTTCTTCAGCTACTACAATCAATCAATCAATAGGTCTGCTCCGACTTCACGCCATCCAGGGGTCAATAAGGAAATAAACAGTTAAAAACTCATCAGGTACTGTTCCTGCTGCTACCTCCAGTACATCTACAACTAATGCCGTGGGTGAACACATGTTAAGTAAGTAGCAAAAAAGTTTTCCTTTGTTATCAATAGAAGAAGGCAGCAAAAATAGTATGTTTTGCATCATTTGTAGGCAGTTCGCGAATTAATATATAGCGAGTTTCATAAATTCAAAGGTTATATTTAGATTAGAAACAGTTAAAAACATGACGAAAGTGAAACTATCAGAATTTGTGTGTGGCAGATGCGGCGAAAAAAAAATCTATTGCAAACACCATTAACTTTTACATTCAGTGCCATGAGTGACAAAGTACACCAAAAAAAGTGTTTCATTTAATACTGCTTAATCTGTTGCAAAATGCAACTTTGTATTCACAGACTATCCACATTTGTTAGACTTACAAGAAAAAAAAACGACGTCAAAATTGGTTCAACATACAGAAATTACAAGCCGTGTACTATTTTCATCAATTCACGTGTGCAATTACAAGATATGGTTCAAAGTAGTGACTATGATTTATGTGATGGATCAACTGAAAAAACATAAAGGGGCTGGTAAAGATAATATTACTACAGATATCTTAAAGATAGCCGGATGTGACATTGTACCTTATCTTGAAATATTATTTAAATTGAGTCTAGACACTTGCTGCTTACCACAGGACTGGAAAAGTGCAATAGTAGTACCGGTACATAAGGCAGGGGTGAGAAATAGAGTTGAGAATTACAGGCCAATCAGTTTGACATCAGTGGTAGGTAAATTAAGGAAATATTGATATGCAACCACATCAGAAATATATGTGAGGAACATAATTGGTTTTCAAGCAGGCAACATGGTTTCAGGCAAGGATATTCATGCGAATCTCAGTTGGTGGGATATATGCAAGATATTTCAGATGAAATGGACAAGGGAGGCCAAATTGATAGTGTAGCACTAGATCTGTCTAAGGCGTTTGACAGAGTAAGCCATAAAATGGTAGTAAATAAGGTAAAAACCATTGGAGTGGATAAGAAAGTCATTTGCTGGGTAGAAGAATTTTTAAAAGATAGAAAACAGAAAGTTAGGGTAGGAAATGTAGTATCAAAAGAAGTGGAAGTAAAAATGGGAGTGCCACAGGGTAGCGTATTTGGACCATTGCTATTCATTATTCTAATGAATAATTGTGTTGATTGTTTACTATCTGAAATTAGATTGTTTGCAGATGACATAATGCTGTATAAAAGAATCAAAACGATAGAGGGTTGTAAACAGTTGCAGGGTGATCTGGACAGGAAATCTAATTGGGTTGGTAAACATGGAATGAAGATAAATGCAAATAAGAGTCAGCTTATTAGATACACAAATAAAAAACAAAAGGTTAATTATGATTATAAGGTGGGGAAAGAATTGCTTGCTGAAGACTTGAAATGCAAATATCTTGGAATTACTTTTGATAACAAACTTAACTGGGCAGGACACATAGGACAGGTGGTAGGAAAAGGTTTCAAAGTTCTGCACTTGTTGGAGAGAGTGATGAGGGGATGTACGAGAGAAGTCAAGGAACTGGGTTACAAAACTTTGGTCAGACCATTGCTCGAATATGGTAGTGTAGTATGGGACCCTCATTTTACGTATCAAATACAGGAGTTGGAGAGGGTGCAAAGAAGGGCTGCTAGATTTGTTTCTGGAAATTATCGCAGAATGCAATCAGTGACGGATATGATAAAGGAGCTGGAATGGGATTCATTGCAATACAGGAGGAGGATGAGGAGGGTCATGGGAGTGTACAGGGAGTATACTGGTGATGAGGCATGGAAAGATATTGCAATAGGTATGAAAAGTAGTGCATGGAAGGGAAAAGATGACCATGACCACAAGCTGGCACTCAATTTCAGGCACAAGGGTGTGGGAAGATTCTCGTTTTTAGGTAAGGGTGTCAGGGATTGGAATGAGTTACCAAGAGAAATGATGAATAACTTACCGAAAACTTTGAAGGAATTTAAAGATAAAATTTGTAGAGGGCAAATGTAGGTGGGTGCAGGATAGGGGGAAGATGGGTGTGTAGGGATATTGCCACTGGTGCCTGTGCTCCATTGCAATTAAATTAAATTAAATAAACTGATAGGGGTATAATTGAATGTGAAATCACCTACATAGTAGCATCTGTTAAAAAAGACCGAGAATGAGTAGATTTCTTAAAATTAAAGCCGTTGGGTGATGGTCAGCTAAAAGCATATTCGAATTTATTTTTACACTTTAAATGAAACATTCAATAGTGATTCTTGCAAAGAGTAACTTTAAGTCTGCCTAGATGGGGCAAGTGTTAATATGTGTGTTAGCAATTGGGTGGCTGCAAAATTACGCATGGTATGAAGGAACATTATATCGATGCATTGTACTGCTCATCGGATAGAACTGTGTGTTTCTGATAGCCTCAATAACAAGCGAAAAGTAATTAAAGGCATATACAAATTTTATGCTAAAAGTCCTAAGCATAAGAAACAGTTTAAAGATTTGGCTAAAGCACTGGATGAACCAGTCGTTAACCACCTGCCTATCACATCCGCCAGGTGGATTTCTTCAAAACAGTGGTTCCCAAATTCTTTTTGGCCACGGAGCCCTAATTGATCATACATTTTATGGCGGATCCCAATTTTTATAACCGTAAGCTGAAAAAATCAGTCTCGCATCAGTAAGTCACCACAAACGGAAGCAGAACAGTGATAGCGTTCTCTCGGCGCAGTTATAACTATTTTTCACGAATATTTTATTTAATTCCCTGATGAAACACGGAATCCTTGTGACCCTTTCGCAGAGCCCCAGGGTTCCGTGGACCACCATTTAGGAACCACTGCAGAATGCTCGCATCACCCGCTTCATTGGTTGTTCATTAAATCGCCATTGTGTGCTTTGGTAGTAGACAAACGTTTTGTATTCTGCTATTTTTTTTTTTTTTAATTTCTCCTGGATATGGACAGGTAAGGCTGCCAACTTACATATACCCTTTAATGATAAGGTTTTATGTTAATGTTCATCACTAAACTATTTTGTTGAGAAGTTTGGTTAAAAATCTATTGGTTAACAAATTGCAAGCGATAGTTGCGCAAACCAGACATCCATCTCCCCCCCTCCCCCATTTGCCTAAACTGGACCCCTTATTTTTTTATGTTTAAACTCAAATATGGAATGTAACACTTTCATTTTTACAGTCGTCTTATCTATGACTCATAAAGCCCTATTGATGGAAGTTAAAAGAGCTAAAGAAGTCAAGGAAGCTCAACAGCAAGAACGTAATCGTGTTTGAGGGTGCAAAAGCTGTCGTAGCCAGGAGCTTGGATCGGATATAGAGCCTCCAGAAAGAGCTTGTGAAGATGAGCCTTACTTTTGAGAAAATTGTGAAAGAATCAAGCACTGAGAATGAGAAGAGCGTGATCTCAGGAGCATCGGAATTGAAGATTTCCCCTGAAGTGTCCCCTTCCAAACATGATGATGGTTGGTGCGTTTTGTGACAGGAAATTGTTTGAGGTTTCAGAATGAAAATTTGGATGATGTGCATTATATGTTTAGTGTGGCCCATGTGGATTGTGATGGGGCTGAAAAGGGTGTGTACATCTGCGATTTTTGTCACTAAACGATTTACTTCTTGTATGCACTTTCTGTGTCTTATATACCCTACAAATATGTTATATTAGCATATTTAAAAAAAAAAAACTAAAACCTATAATTGTTATATTTCACTATAAAATATATTTTCTGTCATTAAATGCCATTTTCTAATTTTGTTTAGTGTTAGTTCGTTAATTTTTTATATGGGGTCCGTTATAGGCGATTATTTTTCATATCGCCAAACTGTACGTTTTTTTTTTTTTTAAATATTTAACGGATGCATAACATTCTGAAGCAGTTATTAAATGCTTTAAAAACAGTTTTTTATTAATTTATATTTTTTAGAAGTAAAAAAACAAAATGGGGATCCAGTGTTGGGCACCTTCCCCTATATACAGTCAAGTGAGATATTCGTGCAGTAATGTGCATATTGCGTCAACAGGTTTTACTGTTGCGAGTGGCATTAATGTAAAATGTTTCGAAGAGAAAGTTGTAGTACAAAGACTAAAATGTTTGTTCCTTCAGTGACCAGTGGTTAGAACAATATACATGGTTATCGAATAAAGACGAGTTCACATCAAAGTGCAATATATGTCAGCATATTTTTTTTTTTTTTTTTTTTTTTTTTTTTTTTGTCAGGTTAGACGGTTTTGGAGCAGTGGAGCATGATGTAACATATTCTAAGCATCAAATATGTATTCGTCTAAAAACAGTAAAGAAAAGGACTTAAATTACTGTTGCTGAAGTTACTACAACTTTTCATGGTATCAAACATCTTCATAGTTACAATAGCCAAGTGTATGGACACAAATTGAATGCTGTAGTGTTTTCTGATTCCCCGATAGCACAAAAAAAAAGATACGAGGGTAATTCGGAAAGTAACCTCCATTTGACTATAAATAAACAACTTGGATCCGAAAACAATATTTTATTATATACATCTTAAAACTACAGCTTTTTACTATTTTTCAACAGAGTCATCATTTAAATTTAAGCATTTGTCATAGCGTTTCACTAATTTACAAATTCCTTCTTCACAAAATTTAGCCGCCTGGCCACATAGCCAATCTTTCACAGCATTTTGAAGTTCGTCGTCGTCATCAGTGGCGTAGCTAGGTCAACAAGGGCCACGGTGCAAAAAATTTATTTTGGGCCCTCAGGCCACCTTTTTTTTGCTTTGTGTTGCTGGTAGGGGTCCCGTGAGATGAGGCTGGGGGCCCCTGAATTGTGTTTGGGGGCCCCCTGAGCAGTGAGGGCAACTTATTAAGGGGGCTCCCTGTGTCTCAGGGGCCCCCTTATATGACGGTAGAGCTAAAAAAAAAAAAGAAAGAGGTCGCCAGTTTGTCGTGAAGGCCCGTGGGCCCTGTGAACAGCGCTTGGGAGCCCCCTGAGCGTAGGGGCCCCGGTCCACTGCACCGCCTAGCCCCATAGTAGCTACGCCCCTGGTCGTCATCAAAGTGCTGCGTCGCAAGCCACTTCTTCATGTGAGTAAAGAGATGAAAATCACTAGGCGCCAAGTCGGGGCTGTAAGGGGGATGATCGGAAACGTCCCATTTGAATTGCTTACGAAGCTCTTGAGTGTTATGGGCATTATGAAGACGAGCGTTATCATGCAAAAACACTACACCGAATGACAGCTTACTGCGACGTTTGTTTTGATTGGCTCGCTTAAGTTTCTTCAAACTTTCACAGTAGACACGTTCCATAAATTCAATGCGCAAAACTCCCTCGGCGCCCCGAAAAACTGTAGTCATAACTTTCCTCGTTGAAAACGTTTGGCGGGCTTTCTTCGGCTTGCATGGAGAATTGTTATGGCCATCGACTGTAGTTTAGTTTCGACGTTTACGTAAGCCATCCACGTTTTGTCACCAGTCACAATCCTCTTCAAAAAAATCTTCTCCTTCCACGTCGTAGTGCGAAAGGAAGTTTATGGCAGAGTCCATTCGTTTGGTTTTGTGGACCTCTGTAAGCAATTTCGGTACCCACCTAGCACAGAACTTCCGGTAGCCTAATTTATCGGTGACGACCTCGTACAAAACCGTACGAGAAATTTGCGGGAAGTTCATAGATTGTGAATCTTCGATTTTCACGAACTTTTTCGTCAATTTTCTTGACAAAACCATTACTCACAACAGGTCTACCACTCCTCTCTTTATCATGAGTGTTTGTTCTACCACTTTTAAAAAATCAGATCCCTTACCGCACAACACCTCCACTCATAAAGTTCGGACCGTGTACAGTACACAAGTGACGATGAATGTCTGCTGCTGAATCGTTTTGCACCAAAAGAAATCTAATTACAGCACGCACTTCGCATTTAGCAAGATTTTCTATTGCAGCGCTCATGTTATAGGGTTATAACAAGACAATTCGCAAAACAACGAGGTTCGTACTGTCACAGCTGGATGCTTACTGAATCGGGGAACACGCAGATGTGAAAATGGTGGCGCTCCTCGCACGATTACTAGCGCCACGCTAAAACGGAGGTTACTTTCCTAATTACCCTCGTATCATGCGGCAGAACAAAAGCGAGCACTATTGCTGAAAATATTTTAGGGCCGGGAAGTAAGCTTACATAACAGAGCCGGATTAAGACAGGTCGGGGCCTGTAGCAAAGGTGAACAAAAGGCATTTGGTTTGATTAGGGTATTAAAGTATAGGTTATAAAATAAAACAGCACATTTACAAAACTACCTTTCGTGATTTATTGTGGACAAATTCAGAGATAACACTAGCTAAATCAACTTCAAAGTAAATAATTTCAACATTCATTAAAGCCAGATCATTTAGACGCATGAGCGTGGGGTCTCTTGCTATGTGGCTTATCCGCTGTTGTTACTTAATCATCTAAAAACAAAGTTAATAGTTATCAGAAGCAAATGATTCATCAAACAGAGGAAATTTAAAAATGTATCAATTACTCTTCCCTGAATAGTGGCACTGAAACCGGATTATTAGACTTTTACGAAGATTACCAAGACACCAGCAAAGCAATAAAGGACCAAATAATATATCTTTTAACTAAAAACGACCTACAAACAAGTCAGTTTCAGTATATTCTACCGACAATGCTACTGTCAATCATGGAATAAATGTTCCCATTTTCCAAAAGCTTAAAACTTTAAACTCAAAAAAACTTAAAGTGAATTGCAAGTGTCATATTCTACGCAACTGCGTTAAATTTTTAAAGTCCTGTCAGTTGATGTTGAATTAATAATTTTGAAAGTTTGCATTGAATTTTTCTGTTTTTGCTAGAAGGAAAAATGAATTGATGTTAAATTGTTCAGCTTGAATTTAGAGAAACATTAAGACGTGTGCCAACTCATTGGTTATCATTGCTTCCTGCAATAGAAATAATTCTATCGCTGTGGTCAGCCTTAACAGGCTATTTCAAGTTGCTAGGTGAAGAGAACTGTTCTGGATTTATACGGCAAAATTTATGTTCCAGTGTTTCAGAAACAAATGCAGTCTTATGTGTTCACAATTTTATACAAAATGTATTGCAAGTCTTTCATAATGCCATTAAATTATTGGAAGGCGACAGTATAACACGCGCTGAAATTCATGACACAATGATTGATTTGAAAACCAAGCTACAAAACAGGCAGACCGATTAATTTAATGGTAAATCTTTCATGGATTTATTAAAGCAATTTGTTGATTTTCAAAAAATAAAATTTAAAACTAATGTCAATAAGTTTTTTACATTTTGTTTGAATTATTTGCAAAAGTGGTTTAACTTTGAAGAACCGGAATACCAACCTATGAAAATTTTTGTCACAGAAAGAACCGATTACGTGGTCGGGAATTAGCAGATTACATGAGCATTTAAAAATTTATTTACATACTGACAAACTGTATGGAGAAGTTGGAATTCTTCATGAAATGTAACATCTGATTGAAGAGAATCGAGTTCAATTATACTGGGTTGAGTTCTTTGTGAAATAAAATGACAGAAATCCCTGTACAGAATTGAAAAAGCTTGCAACATTTGTTCCATTCCTGTCTCTAATGTTTTTTGCGAACACATATTTAGCATGATGGAACTAGTGTGGAGAAGCAAGGAAAGAAACAGAATAAATTTATCTTTACTAAAATCAGAGTGACAAATAAAACATAAGTTTTATTTTTCATGTAAAACCTTTTACGATTACGTGTTAAAAATCCAACAAGTATTAGATTCTTCTCGAAGGCAATGTAAATAATAATCTTATATATATATATAGAGCCGTGTGTTTTCCATGGAGGAAGGAAATATATGGAGACGACGCAAGAGACCTTCACCACGCATTGAAGTGAAGCAGGGCGGAGGAGGAGTGGGGGGGCTTACATACAGACACGGGGAATATGTACAAAAACCTCAAGGGGACTCTAGAATAAAGGTGACGCCGATATCTGGTGATGGATTATTATGTAACTCGATATGACAAATAAAAAATGAAGAATAAAATTTTTTGATATTCTGCTTAGTTTTCGAGATATTCTGTCCCAAATGTGAAATGGTTTTGGTTGAAATTCAGAAGAAAAAAGGGTTAAAGTCAAATTTGATGATGGATTCTTATTTAAAAAGACGAGACAAATGAAAAATAAAGAATAAAAATTTTCGATATCTCACCTAGTTCTAGAGATATACTGTATCAAAAGTGAGGTTTCTTGAGTTGAAATGGAGAAGAAAAATTTCGCAAAAGTCAAATTTAATGATCGATTCTTATGTAACACGACGAGACAAATCGAAAATAAAGAATAAAATTTTTCGATATCTTGCTTAGTTTTCGGGATATACTGGGAACATCGCAATGTTTGGAAGCGCAATACCGCTGCTGCCGCCATGCGGTAGAGTTTAGAGCCTGCTTCACCGATTTAACGTCACTTCTCCTCCATATATTTCCTTCCTCCATGGTGTTTTCCTACATTTCACTTTAAAGCCACCACTACCTAGCACAGATCACTGGTGTATGTGTGTGGAAGTAGCATGGAGTTTCATGTCGTGCATAACGTCGGCCGAATGCCGATAGCTGTGGGGATGTGGGAGATATGATGATTACAATTGGTCAATGCAGGGCGTTTTCATATTTCGACCAAAAATTTGTGTCTCCTTATACTTCTCTTTCCTGCCACAACTACATAGCATAGACCATTAGTGTTTGTGTGTGGTAGTAGAATCGTGTCTGCTGTCGTGCACTATTGTTGTTAGATGTCGGTAGCTATGGGGGTTGAAAATGTTCGACCTGCGGAAATTTCATACTTCTACCGAAGACGCATGTGTCTTGGTGTATCACTTTTCAGCGAAAACTATATATCGCAGATCACTGCCGTTTGTGTGTGATAGTAACATAGAGTCACCTTTAGATCACAACGTTGGACGAATTTCAGTAACTGTGGGAGTGGCGGAGATATGGTGGTTGAAAGTGGCCGATCTACATCTACATATCTACATATATACTCTGCAATTCTCAAAATTGTGGGTGGCAGAGGGTGCTCAGCACCAAAGCTAATCTCTTTGTTGTGCATTCCAATCCCTAATGGTACGAGGGAAAAAAGAATTCATATAAGAATCATTGCGGCACCTTATTTCTCTAATCTTATCTATCCTGTCATTCCGGCTCAAATAGGTTGGTGGACGAAGTATTTCACTACACTCGTGAGTGAAAGTGGGAGTACGCATGTTTACCAATAAGTTTAAACGAAACGTGCGTCGTCTATCTACCAGAGACTCCCAGCCTAGTCTACTAATCAGTTCTGAGACGCTTTCATAAGGACTGTAGCAAGCGGTCACGAATCGAGCGGCTCTTCTCTGTACTTTCTCTATACTTTCGATCAACCCCTTACGAAACGGATCCCAAATGGCACAACAATAGTCCAAATGTGGACGCACAAGAGATTTGTATGCTATCTCCTTTGTTTGTTCATTACAATTTTTCAATATTCGACCTATGAATCGCAGCCTAGAATTAGCTCTACCTACCAACGAATTAATGTGTAAGTCCCATTTCATGTTCCTTTGTACTGTTACTCCCAAATATTTCATAGAATCGACCATATCAATAACTGAATTGTTTAACTCGTATTTCTGAACAATTGGAT
Organism: Vandiemenella viatica; assembly: GCA_031002005.1. NCBI lineage: Eukaryota > Metazoa > Arthropoda > Insecta > Orthoptera > Morabidae > Vandiemenella > Vandiemenella viatica. The sequence goes on along the minus strand of CM061920.1, from coordinate 305,074,604 downwards.
TCTTTTTGTTAGTTATGCTCATTGTCTTGCACTTTTTACAATTTAGCGTAAGTTGCCACTCAGCGCACCATGCCAAAATAATATCCAGATCACGCTGAATTTCTAAGCAATCGGCCAAATTCCTTACTTCCCTATAAATAACCGCATCATCAGCAAACAATCTAAAACGGCTTTTCACTTTGTCTCCGAGATCGTTTATAAAAGGATATCAAGGATATTTTCGTAGTACCTGGGTGACCGATCTTCGCTCGGCATCTTTCGATTTCTGTTCAGTATCCAAGATTTCGAGTAAAGTTTGATTAAAGTATAAGGCTTGAAGGCTTCCTAGGCGTTTTGAGGTGCACAGTTAACCAAAGAGAAGTTTAACTAACATCATTAGGCTTACTGGTACCTGAACCTTCTACGTAATGAGGTTAGAGCCGTTTTCGAGAAACCAAATACAAAAGTTGCTCCTTTTTTTTTAAAAAAAAAATATCGTGTTAAAAACTTGAAAATCAAAACGTTATCTACATGTGAAATTTCATCCAAATCGCTAGATCCATTTGCGAGACGGCCTCACAAATTGCTTTAAAAAAAAAAAAAAAAAAAATTCTATTAATATGTTAAACAGAAATTTTAATGCCAGTTTGGTATTAATTAATGGTGCGAGATTTGTGGTAATTCAAAGGATTCTACGATAACCCTTGATGATGGATTCTTATGTAACTCGACGAGAAAAATTGAAGGTAAAAAATATATTTTTTTAAATATTTCGCTTAGTTCTCGAGATATCGTATCTCAAAATTGACGTGGTTGGTTGAAATGCGACCTGAACCAGAAGACAAATTTCGCCATAGCCAAGTTTGATGAATTCGTATGAAACTCGTCGAGACAAATCGAAAATAAGGAATTTATTTTTCTGATATCTCACCTAGTTCTGGGGATATTATATCTCAAAAGTGAAGAGGTTAGGATTAGATCCGTCCTGGACCAGAAAAAAAGCCACCAAAAGCACTATGTCTATATGGTGGAAATGTACTTTCAATGTTTTATTTTGTACCTAGTGGTTTTTGTTAGGTTGAAATACGGCCTGGACCAAAAGAAACGTCGCCAAAAGCACAAGGAACTATACCTATAACTGATTTTTGACATGCTATATCTCGAAAACCAAGAAAATTTATTATTTATTTTCGATATGTTTCATCGAGTACTATGAGAATTCATCATAAGGTTGTGACGTCAATAGAACATCATCTGTGCTATATTTATTCACTCCGATAAAACTATGCTCATACCTCGCTTCCAATAAGAAGTAACCTTCGTTATAAACAATAAAGCACAAGGTCAGACGATTCAAAAGGCAAGATTCTATTTATCAGAACCCGTTTTTTCATATGTGCACTCGCACGCGGCTTTTCAGGAATTTGTAGATGTATTAATATTTAATTATGCACTTTATTATCAAACTCTACTCGAAATCTTGTATATTGAACAGAAATCGAAAGACGTTTTATAATTAAGGTGATAGTATTTAATGGCTAACTAACAACCACTATTTATAGTCAAAAAGTAAACGATGATTACTTTATAACTGGTACCGGTAATATTAATTTCAAAGAAGTTTCTGTAAAGTTATCACCTCTGATAAAACCATTGATAAATTTTTAATTATCTTTCTTTTTAAATGTTTTACAATTGAACTTGCAGTGCTAATATTTCCACGGGTCAGCCAGTATACAAGAACTGTTCGTTTACTTATTCTTTGGAATCAAAGAAACTCTATTTGTAGGCTTTCTGGTACCTGAATTGTCTACGAGATGGCGCTAGTGCCGTTTTCGTTATACGGAATGACAAAATTGTTCATATTTTGTAAACTCGCTTTTTAGTAGGGAAGACAACTATTCAGGTAATCTTAAAAGTCAAAACATTATCTAAATACCAAATTTCATCCAAATCGTCACAGCCGTTTCCGAAATCCGAAATAGGCCTATATATATATATATATATACAAGAATTGCTCGTTTAAAGATATAAGATTTTGACGAAAGACATGTGTCTCTGCATATGTCACTTTTCTGCTACAACTACATAGCATAGAGCATTGGTGTTTGTGTGTGGTAGTAGAATCGTGTCTCCTGTCGTCCACTATGGTTATTAGATGTCGGTAGCTATGGGGGTGTGGGAGACATGGGGGTTGAAAGTGGTCGACCTGCAGCAATTTCATACTTCTGCCAAAGACGCGCATGTGTCTTAGTGTATCACTATCGACTGCAAATCACTGGCGTTTGTGTGTGGTAGTAACACAGAGTCACCCATCGATCACAACGTTGGCCGAATTTCGGTAACTTTGGTAGTGTGGCAGATATGGTGGTTAAAAGTGTTCGACTAAGGATATTTTCGTATTTCGTCCTAAGACATGTGTGTCCGTAAATTTTGCTTTGCTGCCTGAACTACATAGCGCAGATGACTGGCATTTGTGTGTGCTAATAGCATCGTGTCTTCCATCGTGCACTAAGGCTGTTAGATGTCGGTAGGAGTCAATCTAAATTCTTTACAAACGCGATCGAAGTCGTGTTAACCAGCTAGTTTAAAAATAAAAATTAACACATATTCATTCAAACACCTCTCTAAGCAACTTTGAATCTCCCGAGTTGGTTCATTCAAGAGTTGGTAACCCTAGACCCCACTAAAAGTCTCTCACTTACTTTCAAGAATAAGATTTATCACCTAAATATTGCGGCACTTATGTTCGTTATTCCCAGTGGTATGCGCTGGGTCTTATTTCCCTATCTTCCCTTTGTTATATGTAATATACAATAGCAAGATTGTCTGTACGTTTAATACTTCTATAACTCTCTTCACAGTCTGTGGAGAATTTTGAAGAGCAAACCCTGATGGTAAAACACAGATCCAGTTTGTATTTCAAATATATCAGTTCAGTTCACACGTTCATGTCCTTTGACTCTTACTGTACGGTGAAATATTATTTGACTCTGTATTTCTCTCAATTTAAAACTTCTAAATTTCGTCAGACAAAAAATATGTTCTTAAAATTTTGGAGAACGCAGCGAAAGCTACAGTAAGTTCGTATTTCATTTAGATCAGGTCACATACTCATGATTTTTGATCCTGAAAACTCTTTGTTTTGTGCCTGAATATTCATTTTTGTCATTTTCTTTGCTCTGTGCAATTATGCTGTCCTGATCTATCACTCAATAAAACTCACTTCTTTGTCCCTAAAACTGTCCAAACATCATTACTGCTAGAAAATGGAGAATGGGTTTGCCAAGGCTGGGGCTAAGTCTGTCCACGTATAATCCTCTGAACATCCAAAAAGATGGCAACCTTCCTTTTCAACTGGAAACAGTTGCCATGGCAGTGGACATTTACCTACCTGAACTTTGCTGTCAACTGGGAACTATTGCAGACCCATCACCATGCTCAAAACGTGGTTGTGGTATTATTAGAACTTATTGAAATTAGAAAATCCAACTGACATACCAATATATACTAATAAAGTAAACAGTTCAAAGTCATTGAATCAAAGTGTTTAGATCACTATTCGCCATCAAAATATAAGAGGAATATTTAGTAAAATTGATGACATTACCTTATGCCTAGCAGAGATTCAAAATTCCAGAAATTTTAATGTAGATTTTTTTGCATACCTGAACATCATTTGTCTGACACAGGTATATCTCAGCTATCCTTCCCAAATTATAAACTACGCTCTCAGTTCTGTAAATGTAAAATGGAAAAAGGGGAGTTGCCATTTTTGTTAAAAATAATATTCAATGCAATAGTGTAGTTGCAAGTAGGTATTGTGTAGAACAAAACTATGAATGCTGTGTTACAAAACTGGAATATGGTAAGGAAGAGCTCAGAGTAATAACAATTTACAGGGCCACCTCAGGAAATTTTAGACTTTTTATCTCATTTAGAGTCTTTGCTATTATGTTTCACAAACAAATAGCAATGAGAGACTAGATATGGAAACCTTGATGTTGTCTTTTAACTTAACGGCTCTTATAAATTTCCCTACAAGAATACAAAATAATAGCAGGACTGCAATTGATACTTTTTTATGGATATTTTTCACTACAGTAATTACAACATACTTCCAGTAATAAATGATATCTCAGATCATGATGCCTAGCTGTTATGTATCAAGTCCAGAAACACTATTAAACAGATAAAGAAAAGCTGGGTATATAGAAGAAATATTAATTAAAACAGTATAAAACATAGATTCCTTAAATAAAGAACACTGGTCAGAAGTGTACACTGCACAGGGTGTTAATGCAAAATTTGATTCCTTTCTTAATATATTTCTAACACTTATTAAAGGAAGTTGAAAAAAAAAAGGAATGTTGTCAACACTACAACAGTAAACTGGGTAAATGATGGATAACAATGGGTATTAGCGTATCTAGTAAAAAAAAGGGACCTTTACTTAAAAGTATGAGAATCAGACAACTATACACTAAAAGCTCATTATAAACTTTATCCTAAAATATTAAGAAATGTAATAAGAAAGGCCGAGATCAGGTATATTTAAAAGAAAACAGAGAATTCAGGCAATAAAATGAAAGATATATGGTATGGAATATAATAAAAACTGAAACAGGAAAATCGCTAAATAACTATAAAAACATAAAAATAGAACAAAACGTATCTGAGCATAGTGAAGTAGGGGAAGTTTTTGAAATATTTAGCAAACATTTTAGTTCAGTTGTAGAGAAATAGGCATAGAAAAGCAATCACCATGTAGTGCCCTAAGGCTTCTTCGGACTGCTTTCCATACAGATTTGTAGAGATGCAATTGCCACCAGTAACAGTCTCAGAAATAAATAAACTAATGAAACAATTAAATCTAAATATTTTTCCAGCTTTGACAATATTTCAAGTAAATTACTGAAAAGATGTTCAGATTCTATCAATCGTGTGCTCACCCACATCTGTAATGAATCCTTAATACAAGGTGTGTTTCCAAATATGCTGTAATTTGCAGTTGTAAAACCATTGTTTAAAAAAGGATAAGCAGAGGCGGCCTTTGGGGGTGGCAAACAGGGCAATCGCCCAGGGCCTCGCTCCTGGAGGGGCCTCGCACAGCTGCCCGAGTTGATTAAAATTTATGTTAAAAATATTTTATCTTTAGATATTAGTGATAACAATAAAATAAAGTCGGTAGCATAGTATAGTATAATATATATTAATAACTACCTAATCAAAATTTCTCATGTAGATTTATTCAATGTCACATTCGTATAACAGCAGGAGAAACATCTGATATTGATGGACAAGAATTGCATCAAGAACTGAATATGTTTATCAGTGTATAAGAAGAAAACGACAGCGTAATCTCGGTGATGAAGTAATAATAGAAAAACTACTACTGAAGTGTACCCTACTATCGAAGTAGCCTCGAGAATTATTGTCACCAGACGTAATTCAGTAGCGTCAGCAGAAAGAAGTTAAAAATTATTAAAACATATTTGAGGAATTCGATGCTACAAGATCGATTTTCGGCCCTTTCTATTATTGGAATAAAAATAACATAACTCATTCGTTAGATTCTTGTGCTTTAATTAAATATTTTAGTCTCAGGAAAAGCCGCAAACATAATTCTTAAATCCCTGCGTATATCTTTCAAGGCCTTAATGTACTTCAGTTTATCCTTAAAAATTTGTCATCTTTATGTCTATCTTTTATTAAGTGTTCCAATATAATATTTTAAAACTCTAAATTTATTTTTTGATGACATTTGCATTTTTCGTCGATCATCAGAAATACCTACTTGCGATTAAAATATTTTGTACAATGGACAAGGGCCTCGCAAAGATCTGCCGCCCCGGGCATCTCATTGGCTAAGGCCGCCGCTGAGGAGAAGCAACATGTGTAGATAACTATCATTCCATTTCATTACTTTCAGGATTCTAAAAGATTTTGGAAAAAGTCATGTAGAGTAATAAAACATGTTACACTAAATAATATTTTCACTAAATCACAATTTGGGTTCCAAAAAGGATCATCTATAGAAATGGCTATATATTCATTTTTAAATAATACATTTGAGGAACTGAATAATAAAATGACCCCTGTAGGAAAATTTTATGATCTTGCAAAAGCATTTGACTGAGTAAATCATGAATTACTTTTGAAGAAATTGGAATACTATGGTATTTATGGAACCGCAGGTAAATGGTTTAAATCATACATGGAAAGATGAATGCAAAAAGTTTCCATTTTTTATTCCAAAATAAGGAATGATACTTCATCAGACTGGGAGACAATAAAACATGGAATTCCACAAGGTTCTGTCCTAGAACCCCTCTTCTTTTGTTGTACATCAATGACATTCCTGGAAACTTATCTGACAAAGTTAAGAGTGTTTTGTTTGCAGATGACAGTAACCTGACTGTGAGAAAAACACCAAACAGCAATCTAGAATTTAATGTAAATGAAGTACTTAGTGAAGTAGCAAATTGGTTTAAGTCAAATTAATTAAAAATAAATTTAAAAAACACATTATATTAGGTTGAAAACAAAAAAATATGTACAGTCGGTTTTACATGTAAAAAAAGTCCAAAATTTATGCATAATCACTAAACGAGGACATACCTATCAGAATGTCAGAAGGATTGCTGAACAAACTGAAACTTAATCACACACTAAATGTTGTACAACTAGCCAAAAAAAAAAAAAAAAAGTTTTAGGAAGGTTCTAATAGCTACAGTACACCTTATACGAACACTAACAAAATTAGGAATTGTCATCCACAAAAAAGAAGCTGTTAATATGGTGTATGGTGACCCCTAACGGCCACACATGCTTCGCAGCGACGTGGCATGCTCTCTATCAAGTGGTCTTAGAGCTCTCTTGGCAATCCATCCCATTCCTCCGAAATGGCAATGCTCAGGTCTTGGAGGGTACTTGGTGGAGCCGGCCGTGATGAAATTCGCCTCCCTAATTCATGTTCAATAGGATTCATACCCGCAGTCCTCGCTGGCCAGTCCATACGATGAATATCTTCTTCTTCAAGAAATTGAACCACCAGGGCAGCGCGATGCGGACGGGTGTTATCGTCCATAAAGTGGAAGTCTGGACCAACCGCACCTCTGAAGAGTCGAACATGTGGTCATCCCTGTATCTCTGAGCGGTAACAGAGTTCCTCGGACCACCAAGGAAGATGTGTAGGTCCATACAGCAATTCCACATGATGCCTCCCCACAGCATGACGCCACCACCACCGTACTGGTCCCTATCCACGATGTATCAACTAGCAGGTCCTCTCCAGGTACTGTGCGACGGGAATCATTCTGTAAACAGAAGCGAGATTCATCTGTGAAGAGCACATTCCTCCATTCATTCACGGACCAGTTTCGATGTTGCCGACTCCACAGTAAACGGGTCCGTCTCTGTGCTGGAGTGAGCGGGACGCACACCACTGGACGTCTGGCAAACAGGCCTGCTTTTCTGAGCCTTCAGTACACAGTTTGGCGGAAAACTGCAACCCCTTAGGCAGCTGCAAGATCTGCAGCCAATTGACTTGCAGGTGCATTTTGGTTACATCGGGCAGTTAAGGCCAGATATCGGTCCTGCTGTGGGGTTGATACTCTTGGCAGACCCAGCACTGGCCTACGACGAACATCTCCTGTGTCTCGGAATCAACTCCAAAGCCTGGAAATGACGCTTTGTGGCACATTCAAGGCTACTGAGACTTCGGTCTGTGTCTGGCCTGCTTCAAGGTGGCCGAGTATTTTACCCTGCAGAACAGGGTCCAAATGGCGTCGTTGTGCCATTATGTTGTCTCGTTCACCACGAGGCTACACTCCACTCACTGTAACAGGACAAACACGAGTGAGGAATTAGTGGTCTTAGGCACTGGCCCTGCTTATCCTGCAGTTACGCCGCTGGACAAATCATGGAATACTCCTTTCCTATACAGAGACAACAAGTATGAATGGTAGGTAAATACTGAGTGCGATTATCAGCGATCGCTCACAATTTCTCCTTTCATATTCCGGTTTTCCTGATTATGCTTAACTTTTGGACACTAGTGTATAAAAATAACAGGATCTTAGAAACAAGGAATATAAAATTCCTTGGTATTAAAATAGATGAGAAACTCTGTTGACACGAACATATCACTGACATATTGATGAAGTTAAGTAGTGCCACCTTTGCAATATGAACACTTCTCTAACAGCAGATCTAGAATTAATGAAACATGTGTACCACTCATATTTTCATTCAGTGATGTCATATGGCATATTTTTTGGGCAAAGTAAAAAAGTTTTCATAGCACAGAAAAGAGCTATTAGGATGTTGTGTAGGGTAAAACCAAGAACTTCTTGCAGACAACTTTTTAGAAAACTCAATATTCTTACAATGACTTCTTGGTATATATATTCTCTCATGTGCTTTGTCATAGATCATTTTAACCTGTTTACATCTAATACACAGATACACAATTTCAATACAAGAAACAGAAATAACTTGTATAAAACACAAACATCTCTGTCATTAGTATAAAGAGGAGTTAAATATTCTGGGATACATCCGCTTAATAAATTTCACAAGAGTATAAAACAGTTTGCAGATAATAAAGATATATTTAAAGAAAAACAGAGAGATTATCTTATTGGCAACTCCTTCTACTCTATTCAAGAATTTCAACAAAATAATTAATCGTATTCAATATGACATTTTGCAAAACCCAGATGTAAAAATTAATGTTTATTTTTATTATCTTTATTTGTCTTTGTAACATACAATTGTTTTCAGTATGATTATGACTCATATTTCAAGTATGTGTATTAACCATGACATGTTTCACACCCCATAGATCCTTCCTCAGTAGGGATCCATGAAACAAGATCGATAAATAAATTACACTTAGTATGTACACATATTGAGAAGTTATTTATGGGGTGTTGATATCAAGGTCATTAAAGCCAGTCTTAAAGGACTAAGGGGAAAGAAGAAATTTTGTCATGCCCTTTGGTAGGGATCATTATTTGCGTTCACTTTGATTTTGGACAAACCATGGAAAACGAAATCTGGTTGGTCGCAGCAAGGATCAAACCAGTGTTCTCTTGAACTCCAGCCTCGTATGTCATGATCGCTGATCGGTTTATTTTCTTAAAATGTGTTTGGTCATGAAGTTTTTTTAAATAATATGTTATGCTGTATATCCTACATAGCAATACCACTGTAGCTAAGAGCCAATCAAATGCTGTTCTCCGCTTACATGTTTTATTGACATATGTATATTTTTTGCATTTACAACATAATGAGCATGAAATATCACATTTTCAGTCTTCACTTTTAATAGATACATATTCATGCAATGATGCAGTAGTTGTGTTGACAGTTCCGGCACTATCTACACCTGCATTTGCCTTCCTTCGTCATGAAATGAACTGAAATGAAAATTCGTTAGACATTCAATGGAGTGCAATGCGTGGGCATTTTAAAAACTGTGAACTCATAATTAATGGATGTAAATGGAATCTTAACGGTTAAAAAGATAAAATTAATTGACATAACTGAAGATACAATGTGGTGGATGAAGAAATGTGTCAAAAATTATTGGAGTTCAATTATTCCTTAAAAATGATTTTTACAGTCTTAAGGGGCTTACACAACTTCAGTTTAGCTGCGTAGTTATCTGTCCTAAGTAACTAAGTCAATAATTGTACAGTTATCTGAACTGAAGGTGTGTAAGCTTTTTCATTCTTCAATTCACACAGATCTCTCAGCCCTGGCAGACAATGTGGTAGTGACGAGTGGCTTGGGTGGGAGAGCCGCAGTGTGTTTTAAGGTGGCAGCTGCGTTGGTAGAAGATGAAGAACAAAGGAAAAAGCGGTGTAGACGTTAGAGAAGAGATTAGTTTCTGCATAGAAGCATTTTGCCTCGTGATTATCACTTATTGAATGGATTACAAGAAGGAGGGGATATAAATGATTTCAGTAATTACCTAAGAATGGACGAAATAACATTTCAATTGCTCTTGCACACTACCCACTTCCGATATCTTTGAATTGTTAACATGGGCGCCGGGAGGGGGGGTGCAAGGGGGTGCACTTGCACCCCCTGCCATGAAAGAAAATTCACAGAAAAAAGGATAAAAAAACAAAAATTTTATTATTAAATTCACTGATTGAATAATAACTTAAGGTGCCTAGGTTGATGTCCAAATTTGTTCAACACCTTGTCAATAAATTCAGTGTCCTTAGTTAATAAATATTAAGTTTTATATATAATGTATTAAAAAAACCTAGATGCACCTCATTTAAAGTAATCCTGCCGGCGCCCATGATTGTTAATCTTATTTAGTTCTTTCCAAAAAGAGGATTGAAGGCTGTTTATTTTCTGTGCGATACTATCATGATTCGCTTCAGGCTCCTGAAGTTTCGGTTTTTCTATTAAAACGTCGAACGCAGATGCTTTTTGTACTTGATTAAAATATGCAGCACATTATACATCCAAGAGTTCAGAAGGATTCCTATAGTCTTCACTAAAAGCCAAAAGCACATCTTTTTTTTTCACTGAAGTTAATGGCAACAGGTTGAGTTAAGGTGACGAGCTACGACAAGACGGTGCGATATGTACACTTTACCGGGGAGAACTGCGCCGTTTATCGTCGTAAAAGTTGAGTCTCTCGCGCAGGCAAGCGGCCTGCGTAAAAACCTGCCAGAACTGCGCAGTTTCTTCCGTTTATCGCTCAGTCATGAAGTCACACATGATACTGAAGGTGTGTAGGCCTCTTTAGCAAGAGTGATAGTCATAGTCACGAACTTTTTCACATCAACTCTCAAAGTTACAAATGCCCTCCTTCTTGCCAAAGGGAATCATTGGTGTATAATGCCTTTTCATGCAGTATTCACCATTAGGGATGGACTATTTTGGAGGGCTCAGTTTTTCCTCATTCTTATTGCTCTAAGGGCTGGATTGTGTACCAAGGTGAGATTCTCTAGAAGCTGTTTACTTTCATTGCCAATATTATATGGAATGTATGTTCCTCAGATCAAGACAGAATGACAAATTCATAGTGCAATGTGCGTACATCGGGCACTTATCGAACTGTAGGACGCCGATGCGATACAGAAGGGAACAAACCAGTGACACCTACTGCATGTGAAAGTTTTCACAGTTAGAAACTTTCCCCAGATGCATCTGTAATTAACTGGATTTCCATTCAATAAAGTGATGGCATTCTTAAAGGATGTGGAGGACATACCTCGGGATCACTTTAGATAAAAAGTTGCCCTGAAAACTCCACTTAAAAGAATTCGCAACATAAGCTTCAAGATCATTTCGGCTGCTCAAAAGATCTTGTGCAGGAGATTTTGATACAGTTAATAAGATTCTTTGCTGATCTGGAAGGACAATAAGGATCGTCTATATGAGGGTAATGCCAAGTTAGCAAGGGTGGCCGCTTTTTTTTCCCCCTCTAGACCTCGTCATGGCTGGTAACGCCACACAGACTGAATTTTCATCTGTCTGAACTAGGTGACGTCTGTATTTTACAGTTCGGGAGTAGGTAATGCTATGCATGGGGATCAAATGAGAAAGACAACTTTCTTTCCTGGAAGTGGCTAATTGACCGAGGCATGGCGTTACCCCTCCTTCGATGTTGCTGACTGACTTCAGATGAACTGCACAAAAATATAGTGCCTGTTAACCCCGTTCCAAGCATAGATGAGCCGTCAATGTAAAGTAGCATCCGTTAGTTGGTTTGGTATCAGGGAAGGTCACTATGACAGCTATTCTTAGTCCACAGTCAAACAAAGTATTTTTTCGATGATTATGGTTGTTGAGCGTAAAGTTAACAGAAGGAAGATGATGGAATAATATTCAGTTTACAGGCAATGGTATAATTTTGCCGGGTATGATTCTGTGTTTGATGAGCAGAAGACTTCGAGCAGTTAGTACGAGGGTCTGGGCGATTTCCTTGTGGTTCCGCCACAAAAATAGAAAGTAGATTTCGAATAAAAATCTACATTACTGTGATCTGAGATACTTCAGTCTAATGGGAGTAAACTTAGTTACACTAGTTATTGCTTTAAGGGCTGCATTGTGTACCATGTCGAGGTTCTCTATAATCTGTTTACTGGCCATTTTCATTTCTTTACTTTCATTACCGATATTATGTGGAATGCGTGACTTTTATATTGCTACAGAGATGTCTTAACATTCTCCACATTATTTTGTCTTTCAACCAGCATAAAGTTTTAAGCTTAAATTACAAACCCTTTTATGTGTTTTTTTTTAGTTCAGTTTAGATCAAGTCTTTTTGCTATATTTTTTGGTTATGGCTTCATGCCTCTTGCAATTAGAGAACATCAGCGGTAAGAAAGGACAGGGCATAAAACAGGACGAAACTCGGCCACAAATGTTTCGAATGAACCATACTGACGATTGCCTGCATCATTTTCAGAAAACCATGGAAAACCAGATGGAGACTCGAACCCTCACTCTCCAGAATATGATGCCAGAGCGTTACCACTCACCCATCTCGCTTGGTTGTCTAAAGTCATCCCGAAGTATGGTGCTTATGGTATTTACGAATGGCACTGCGCAACAAACGTTGGGTGGACGTGTCATGAGTGAATAAGCTTTCCAAAGCCAATAAAAAGGGGGTTAATTCGAAGCACCTAATACAGTATATCGATAATAGAAACAGAAAGGCAACTTCCAGCTCTAAAGTAAGCCAAAGGCGTAAGGAAACAAAAATTAAAAGTAGGCATTTCAAAGTATAGGGATTTTGCCACGTACATTTTCACAAAGAATATAAGAGAAAACAAGCATTTGAATATATGAGTTTATAGTACAAAAATTTTACTAAAGAAGGTAGAGCGATTTGAAAGTCTATTTCACAATGTATCACCATGGTATCCGCCGACAGAAGAAAATAGTTGAAACAATAAAAAGTCACTCATTTAATTTAATTTAATTGCAATGGAGCACACGCTCCGGTGGCAATTTCCCCCTATCCTGCTCCTTTAAAGGTAACTTACATATAACGATGACAATATGTTATCAACGCAGGGAGACACATTCTGACCAAAATTAGAGGTCGTAAGTAAATTCTAAGTATGTTTTTTAAAGAAATAAAAAATTTGAAAATCTTAAATAAAAGAGGAAGACGAAAATATGATCAAACGTTGGAGAAATATTCATATCATAATAATGTAATAACAGTTTAACTATAAAGGCCCGGTGAAACAGAGCGTGGTACATAGTATTGCATCATTCCAGTCAAACAGAGCACGGCCAACTGCGCAGTAGAAGCCAAGTCCGCGGCGGGCTGGCGGCAGATTGTGAATTCCGCATAGTCCGCGGCGGACAATGGCGGACGAGTGAGAAAGTCTCATGAAGTGCGTTCGAGAATATTCATTTTTATATTACTCTTGACATTCCGAGTAAAAAACATGCCAAGAAAGCAGAAATATGGAATGAAATAGCTAAAAAGCTCAATCAGACTAATAAGTATACATTTATTTATATTATACAGCATATTTTATTTTCCATTACCCATAGATACAATCGTATGCTGGTATAATTATTATTATTATAAAATTGTAATGAATTTACGTTGCTGAAGTAATTTAGAAAATGGTTTCGTACCGCATAGGCAGCATCAATTGATCTTTCTCTCAATCGACTTGCGTTGAAAAAGCATTGACATGTTGATTTGTTATTATTGTATCACCTTGTAGTTCAATTTCAGTGAACTGTTTTGTGTAACTTCTTACGAAATTGTGAAGGCAACATGTAGCTTTGTCAACATGGACTGCGCTATGTACATCCAACTCTACAGGCCTAAAAAATATACGCCACGTCTGTGCTAAAATTCCAAAGGAATTTTCTATTACACGTCATGCCCTATAAAAATGTTTACGGATATATATATATATATATATATTTCGCTTCATCATTTACAATCGTACTTTCCATTTACAATTGTACTTTTTGCAAAAGAGCGCATTAAAAAGTTTGTAGTTTGAATACTTCATCGCCTAAACATACGTGAGGAATAGACGTGGTAATGGTTTAGGTGGCAGGATAGTTTTGTGAACTATATACTAACTTTTTCGCCTTTAATTATTTAAAGTGCGCAGAAGAAGCAATTCTTCTTCGTCGGATGAACTGCTGGACATGTTAGTAAGGAGGGGCAGACAAAAATAAAAATATTAATTACTCTTTCCTTCGTCCACGATTGCTTCAACACTGGTCCGCCTTTCAGCTGCCCGCGCTCTGTTCGTCCACTACAACTTCGGCGGACTGCCGTCAGACCGCCGCGTTCTGCCAGCGCGGACAGTCCGCGCTCTGTTTGACCGGGCCTTACGTTTGAAATTTAAGGGTGGAAAGTAGGATTTTCATATTTTGGATTTATAGATTTCGTCATAGCATACGTCATGAGTTTTATACGCCAAAATCGACAAGTGTGGAAATGGAAATGAAATGGGGTGATTTGTGAAAAATGAGACAGATGTCAAAAGATAAAGCAGAGAATTCTAAGGAAGCCAGTGGACCCGAAGTGATTTGCTCAGGTAGTGAAAACACTGAAATTTTTCGACGGTTTAATGATCTTCGTTATTGAAGTGCCTGGAATTACAGCTCAGAGTTGAGTAAGAATCTCGCAACATAAAGATTTGTAAAGTGTAAAAGTCTCATTGCGTGCGTGTATAGCCGCATTAAAGAAATTATTTTGAAATTAATCAATGCTAAATTTTTTTAAATTGACCAGATGGTAAATATTGACTGGTTAGCCAAAAACCGACGAGTTGATCTGCGGGTAGTGCTGGATTGCCCAACAGGTACGAATACGAGGTAGCCTGGAGCCCCCGATTTTTTAAGGCTGCCTGAGAGTTAATTTTATTCAATAAATAAAAATAATAAAAAATAAAGTCATTCAAGATAAAACAATCAAAGTAATATGAAAAGTATGAAAATTAAATTTCTTCGTTTCATTGTAGTGTACAATAAGTAAAAGGAATTTTCAAAATATTATAAAATGTAAAATTTGTTTAATTGAATTAAAAATATGATAAATTCAATTAGTTATGTACAAAACCTTTTCTTTGTACTTATAAAATACAGATAACTATTATCAAAAACAGAGGGACCCAAAATTTTTAAGTGTCTGGGGACCCATACTTTCTTAATCTGGCATTGTCTTCGATGACCACGACGACAGTGGAACACATTTCACTTGAAAATCTTTCTGTTACGTGCAGTCATAAAATTGTGGAATTCTCCTTCAAAGGAACTAAGAAACGGAAACAATATTGCATCCTTGCATTGACAAACCATGTTTTGAATTCCTTTAAAAACGCAGTTACAAAACTAGTGAAGTGAACTATTAAAAGTTAATTATGTGTTGATCAGTCTCTTAATGTTTACCAAATCAAATAAATAATAATGTTACAACAGGATGGACGCTACACTACACCACCGGCGTACATCTACAAAATAAAAAACGCTAGGCCGTACACATTTTATTTTTGTTTCCTTCAACACTCTTATGTTACTAATCCTACGATGTACCACGGTTCCTCATACGTGCTTAAAATCCTTAGGAAACGGTCATTTACTTTATCCCTAGACGAATGGCGCTCTTTCCAATGCCATCTCGAAATGAATAGACTATTGTAGAAACAATACTGTTCATCCCCATCATGGAAATGTCAAATTTTTGCCCGGTAATTGAAATATTCTAGGCTCTTAATAAGTTGGGATTATGGCATGATAAAGAATGAATATGGAATCAAAATTTATGATATTCTGCCTGTGGATTACCTAGACTATGTGCACCACCAGTGGTCCACGAACTACAGGTTGAGAAGCACTGTTCTAGGGGAGATTTAGTTAAATGTTACAAAAATGGCAGCTGATTCTGCGCTCTACCGACATTGTTACCAACTGTTTTGAGCTCCATAATGCTCCACAGCCTTCGTGTCTGCCCACTGCCCGGTCAGTGTGACAAAACAAAGTTGTCTCCATTCGCCATTAACAAAGCGGACTATCTCCCTTGCAAATTTCTGCGAAAACGCCATAGCGCATGCGCGATTTTTGACAACTGGCAACTGTCTCCATGACAGCAAAACAGTTCACTGATGTGGCCAACAGGTGGTGTTCAATATTTTCCCTAACTGTCGTAATTAATGATAGAGTAGATAACGTCGCATTTATAAATAATTTTTCACTACATTTATTTTTTAATTTGTTTATTCTTGATTAGAAGGTGGTGCAATGTCACAGTGTCACTACGTCTACAGTCGCAACTGAAGGAAACAGAAAATTTCATTAAAAGTTGTAAAACATTAAGTGAGATATTAATTTTTATAAGTTTGAATGGCGCACCAAGTGGAGGAAAATGGCATTAAAAGTTGAGCATAACATGAAAAATCGATAGATTTCACCCAAATAAAAAATAGTTACAGAGTTGAAACAAATGTCAATTGAAGGAGGTAATTAAAAGGAATCCCATAATAATAAAATAAAATCTTCGCGAGAAACTAAATATTTTAAAAGATAAATTCTAATAACTTAAATGAACCTTCCAAAATTAATAGTGTCTAAAACAGTTTGAAACTTATAACAATATAAATTATTCACCATAAAATCCTCTTATATAAAATACGTTGTCTGGAGACTGCGAGTGTCTCGATAGCTTTGGAATAGGGAACGGTTACGTGCCAGCCGTCACTCGCGAATCAACCATAGAGGAAGGAATATATGGAGACGACGCAAGGAAACTTCACCACGCACTGGAGTGAAACCGGGTAGAGAGAAGTGGGGTGGGGAGGCCGCCATATTGCTCGGCCGTAGAAACACGGAGAAAAGGCACAAAAACCACAAGGGAATCATAAGACAACCGTGGCACTGCAATTTGATGATGGATTATTATGTAGCTCGACAAGACGGGTCAAAAAAGAAGAATCAAATTTTATAATATCGTGCTTATTTCTCAAGATATACTATCTCAAGAGAGAGGATTTTTTTTTTTATTTTTTTAGTAGTAGTTCACAAAGCACAAATTATCACTATTAATTTCATCGTACACTTTCAGTGTAAACTGAAACTGGACTAAAGCATGCACATTCACTGTATCGCGATGTAAACTTGACCCACTTAAATTAGACTTTCAACATTTTTATACAATAAGGCTAACCTTTTAGGTGCAGAGTAGTAACATATGATGATTGTCTATACTACACCAACAAACATTTGAGAACAATATCATCCTACTGAGAGCAATGAATAAATTTATAGGGATAGGCTCTAATCTTGCAATTATCTATCAAACATTGCAAGAACAATAATTTCAATGTGATTTGGGTACGAAACGTTATTCCAGGTTGTTCCCTAACTTGTCTGTTTGTGCAACGGTATGCAACACAACTTGGCAACTTTGAAATATTAGAAAATGATATGTTCACAGCAGTATACACAGTGCAAACAACCAAATGTTTTTTGGGGTTCCTATGGCCACCAGTGGCTACCGAGCATGCCCAGTAGGATATGAGTTTTTTTTTTATGAGGCTTCACCGATTTGGCGTTATTTCATTTCCATATATTCCGTTCTCCATGGAATCAACAGCCACCATAAAGTTACAATCGTTCCTTCATGTTGCTTTGTGTTTATTTACGACAACTAGATGCAGAAATTCATCTAAGAAGAAGGGTATTCGATGTTAACACAATATTATCTGTATCAATTATAAGCACTAGGTTAAAGCATAACGTAAGAATTGTTTTGATAGAAGACAAGAAACAATGAAGTTTATTAAAAACTCGGAGAAAGTTTACACGAAATGTACGTAATCGCGAAACCAGACAAATAAATAACAGTTATCCGTTTTCGAAATTATAGTCTCCGTCATTTAAAGTAAAATGCATTTATTTAAATAAAATCCTAGCCAAATACTCTGATAATCTAACCAGAGTAATTTACTCATATAACACAAGATATCATTAAAAATGATTCTTATTCATTTTCCTTACAAGCTTTTCCAGAATAAATTCCTACTAAATGAGATACCCTTAGTTTTTGATACATGTGTTAGCTATTAAATGATATTTAAGTTTACCTTTTCATGTATGTTTAAATCATCAAGGATATGACTATATATCAATCGCAATTCAACAACGATATTCTTGCCTCAAAATAATAGCCACCAGAGATATAAGAAATTAGATTTTTTGTGCACAGTTGTTAAAACATACGCAACTGCTATGAAATTAATTGCCATAATACAGTTATAAAGTTTGCTTTTCGTAGCATTTTATTCTTAAAAAAATATGTAAAAATATTTCGGCTCAAAAACCTTGAACTACGACTACTTTTCTATAACATGTCGCTAATGAAAGTAATAACATTTAAGAAACTTAAATTTCACATTGCTATTGGTAACCACGAATGCCAGATCTCATTCCGGGCTATGCTAAATTTTAATTTAATTGAAACTTTCGCTAATGTTGCTGCTTGATCAAAGTTTATTTATTATGGTTTATTTGCTTTTACATATTTTACTAACCACTTTCGTTAATGGTCTTTGTTCACGTTCGCTGTAGGCGAGTTATAATGTTATTTAAAGTGGGTACCAGGCCGAAAATGTTGCCAAATCGAGTATTCTGGTATTTCTTTGAAGTTGTTCACCTATTTAATAATCTGGAATATGTATAATTTCTCCAGGTGTTACAGAAACTATGGCGAAGATTACATTATGAATGGTTTACCAGATTCGATCAAAAAAGAAGAAGAAACGACGTCATGTTTAGGGCAGTGATTTAATAATAATAATAATAAAAAAATCGCAAGGAGGAGTGCATTGTTCATTTTCCTGCTGCGAGTCTTAGTCAAAGTGTATTTTGTTTACCTGCCATTACCTGTTGTGGAAGAAGCAGCGAAAAAGCAAGGGGTAAGCAGGATTTTACAATGTACAAAGGTACTTTTCATCACAACTAATGATGTGGTAAGGATTTGTCACTAGCCACGAACGTTGCCCGTGTAATGGGCTTTACTCCAGTGGTCTATAAAATGACGAAGTTTCAAATTGGAGTAAAATTAGAAAGTAAAGACTTGCGTCTCTTCACCAAAATTCTTTAAAAAACCAGAAATCTGCCTCTGCGCGCACTTTGAATCAAGGCATCCTCTGTGTCGCTGGGTTCCACGGTTTGGTAGGGGTCACCGGACTTTAAATTATTTCAAACATGTAGCAAAAGGACATAAAGTTTGAGCCTCAGACACAGTTAGCGGACTCTACCGTCCTTAAAAAAAAAAAGTCTCCAAAATTATGACAGGGGGTTGGACTGCCACTGGTCATAGTACCATCAGTAGTTCAGACATTCCAAATGTTTGGTTTCACTGATACATTGGAAAGCTGGTTAAGAAGGAGATGATAGTTACATAAAATACTCTAATACTGTAACTATGAAGATATTTAGAAGGTTAATATAGTCAATGGCATATATCTGTTGGTTTAGGTTATTGTTGTAAACCAGTGGTTCACCACCGGTGTGCGTTGAAGTGATCACAGGGGGCGTTTATGATCCAAGTCAAATTTAGGGGGCACTGAGGACCAATCGCCATCCCCTTCTTTTCATTATTATATCTGGCTTTAAGGGCTGCATCAAATAGGTTTTACCAAGATTATATGTAGCCAGAAGATGATCTGGGAAAGTCAGAAATTTATTAGCTAAGAAAAGAAACAGATTGTCAATAGAGGAACATGGAGATTTAAGATTGCTGAAGACAAATAAGTACCAAATATCAAAAAATTAGTGTCATTGCAATGAGCTGTAATTAATATTTTTTCATAATATGTATATTTTAATCAGGCTGTAAACAATACACCAATATTCTTAATATCTTTTAATGCAAAAATTTTATTGCACTTCGCCTAAGAGGGGCACCATCAAATCACTGTTTCAGAAAGTGCATTATGAGCCAAAATGTTGGAATGGTATTGGTTGTATTATTTATTGCATGAAGGGGAGTCAGTGTGTGGTTTTTTTTTTTTTCAGAAAAAGTAGAGATCGGAAAAAAAATGTGATTTGCTTAAATTATGGGGTAAAAACGTAATGGGGTTTGAAATGGGGAGAGGGAATGAATATTCGGAAACCATACATAGGCAGTATTTTTCTGTTTGTTTTAAAGTATAAGTGTACAAATTCCTGTCTAAATGGGATAAAAAATGTGGTATTGCCTAAATTATGGGGTGATAAAATTATGGGGGTGGAAAGGGGGCGAGGGGATTAATATTCGGAAACCATACGTAGGCAGTATTTTTCTGTTAGTTTTATAGTATAAGTGTACAAATTCTTATCCAAATCGGATAAAAAATGTGGTTTGCCTAAATTATGGGGTAAAAACGTAATGGGGTTGGAAAGGGGAGAGGGGATGAATATTCGGAAACCATACATAGGCTGTATTTTTCTGTTTGTTTTAAAGTATAAGTGTACAAATTCTTATCTAAATCCGATAAAAAATGTGGTTTGCCTAAATTATGGGGTGAAAAGGTAATGGGGTTGGAAAGGGGGAGAGGGGATGAATATTCGGAAACCATACGTAGGCAGTATTTTTCTGTTAGTTTTATAGTATAAGTGTACAAATTCTTATCCAAATCGGATAAAAAATGTGGTTTGCCTAAATTATGGGGTAAAAACGTAATGGGGTTGGAAAGGGGAGAGGGGATGAATATTCGGAAACCATACATAGGCTGTATTTTTCTGTTTGTTTTAAAGTATAAGTGTACAAATTCTTATCTAAATCCGATAAAAAATGTGGTTTGCCTAAATTATGGGGTGAAAACGTAATGGGGTTGGAAAGGGGGAGAGGGGATGAATATTCAGGAACCATACGTAGGCAGTATTTTTCTGTTTGTTTTAAAGTAAAAGTGTACAAATTCTTATCTAAATCTGATAAAATATGTGGTTTGCCTAAATTATGGGGTGAAAACGTAATGGGGTTGGAAAGGGGGAGAGGGGATGAATATTCGGGAACCATATGTTGGCAGTATTTTTCTGTTTGTTTTAAAGTATAAGTGTACAAATTCCTATCTAAATCGGATAAAAAATGTGGTATTGCCTAAAGTATGGGGGTGGATATGGGGCGAGGGGATTAATATTCGGAAACCGTATGTAGGCAGTATTTTTATGTTTGTTTTAAAGTATAAGTGTACAAATTCCTATGTAAATCGGATAAAAAATGTGGTTTTGCCTAAACTATGGGATGTTATGGGGAATAGGGGGCGACTTTTTGGAATTTTTTTTTCACAGGAACCTTCGCAGACGCACACTCGAAAACTCTCCAAAGTTTCATTGCAATCTGATAAATGGTACAGGAACGCATAGAAGACGAACATACAAACAAACAAACATTGATTTTTATATATAAGATCTGGACCACAGAGCATCCTTCCATACTTCACATGAACATAACAAAGCTCTTCCGCGGGTGACGATCAATTTAAGGGTCTGTAAAAAGTCTGGCATAGGTTGGGGTTTAAACCAGTAGTCTCTCAACCCCCAACTGGGCACATT
This sequence comes from Vandiemenella viatica, assembly GCA_031002005.1. Classification (NCBI taxonomy): domain Eukaryota; kingdom Metazoa; phylum Arthropoda; class Insecta; order Orthoptera; family Morabidae; genus Vandiemenella; species Vandiemenella viatica. The sequence goes on along the minus strand of CM061920.1, from coordinate 305,053,067 downwards.
GAACTCTGAGCTCAGAGACTGCTCACTGGGATAGTGTAAATGCATGAGCTGATATACATGCTGCAGTTCGGGGTAGTATCTCCAGTAGTGGAAATGTTACTACAATAGGGTTACCAGAATTTTCTCTCCGAATCCGGGGACGCTTCAGAACTTTTTCACCAAAATCCGGGGATGCTTTCAGCATTTGTCCTAATTACGCATTGCACTTTAATTAGTTATGTGATTAAAGGTTGGATTAACCTAAAAGAAACATATTTATCATTTAAGATTGAAGTTTTTCACAGCGTTGCATATAAATAAAATCTTCTCAGTCTTCCAGCCGCGTTAAGATGTCACACTTGAGGGACGTTTCGAAGGCGTCTATCTCAGCCCTCATTTTCAACCAAAAGTTAATGATAAACTAAGAAATAAACTTTACTTCCTTCCTTGAAGTAAGCTACTTCACCAAATTACTCAGTGTCATGGAAGACTCAATTGCTGTGACATCAGTACCTTCTGCCTGTATTATTGCATCCTGAAAAAGGGGGAAAGTTGAGTTTCAAAAATTCATCCACAAGAAGGTGCAGGGATCATCAAACCACTTCTTGAGCATTACTGGGCATTAATATTCAGACCGGAAGAACGATTTGAGAGCAGGATTGATTTCACATCTTCTTCTGATAACTGGTACAAGAGAAAGCCATCTAATTTTATCGTAACATAGTATTTCTTTATATTCTTGCCCAAAAAAATTTCTGGTGAAAACAGTAAAAAACCGGGGACATTGCGGGGACGAAATATGTCCGGGGACAGAGAGCTAAATACGGGGACTGTCCCCGGAAAACGGGGACGTCTGGTAACCCTATTCTACAATAGTAATTAATATTGCAGTAGATAATTAATCTGGGTTTTTGCTATAAGATTAATAACATTTTAGTTTGCAAGACAAGAGTCAATGGAGTGATATGTTAGAGTTCGAACTATTTTTTGCACCATTATATTATTAAGTTTGGGTGGCCTGCTGAATCACATGTGGAGAACATTGAGAAGGAATTTGGAAGATACAAATGTGAGAGAAAGAGCTGCAGGAAATCAAAGAGACAGAATTGGATGACAAACGTAGATATCATTCATATGTATTTTGCCTGGTTTGAAAGTATATTTAGAATTCTAAAAAGACTTATTTGAATGGGCTTGCTCCTAACATAATTCCTGTGGCATATTTATGTGCCTTAAATACAATCTGTGCTTGCAAAGGATTTAGCCAGAAACGGATGACCATAAGTGCGCAAGGAGTGAAAACGTAAAATATACCAACTTCCTTGTTAGTATAGTGGTTGTGCCAGTTATTTTCCTCAATGAAAATGTTGCAGCACTAAATATTTTAAGAATTTGCTGAACATGTTGGTTTCAATTAAAACTTTTACCTATGTATATATGCTGAAATTTTAAGAAAATGTTGTCACTGACTGTTTCTCCTTCAGACATCACATTACAGCTGTTCTCTTTTTTCATTTCTATTAACACACAAAATAAACTATGTCTTTTTTTTTTTACATTAAGTGTTCATTTATTTGTAGTGAACAACCTGTTTGATTTATTTAGAGTATAAATTGCACTGTTTTTCTAGGTTTTATACTGATGAGCGTTTTAGAAATATTCTAGTGTCACCTGCAAATAAATATATAATCATTATTATTATTAATTGTGATGGAACAAATACCACTGTGGTAATTTCCCTGCTTCAAGATTTTGTAACCCAATTATGAACAGCAAAAATATTGATTACTCTAAAGGTTTGTAAGTTTTTTAATTGAAAAAAATTGTTAAATTCTTCTTAAACAAATGGGTTGTGCAAGAAGTATAGAAGGATAGATATAAATACATCCAAGTGATTAATATTACATATGGATATCTCTGTTGTCATGTTGATTGAGTTATCATCTGCTGTGCTGTAATAATAAATAGAAAATGCATGTAAATAAATGGAATAACTGAAGGAATAAAAAAATTATAACCCGAGATATGAATTGTATAGTAGTTATTACAACATATGCTCCTTATAATGTTGTCAATATCAACCTTTATAAAGGAAAAGTTGGCACAAAAGAATTATCATTAGATAACCCAAATTTTAGAGCTTGGAAGGAAATATCTAAAGAATGTGAGTTTTGTCTTTTGGAGAAGATCATCTAACTGGTACTGAACAAACATCAACAGAATTTTGTTTACATTTTCTATGAAAATGTTGGTTAAAGTTGTAAGGGATCCTGCTGCCAGTTGATATGGTGTTAACATTGTGGCTTTGTTAGATTGCAGACTACAGTTGAGGACGTAAAAACATTTGACCAAAGGGATAGTGAATACGGATTCATGGTGTGAGAAATAAAAAACATAATTAAAGATGATAATACAATACATGCATTAGGAACTGGAATAAATTACCATAGGAAATGCTGAACAATTTACCTGAAATGGATAAAGAATTTAAGGCAAAAATTCCTGATATGTGAAACTAGGTTGGAAGGAAAAATGTAAGTGTGGCATGTGCTCAATCACAATTGTATTACACTAAATCAAATTACACACTTCACTTCTTAGAGCATCTATTAACAGTTTTCTCACACCTACCTACAGATTGTCCTGATTGTCATACAGATTGTTAAATAAAAGTGTCAAATACTTTGGGAGATAATAGTAAGCATCAGAATAATACAAAATTGTCTAATAAACATTGGACCATAAACACATACTTTCAGAGTTCATAACAGTAGCTCAATGTGTGTCAGCCGTTCAGCATAAGGAATCGTGCACTCTTTTAAAGTATCCTGGATGGTTCTGCACCTGCTGACATGCATTGAAGATGTGATCGTGTTGGCACATCGTTAATTAGAATGGCTTCAGCCAATTTCTTAATATGTTGGGATGATGCTGGTTCGAATCGCCATCCAGATTTGGGTTTTCCCCAGAACACTCCAACTGAATGCCAATATGCTTCCTTAAAAAAGCCATGGCTGAATTTCTTCCCATTCCTTGTACCCAGTCCTATCCCACCTCTAATCATCTCGATGTTGATGAGGCGTAAATTCACAGCAAAAAAAGAAAAAAAAAAAGTCTTAATGTGTCCCCATTACCAAAAGTCTGGAGAATGGACAGGCCACAGTGTTGGGTCCTGGTGACCAATTCAGCAATCCGGAAATGTCAGGTGTTGAGAGACATTGAGGTGAAAATGTGCTGGTGCACCATCATGCATGAACCACAACTATCGTTGTTGCTGCAGCAGGATAGGCTACTTAAGAAAGTACAGACAAGAAGCTCCATTTAATCTCTATCGGAGCACCTGTGTCCCTATCATCCTATCGCTGAGAACTCTTGCCCATACATTGACTGAGAAGCAGTACTAGCGACTTCTTTCTTGAACTGCACGAGGATTGCATGTAACCCACACCTTGCTGATTGTGGAAACTTACAACAACATCTCTGGTAAACCCCCATCCCATCAATAATCATAATCTTCGAAGTGAACAGTGGGTCTGCGGCACATCTTTGCAACAATTATTTGCGGATCTGTAATCTGGCCAGATGGTTTGATGGACTAAGGGCCTGAACGTGCTGGACATGTTGTTGATGTAATACTGCACAAACAAGAGGATGACTAAAGCCTGCTATTGCTCACACACTGGTGGTTCCATGAGTGTCTTCAATTGAACATAGCACACGCTCCTCCAGATCCTTCGTATAGACTGACGGGATTCTTCTAATGTTTACCTTGTGGGGTAGTAGAGAATCTGTTTCCCCAAGATGCTGGTAAAGTCAGCTGAACAACCTAAAATATGGTTCCCTGAACTGTGCACATCACTCTTCACCAAGGGCAAGGGCTCACAGGCCACTTCCATTTCCTAAACCATAGCAAAATACCATATCTGCCATTCCCCTTGTTGTGTTGAAGACATCCATTGCTTTGTGGACCCTATGTTTCAATGTGGACAACAATTTTGTACCGCAAACAACACAATAACATGTAAACACAAACACATTGTAATATCACGTTATGTACTCAGAGTTAGTAGTAACTACACAAAGACAAACTAACATGACTGCCCAGGGCCGGATTAAGACAGCACAGGGCCCGGAGCAAATGTAAAGAAAAAGTCCCTTGATTTTTGCAGTGTGGGGAAAAATTGTAGAGCTAACTAAAAGGTCGCCCATCTAGCCTAGGTGCGGGGCCCCCCTAGGAGGCACACCAGGCCCCCTTAGAAGGCGCGAGGCCCGTAGCATTTGCTACCTCCTGCTACGTGGTTAATCCAGTACTGTAACTGCCGCTATACACTACATACACAACTGACTGCAAACTACTACTACTATGTTCAGACAGAAAAGGTGGGTCAAGGCCACTCTGCTCTATCCCCACTCCGCTGCCCCAGCCCCTACAGGCGAAGGGGAACCAGCTGCCGCGCATGCGCAAACATCATCATAAGATATGAGGTACAATATGTTACTTCTAATTTGATGATTTCTTCAGTAAAATCGAGCTATCTGTCGTGACGGAAATGAGTGAATCGTATGTCATAGAAATTGTGTGTTTATCAACTACAATTTCATATGTTAATAAAGATAAAAATTATTTACATATCAATGAATAAAACTTAGTGATTCCAGTTATTATTTTTAGTTTCAAAAGTCACACAAGACATTTCGATGATTAAATCCAGTTTTTAGATGTGTTTCCCAGTGGAAGTTAATTCACAAAACACGTTGTTTAAATACTCACTGCACTGTTCGTAACGATACGCCACGCACCTCTGCATCATTTTTTGCAGTTCCCTAAAAAGAATTTTAACTTTCTCTTCAGAGTTTTCTAGTGTCTTAAAAAATTATACACTTCAAAAATAATTGTTTTTGACTGACGCCATTTCACTTACAGCATTTTATAATGGTGTATTGGAATAAACACGACAATACTGCGACCAACGACAATGTCTGTAGGCAGCAGTATGCTCAGAGGGGAAGGCAACTGGAGGGGTGGTTAGGAGAGGTGCGGGGCGAGGGGCACATGACCTTGACGCGCCAGATGAGAGCGAAGTATACAGTACTGTAGCATAATGGTTATACCTCTTGAATTAATGATGATCAGACACTCCAGGATCTATATTATGCACCTGTTATTAACTCCAAATGTATTTTTTTGTAGCCCAATGTTTATTAGACATTTTTATCATATTTTATTGCGTTTTATCGCTTAATAAATTATTGGACACTTTTTTAACACCCTGTAGATGGCATCTTGCTATTCACCAACATCTCCCACTGCCAGGGCATTAGTGAACACCATCTTCCCTCCACACACTGTCCCTAGCACCACCTTCCTCATTTCACTGGCTTGTTTCATGCTGACAAAAAATTTCTTTACTTTCCAGCCCCATGTTTACCACAAAGTGCTAGGCACTGCTATTAGCACTTTCATGACACCTTCCTATGCCAACCTTCTCCTGGGTAGACTGGAAGAACATATTCTTCAGACACTTACCTTCCAAGCCACAAGGTGGTTCAGATATATAGATGACATTTTTATGATATGGATCCATGGTGCACCACCTTGACGTCCCTTACTCTCATATCCACATTTTGGCTATAAAATATAGGAGTTGGGAGGTGTGCAAAGAAGAGCAGCTAGATTTGTTTGTGCAAATTATCACAGAACCCAGTTGGTAACTGATATGATAAAGGAGCTGGATTGGGAGTCATTAGAACAAAGGAGGAGGATGAAGAGAGTGCTGGGAATGTACAGGGCATATGTTGGTGATGGGGCTTGGAGGGATATTGGTCAAAGATTTAGAAATAGTTCATGGAAAATGAAAAGGCGACCATGACCACAAGCTGGCACTCGATTTCATGCATAAGGGAGTGGGAAAATTTTCTTTTGTTGGTAAGGTTGTCAGAAATTGGAACAAATTACCAGTGAAGTTATTAATAATTTACCAAAAATGCTTAAATTATTTAAAATTAAAATTTGCCTAAGTTGGAAAAGTAAATAGGGGAGGAATTTAACACCCCAATAAAATATTTTTTTTTTTTAAATATAAAAAGGTGTAATTAGATGAATAGGGGAATTTTCACCAGAGCATTAGCTTCTTCACAATTAAAATTAATAATAATAATGATAACACCACCAATTCCCTAAACTACAGCCGGTCCTATTCCCTGATTTACTTCACCTTCCTTGACATAGACATTTCTGTGCTTAATGGCAAGTTACACTCCTCTGTCTACATCAAGGCCACAAACCTACAACAATATCTCAACTTTGATAGTTGCTATCCTTATCACACAAAATGCTCCCTTTCCATACAGCTTAGCAAACTGAGGCAAACGCATCTGCTGTGACCAAGAATCGTTTACTCTTTACTCCAACCACCTTACATGAACCCTCTTATCCCATAATTATCCTCCATAATTTGTTCACAATTACATATATTCCAAGTCAAAAACTGTCCATTACAGTGACAGACACAACCCAAAGCCACCTGTAATCCTGTCTTTTTTCCCCATTTCTCTTCTAGCCTAAAACCTTCAAACCAGATTCTTTGTTGAGGCTATGACTTTCTCAGATCTTTTCCTAAAATAAGTCTCATTCTCCTAACAATATCACGTCACCTTCTACAGGCCACCTAACCGAAAAAATATATTATCCACAAATACAAATCTTCTAATTTTTCTATAACATTCAATGACTGCTTTCCTTGTAACAAGCATAATTAAAAAATGTGCACTATGCATCCAACAACCACAACCTATTGTAAATCTACGTCTGGCCAAACCTATGCCATCATAGGCCATGCCATCTGTATCATGTCCCATCTCATATATCAACTCACTAGCCTCTTGAGCTATATACACATGAGCAAAAAACTTGCAAAACTTATTTCAGATTCAACTTCTCTGTTTACACTGAGGCAATAACTGGTGCAGGTTGTTGAGTTACACTTTCTTTTGAGAGAAGTGTCATTTCTACTCTCAGAAATAATGTGCTTTTTTTTTTTTACATGGCACACTGATGTAGGAGCTGCAACAATCTGGAACGACCACTAGGTAGTTTAACATGTTGATCAGAAACACCCAGTTTGTAACTGTTTTTACAATTTTATTACTTCTATCAAAGCAAAAAAAGATAAGGAAAATGAAGTTTTGACAATAGGATATTATGAAGGGGTGAGCTGGATATTTATCAACATTGCTATCCGAGTTAAGGTTTCAGGATATTTGATATATTGGCAGCTTTCTGCGAATGATGGTAGAGGATTCTGAGTATTACCTGGAATTGGTAGGACCATGGATAAAAAGACACTAAGGTCTGGTAGTCAATAATGGCAAGTGAAAGGCTTTGTGTAACATGGGTATGGGTAAGAAAAGTTTACATAGTACAAAACATAAAATCAAAACAATCAAAAAGGAATTCAAGATTCATTCATTTCATCACAAAGAGAAGTATCATGACAATATAATTTCATTCAAACATAATAACAAACTACTACTATTTTGTAAAAATTAATTCAAATAGTAATAAAAATCAACGAGTTATTTCAATAGAACTTTTTATTTAAACCAAAAAAAACTATACCATCAGTATTATGATTAATTGACTTTCGGGTTATGCTTCGTTGTTTATTTCATTACCTGAGCTTTCGGCTGGTATCCTCCAGCCTTCGTCAGAAATACAGTATCTCTGATGAAGGCTGGAGGATACCAGCTGAAAGCTCAGGTAATGAAATAAACAATGCGGCACAACCCGAAAGTCATTTAATCATGAACAAAGATGGCCGCGGAAGTCAGGAATCATATACCATCAGTAGTTCAAAGGTATAAATGACTGCAGGATTTAAACATAACTGTTTCCAAATGAAACTATTAAAGTTTAGCAGCCAATTCCTGTACAGCAATTTGCTTTTAATTCGGTTGGATTATGATTTATTTCTTACATTTCACAGTTCTGGTAAAACTTCCCATTCCGAAATTAAGGTGTTTTTTCTTCTGACATTTTCTCTCTGAAAGTGTCAGACAAAGTTGTGGCACACTGGGCTCTACAATGCACTATCTGAGAGAAGTGAACTGACTGTTTACACTGCAGGGAAGCTTGGTCTGACATATTGTGCAACAATTCAGAAGTGTCTAGGGTTTGCTTTCAGATGTGTTTACATGAACATCGAGACCAACTCGCCTGTAAGTGTCGCAAGTATATTGCTAGTGTATATGAGCCCATACATCTGAATCACCTTGAACCTGTTATCAACCAGAATAAATTGTCACATGCAGTTTTGTCCCAAAATACAAACCATCCTGTTACTATCCATGCTGACTCTCAAGACCTCAATAACTATTCTGCTATCAGAGCCATCAGAGTACTGCCTGAAACCATATTCCCATCTGATCTCCAGAGGTGGGAATTAGTTAGCAACACATTCTAATACCAACCAGCCACTCTCCATGTCTCAGTCCCAGATAATACTCGCCTTCTTCACTTGGTATACCCATCAGTTGCTGGTATAATTAACTGATATGTATAGATCTTACATTAATACTTTTCCCCCTTTATTATTACATAAATGTAAATTTTTCATTTCTTTTATATGTCTCCTTTTAAACTTATTATGATTAATTTCTTTCCTGTGATTCGCATTTCCACTGATATTTTAGTTGCCTTCCTCCCACTCCCTATGGTCAAAACTATCATTCAAGTGGTTGTGTTGACCATGGCCCCTTGCATAAATGTCTATTTTCTTGAAATGGGTATAACCTGAAATATTGTGTGTGTGGAGTGCTATTTGTTGCTGCTGCTCTCTTCCCTTCAACTTTGATGAATGATGGGTATAGTTTATCTTTCCTTTCTATATAACTATCACCTCTCATTTCTTCCTACTCCATTGTTACCTAAATTAATTGGAATTACTAGTACCTACTTCCATAATAAGAAGAGTCCGAAAAACGCATGGATACAATTTATTGGGAAACTGAGAGCAATTGGTGGTTATGTTTTTCAGCAATATGGATGTCAGAATATTCAGAGGAGCTGAGATGGGCTTACCATATGCTCTTAAGAGAAGAATATGTAGACCTGTACTAACAATAAACTAAAAGCTTACAAGTATGAGAGAAAGGCTAAGAATTAAATCAGGCCCGCTGCTAGCTGTTTGAACGCCCGCGTGCAATACCGATTATGCCACCCCTGTCTAACTACAGCCAGTGGTGGACCTAGGAGTTTTCCAAACAGCCATCCCGATGTCACCTCCGGCCGGTCGCCTGAAGGAGCAATTGAGCTAAAAAAAAAAAAGCCCGCTACATAAGTTTCGTAGCTGCGATAATGGAGTGGAAACATCACCGCCCCCCTTGATATGCTGCCCACGTGCGGTGCACGCCTTGCACGTCCGCTTACGGCGGGCCTGAATTAAATCTAAAATAGGAATAAATGGAATAAGGATTCCTAAGATTGGCAGATTACCTCTCAACAATTGGAGAAGCAGAAACCATCAGGATGCAAGGAATGATGGACATATTCAGTGGACTAGCTGTCAAACTAAACTTACTAGGTGGTTACACCATGCTGAATAAAAAGTTCTGATGATGGAGATGAGGTTCTTGTAGAGAAACTAAATTCGCAGTTCAGAATTGAGCATAGAATAGTTATTATTGGAGGGCATTTAAATTTAAGGTGTCAACTGGGTAGGAAATAAGATTAACATAAAGGAACAGAGATCTGCAAATACTTTAGTAAAGGGAGGAGATTTTACACGAGTGGTAGAGCAAAATACGAGGAGACGAAACATGATGAATATCTTTCTAATAGAGCCTTATGAAAATCTTATAGAGTGTCAAGTAACTGAAGGAATAAGTGATAACATAGCAATACTGATCGATATAAAGGGATTCAGTAAACCAGTGGCCAAAATAGAAGGGGGAAAGAAGTATATTTACAAAAAGGCACAGACTTTATAATTAAGAGATATTTTACGGAAAGATTCAGAAAATGGAAAGATGGGACAATTACAGTGGTAGCAAAGTGAGAAGAGTTTAAGAAGATAATAATAATGACAAGGAAATGTTTATTCAAAAAGCATAAAATAAAGAGAAGTATAGGTAGAACCTACATACTACAGTAGGGATGTGAGAAGGTTAAAGAGGTTAGTGAGACGGGAGCACAACATAGTTAAGAGACAGGATGGCTGTAAGGAATACTTAAAATAACTAAACAAGCAATTAATGAGAGCAAAGAGAGAAGAAAAAGATGGGTTTATGAAGAATATTAATGGTGCAGGAGGACCACTGAACGATGCATCTAGAAATTTCTATGGCTATATTAGAAAACTGAGGGGAAGGGAAGGTATTCAAACTATCATAGATAAGAACAGAGGTGAAGTCACTGAGGATTGTAAAATGGCAAAGATATTGAGTGACTGGTTTAATGAGAGAACTAGGGACTTAGGAGTGCTTAAATCAGAGGAGAGTGTCTCTAAAAATATAAATGAGGAAACCACAAAATTTGAAATAGATTCTCAGAAAATTATGAAGGAACTCAGAAAGCTGAAAACACATAAATGATCTGGTGTAAGTAATATTACTACAGATGTATTAAAGATTGTGGGATATGATATTGTACATTAGCTTGAAATTTTATTTAAAATGAGTCTGGAGTCTTAATTCTTACCAGGGGATTGCAAAAGAGTGATAGTAGTACCGGTTCATAAACAAGGTGTTACAATTAGGGTTAAAAATTACAGGGCAATTAGTTTGACAAAATGATGGAGAGTTTGATATGCAACTATATCAGGAATGTCTGTGAGGAAAGAAACTGGTTAGCAGATCGATAACATGTCAATAGGCAGGGATATTCATGTGAATCTCAGATGGTAGGCTATATGCTAGATATTTCAGATGAATTGGACAAGGGAAGCCAAGTTGATAGTGTGGCACTAGACAGTGGCGTAGCTAGGTCAACAAGGGCCCTTGTGCAAAAAATTTATTTTGGGCCCTCAGGCCAGACGGGCGACCTTTTTTTGCTTTGTGTGCTGGTAGGGGCCCCCTGAACTCTGAGGATGAGGGCCCTTGAATTATTCTTTAGGGGCCCCCCTGAGCACAGGGAGGGCCCTTAGTGAGGGGCTCTTGTACTCTCAGGGGCCCCTTAGACGACGGTAGAGCTAAAAAAAAAAAAAAAAAAAAGTCGCCAGTTTGCCGTGAAGGCTCGTGGGGCCCTCTAAACTGCGCTTGAGGGCCCCTAGAGGTGCGCTTTGGGGCCCCTTGCGGTATGCTTGGGGGCCCCCTGAGCGTGAGGGCCCCGGTGCACTGCACCGCCTAGCCCCATAGTAGCTACGCCCCTGGCACTAGATCTTTCTAAGGTATTTGACAGAGTTTTAAATAAAATGAAATCTACTGTACTGGATGAAAAAATTATTTGCTTGATAGAGGAATTATAAAAAGCCAGGAAGCTTAGTGTTAGAGCAGGAAATACATTATCAAAAGAAGTGGAAGTAAATATGGGTGTGCCACAGGGTAGTTTATTGGGACTGTTCCTGCTCATTATTCTAAATAATGATTGTGGTGAAGGGTTAGGTTAGAATTTAGGCTGTTTTCAGATGATATAATGGTATATAATAGGATCAAACTGAACAACTGCAGGGTGACCTGGATAGGATATCTAAATGTTTAGATCAGTATGGAATGAAGATAAATGCCTAGAAGAATCAGCTTATTAGGTACATAGATAAAAAAAAAACTTAGGGTTGTTTATGATTGTAGGGTGGGCTCCGAATTGCTTGTTAAAGTCTTGTAGTGTAAATATCTTTTCATAACGTTGTATAATAAACTCAACTGAGTAGGACACTTTGAGCAGGTGGTAGGAAAAGGTTACAAAATCATTTATTTAATGGAGAGAGTGATGAGAGGATGTACCAGAGAAGTGAAGGAGCTACAAAACTTAGGTCAGACCATTGGTTGAATATGGTGGTGTATTTTGGGACCCACAGTTTAAGTATCAAAAAGAGGAGTTGGAGGGCAAAGAAGAGTGCAACACAATTTGTTTATGGAGATTATCGCAGGACCTGATATAATAAAGGAGCTAGATTGGGAATCATTGGAAGCCAGGAGAAGGGCAAAGAAAGTGCTTGGAATATACAAGGCATAGTGATGGCAATTGGAAGGATATTGGTCAAAGAATAATGCATGGAAGGAAAAAGATGACCATGACCACAAGCTGGCTCTCGATTTCATGCATAAGGAAGTGGGAAAATTTACATATGGTAGAAGTTGTAAGAAGGCAGGCAAGTGTAAAAAATATTGAGTTTAATGTTATATTTCAAAATCTTATGATGAAATAACACTTAATTTACTCAAAGGAATTAATCTAAACAAAGTCATAATTTCTGCATCTGAGCAACTACTTAATAGTAAACAAGAATATATAAAAGCAGGAAGTAATATGTCACAATCCTAACAATTGACTTAAGATTGCTGTCTACCCTTTACATTATTAATGTACAGCGTAGTGAAATACTCACATATTTTGGAAATAAATTTTGCCAAATTAATGTAAATATGAATGGAAAATTTAAAAATTCTATTATTTTCGGTTGACCAAGTTTCAACTGTCAGTGATAATTAAGATGATACATACAACTTTTTTCTTCTTCCTTTTTTTTTTAAAAAAAAATATATATATATATATAAAAAGAAATGATACAGAACATTACAAAGGGTATGTACATGTATCCGGTAACTTTAATAGACAAAAAATGGGAACAGAAAGGAAGGACTATTCCTCAAGTAGTACTTGAGCAACACATTTAACAAAAATATTTGAATGTTAACCATGTTCTTAAAAAATACATTGTTATATGAACCCCAAATATAAGAGGAAGGAGCCAACAAAAACTGTGGAAAGATCACTTATTTTAAATGGGGACACGGTTTCAAGATTAGAATTAATATCAAATGAGAAATAATTCTGGCTGGAAAGATAAGGTATTGTACAGTTATTGGTTGTAATAAATGGATATTCAGATTCATTGAACTAGTAAGTCAAATTAGAAAAGGTCAGGAATAATACTGTTAATAGTGGAGGTTATGAGAAATAGAATTGTGAGTTAAAGAGAGTGAACTGAGGAAGTTGTTGAAAAAGAAAGCATACCCAAATGCAATATTGATGGATGTTCTGAGTTGTTATGATTGGTCACAGTTGAACCGAGCTGTGAGGTACGTAAATGTGGTGATGAAGCATCTGTTTGGAAAAGGTATTATAACTGTCATTAGGGTTGAGCCTGTAGAATCCACTGATGGGGCAGTTTTATTATACAGGACCTTCATCTAAATAGAAGGGAGAAGAGTTATTGGCTAATGCTGAAAGGGAGAACACTTCCATTTGTGGGATTAGGACTGTACAGTTTTTAGGTTAGAGGCTGCTAGTGAAGAGAGAAAAATATGTGACCAGAGGAATACTGAATACAGATATGGTGAGAGATCATAAATATTTTTTTTAAAAAAGTCTAATCTGATGGAACAATAAAAAGCAGGAGCCACAATAAGGATGGTGATGAGTGATGATTAGACTATGTCAATGCCAGTAATGAGACAGCTGCTAGTGAACTCTAGGAGTATAGTGATTGAAGTGATAGAGTTTGGTAACTTAAAAAGAGATACACAAATCAAATATGTAGGTGTACAGGCTTGGGTTAAGGAGAAAGTGATGAACAATGAGGTTTTTTACAAGGTTTAAAGACCACAGAGATGAGGAGAATTTATAGAGGAGTATTTCATACTTGGTAGGAAAGACTACTACATGATTCATATATAGAGGTTTCCATTGTTTATCTGTACTCAGAATCCCACTTGAGTTACCTATTTTTGTCCCCTAACTTAAAAAAATACAGTCCTAAATCCATAATAACTATAAATCCATTACAACTATAACTGTGTTTCCTTTCAGATTTAGCTTCATAGATAATGATACTGGGATAGTTTTGGAGAGATATGTAAGAAAAGATAAGGTTCTTGGTTGCTTATTTTAGTGCAAGAATGAATGACACAGATAAGGACCTTGGGGAAAAATTAAATTCATATTCAATGTTCAGAGGTGACAAGTATTTGTGGGCACTTAAATTTACTAGTTGTGGGCTAGAAGGAAATAAGAATAATTAAATAAGAGTTCGAAGATATATATGTACCCTAGTGAAGGAAATCCGCTTTATACAAATGGTAGAACAGAGCACATGATGTCACAGCATACAGAAGGAATAAGGATAATGAAGTGGTTATAGATAAGGAAGGTGAATAAAGTGTAAATTACTGAGAGATCTACTGATATATATGACAAAGGATAGCGAAAATAACTCATCACTCACCAAAGTGGTGCGACAAGTGAAACAAATATGAGTCAAACATAAATATTTTGCTTTTACACCTTATTCATGTGCCAGATACAGAGTCATATGGTTTTGGAAGTGTGCACACACCAAAGTTTACCACATGACTGGCTGGGCAGTGGAATACAAGGTGGGGAGAGAGGTGGTGGAGATGAAATGTTAGATATTTTGGGAATTATATATATTATTTCTATAAGGTATTTTTTTGTCACAAGCATGTATCTTCCTTCATACTTAACCTAAAGAAATGAGTGAGGTATCACTTTAAAGCTTATGGTCTCCACTTTCGTTACATCATATTTTAAGAAAGAAAGTTTTAGAAATTCCACCTTTAAAGGACAAAAATGTCAATATGTCTAAAATGCTGTTTTATGTGTTACGAGTCATTTATCTCACTGAATACCTATCTGAAATCGTTTAATGAAGTATCATTTTAAAGATTAAGATCTCCGCTTTAGTGGCGTCATATACCAAGACAAAATTTTTTCGGAATTCGAACCTTAAAGGGCAAAAGTATCAATATTTTTTCAATCCCTTTTAGTGTCTCGAGACATTTATCTAACTTCATATCTAACCGATACAGATAAATGAGGTATCATATCAAAGTGTAAGGTCTCCGCCGTAGTAACATTATATTTTAAGCAAGGAATTGTTCGTAATTCGACCCTTAAAGGGCAAAAACGTCAATTTTTCTAAAATGCGTTTTTTGTGCCTCGAACCATTCATTTCCCTGGATATCTAACCAAAACTGATAAATCTAGTAAAATTATAAGGAGTAATGTCTCAGCTTTAGTGACAACATATTTTAACAAAGAAGTTTTTTGGAATTCAACCCTTAAAGGGAAAAAGTATAAATGGTTCTACAACGCCTTTTTGTGTCACGAGCTATTTATCTCCCTCGATATCTAATCGACATAGATAAATGAGGTATCATATTAAAGACTAAAGTCTCCTCCGTGGTAACATTATATTTTAAGAAAGGAATTTTTCAAAATTCGACCCTTAACGGGCAAAAAGGATTTTTTTTTCTAAAATGCGTCTTTTGTGATTCGAGTCATTTATCTCCCTGGATATCTAACCAAAATCGATAAATGAAGTAGCATAATTAGGAATAATGTCCCAGATTAGTGACTTCATATTTTAAGAAACAATGTTTTTAGAATTCAACCCTTAAAGGGAAAAAGTATAAATTTTTCTACAACGCATTTTTGTGTCACGAGCCATTTATCTCCCTTAATCTATAACCGATATAGATAAATGAGGTGTCATATTAAAGACTAAGGTCTCGGCCGTGGTAACATAATATTTTAAGAAAGGAATTTTTCGTAATTCTAACCTTAAAGGGCAAAAAAGTATTTTTTTCTAAAATGCGTTTTTTATGTTTCGAGCCATTTATCTCCTTGGATATCTAACCAAAACCGAAAAATCAAGTAAGACTATGAGGAATATTGTCTCAGCTTTGGCGAAATCATATTTTTGTAAAGAAGTTTTTGTAATTAAACCCTTAAAAGGAAAAAGTATAAATGGTTCTACAACGCATTTTTGTGTCACAAGCTATTTATCTCCCTTGATATCTAACCGATATTGATAAATGAGATGTCATATAAAAGACCAAGGTCTCCGCTGTGGTAACATTATATTTTAAGAAAGGAATTTTTCGTAATGCGAACCTTAAAGGGCAAAAATTTTAATTTTTCTAAAAGGCGTTTTTTGTATCTCGAGCCATTTATCTCACTTGACAATTAAACAAAATTGATAAACGAGGTATCATTTAAAAGATTGAGGTTTTCGTAATCGCTTCGGTTCCGTTACCACATTTTAGGAAAGAAATTTTTTTAAATTCTAACCTTAGAGGGCAAAAGTATAAATATTTTTACAACGCATTTTTCTGTCACCAGCTATTTATTTCCCTTGATACCTAACCGAAATCAATAAATGAGGTATCGATTTAATTATTTAATTATCCGCTATGGTCACATCATATTTTTAAAAAAACTTTTCCCAAATTCAACCCTTAAGGGGCAAAAAAAACATCATTGCTCAAAACTTTTTTTTTACCTCGCTTGATAACTAACTGAAATCGATAAATGAGGCATCGTTTTAAAGACCATGGTGGCTGCTTTGGTCACAACATATTTTATGAAAGGATTTTTTTTGGAATTCGACCCTTAAAGGGCAAAAGTATCAATATTATTTATACAATGTGTTTTTTTTTTATTAAAAGCCATTTATCTTCTTGGATACCTAGCCGAAATCTATTAATAGCATATCGTTTTAAAAATTAAGGTCTCCAGCTAGGTAAAATCACAAATTAAGAAAGAATTTATTCCGAATTTGGTGCTTAAAGTGGTAGCGCGTATGAGACTGTTCAGAGCCAAGTCTCTAGATTGCAGCAGCGGATATCACAGAGATGTCAATAAACCTTTTTTTTATTCAATAAGTAGCTTTTCGGATATTTTTTTTCTGTTAAAGAAACACTATCGTTTTGCTATACAATTCCAATGTAAACATTTTATTCGCACAGCAAAAAATATGGCAGAGAAGCTGATATGTTGTGTGCATTTTGTTCAGGTTATTTTTATTCTGTTAAGGTCAGTGACAGTTTGTCCTACATGCAGTATGTTTTAAATTTTCCTAACTGTTTCATAATATGTTGCGAGTATTTTGATGCGTACCTATTACAATTATATATATATATATTTGCTACAAAAGTACGGTTCTACTTTTCATTACATTACAAGCATTCAACCTCACTATTCATCGCATTTTATTCGCAAAATTTTCGCACGGGTCGTCTAGTATATATAAATTTCCAGTGATGATAATATTAATACATATAACAAATGATTGATAAAGCAAACAATAAATAAATTTTGAAGAAATTTGATTCTAGTTAAATGATAACAATGATAATACTAATAATAATGAGTGGTGGGTCGAAAGGTAAAATTTTATTGCTGGCTGAGGACAGGTGGGTGTCTGGTATACAGGATATTTGACCCATCACTCATTATTTTTAGTACTAGCTAGTACCCACGACTTCGTTCGTGTTTGTGAAGAATTTGGATTGACAGCTACCGACATCTAACCACCATAGTGCATTATGGGAGACTCGATGCTATTACCACACAAAAACGTCAGTCATCTGCGCTATGTAGTTCAGGCAGCAAAGTATAATATACAAACACACATGTCTTTGGTCGAAATACGAAAATATCCTTGAATGACCAATTTCAACCACAACATCTCCCACACTACTACAGTTACCGAAATTTGGCCAATGTTGTGATCGATGGGTGACTCTGTGCTACTACCACACACAAACACCACTGATCTGCGCTAGATAGTTTTGGCTGAAAAGTGATACAACATGACACATATGTTTTTGGTACAAATATGAAATTGCCGCAGGTCGGCCAATTTTAAAAACCATATCTCCCATACCCACATAACTACCAACAACTAACCACCACAGTACACGATAGGAGACACGATACTACTATCTCACACAAACACCAATGGTCTATGTTATGTAGTTGTGACAGCAGAGTGATATACACGGAGACACATCTCTTTGGATGAAATACTAAAATATCCTTGATCGTCCAATTTCAACCACTATATCTCCCACACTACCACAGTTGCCAAATTCGGCCAACATTGTTATCGATGGGTGACCCTGTGCCAGTACCACACAGAAACACCACTGATCTGCACTAGATAGTTTTGGCTGAAAAGTGATACACCATGACACATACATTATTGGTAGAAATATGATATTGCCGCAGGTCGACCACTTTCAACCACCATATCTCCCACACCCCCATAGCTACCGACATCTAACCACCATAGTACACGATAGGAGACACGATACCACTACCATACACAAACACCATTGCTCTATGCTATGTAGTTGTGGCAGCAGAGTGACATATACGGAGACACAAGTCTTTGGTTGAAATACGAAAATGCCCTGCATCGACCACTTTTAACCATCAAATCTCCCACATCCCCACAGCTATCGACATTCAGCCAACATTGTGCACGACAAGAAACTCCATACTACTTCCACACACAAAGACCAGTGACCTGTGCTAAGTAGTGGTGGTGGCTGAAAAGTGAAATATGGGAAAACACACATCTATTTATATATATATATATATATATATATAAGATTATCATTGTTATCATTTAAATAGAAAAAAATTTCTTCAAAATTATTTATTTATTGTTTACTTTAACACTCTGTACCCATTTATTAATTATTAATTTTACCATCACTGGCAATATATATATTTATATTAATCATTTGGATAGGAGAAAAACCTGCAGCATCGAGACACGAAAAAAACACGTGTACACACATAGAGTAAAATATTCAAGCCTATAGCCTTTCTTCAGTAGTAGTGAGATGGCTGCATATTGGAGGCTGGCAATATATATTTATATATATATCATCTGAGTCATTCCCAAAATATTGATAGTTCACTCCTTAACATTACACCCCCACCACCTACTCCCCCACCCTGTCTTCTGCTATCCAGCCAGTCATATGGTAAACTTTGGTGATTGTACACCTCCTGAACCATATGACTCGGACCCTGCAGGGCTGGCGTTAGGGAGGGGTAAGCGGGTCAAATGTACCCGGGGCCCGCCGCCTGACGGGGGCCCCGTCCACCAGCTGCAGGGGCCGCCTATTGTCACCCGGCTAGTTTGTAGAGCTAAAAAAAAAGGTCGCCCATGTTACCCCGGGCCCGGAATTCCTAGCTCCGGCCCTGGTCCCTGGCACATGAATAAGGTGTAAAACTGAAATATTATGTATGTTTTTGTTTGTCTCATATGTGTTACACTCATCACAGCCTTCTACTTTGGTGAATGATGGTCATTTTCCCTATCCTTTGTTACTTCTATTGCCTAAAAGCCTTTTCCTTAATATTATTACTAAGAGATATGCTAAAGAAGTTATCTCAAACACTAAAAAGAATTTAAAGGAAAAAATTCATTAAATTCAAAAGTAGGTATGTGGGGAAACTGCCTTGTGAGCATATTATTCATAGAAATAAATTAATAATAATAGACATCTAAAATTAAGTTTATGTTGACCTGGCTATAGATAAGAATTTACTTGTTTAACTTAGCCATAGAGTGCCAGCCAGCATATACTCTAATATTAACAAGGCAATACTGTGAACATTTTTAATATCTTTTAACATCATTTACTCCAGAGATTTTAGAGACTCCGTGCTTGTATATATTCAGGATTGATTAGGCAAAGCTTCAGCAAACATCATGTAATCAATGATCACCTTGCTTAGCACTACAGCTAGTTGTGACTTTTTCATTATGTATGTGGAGCAAAATTCTTACAGCATACCATAGAAAAAAAACTTTTCTTTCTTACTTACACTATACCATAACAATATATTCATGGAGTCTCGCATTCTACTGTGTATATACATCGTTCATCAAAGATTTGATATTGAAGAATAGATACATCAATTTTTTTTTTTTTTTTTTTTTTTTTGATTATAGCAGTTTCTCTCTGATCATGATATTTAATTTGAAAAGCTGAGTAATCATTTTATAAAAACTTGTCCTTAAATCCTACTGACATTTAAAATCTTATATGTTGGAATAAACAAAGAAACATCAGCAAATTTTTGATAATTTAGAGTCCTAATCCACTTTCTGTATCAAGCAAAATCATATAGCATGTAAGAAAAATAACTTTATCTTCTGAACCAGACCTTGGAAAACACAGTCACACTGCTAACTTTGTTACATGTTATTTTAATTAAGACAGAAGATCAAGTGTCACTTTATGTCTGCTTAAGATTTGTTGTAATATAAATTGTGTTCATTGGTGGATCCAGAGGAGGGAGAGGGGACAGCTAAGGGATTCAAGCCTCCCTCAAAAGTATCTAGGTCCACCCCCACCATTGTAAGTTTAAAGCTTTTTTATTATTAATTTTTAGCTCTACTGTTCTCTTAAGCGAATCTGAACTAAAAATGTTGACATGAGATTTCTATCATTGACCACCCCCCTTCCCCCTCCTATAAAGCCTACTCTTGCCCGAGTCAAGCTCCCCCCCCCCCCAAAAAAAATCACGAAACCAAAATCCTGGATCCGCCACTGGTTGTGTTAATAACAATTACTTCTGAAACAAAAATTGGATCTATCTGAACATTGTCCTAGACTAAGGAGTTACACATTAAACTCGTAATTAAGAAGGCCAGAATTCAGACAATGCTAGGTGTTCATCATCCTGTCCAGGGTCGACGTTAGGGGGGGAGGGGGGTAAGCGGGTCAAATGTACCTGGGCCCGCGCAGCTGATGGAAGTCCCGATCACCGGCTGTAGGGGCCCCCACTGGACGAGTTGTAGAGCTAAAAAGAAAGGTCACCCATTTGGTCTGAGGAAGGGCCCTAACTGATGAATTCGCCAAGGGCCTCCAACTGGTTACCCTGGGCCCCAAAATCCTAGCACCCCCCTGATCCTGTCCAAGTGAACAAGGTTCATCACATTTGTATAATAACTGATTATTCTTCCACATGAGATCAAGGAATTTAAAAAAATATTTAGGTAACAAATAGATGCCACATAATGGAAACTTTACAAAAATTGAAAATATTATACAGCTGAGAACAAAATTTTAGAATAGCCCTACATAGGTCAGATTACTTGAACTTAGTGCATTATCTCTGTCCTGGGAATATACACCACTAATAACACAGTTCAGATTCCATGTTAAACTATAGGTCCTAAATTTGTCCTACCTTTGACACACTAGCTTAAATTATGACAGCAATCACTGGAGGGTCTGATAAACACTAGGGTTGTGTAGTAATTTTAACTTTTTTTAAATCAATATAAAACACCTATTGACCGAGATCAAACCAATGTCACGTTGTCTAAATTCCATTTTTTGGGACATACACATCAGGGTAGGAGGTGTAATGAAGATCAATTTACAAACATCAGATCCTATACCAGATGCCAAGATTAAAACTCAAAACTCCCCACAACAAATATAGAATGAGGCCACATGATACTTTTGATAGTGAACGTGTTCTTTCAATGGGAACATAAATAGCAATGGCCACCTAAGTGTCCTTTGAAAAAGTCCTGCAGGAATATCATTGAGTTTCCTCCTCTTCCTACTTGGTAACCGTCTACCACTACCTCATATGGAACAGTCTTAATTATTATAAACGTCTGAATATCTCTAAAGGTTTTCAAGAGGGCAGAGACAAGGAGAGGTCGATGTGAATTGAGATTTTATTTTGCTAGCAATAGAAAGCAGACATCACGCCGAGAAACATATTTTTTTCTTCTTTTGGGTGAACCGTCCATAAACAAAAGCAGAAGAATTAATTTTTGCTGGCCGGCGCGTAGTAGTATTAGTGGCTAATGGACGCTTCTGATTGGCCGTGACTCGTTAATGTCAGTGTGTTGTTAGGCGCACATGAATCGTTACCAAATAAGTTTCGTATAAACTACTATATGTAACGTTAAAACACATGTTTTATCTTGGTGTAAGATATTACTTTTTGAAATTCATTTCTTTTATCTTGTAAAACTCGATTCGTAATATTTAATGAATGACATCGATAGTATTTAACGTTTAGATAAATTTATTTTTCCCTACTGTAAAACATTTTACGTGAAGGTATATTTTTTGTGTCTTCTAAAACTCACTGAACAATAATATCTGACGTGAAAGCACTTTCCTTTGATCGTGTCGAGAAATTCGATATCAAAGCATTAATTTCCCACTATTGGTCCGGCAGTGATAATACGTCCCATACAGTGGTGTCTGAAATTTTGCACCGCAGAGCAGGAATAATTCATTAGTGTTTAGGTCTTAATGCAGCCTGGACGACAGTGAAACTGAACCATCGCACAGGATATTGCATATTTCCATATCGTATCTATCGCTATTACTATGTTCCAGGCTGCATTACAGCATAAACTTAAACGATTAAACTAAAACCATATTTTAAAAATATGCCACTCGGTTGTAATGCCGCTTGTACCATAGTGAAACGTAACCATAGTACTTGATATTGCGGATATCCAATTTTTAAATCGAATCTAACGTTGTTACAGCGGTCCAGGCTGCATTACAATCTTACATGCAAACGCTTATGGACGAAATCATATTTTTTAAAAAAATTATTTGCTTTCTCATTAAATGGAGAGCGTTTCCAAGGCACATTTTATTACTCAATAAACGATTAATAACTACAATACGCGGATTAACGGAGCGTGCGCTCCATTGCAATTTTAATTAAATATCATTATATTATTAATACATAAATTAAGTTACTGACTGCTATAGATCATGGCCAATCAGATGCGTCCATTAGCCGCGAATAGTACTACGCGCCGTTAAATAGTGCCAGCAAAAATTACTTCTGCTGTTTTTGTTTATGGACGGTTCACCCAAATGAAAAATATATGTTTCTCGGCATGGTGTCTGCTATCTATTGCTAGCGAAATAAAATCTCAATTCACATGGACCTCTCCTTGTCTCTGTCCTTCATTTTTATGTATGTATCGCTTAGTTATCGAGATACACTGTTTCAAAAGTGAGTTAGGTCAAAATGCAGCCTGCATCAGAAGAAAAATTTCACCAAACCCAAATTCGAAGATGGATTCTTCTGTAACTCGACGTGATAAATCTAAAGTAAGGAATAAAATTGTTTGTTATCTCGCTTAGTTGTCGAGATATCATTTCTCCAGATTAAGGTAATCAGGTTGAGATGTGGCTTGGACCAGAAAAAAAAAATGGTGCTGTGCAAAGTTCGGCCAGTAGTATTTCTCGATGAAAATGTGATTAACGCATTCTTTAGGGATTTCTATTTAAGTAACAGTAACCAAAAAAAATTACCAAATCCACGAGGAACTACATGTTGGCCATGCACAATAGGTGTTTTGTTTTCTTCCTCGCGATAGTGATTAGGATGAAATATAAACTGGACTAGAAGAAAAACGTCCCCAAAAGCACAAGGAACTATATTATAACCGATTTTTGACATTCGATATCTCGAGAACTAAGCGAGATATCAAAATGTATATATATATATATATATTATTTACTTTCGATTTGATTTGTGGAGTTACATAAGAATTCATCATCAAATTCTGGAACCACGGTAATGATAGTGCTACCTCATTTCTCTTATTAGTAAAAGAAGACTTCTAACTTTCAGAAAACCAATTATCTTACCTGCTTTTAAAACTATAGCCAGCACAACAACGTACATTAAAAGTTGGCAGCTTGTGCACCCCGCACCAGCTGAGTTTGCATCATCTCCTCCAGAGCCCCCAGGAGGACAACTCCCACCACCACCGACCGACGTGTCTGGTTTAGGCGCCGTGTCTGGTTTAGGTTTAGCCTCCTCTGAACATTCTTCAGGTACCGGTTCGGGTTCACAAAAGTCACATATATCTTCAGGTTCTACCTCACATTGTTCGTCTTCACCATCTTCATCTTGTGGCTCATCTGCATCTACTGCATGTTCAGATTCGTCCACAGTATCTGTTTTCAAATCTCCTAGTTCATGTAATTTATTCCTGGATGGAGCCTCAAACACAGCAGATAATCTGTCTT